>JAQSUU010000703.1:10000000-11200000 GCA_038087645.1 Saccharum hybrid cultivar R570
TCATGGCCATTGCCAAAGTGTGTGATGTTTGGATTGTTCATGAGCCAAATGTTACCAAAGTTGGAAGTCATGAGTCAAATGTTTCGTTTCTATATTTTTTAACGGAAACAGGAATGGGTTTGGGAAAGCTGGGCTCGAAAATGGGATAAGGTTATGTGGACATATGAAAACAAACCAATACGGGTGGAAATTCAACAGAAATGAACAGAAACCAGAAACTTAAGTCAGGACTAGACATCCACTAATCCACTACACAATCGGCAAGATTATAGCAGCGGAAAATGGATAAAGCATCCTTCTGTCTAGTCTAAATCAACAATGAGTAATCAACTATGCAAAAAGCAAATATGACATAGTGCATTTCTGTTAGTCTGCTACTGCCCTACTATGATAATATCTACTACTGCTAGCCCCACTACTCTCACATGGCCACAGTTCTCCTACTCCTATCCTGGCATCCTGCGTTCTTCTGCAGTTTTGCTACTCCTAAGGTGGCGTTTGGTTCATGGGAAATGCGGTCTGGGATAGGGAAATCAAGAGTGGGATAGAATGTATCCAGTGTTTGGATGGAGGGAAAGGGAAATAAATCTAGATTGGGAAAGGGAAAAGATTCAGCTATATCCCAACGATTTCATCCCAACCAGATAGGTGGGTTAACATCCGGAAACAACAGAACGGGCGCTGGCGGATGTGAAGCTGGAGTGCATGCGCTCCTCGGGGCGGTACTCGTTCATGAAGCTGAGACACTATTGCTAATTTGATATTGCCAATATTATCTATTGTCTACAGTCTACTGATACAAGTACCAACAACCAAGTTTGCCTCCAGGCTCCAGCGTGGGCGCACAGCGCACGTGCAGTGCATTGCCACTGGGGAAGCACTGTGGCAGGCTGGCAGTGGAGCGTGGCCTCGCCACACTGTGATGGACACAAGGGCGAATGCTTCGAGCAATATTGGCAACGAACTGCACTCTTGAGGACCGCCTGTGGTAGATTGATCTTCACTTCTTCAGCTCAAGACGGATGGCAAGCAGGCGTGGGCGGCAGCGCTGAGAGGATAGAGGAGTCGAGAGCGAGCAACATACTGCGGGGTACAGCGGAGATGGAGGCTAGTTGAGCTGTGTGTTGTGCCCAAGCCTTGGGCAATGGAGTGCTGGGTGCATTGCATGTTGGACTATCCCAGAAGAAAAACGGATAAAATTTGGGATCCGGTAAATACAGGGGGATAGAGCCTCTCTCATTTTTGTATCGGTCCTGACCACCTCCGTCCTGTATCCCGTCCCGTTTTTGGATTTTTCAAGAAATATGGAAACAGATAGGTCAAATGTTGAAACAGGGCAGGTCAGGAGGGGATTTAACCCGTCCGTTTTCAACCCTAATGACAAATGTGGTCTGTATCATTAAACTTTATTTAAACAAAACGTATCCAATTGACACCTTGTTTTGTAGATTCAATTACAAGAAAAACATCGATGCATATATTTATCAAATTAGATGTATGGAGTATAGTATATGAGATAATTTGGTTCCAAGGTTACTCAAGAATATAACAGTTTTGTGCCTAGTTCAGGTTGCTGCCAGCCTGCTACATAGGCACCATCATCTTAGTCTCCCTCCTGCAAGAATGTGGCCACCAATTTTGCAGCCCAAGCTCTGGCCAACAAAGGCAGTGGAATGTAGCTGAACCAGCCAAAATTTGGCTTTTCAAATCAAATACCAGCCAATTTCTCAGGGCCGACCAAATTCTGGCTTGCTTATTCAGGCCCCAAACCAAACATGCCTGCAATCCCAATCTGGTAGTCCCTTGCCCCATCTCACAACCAAATCACTCTAGGGAGAGGGCCTCACCAATCCACTCCATCCCTCTCATTCCCAAGCAACGACAAACTGGTGCTGACTAGCCCATCTATTGACACCACACCTTGACTGGAAATCAGTATTTACCATACTAGGGTTCACAATATCACTGAAACTAAGGTTGTTAGCGGTGGTTACGAGATTTATTTGTGGCTGAACCTCTGCTGTCAAATTAGACTCACAGATAATCAGATAAAATTGGATAAAACTAGACTCATAGGTAATCAGATAAAATTGGATCTAAGAAGTTTTAGTTGATCTCATTCAATTTAAATTTAAAAGGTTTCAGTTGAGAACTTTTAAATTTGAATTAGGATCATATGAATAAACTCCGCCTATGTTGACTGGAAGACTTTCTTAAGTCGTCTCAACATAGCCGGTCCCAAGCCCGGGTAAAGGAGGAGGGTGTGTTAAGGTCTGGCAAACCAACAGTAAAAAAAACAGCCACTCTCATGGATTTGAAACCCACAAGAGATTCGTTGGGCGTAACCCTCTTAGCGACGCGCTACATCGGAACCCGGGTGTGGTGTTAAATGGGCAAGGGCCGGGTCGTCATCCCCTTAGTGGCGCGTCGTATCGTGACCCGGGTACGATGAAAAATGAGCAAGGGTCGGGCCGTCGCAACCTTAGTGGCGCGCTACATCTACGCCCGGGTGTAGTGAAAAATGAGCAAGGGTCTTCGCACTTCCCTCGACGGGTGCGAAGGGTAAGGAAGCTAGCCGAGCCAACTAGGATTCGTCTAGGTAGCTGGAATGTAGGGTCCCTAACGGGTAAGCTAAGAGAGCTAGTCGATGCAGCAATTAGAAGGCGTGTAAATATTCTATGCGTTCAGGAGACTAAATGGAAGGGCCAGAAGGCGAAGGAGGTGGAGGATACTGGCTTCAAACTTTGGTACACGGGGACAACATCGGGTAGGAATGGTGTAGGCATCTTGATCGATAGGAGCCTTAAGGATGGAGTCGTTGATGTTAGGAGGCAAGGCGACCGGATTATCTTGGTCAAGCTGCTAGTTGGAGATTCGGCTCTGAATGTGATCAGTGCCTATGCCCCTCAGGTAGGTCTTAGCGAGGGCACCAAGAGGCAGTTTTGGGAAGATCTTGATAGCATGGTTAGTACCGTGCCTATCAGCGAGAAACTCTTTATAGGAGGAGATCTCAACGGCCATGTTGGTGCGACTAATGTAGGTTTCGAGCGGGTGCACGGGGGGTTCGGGTATGGTAGTAGGAATCAAGAGGGGGAGGATGTTTTGAACTTCGCGCTGGCCTATGACTTGTTGATAGCGAACACCCTCTTTAGGAAGAGGGAATCTCATCTAGTAACCTTTCGTAGTGGACAACACTCGAGCCAGATCGACTTTATCCTTGCAAGGAGGGAGGATAGACGTGCTTGCTTTGATTGTAAGGTGTTACCTGGGGAGTGTGTTGTCCCTCAACATAAGCTTGTGGTGGCGGACTTTCGCTTTCGGGTACGTGTCCACCGGGACAAACGGGCCAAGATTGCGAGAACGAAGTGGTGGAAGCTTAGAGGGGAAGCAGCGCAGACGTTTAAGGAGAGGATGCTAGACGAGGGACCTTGGGAAGAAGGAGAAGATGCCGACGACATGTGGCTAAAGATGGCAACATGTGTCCGGAATGTGGCTTCGGAAGTGTTTGGCGTGAGTAGGGGAGGCAAACGGGAAGCGAAAGACACATGGTGGTGGAATGACGAGGTGCAAAGGGCTATTAGGGAGAAGGAGTGTTTCAAGCGTCTCCACCATGACAAGAGTGTAGCCAACATCGAGGACTATAAAATAGCGAAGAGGGTTGCAAAGCGAGCTGTGAGTGTAGCAAAAGGTCAGGCGTTTGATGGCCTTTATCAGCGGCTAGGCACGAAGGAAGGGGAGAAGGACATTTATAGGATGGCTAGAATCCGCGAGAGGAAGACAAGGGACATCAACCAAATAAAATGCATCAAGGATGGGACAGATCGACTTCTGGTGAAGGATGAGGAGATCAAGGACAGATGGAGAGAGTATTTCGACAAGCTGTTTAATGGGGAGAATGAGGGTCCTGCCCTTGAGTTGGACGACTCATTTGACGATACCAACAGACGCTTTGTGAGGAGAATTCAGGAGGCAGAGATCGGAGAGGCTTTGAAGAGGATGAAGGGAGGTAAAGCGATGGGCCCTGATGGTATCCCCATTGAGGTGTGGAGATACCTAGGCGCCAGAGCGATAGTATGGTTAACTAAGCTTTTTAACCTTATTTTTCGGTCAAACAAGATGCCTGAAGAATGGAGGAGAAGTATATTAGTACCTATCTTCAAGAACAAGGGAGATGTTCAAAGTTGTACTAACTACCGTGGGATTAAGTTGATGAGTCATACGATGAAGCTCTGGGAGAGGGTTATCGAGCATCGCCTAAGGGGAGTGACACATGTGACCCAAAATCAGTTTGGGTTCATGCCTGGTAGGTCGACCATGGAGGCGATTTTCTTATTACGACAATTGATGGAGAGATATAGGGAGCAGAAGAAGGACTTGCACATGGTCTTTATTGACCTCGAGAAGGCATATGACAAAGTACCGAGAAATGTCATGTGGTGGGCCTTGGAAAAGCACAAAGTCCCAACTAAGTACGTTACCCTCATCAAGGATATGTACAGGGATGTGGTGACGTTTGTCCGAACATGTGATGGCGACACCAGTGATTTTCCAATTAAAATAGGACTGCATCAGGGGTCAGCTTTGAGCCCTTATTTATTTGCTTTGGTGATGGATGAGGTCACAAGGGACATACAAGGTGATATCCCTTGGTGTATGCTCTTTGCTGATGATGTGGTGCTAGTTGACGACAGTAGGGCGGGAGTTAATAGGAAGTTAGAACTATGGAGGCACACGTTAGAGTCGAAAGGGTTCAGACTTAGTAGGACTAAGACCGAGTATATGAGGTGCGATTTCAGCGCGACTAGGCACGAGGAGGGAGACGTTAGCCTCGATGGGCAAGTGGTGGCCAAGAAGGATACTTTTCGGTATTTAGGGTCGATGCTACAAAAGGATGGAGACATTGATGAAGATGTTAGGCATAGAATTTCAGCCGGCTGGTTGAAATGGCGTCAAGCTTCTGGCGTTCTCTGTGACAAAAGGGTGCCTCAGAAGCTGAAAGGTAAGTTCTATAGGACGGCGATTCGTCCGGCGATGTTATATGGTGCTGAGTGTTGGCCTACAAAAAGGCGACATGTCCAGCAATTGAGTGTAGCGGAGATGCGTATGTTGCGTTGGTGTTGTGGGCACACAAGGAGGGATAGAGTACGGAACGACGATATTCGGGATAGGGTTGGGGTGGCACCAATTGAGGAGAAATTGATTCAACATCGGTTGAGATGGTTTGGACATGTCCAACGGAGGCCTCCTGAGGCGCCGGTGCGTAGTGGAGTTCTAAAGCGGGCCGATAATGTAAAGAGCGGTAGAGGTCGACCTAAACTAACTTGGGACGAGTCCGTTAAGAGAGATCTTAAGGAGTGGAATATCCCCAAGGATTTAGCTATGGACAGGAGCGCTTGGAGATTAGCAATCAACGTGCCTGAACCGTGACATCTTTTGTCTTGTGCCCTTTATGTCCCTTTATGTGTCTCCCTGTTTCTCGTCTCTTTTGGGTTTCATCTCTAGCCTACCCCGACTTGCTTGGGACAAAAGGCTATGTTGTTGTTGTTGTTGTTGTTGTAGGATCATATGAATTGTAATTTTTTAGAGCAGAGGCTTTTGGTCAAGCCGTACAGAAGGCAAGAGAATATATAAAACTAGGTGAATTCCCCGCGCGTTGCTGCGGGAATGCAAGAGTAATTTGAATTGAGTTAGGAGAAATAGGATGTAGAAGAAATCTCGTTGGTGTATAATACATAAGTATATATGCGATATAAGCAGAGAACAGATTTAGTTTTTTTGTTAAAGGTGTAACTAAAGACAACAAAAACCATATCAAAGAAAACACGGTCACTAACCTATAGGATCGACCAGTACGGGAGACTAATCTCATCCACCCTCACCCCTCACCCCTCACCCCTACTATACCTGAGGGTCATCCCCTCTCCCAAAAGTTTTAGGAGTTTTCCTTCACAAAATCATGTATGTTTCGGAGGACCACATATAATCCACGTGATATGTAGTTTTGCTAGGTTTTTGCTTAGAAACAGACTTTTGCTTAGAAACAGTTATCAAAGAAAACACGGTCACTAACCTATAGGATCGGCCAGTACGGGAGGCTAATCTCATCCACCAGAACCCCTCACCCCTACTATACCTGAGGGTCATCCCCCCTCCCAAAAGTTCTAGGAGTTTTCCTTCACAAAATCATGCATGTTTCAGAGGACCACATGTAATCCATGTGATATGTAGTTTTGCTAGGTTTTTCTTAGAAACGGGTTTTTGCTTAGAAACGGTTATCAAAGAAAACACGGTCACTAACCTATAGGATCGGCCAATACGGGAGGCTAACCTCATCCACCCTCACCCCTCACCCCTACTATACCTGAGGGCCATCCCCCCTCCCAAAAGTTCTAGGAGTTTTCCTTCACAAAATCATGCAGGTTTCGGAGGACCATATGTAATCCATGTGATATGCAGTTTTGCTAGGTTTTTCTTAGGAACGGCCGTTTAAATGTTTGCAAAAAAAGTTATCGAAATATATCCATGTGGGGTCTTGTTTTGAAGAGTTTATTGCGAGGAACACCATGGTGCAATTGGATTTTAATTACGATACTTGGTTTAGGTGCTACGACTTTTTTTCTATTTCAAAAGAAATAGCTAGTGGAAGATAAATGAGGCTTAGTGGGCGGATGACGTCACTTAGTGGGCGGATGACATCATTTTGCTGATGTGGCCCAATGAGAAGCCAGAGAAATAGGCTAGTGGGTCTTTGCTTTATAGGAGGTATAGATTTAATGAAAAAAATTATGATACTTGAATTAAGATTTGCACTCTTACAGAAAACAGTCCAAATTTGAATCTTTTTTAATTCATAAGTGCATACTTAAATCATATTTAATCTGCTAAGCACCTAAGAATCCAAGGTTGTTTTTACGTGTGTAATAGCTGCAGAAAATATGGAACATATGTCTACAGGAAAAGGGAATGAATGTTTGAGTAGCTTTGAAACGTGGTCTGTCGGCAGGTGATCGCTAGGTAGCTATTTTCTTCTCTTTTGCTTCCTGCATCCAAACCTATTCATCCTCTAACTAGTGTATGGTGAAGCTACTGCTTGCCTAGTGAGAGTAGCTGTGCTCCAGCTCCTACTGTCAGGGGCGGAGCGTGGTTACAACCAAGCTGTGCTATGGCTGCCCGCCCTGGCCAATGTAATCACCACTGTCATCTAAACATTAATTTTGGTACTGTTCATGGGTGCCCCCCCCCCCCTTCTCCCTCCCCCCCCCCCTAATTATTTGGTAAAGCTCCACCACTGCCTACTGTATCAGCACCCCATCCATTCCTCATGTGCCCAAACTTGGACGGTAGTGATGTGGGGCAGAGGCTTCCTTGTTCATATCATTTATCTTGTTTAGATTTGGGGATTCGATTTTTTTTGGGTTCAGATATAGATATTAGTAATTTATCATATTTGCTATATTTGTATCTGGTCGCAGTCTGTTAGGATATAAATCATGGTGCAACTTTTAATTCCAAAACTAACAAAAAAGTGTCTTTCGATGAACAATAGAGGTGTGCTAGTGAACATAACTATGAACAATAAAATTTAAGATTCTAGTCGCCTTTGCTACTCATGACCTATGAAATTATTTATGAGGAACTAAACTTGCATAATGTATCAGTTTAAAAAAAAAACTTGCATAATGTAAATATGTTTAAGGAAGACAAATTCAAGTGTGCAACTTTACAAGGGTTTACGGTTTTAGCATTGCTAGATTGTTTGAGCTCTTATTTTGATATCCCTAAACAAAGCTTGCAATTATGTTTCATGCCTCCTTTCTTCAAATTCAAAATTTTTGGTCAAGCAGACAGCACGTAGTTCACAATAATGATTTTCTTACACATTATTAATTTGAAATGACGCTGTTGAGAAAAAACTGAAATATAAGTGGACATTTAAATGGCACTTATGACATTCATGGTCCAAGAGCATATCATTCACGAGCAGAAACTAAAATAAAAAATAGACATGCCTCTTTTCTGGTTTACTCTCCTATCTGCTGTAATTCTTTGTAAAGCAAGTACACTTTCATACTTAAACTTTGCCTTTCTTGGAACCACTGGATGAATTGTTAATTACACTATAGTTTCGGACCATGGTTGAAGGAGAAAAAGCAGGTACTTGTCAATGAGATGTTATCTTTACTGCAGACCCATGCAGGAAAACAGATTCAAGGAAGCAATGCAGATGAATATTCTTGTGGTTAAACATACCTCTTTTTTAAAGAGATCAAAGGATGCTTCAGTTTCTAGACATTTCACATTAAACACGACCTCTTCATCGTCTGCACAATACGTGGCAATTCTTTCGTCGGTTGTAATGACGATGATAACACTCTTGGAATGTCTAGATACAAGTGCAGGTTGTATTAAGTCCCATTCTTCCACAGACTGTAGATCATCAATAACAACAAGACACTGATGTTCTTTTAGAAGCTTATGACACTCCTCAATAGGGTCTTTGATTCCCATGGCTTCTGAGTGAATATCCAAAAGTAAGCTCCGAGAGAAGTCCCTCAAATTGAATGGATGGGACACATGGACCCAACCATACTTGTCAAACATTCGGTCCTCTTTAAGCATCCTTTCATAGTACAAATTTCTAACAAGATCTGATTTTCCAACACCAGCAATTCCCCACACAGACATCACTTGCCAACCTTTGAAACGGACCCTGGTCTGACAGTCACGAAGTTCATTCTTTTGTGACTCGCGTCCAACAAGGGTAGACTGGTCCATCCAATTGCTGGCTACAGCCTTTCTACAGGTGGGAATCCTTTCATAAGTAAGGCCTCCCCTGTGGCTCATTCCATCCTCTAATATTTCACTGTTGCTTGATATTACTCTTCCAGTCTTCTTGCTCTGAGAATATTGATAATAGAAACAGTTACGGAGAGAAGGGAGAAAACTGATATTTACTATGAGATGTGGGCGCTCCCAAACCCATCAAAATTATTATAATCTGATTCCTGATCCTAGTTCTCATATTGCCTAGAAATTACATCAATCTTCAGTATATCGAACTGTTCCTTCAATATCACGTAACAGACTCAGAAAAATATATTAATACGAAGTATCTATGCACCACTAGTGACTTATAAGTACTCCTTTCATTTTCTTTACTGGCAGCCATTTTAATGTATGGAATTGTGGCCTAAATGAGTAAATATGTGAGATCTATTGAAACCCCAATTTTCATGATTTATCTAACACATCAGAAAACATAATGTCCACACGTATCAGAGACAATGAATCAAAATAAAAAGTTAGATATTATAACAGAGAAAACAGTAACTGTTTTCATAAAAGTAATTGACTCTGTTCCAGGCTAACCTCCTTGAAGAAGACACATACAGGGTACTCAGCTGAGTACTGTTTAAGCTCCAACACTTGGTATGAATGTCCAACACACAAACTTGCGATTTCACGTTGCTCGGTGGACACGATAATCCAGTCGCCCTTATTCCTGTGAGGTAGGCATGCCCTGATAGTGTCCCACTCTCCCATCGTGCACACGTTTTCCAGGACGAGTAGGTACCTCTTCCCATCCACTTGCTTCATGAATTCTTCAATGATTCCTCGCTTTGCTACCATCCTCTTCAGTTGGGTTACATCTACAGTGGTTTCTTGTTGTAGACAGGAATTCGTATAGAACTGAGTCACCAAGCTCTGGAGGAACTTGTGGGGATTGAAAGGATATGTTAGCTTGATCCAGCCTCGGCATCCAAAGTTTTGACAGATTTCTGGATCTTGGTATGCTTTCCTTATGATGGATGTCTTACCAAGATCTCCACCTGCCCCCCACAACGAAATTACTCCAAGGTCACTGCTTTCTTTAGTGATGAGCTGTGTGAGATCACCTAAGCCTTGCTGCTTTTTCATGGTGTCCCTTGCCTCAACAAACATGTCAAGCGCTGTTGTGCCAATAGTAGGCCTGGTAGCTGGTTGTTGCTGCATTACTGGCTTGGATCCAGAGTCGCTGATGAGGCTGTAACGTGAGTTCCTCTTGCTCACATCCTCGACCCTGACCTTGATCTTCTTTATCTCTGCGACCACTGCATCTATGGGTAGTGCCGATGCTGCCATACATGATGGTATGAAGCGGCGCCACCAGTGGGGCCGGTTATCCAAGTGAACAACAAACTCAATGCAATCCTCCACATCGTATGCTAGGTCACGGACCTGCCTCACCCATGTCCTCACCACGTTATTCTTGGCACGTTCTTCATTGGCGACGTTGAGAAAGGAGTGCATCATCTCAAATTCACCTGTGATGAACACAAGGTCCCTCTGTGCACTCTGCCGCAGCTTTGACTCTTCCTCAATAGCTGACTGGGCCTTGGTTAATACCCCCTCCACCACCGACTTCGCCAATCCAACCACAAGATCCCCCATTGCGCGCACTCCCTCTCCCTCTTGCTCTCTCCCTCCCTCTCTCCTTGTGCTTCTGTGTCGTAGCAGCTAGCAAGTGATGCTGCTAATGTAGTAGAATTGCATATTTTGAGTACCCAGAGATGGTACTATCAAAGGAAAGACCAGCTCCAGCTGCGAAACAGATAGTTTGGACATTATTGTTAATCAAGGCTGGCAGGAACTGTGAGATGAGTTAGGTCAACAACAAAACAATCTAGCTGTACACTCAACAACTTTGTCACGCCAAGTGAGCCTCTTGGTCAAGGGATCTGCACTTAACCCAATGTCTTAATAAAGAAGTCCTATTGTAGAAAGAATAATTTGATAAAGTTGGAATGTGGGGCAACTGATTGCGCATGTTGTCACATCTGGCCAAAATGACCTCTTAAGAACAATGCAGTTGGTATGCCTCCGGAAGGAAAAAAAACAACACAACAATGTTTTTTTTTTCTACAAGAGAAACCTAACCCGGAATGGTTGATTAGACACAATTTTTCTTAAGCAAAACGAAAAGCACATCATACTATGTCAGAAATCCTTTTTATTATGAATTGGTTGCAATCAGCTAGCTGCAACCTGCAAAGGAGGTAGAAAACACCGTGCTGGCACCATTGATGATTACTTCGTTCTGCATATGTTTTGCTAAACCAACTTTTCTTCTGAGGAACTGTACTCACCTAACCGACTAATAAGAACAACGTATGGTTACCAAAACAGGTTTGTACATTGTTTTGCACAGGTAAGATTTCAAAAATTGCCAACTCAATGGCATATGGAGCAGTAGCATCAGGTGAATCCTCTGTACTGATATGCTCAGCTGTATTTGCTCTCCACCAAGGGTATTTTCTTTAGAGAAAAACTCTAGACACCCTATAGTTTGTTAATCTAAGCGATGTATTTGTCCTAAACATGATCCAGGTTCTACACCCTTTGGTCAAACACAGCTCCCATCACCCATTTATGCATTACTTTGTTAGTTTAATACTAATTAACAAGGCTACTAATGTTCAATTTGAAACTAATTCAAATACGCACACTACACTGAAGTAATTTCGGATCTAAACTAAACGGATGGGGAACAACCAAGTAATGCCCTATCTGCATGTACAGGTCTGCATCTACAGCCAAACAATCTGGGACAGCTTGGACCAGAGCTCTACACTGCTGAACTGCGCCCCACTAATCAGGATTTGGAATCGACTACTCCAGCAGTCAGTCAAACAAGAGAAACACAGTGCGTTTCCATACCCCGTACCTTGCGCAGGAAGGAAGGATGGAAACGAGGAGCGGCAGTGGCAGCGCCCGGGAAGGACAAGAACCAGAAGCCCTTTGGATCAAGCAGCCACATGATTCATCACACTGGCTGCTATTGCAGCTTGCTTCTCCTCTTCGGGTTTCGGGGCCAGTCGACTCGGGCGGCAGTGCCTAGGCTGGGCTTGTTGGGGCCGGCGGTGGGGCGGGGCACCTTGTGGAGGTGGAGCGGCGGCGAGGGAGATCCGGTGGGGTCGAGTGGTGGGTACTACAGGCAGGCAATCAGGAGGGAGAGCGGGGATGCGGACGCCGGCGCTGCCATGGATTTGGGATTTTGGGGCCTGTGGCGCGGTGGTGGTAAGGAGCGGCAGCGGGCCAGCGGCGTGAACACAACAGACAGGAGACCATTCACCAAGGAATTTCCTTGCTCTTGCTCTACTTGCACATATACTGATATACTTTAGATCGTTTTTCTGTTGGGCTCTTTTTCCACCTTTTCAATTTCCTTATTGTTATTTTGTATCTTCTCAGCAATTGCTGATGGACAGAAAGACTATTCGGTTCTAAGCTACCCAGCGTAAGCCATCCTAACCTTAGAGGCTTCAAAGCCTTAGCGCAAGGAATTTCCTTGCTAGCACCAGCATCTCCAGCAATATTACATAAAACACACCTTCTATTTCTGTATTTAAGTAGCCATCTATTTCAATACTACCCGCTCGCGTCAGGGAAGGTCGCCTGGGCACTGGGAATGGGATGTCCTCCCGCGCCATCGGAAAGACCGCCGCCACGCCGACCTTGGCTAGCTGCGCCCGAGGCCACGCTGGGGAAGGGGATAGACGCTTGTGCTTGGTGTCCGATGCAATCGTGAGAAGAGAAAAAGTAGGGAGAGTGGAGTAGAGGGCCAACAGAAGTAGGGGTGAAGAGAGAAAAGTAGAAAGCCGACAAATGTGGGGGTATAGTAAGGACTTGCTGGAGTTGGCTTTTTGACCCCCTCTACCCCAAATCCAGAGTAGGGGTCAAGAACGGGTTGCTGCTGGAGTTGCTCTAAGAGAAGCTAGCCTACCAACTAAAAATTTTTATTTTCAAAATCATATATCATCTCGATGTAATGTTTTTGAGAAAATAATAAAATCTTCCTTTGTGAAAAAATACAAGGTTAGGTGGAAGAGCCGGGCCTAGCTTCGCGGTCTCCAAGCATTCGTAACATGTCTAGATTGTTGATTTTTTTATTGTTATGTACTCCCTCCTTTCTAAATTATGACCATGTTCGATACTTATGCCGATTTGTTGTGAGAAGAAAACATTATTCATTCGCTGAAAAGTACTGTTGAAGTAGTGTTGCAGAAAAGGGTCTATAAGTCATTCCAAGAATTTTAGAAAGTCAAAACATCGCAAGATTGACCAAAATTATAGAGAACTATAAATATTTATGACTTCAAATAGGTATACTATAAAAATATAATTAATGAAAAATCTAATAATACTTAGTTGGTATCATAAATATTATTATTATCATATTATATATATTTGATCCAACTTAAGATGATGTGTCTCTTAAGAAAGTTGGAATGACTTATAATTTAGAACGAGGGAGTAACATGTTATACTGGGGCTGAAACCGTGTTTCCAAACTTAGGGTCTTGATTTGTATCACCCTTGGTGTTACATTGTAAATCACAGGTTAAAAATATTCATGAGCATTGCATTTAGTTAAAGTGCATCAGCTGGAAATAAAAATCGAAATACAATTCGAGTCTCGGAAATGAAAAACAGAAAACGAATAATATAAAAACCTAGATCAGCAAAAATTCGCTAACTAAAATTATCAAGTGCGAATATTCACGAATTTTATCAAACCAAAGCGGGAAAGATCAATTACTCGTAAATGACACGCTCTGACACAAGTCACCGGCCACTTGCACGCCTGACATGCACATACTGCTTGCTTGCTGCTGCTTACTACCTCCTCACCCGTTTTCCACGTTGAGCAATCAAAGCTGCTGCCTGCTGCGTCCTCATCCGGTCTTCACATCAAGTAATCAAAGCTGCTCAACCGAGCATGAAGGAGAAAGGGGAGAGTGTGCAGCACGTCTAAATTATTTCGTCTCTGTCAAGTCTACTCCCAGAGTACAGGAGCCTTTATTAGTCCCTTACAAAAATTTTCATCTTGCCCGACGACCGACTGCAGCTCGTAGAACTTACCAGCACGTCGTGCTGAGCACCAGAAAGCAAACCGGAGCACACGCCGCACTACAACACGCAGAAATTACTGTAGCACGCAGGATTCACTATAGTGCACGCAAAAAAACATGGTACTGTTCATCAGAGGCAAAAGTCAGTTGCCGGAATGCTGAGAAGTTGATTCACGCTTGTCGCGCGCCGGTCATCCTTCCCGTGCGAGCTCCGCCTCTATCATGCGTCTCTTGTCCTTAAAAGGAGACGTCTCGCGATCGCGAGCTCGCCAGCCACCCACTTCGTTGTCCACCTCTTCCTTCCTGAGTCAAGTTTTCTTCGTTCTCTAGGAGAATCCCGAAGCATCAGTCGACTACGGTGAGTATCCGTGAGTCCCTCCAGTATTTCCTCTGTCTCCCTAGCATCGTCATCCTTCTTCATTATTCTTTGATTAAAGACCACCAAGTCTCCTCCAGTACAACCATGAGCACATCACGAGAGATCAAACCATGAGTTAATTAATCCCCTTTGATTTTCCAGAGATTATCAACAGCCACCTTACGTGATCGATATCTCTACCATACGATATCTGAATCACTCGATTCTTCTTTCTAAAATCATTATCTGCCTGTTAGTGTAGTTAGATCATACCTATCTGTGGTGATGATAAAGTCTATTAAATCAATCAAAGGCGCTTAATATTAATATGATAAATCTTGTAGAAATTTTTGTGGCAAATGGGTAATAGCTTTAGCTTTGAAACTTTTACGGTCGCTTCATGGTTTTATTAGGTGCTTGTTGTAGTTTTGTAGTCCTTGAATAGCTTACTAGATGTGATAGCTAAGTTTTCCTAGCCGTATTAAATATTAAATCAGAAACAAATGAAGAGTATGCAATTTAATGAGTAAAGATTAATTGGATCAGTTTACTCTTGCTTAGTAAGAATAGTAGACAGCCTGGTATGTTAGTCATTAGAGCTAGCTTAGTAGCTTAGTAGTAGTTGTTATTTTTTTAGAGCTGCTGTTATCATTGCATTAAGTCATGTCATCATTTCTTGCATATAGATCATGAGATAGTGGAGTACGTGGCTGCGGAGGAGCCGGAGTACGAGAAGATCGTGGAGGTGTACAAGGAGAAGGTCCCCGTGCAGGAAGGAGCCCCGGAGCTGTCAACCACTAACTTTGCTGCACACCAGGATGCCCAAGGCAAGCCCAGGTGCATAACCTTTATTTTGAAATGATAATAGGATATCTATGTTATATGTGCATTTACGTTTCAGGAGTTCTGTTGAAACCCACTTGCATAAATATTACTACACAAGAGTCTTCCTAGTTTAGGCCGTGTAGTGCCATGCTTAGGTTTCGTTAGCGTGAACAACATGGTGTTGTTCACGATAGGTGATCATTATTATCACTATAGTTAACATGGAAATAAAGACAGGTGAAATGGTGACCGGGCAGGGATGTGATTTGGTAGTGGTGGATGTGACAAGGGGTGTCATGCGGCCAACATGGCATCACTGGGTTACATTGTTTCGCTGTCCGAGTCGGTTAAGGACCGATCGTTGCATTTGGATGGTTGTCAGGTCACATATCTCCTTATCCCGAGCATATACTAGCAGATGGGGGCTAGAAAGACTTGTTATTCTCTTGTCATGGGTTCCGGCTCCATTCGGACCAAGCCGGACCAACTGAAGGTGGATTATATATGGGTATTAGGAGGTCTAAGCACTGCGAGAGGGCGGAGGCTTGGAGTCCCAGTATGGACGGGGACTCGGTTCTCTTGACAGGAGGATAATGGGTTGGTCCCGTTTGTACCTCGGTACGGGTAGGGCGTGTGTTTTTTGGGGTACCCAGCTGGGCTACATTGATTCGCGAATCGCCGCGTAAGCGGTCTGATATGACTTGATCCAGGTATCGTAGTAAGAACTGAAAGAGAAAAGGTGAATAAGGATGGATTTGTATTGACCAACTCTTGTTTGAAAATAGCATTAGTGCTTACATAGATGGTTAGCTGATAAACTAAAAGATGGCAAATAAAAGAACTGCAATAAGGATCCACTAGTAGTAATGCTTTTCTGCAAACTTGAACCAGTAGCCAAAAAGCCTATCATGACCCTTGGAGTCGGGAAATTATTCCCAGTCGGGTAAGTCTTGCGAGTACATTGTGTACTCAGGGTTTATTTTACCCCTGTAGCAGGTGCTGCTTGAGGCTTTGTGTGGAGGATCGTCTACTGGGCTCAGATGGATCTTTGCTACACTCGCTAGATATTTACTTCCGCTGTTTTAATTCCATACTCTGAACTTGGTATTATAATAACTTATTTCTGATGACTATGTTGTATGGAATAAACTAAGTATTGTACTCGTTTTCATTATTGGATCCTGGATGAAAATGTAGATGGTTTCGAGTTCTCCCATTGGGTGTGCTCGACAGAAACGGCTGGAATAGCCGCTGGCAGAGTACTTAGTGCCTAGAGGAAGGCAAGTACCTCCGTTAGTGTGTTATTTTGGGCGGTTCTGTCACAGTTGGTACCAGAGCTAATAATAATTACGAGTTTATCACCCTTTCTAAAAGCTTAAAATTTGATCAACAAAAAGTTTGTGAAAAAGCCAGGACACGATTTAGCTAAGCCCTGTTATATAGGATAGTGGCACTGTTTTTATCTAATCAATCTTCTATAGGTGAACTAACTTGCGTTACGTAAGAATTCGATAGTAATGTGTGAGTGTACGATGTGCCAAAAAATATTACGTTCGCCGCTATATTCCGGCGGGAAAGGTCAAATAGGGCGATGCATGCATCATGTTAAATCAACTTGGTTTAAAAAAATTTCCCTATTCTCATGGGAAATAGTCAAGTAATAAATGAATTACTTAACCAACTAAAAGCTAATTCTAAATTACTTCTCTCCTTTTGACTAAATCTGGTAAGGGGCTGTTTGGTTTCTCGCATGCCCCAGCCTGCACCGCACCGGCCGAGACAGGCCCTCACTAGCCAGGCTACCGTCATGCAAACGCCCACCGTTTGGTTGCCTGCGCGCATGCAGCATGGCCGAGCAGGGAAGGTGATTGGTTGCCTGCATGAACGAGCTGACCTTGCACCGCTGCTCTCTACTCTCATGCAGCGCGTGCGCTCGCGCCGGCCTGGCTCGGCAGAAACGCCCGATGCCTGCGTTTCCAGTGGGCCTGGCTGGGAGGAGCATCTTGCATCGCGGGGGCCTGGCTCGACTGCCGGTGCGGGCTACCAAACACGCAGAAACTGCATGCGGAGAGCCTGGCCAGAGTGGAGCCAGGCAACCAAACAGCCCCTAATTGTCCCTAATGGGTGGTTCTTATCTGGTAGCAGATGAACCGAAGGTCGGTTCGCGGAAGCAATAGTGCCGGGGCTGAGGTTGGCGAGGGTGCCCATGTTGAGGGGGGCGAGAACACCCGTGCTGAGGAGTACGCCACTCAGGGCAGCAATGAGGTTCCACTTTTGGCTCCTCTTGCTCCTCCTTCTCCGCCACCGCCACCACCGCCTCCGATGACCCATGCGGAGATGATGGCGGAGATCAGGAGACAGCCCGTGCTTTGGAGATGATGGCACAGGCTCTTGGTGGCTTCGCCCGTGGAGGCCACGGTGGCAACAGCGGGAATGGGGGTGGTGCCCATGGTCTCGAGAGGCCCTGTTCTTACCATGACTTCTTGAAGACCAACCTGCCCACGTTCACGTCGACAAGGGAGCCTCTAGACGCGCACTGGCTTCGTGTCATGGAGCAGAAGTTCTTGCTTCTCGACATCACTGAGGAGTTGAAGGTGCGCTTTGCAGCGCAGCAGCTGCTGGGTTCCGCCAGTGCATGGTTGGACACCTTCAATGCCATGCAGCCGGTGGACCACCACGTGACTTGGCTAGAGTTTACGACGGCCTTCAGGGAGTACTATATCCCTGCCGGGCTGCTGAACCGGAAGGTGACGGAGTTTCTGGAGCTAACTCAGGGAAACATGTCCGTGTTGGACTATGCCAACAAGTTCAACCAGCTGGCACAGTACGCAGGGACCCACATGGACACCGACACGAAGAAGAGGGACCGCTTTTACCGTGGCCTCTCTTGCATGCTATAGGAGAAGTTGTTCACTGGGCACTACCAGACTTTTGGTGCCCTGATGGATGCTGGCATCACCATGGAGGGGCTTCTGCGAGACTCTTACACTGAGCACAAGCGTAAGTGGTCTTCTGGCGGGCCTTCTAGACATCCACAGGCTCAGAAGGTGCAGGTGGTTCGTAGGGTGCCCTATCAATCCACCGGCGGGCATCCCTACCGTCACCAGCAGCAGTCTCACCAGGCACCTTCCACTTTCTACTGTGCTCCTGTCTAGCAGAGTCAGCAGCAGTCGCAGGGTCAGCAGTTTCAGCCGCGTCTAGGTCCGGGGGTTGGCCCGAATGTTTGTTTCAAGTGTGGCAAGGAGGGCCATTTCATTCGGAACTGTCCACAGAATCAGTCTGCTCCACCATCCGCAAGTTCACGCTTGGTGAAAAGGACTATCGTCACCAAGAAGGCACCTGTGAGTCGTACCGGACAGGTCAACTTCACCACTGCTGAGGAGTTATTGCAATGTGATCTAGTGATGGCGGGTATGTTCACCATCAACTCCCATCCAGCCTATGTGTTATTTGATTCTAGTGCATCACATTCATTCATGAGTCAGAGTTTCATCGAGAAGCATGATATATCACTATTGGCTATGCCCTTTGCATTTAAGATCAGTACTGCGGAGGGATTATTATGTGTTAATACCCGGACAGATACAGTCAAATTGGAGTTAGCTACCCACATCTATCGACTCTAGTTTCTGGTACTGTCAGGGCAAAGCATTGATGCCATTCTTGAGATGAATTGGTTGAAGGCTTATGGGGTTACACTAAATCTTAGACACAGAGTTGTTGAGCTTCGGCTACCTTCGTCCGAAGATAGGATGTCTCTTCGTATTCCCTCCCGAACAACTCATTCAGTCTTGGCTCACACGGAAGCTCTCCTAGACCTTGCTTCTATCCCTATGGTTCGTGAGTTTCCGGATGTCTTTCCTGAGGATCTACCTAGCTTGCCTCCTAATAGAGAAGTTGAGTTCACCATTGAGTTAGAGCCTGACACAACTCTGATATCTCGGCGTCCGTATCGGATGGCCCCACCGGAGCTAGCAGAGATGAAGAAACAATTAGGGGAACTGTTAGAAAAGGGATTTATTCGGCCTAGTACCTCTCCTTGGGGATGTCCAGCCATATTTGTAAAGAAGAAAGATGACACCCTACGGATGTGCATAGACTACCGCCCTCTCAATGCGGTAACTATTAAGAACAAATATCCATTGCCTCGCATAGACACTTTGTTCGATCAGTTAGCTGGTGCTAAGGTCTTTTCTAAGATTGATCTTCATTCAGGCTAGCATCATATTAAAATTAGGCCTCAAGATATACCCAAGACTGCTTTCTCTACTAGGTACGGGTTGTATGAGTACCTAGTCATGTCCTTTGGTCTTACCAATGCTCCTGCTTTCTTCATGTATCTCATGAACTCAGTCTTCATGCCGGAGTTAGATAAGTTTGTAGTGGTGTTCATTGATGATATTCTGATCTACTCCAAGAATAAAGAAGAGCATGCCCAGCATCTTCGGGTTGTATTGACCAGACTTCGAGAGCATAAGTTGTATGCTAAATTTAGCAAGTGTGAGTTTTGGTTAGACCGAGTGCAGTTTTTGGGCCATGTGCTGACTCCTAAGGGAATATCTGTAGACCCGAGTAAAGTGCAAGATGTCTTGAACTGGAAGTCTCCTAAGTCTGTCCATCAGATCCATCAGTTCCTTGGCTTAGTAGGGTATTACAGGCGTTTTATCCCAGATTTCTCTAAGATAGCCCAGCCTATGACCAAGCTTTTGCAAAAAGATGCTAGGTTTGTCTGGAGTCCGGCCTGTGAGCAAGCTTTTCTAAAGCTGAAGACTTTCCTTACCACTGCCCCAGTTTTAGCCCAACCGGACATTGAGAGACCTTTTGATGTGTACTGTGATGCCTCAAAGATGGGGTTAGGATGTGTGCTTATGCAGGATGGGCGTGTGATAGCTTATGCTTCACGCCAGCTGAAAAAGCACGAAGTTAACTACCCCACCCATGACTTAGAGCTTGCCGCTGTGGTGCACGCTCTCAAGATTTGGAGGCATTATTTGTTAGGAAATAAAGTCAATCTCTTCACCGACCACAAAAGTCTCAAGTATATTTTTACTCAAGCTGAGCTGAACATGAGACAAAGAAGATGGTTAGAGTTGATTAAGGACTATGATTTGGAGGTCCATTATCACCCGGAAAAAGCAAATGTAGTGGCTGATGCGTTGAGTCGGAAGGCGCATCAGGAAGAAGAAGCACCTTTATCTCTCCATCATGCAGAAGTGCTAGCCAGCATTGCCTTAGTCTCAGAGTTGCAAGAACAGATAATTAGTGAGCAAAAGCAAGATGTAGTAGAGGTCCCACACATTAAGAAGTTGCTTGAGGAAGGTGTTTTGAGGTTTAAAAACCGGTTAGTGGTCCCTTCGAGTGAGGAGTTGAGAAGGAAAATTTTAGAAGAAGCACATAACTCCAAACTATCCATTTATCCTGGAAGTAATAAAATGTACCATGATTTGCGTCACTTGTATTGGTGGCTAAATATGAAGCAGGACATCACTAAGCATATAGCAGAGTGCGACACTTGTGGGAGAGTAAAGGCGGACCACATGCGTACGCCTGGAATGTTGCAGCCTTTACCCATTCCTGTGTGGAAGTGGGAGGATATTTCTATGGACTTTATTGTGGGTTTACCCCGTACCTCCAAGGGACATGATTCCATCTGGGTTATTGTAGACCTTCTCACCAAGTCCGCTCATTTTCTGCCAGTGAGTACAAATATATAGCCACAGACTATGCATAGTTGTACTTTGATAAGGTTGTGACCTCTCATGGAGTTCCTCTCACTATTATCTCGGACAGAGGGTCAGTCTTTATGTCTCACTTTTGGCAATAACTTCAAAAATGTCTTGGTACTCGTCTGCTCCATAGTTCAGCTTATCACCCCTAGACAGATGGTCAAACAGAAAGAGTGAACCAAGTGCTAGAAGATATGTTGAGAGCTTGTGTGATTTCTTTCCCTGAAAAGTGGGATAAGTGTTTGAAGTTAGCTGAGTTTTCTTATAACAACAGCTACCGTGAGAGTATCCGCATGGCACCCTTCGAGGCTCTGTATGGAAGAAGGTGTAGGATCCCGCTTAACTGGGTTGAAGTGGGGGACCGTGGTTACTTTGGGCCTGATTTTGTCAAGAAAGCCCGGAAACAAGTGAGCATCATTCGGGAGCATTTAAAGGCAGCCCAAAACTGACAGAAAAATTATGCTGACAAGAGAAGGAGACCGTTGCAGTTTGCTATTGGAGACCATGTGTATCTGAAGGTTTCTCCCATGAGAGGGGTACATCGTTTTGGTATTGGTGGAAAGTTAGCCCCTCGCTATGTCGGACCTTATAAGATTTTGAAACAGTGTGGCCCAGTTGCTTACCGCCTCCAACTCCCGGATATTTTATCTGCAGTCCACAATGTATTTCATGTGTCTCAACTGAAGAAATGTTTGAGGGTTCCTGAAGTTGTGGAAATTGAAGGGCTACCTCTCCAACCGGACTTGTCTTATATTGAGCACCCTATAAAAATTTTAGATGAGAAAGAACGGGTGACTAGAAATAGTGTGGTGAAATTTTACAAAGTCCAATGGCAGAATCACACAGAGGCTGAAGCAACTTGGGAGCAAGAGAGATATATCTTGAAGCATTATCCCCATCTTATCCCTAGTATATCAAGGTCTGATCATTAATAATGTATCTTTATCTCTCACTCTTTGTACATCAAAATCTCGGGACGAGATTTTATTTAAGGGGGGAGAGTTGTAATGCCCTTGGTGTTACGTTGTAAATCACAGATTAAAAATATTCATGAGCATTGCATTTAGTTAAAGTGCATGAACTGGAAATAAAAATCGAAATGCAATTCGAGTCTCGGAAATGAAAAATAGAAAACGAATAATATAAAAACCTAGATCAGCAAGAATTCGCTAACTAAAATTATCAAGTGTGAATATTCACGAATTTTATCAAACCAAAGCGGGAAAGAACAATTACTCGTAAATGACACGCTCCGACACAAGTTACAGGCCACTTGCATGCCTGGCGCACATACTGCTTGCTTGCTGCTGCTTGCTACCTCCTCACCCGGTTTCCACGTTGAGCAATCAAAGCTGCTGCCTGCTGTCTCCTCAGCCGGTCTTCACATCGAGTAATCAAAGCTGCTCAACCGAGTATGAAGCAGAAAGGGGAGAGTGTGCAGCACGTCCAAATTATTTCGTCTCTGCCAAGTCTACTCCCAGAGTACATGAGCCTTTATTAGTCCTTTACAGAAATTTTCACCCTACCCGACGACCGACTGCAGCTCGTAGAACTTACCAGCACATCGTGCTGAGCACCAGAAAAGTAAACCGGAGCACACATTGCACTAAGCAGAACGGCAGCAAGCGAATCAGAGAACACGTAGAAATTACTGTTCACCAGAGGCAAAAGTCAGTTGCCTGAATGCTGAGAAGTTGATTCACGCTTGTCGCGCGCCAGTCATCCTTCCCGTGCGAGCTCCGCCTCTATCATATGTCTCTTGTCCTTAAAAGGAGACGTCTCGCGATCGCGAGCTCGCCAGCCACCCACTTCGTTGTCCACCTCTTCCTTCCTGAGTCAAGTTTTCTTCGTTCTCTAGGAGAATCCCGAAGCACCAGTCGACTACGGCGAGTATCCCGTGAGTCCCTCTAGTATTTCCTCTGTCTCCCTAGCATCGCCATCCTTCTTCATTATTCTTTGATTAAAGACCACCAAGTCTCCTCCAGTACAACCATGAGCACGTCACGAGAGAAAGCCATGAGTTAATTAATCCCCTTTGATTTTCCAGAGATTATCAACAGCCACCTTACGTGATCGATATCTCCACCATACGATATCTGAATCATTCAATTCTTCTTTCTAAAATCATTATCTGCCTGTTAGTGTAGTTAGATCATACCTATCTGTGGTAATGCTAAAGTCTATTAAATCAATCAAAGGCGCTTAATATTAATATGATAAATCTTGTAGAAATTTTTGTGGCAAATGGGTAATAGCTTTAGCTTTGAAACTTTTGCGGTAGCTTCATGGTTTTATTAGGTGCTTGCTGTAGTTTTGTAGTCCTTAAATAGCTTACTAGATGTGATAGCTAAGTTTTTCTAGCCGTATTAAATATTAAATCAGAAAAAAATGAAGAGTATGCAATTTAATGAGTAAAGATTAATTAGATCAGTTTACTCTTGCTTAGTAATAATAGTAGACAGCCTGGTATGTTAGTCATTAGAGCTAGCTTAGTAGCTTAGTAGTAGTTGTTGTTTTTTTAGAGCTGCTGTTATCATTGCATTAAGTCATGTCATCATTTCTTGCATATAGATCACGAGATAGTGGAGTACGTGGCTGCGGAGGAGCCGGAGTACGAGGAGATCGTGGAGGTGTACGAGGAGGAGGTCCCCGTACAGGAAGGAGCCCCGGAGCCGTCAACCACTAACTTTGATGCACACCAGGATGCCCAAGGCAAGCCCCGGTGCATAACCTTT
This sequence comes from Saccharum hybrid cultivar R570, assembly GCA_038087645.1. Lineage (NCBI taxonomy): Eukaryota > Viridiplantae > Streptophyta > Magnoliopsida > Poales > Poaceae > Saccharum > Saccharum hybrid cultivar. The sequence goes on from JAQSUU010000703.1 coordinate 10,023,537, forward strand.
ATTTTAAAATGATAATAGGATATCTATGTTATATGTGTATTTACGTTTCATGAGTTCTGTTAAAACCCACTTGCATAAATATTACTACACAAGAGTGTTACTAGTTTAGGCCGTGTAGTGCCATGCTTAGGTTTCGTTAGCGTGAACAACATGGTGTTGTTCACGGATAGGTGATCATTATTATCACTATGGTTAACATAGAAATAAAGGCAGGTGAAATGGTGACCGGGCAGGGATGTGGTTTGGTAGTGGTGGATGTGACAAGGGGTGTCCTGCGGCCAACAGGGCATCACTGGGTTACATTGTTTCCCTGTCCGAGTCGGTTAAGGACCGATCGTTGCATTTAGATGGTTGTCAGGTCACAGATCTCCTTATCTCGAGCATATACTAGCGGATGTGGGCTAGAAAGACTTGTTATTCTCTTGTCATGGTTTCCGGCTCCATCCGGACCAACTGAAGGTGGATTATATATGGGTATTAGGAGGTCTAAGCACCGCGAGAGGGCGGGGGCTTGGAGTCCCAGTATGGACGGGGACTCGGTTCTCTTGACAGGAGGATAATGGGTTGGTCCCGTTTTACCTCGGTATGGACGGGGCGTGTGTTTTTCGGGGTACCCAGCTGGGCTACATTGATTCGCGAATCGCCGCGTAAGCGGTCCGATATGACTTGATCCGGGCATCGTAGTAAGAACTGAAAGAGAAAAGGTGAATAAGGATGTATTTGTATTGACCAACTCTTGTTTGAAAATAGCATAAGTGCTTACATAGATGGTTAGCTGATAAACTAAAAGATGGCAAATAAAAGAACTGCAATAAGGATCCACTAGTAGTAATTCTTTTCTGCAAACTTGAACTAGTAGCCAAAAAGCCTATCATGATCCTTGCAGTTGGGAAATTATTCCCAGTGGGGTAAGTCTTGCGAGTACATTGTGTACTCAGGGTTTATTTTACCCCTGTTGCAGGTGCTGCTTGAGGCTTTGTGTGAAGGATCGTCTGCTGGGCTCAGATGGATCTTTGCTACGCTCGCTAGATATTTACTTCCGTTGTTTTAATTCCGCACTCTGAACTTGGTATTGTAATAACTTATTTCTTATGACTATGTTGTATGGAATAAACTAAGTATTGTACTCGTTTTTATTATTGAATTCTGGATGAAAATGTGGATGGTTTCAAGTTCTCCTATTGGGTGTGCTCGACAGAAACGGCTGGAATAGCCGCTGGCAGAGTACTTAGTGCCTAGAGGAAGGCAAGTACCTCCGTTAGTGTGTTATTTTGGGCGGTTCTGCCACATGATTGACTCCAAATCTCTTTTTGTGGTCTTATATCGTTATTCAGATTTATTTGCCAGCGTCGAGTGCTCATGGAGCGGACATGCAACCGGCTCCAATTCAGACATGGCAATGGGCCAATGGCGTCTTATATTGTCTCTTTTTTTCAATTTAGACATAGCGGTTCACAACCGGTTGAAATGCCTACAATCTAGTTAAAGGACAAGGCACGTGTTCTTTTGTTCAGTTTTTGCTGGTTCAATGTGCATAATGCGTTGCAGCCGAAAAAACTCTACTTAGAGATAAATATCTCTTTAACACATCGTTCTGGGATGATGCTTGGCTAGGAGACTGCCCCTGGCACACCAATACCCAGCTCTGCACAGCCACCGGTCGAAACAAGGAGCCTCAGTCCGGGAAGCTTTGGCTAGCCCGCTGCTATCACAAACCCAGCATCGCTTAAGCCAGCAAGCATTGGAGGAACTGCAACAGCCCTCAGCGACAACAATGACAGCAGATCGTGTTTCTTTGCTGATAACAATTAGCGTCTGTTGTCAGGGTTGATATACAAAGCCTCCATGAGAAGTGACAGTACCTGTCCTTTGTACCAGTTTATTTGGAAGAATATAGCTATCCCTCGGGTAAAGTTCTTTGGCTGGCTGCTGACCAAGGAAAGAATTAACTGCAAAAGCAACCTGTTGACTAAGAAAGTACTGCAAGACGCCTCCTGTGACATCTGTGGCCATGCATCTGAGACGGTGGATCACATAATCTCAGGATGCCCGTTCGCTCAAACTTTCTAGAGTCATATCGGCTGGCAGGCAGAAAACATAGCTGAAGTCCGATGCCTATGGGAATCATTTGCTCCAGTGGTCATGCCTAAGGTAGCTCACTCTTCGCTGCTCCTTCTCATTTGCTAGGAACTGTGGAAACATCGGCACAATGTTGTGTTCAGGGGCATGCCCCCAGATCACCTACGCCTGGCTGCAGCTTGCTGAAACTCTGCGAGGCAATTGAGATGCCGACTGCCCAAGAATGATACTCGATTACTCGCCTTTCTTCTTTATGGTGTAATCAGTTACCTATTTGATTCTATCTCTCCCCCAATGTAATTCTGGCTAAACTTTGTTTGGGCTATGTGCCCTGCCACCCACCGGCCCTGGCCAGCATCTGTGGCTTAATATATATCAGGTGGGGGTCACTTAACCCCCCTTCCCTCGTCGTTGACCTCAAAAAAAATATCTCTTTAACCACACAAAAAATCAGAAGAAAGAAGATCACACCCACCACTTAAATAAAATTATGTCCACTCAAATAAAATTATGTTATACATTTATGGTCACGCCATAAGCTTTTCCGCAACAAACACTAACAAAATTAATAGTGTTTGCGTCACAACAGTTATTATCTTTGTCGTCTTCTGCACACAAAATGGTCTTAATTGGAGTTCAATCCCATGATGGCGATTCCTTGGTGACAACCGATCACAATCCTACACACAGTTAATATATGCTTCATTAGATGAACATTATGCCAGCCAAATATTCGTGATATACAAATTGGAGTATATGATGGTATTACAAGTTCTAAACAATCTTAGAACCAATTAAAGATGAACAACTAGTATGGTGAGACAAATAGTGGTAATTTGGTTGTCTAAATAGGTACTAGCTGGTTTATGATCGATGTCGTTAAATGCACCATATTCAAATTAATTAACACTTTTATATGAAGTTAGGATGAAAATATAAGAGGAATACTATATATATATGCATGGTTAGCTTCGAAGCAAAATTTGGATGTATGGTGTTACACAAAATTAGGTTATTAGGTGCCTTCTAAGGCTATTAGTTAGCAACCGTTTTGCAATGGCATATGGCAATCTCAAACTCTTTTTAGAACCTATACTTTGGTGCAAATAGTTCATTCTTCTTGTATAGTAGCTAAAAACAAGTCAATTAATATTTAAATGTTATTTTTCTCTTTTCTCAGAAAAATGATAAGTTAGATGCTTTAACACAAAGAACACTATATGCAATCAAATGCATCCAACATGGAATTAAAATTCCTAGGAAGGTAGGTGCTACTATAGAGTCTAGGACTTTAACTAGGCGCACCTATGATTTCACACTAGAACCTTTTTCAAAAATGATACATCAAAGCATGTTTATTAATGTTTGTAATCCTAGCCATTCCTACCTTGTGAATGTTTCTCCCAAAATGTTACAAATATATGTATTGGTTTTAATGAGGTGTCAAGCATACTACAATATGAAGTTGTTGAAGCAATGCAAAAATGTAGAAAGGATTAAATTTATAGTTTTCTTTTTAATTGATGATAAATAGTAAGATAAAATAAACTAAAACAATCTATTACCTTCTTAAGTCTTTGATATATGCAAGAGCATGAACTACACCAAGGTTAATACCAACTATACTTTCGAGCCTGCAAGATTAAAAAGATAGCTGTTATGAAAACTACAAAAATGAACTTGCAACTTTGGCATTGTTAGTACCAACTACACCAAGGTTAATACCAACTATATGCACCATATTAATTTTTTTCTCTATCGGATGTTCAGCCCATTTTTCATTAAGAGGAAAGGTAACCAAATGTTACAAAGGTGATACATAGAAATCGCAAGTAATCCTTGGATTACCAATGAAATCGCATAGGCACAAATGAATAGCAAGAAAACACGACAGGGATACCCTCCACCTCAAAACCCCAATCGACTGAACCTAATACATGAAGACAACACATTGGTAGCTAGCATTATAGTGAAACTGCAGAGGCGACGAAGCAAGCTTCCATCAGCAGAGGCGGCAAAGTATCCGCCCACAGAAGGACAAGCTTCCAACAACATTGGCGACAAAGCATCTGCCCTAGGGAGACCAGACAACCTCCTCGGCGGCAAAGTCATCTGCCAAGGGAGCCGGTACGACAACAGCGGCAAAAGCATCTGCTAGCGAAGAGACCACGGTGGCCAAGTATCCGCCTGAACTGCAGCACAGCAGCAAAGCATCCGCCAGAGGCGACGATCCAACAGTGTGGCGGCAAAGCATCCTCCAGAGACAACGACCATCGAGGTGCCAAAGCATCTGTGGACGAGGGGCCACACGCTCTCAGTAGCAAAGCATTGCCTGAGAGGGGAGACCGAAGCGACATCAGTGGCAAAGGGCCGGTGGACGTCCCAGATACGCCACACATGCCCAAAAAGCAGCCTGCCTCGGAGCTAGGGCAGCCGCCGTCACGCCCGAGGGGAAGACCGCCAAAGCTGCATCGGCCGCAGGCACGGCGCCTAGACCACGAGGGGTGGTGGTGGACAAGGACGCCAGACCGGTGGCCTTGGCGTGGTCTGCAGTCCCCGGAACCGCCCCGCCGGCCACCCAGCCCGCTGTCAGAGAAAAAGGTGAGCCGCCGGTGTGTCCGCCCTCAAGAAGTCCTCAAACACGGTGACATCTACTAGATTCGGAGCAGTGCTTGTGAGATCCAGCCATGGAGGACCCGGATCTGCCCCGATGATGCCACCAACCAATGGAGTTGCTAGAGAAGAGGAGGGGTGGTGGGGGATGGAAAGGGGAGTGAGACGGGGCTGCGGTGGGAGGCCCGATTTTGAGCGCCGCCGTGTGCTGGAGTGGCAGCGGCGGCGGCCGGAGGAGAGGCAGAGGGGAGGAGTCCGGCAGCGCCGGCAAGGAGCTCCCCGAGTCGCACGTTGGTGAGCGCTCGGTTACGTTCATATTAAGATCCATGGTTTAAGAAATTGTATTTATCTAGATGACACATAGTATTTTAATTTCTATCAATATATCTGTCATAAGAAGTCAGCTTCTACATGTTCTTTGGTCTGTCACCTGTCATCTCGCAAGTGAAACTACTAAAACTATAAGAAAAAACTTCCAACCTTCAACTAAGTACTTAGAGCTACATATCACGAACTAAACACCTAAACAACATGTCCAGAGCATAAGTATTGCTGAAGCGTCTTCCTAGAACCCACCAATAAAATGATCGAAAAAACAAGCATTTCAATGTACCTGTAGGTAGTGGAGTTCCATAAACGAAGAGTCCCATCATGTGAACCTGTGATTACTACTGGAAGTTCTGGGTGATGGTAGACACAACTAATATGACCTGCATGCCCTTTGAGCGTCTGAACAAGTATTCCCATCTCCATGTCCCAGATCTAATTAGCAAAGAGGATGTCAGTGAAGTATTGTAGTATTGTTTATGCCAAACAACATGGTGAGTGTATTCTTCAGTAAAGATGCTATACTTGTGCAGTCCCATCCCATGATCCGGTGATCAAATAGTGCCTCATATCAATTGTGTAACTGTGAACACAAAGCTGGCCGTCCGGGTGATCAGACGATGTAATTTTGCTCTCAGAAGAAGAAATATTCCAGATCTGTAGAGCATATCAAAGAACAATCTGTTTTAAGTCTCCAAGGATTGAATTTAGTAATATTTCTTTTGTGTAGAGCAATGATTATGCAGGAAAACATTTTTTGTAGATAAGATCAAAATTGAAATCAAACCTTGATTGTGTGATCCAAAGATGCAGTTGCAAAACTGTTGGTGTCCATTGGTTTAAAATTTACATGTGTTACTCTGTCGGAGTGTCCATCAAATATTTGAGTACACTCCCAGTTCTTCTCCCAGTCCCAGAGTTTTATCAGGCGATCCTCGGATGATGAGAGCACAAGAGGATCAGTGGGATGCACGGCCAAAGACGTGATGTCACTATCGTGAGCTTCAAAGTTTGTAACTTCTTCCTCTGAACGGTAACTGTATACATAGATAGTCCCGTAGCCATCACCAGCGACAATCCATTCCTCTCGCTCAATGAATTTAGCAGAGTAAACTGTTTTTGCAGTAAAATAATATCATGCATATGTTTGTTTGTAATGGAATGTTAAATAAAACTTAAATGTTTTCTTTTTTTCTTTGTGACTCCTGACTCCTCTGTCAATTTAGTATAATGGCAGAATCTTTCCTGTTTCTTCTCTTTTTTTCTAAGAAAAAGAATGAATGCAAATAGTAATGTCAGAAACGATACCTGGTTTCTGTGTGAAGTCAAAGAATTTAGCTATGGCCTGCACATAAATGAGCATATTCACTGTAACAAACTGAAAATTTACAAAGCAACAGAACTTTCTACTGTTGTAGAGATGACCAGATGAGAGGAACAGCATCCTACCTGTGCTTGGTAGTCCCAAATGACGATCTCTCCTGCATGATTGGTCATCAGAATCCTGCATTGCACAAAGATAATGTGAAATGTGAAAAAGACTTGAATCATCTCAAGCGCTACATCGAAAGACAGGAGCAAACCATGGTTCCGTCGGATGCACGTCCACCGACAGCACGTGTGAAAACTTCCTATTGGGTACAATCTGATTCAATGGAGCAACATTGGTGAAAAATGTCAACAGTTATAACAGAGGCAATGGTTGAAACAAATGGATGCAAATTACCTCGACTTTTGACAGTTGCTGGTACCACATCACCACCATTAAAAGTGAAAAAGAAATACAATACAAATATTTGTTAATTGGATGCTTAAGTCTAACATACATACTACATAAATAGTGGAAGTGTTTTCAACTAGTCAACTGGTCCAACGACTTACCTGAGCGTAGGTTGTCTCTTTTAGTGGGTCAGAAATAACACTCAACTTCAGCTCATACACCTTATCATCCGCCATCTCTTTGGCTTCTTTAAAAAATTTGCTAAACTCGATGGCCGCTGAGTCTAGATTAGCATTCTGCAACCCAACAATATGTTCTTCCAAGCAAATGGTGCTCTCCAGGGTGAGAAACTCGTCACTGCTCAGCTGGGATCTCTTCTTCTGATCGCTACCTGTCACTATGAGTGTGTAGATGCACTTTGGCGGCACGATGCAACAGAGTGGCATCTTTGCTATGTACCTCTTGGGGCACTTTGCCAGAAGCCTAACAGCAACATGGTCATCCGTCTTGTTAGTCAGATGTAGTGAACAAGAGGTCAGCTGATTGGCCTTAAATGGTAGCTGAAGCTTCCTGGGGTAAATGCCCAGCAGCTTACTAGAGACGGAGTATATCTACAAGAAGAGAAATAAAAGATCGGTAAGGATACAGGCATCACAATGCACCCACGAAAAAGATGTGTTGACATGCGGCTGCATGCAGGTACCTCTTCATCCGTCGGGCCATTGCCCTGCATCTGCTCTGCCACGTTACCAGTGTCCGTGACACCGACAACAAATTCGTTTTCTTCATTTTCTATCATTGCCAATCCCTTCCTGTGTCCAATTACTACCTTGTAACTGATTAAGAAGTTGCTAATGAGAAGTTTTATATGGGATCAAAAATCACAGTCTAAATAAAGAGGCACGAGCAGCAAAAGCCTCGTGCGTTTTTCCTTTGAAATAGAGGATGTTATTGCCTAGTCCGAAAATTCGTAGCATGCTGTTAAAACAAAAAGTGCATAATTTGAACGTGTGACTGGTTGATTCGGCACAACCACTTGGCTTGTACCGATACACAACAAATCTATATAAAGTGACCGTCTTACATAACCTATTACTTAATACTCCCTCTCTAGTAAAAAAACGTTGCCATTACTCATATATTTGTGAATATGTTTGTTGATTTGAATTTTGAAGACGGTATAGGTAAATTAGTCTTATAAAGTACTACTAGCGTACAACATGTTATTTAAAGTCATGCATATATACTTACACAAGTAAATAGTGGGCACAATGTTGCCTGTTATAACCAACCATTGCAATATTGCAAATCACAATCTTGTGATTTTAGGAGTGCATGCTCATACAAAGGTAAGGGATTTACCACTTGAGGACGCACAACTGGCAATGCAATGAGATAGAGCAATTACAACAGGCCCCTACTCTATTTTCAATGGTTAAGACAGACAAATTGGACTCCAACAAACTTCTACTAAGGTCATGCTTTTAGGAGATCCCCAAATCCTTGCCCTCAAGTCCCTTCCCCCTATATCTCTAGAGGTCTCCCTACTTTTGATTTGACATTTTCTTCTCCTCATGCTTCCCCAATGTTGAAAATTACAAAATTGATTGTTGGAGGTTCTGAAAAAGGCAAGGGTTTTCTCACTCCAGAATGCATAATTGCCGATGTAGTTGAGCAACTCCAAGAGACATGTCATCCCGTCTTGTATAGTCCTATTTGGCTAATTTGGTGTAAAACAGGCCTCCAATAGATTGTCTATCTCCTTTTGTAAAAATAGCCATGAGCTATTCCTTGAATCTCGCTCGTCATAGATAGCCAGCGTTGCTCGCTTGCCAAATCGCCGTTTCTCCCGCTGGCTCGCGCAGCATCGTCCTAGGTGGTCTCTCCCACGCATGCATCGGCCTTTCGCGCATTTTTTTTTTCTCCCGAGCGCTATCATCCGGCGATCAATGACCACCATGCCGTCAGCCAGCTGACCTCTTGTGTGCGGCATCATCACTGCCGGCACCAGGAAAGGGCAGCCGCTCGAATGGTGTCCATGGCCTACGTGCATGTTGACTTGCATGTCATGTCTCTCGCCAACAGCCAGGCGGAGGCACAAGCCCGGCGAGGTGTGGCGCCAGATGGGCAGGACAGGATGCACCTCGTCGTCATCACGGAATGCGCAGGTCTCGAGCGAGGTGTGCGCATGTCGAGCTCCGTGGCTGTCTAGAGCTTCGACGAGCAATCGTGTTGCCAGAAATCCAGGATCGGTTAAGATTTTTTTTGAGCAATAGGATCGGTTAAGATTTGGATGACAGGTATATTGACGTGGCATGTTTTCAAATATACAAGAGGCAAAATAGCTAGGCTGTTGTAGAGTCCTCCTTTTTTTTAAGACTTTTCTATTTTACACAATGGCTAAAATAAGGAATTTGGCTATCAGTTTTAAACGAACTCTTGGAGTTGCTCCATTCTGAAATATAAGTGATTTGTAACTTCCCTAAGCTAAACCATCCTAAGTTTGACCAAGTTTGTAAAGAAAATTATTAACATCGACCGCATCAAAGACCTAAATTGTGAAAATAATTTTTCATGATCTATATATGGAAGCTCATTTGGTATCATAAAAAAATTTCTATGAACTTGGTCAAACCTAGAATTGTTTGACAACTGGAAATCCATTACATTTTTAGGAAGGAGGAAGTATTTGCTTAAGGATTACCACTTGAGCCTCAAGAGTCTGTTAGGATAGGGTTGATGGAGACTGAATTATAAAGATTGATATAAAAGCAAATAGGTATAAAAATGTTTAACGATGAATCTAATGTCTATTTGATATTATTATTTTTATAATTTTAAGATATTTTGGTTTAGTGACAAAACTATAACGTTAAGTTTTTGGTCCATAACTTGATGGTCTGTGTGTAGCAATGCATGACAATCGAACGACACTGACCAGTTGGGATTGTTTTCTTGCATACCTTCTTGAGCTATCCATACATACTTTTACATCTTCAACATACCCGAGGCCAAAGTTAAACGTCCTCTCAGGCCTGGCAGAGTACAAGGCATATACTGTATTTGTTATCAGTGGACAAACATTGAAACACGTATAGTGCACAGTAGTAAAAAAGATTGAAACTGTCCTAGTGGAAATCAACGAAACTAAGCTTCAAACTCAAATAGTATTAAGTGAAAGTGAACAGACGATGATTGTAAATTAGCAGAAACATGATAGTAAAGAAACACTATATATTGTAAATTAGAAGACTGTAACAATGATCAAGTTTTATGCATAGGAAGATGGAAAAAAGCCGGAACTCTGTTTTTATTATTATCTAAAAAAACAGATAGGGAACGGCGCAATCTTTTGATGTTCGACTGAATAAATGTGTTACGTTCGGGACATCCCACAATCACTATATACGTCTATAGTCCAGCAGGGTGATCAATAAAGAAGACACCGTTATACATCTGTAGACTGTAGTATTGCTGTTCTTTATTCCCTCGTCTCACTAACAATATATATTATATTCTAACGACCGCTAACATGCGCTGCAGGTCGTCATGCATATATAAGCTGCACCGATGCATGCGTCCTACAAGCAGTAGTCATGTGCTTTTACCTGAGGGTATTTGGGTTCCATAGACAAACAGTTCCATCTTTTGAACCTGTAACTAGTACTGCATGCTCGGGATGGCAACAGATTGCCCATACTGAACCAAGATGCACGTTTTTTACTGTTTCAACAAGATTCTTTGTGTGCAAGCTCCAAATCTGAGTCAACAGAAGAAATGGACTATAATTAATAATGCTTCGTATATGTATGTTGAACATCGTACATACGGAGAAGATGCCACACCTTGACAGTCCCATTATCGTGACCAGTAATCAAATACTGCTGGTCACCATTAGCAAAGTAGTCGCAGCAATATATAATAACTGGATGTTCATATTCTGACAATATGAATTCAGCAGAACCAGGAGACCGGAGACTACAAATCTGAAGAAGGATGGTACATAGACCGTCAGAAGGCTATATTACTAGATTGACTAAAGTTTTGGATAAAAAAATGGTACAACACTGAAACCTTTATTCCTTCATAGCCAAAAACTGCAAAAGTATCCGAATCCTTTCTGTTTAAAAAGGTGACTTGATGGACCTCGTAAAAGTCAGCAAACTTAAATATTCGAGTGCATTCCCAGCCCTTTTCCCAGTCCCACAACTTAACATTTCCCTCGAACGAAGAAGCTGACATCACATATGGCTCAGTTGGATGAACTGCCAAGTCCACTATTTGTAGTTGGTGAGCATGGAGATGCGTGAGTCGCTGCATTTCCTTGTAGCAATGCACATGAATGCAACCATCCCGGTCTCCAGCCACAAACCATTTCTTGCGTGCAACAAATTTGGCCATAGTCACACCTGAGAGTGCAGTGATTAATTTATGTTTATTGAGCAAGTGGTCCCGTGGGAAAAGGAACAACTGGAAATAGAAGAAGAAAAATCACCTTTTTCCGGCAAAAGCATATTGGACAGATCCAACTTTGCCTGCGCATAGACATAAGAGTCATTCACGTTGCTACTCCAAGTAGCCAATACTCCCTCTCTTCCAAATTACGAGATATTTTTGGCTTTTCTAGGTACATAGATTTTATTGTAATTTAGATATACATTATGTCTAAATGCATAGCAAAAACAATGAATTTAGAAAAAGTCAAAACGTCTTATAAATTATAACAAAGCGAGTAGTATTTTATAGGACTATTTCTCGAATAGCTGACACTAGAGGTTAATATGCCAAATGATAAGAACAATGTCACGCTATGCACAGGGCATGTCATCAATCAAACAAATAAAATCTCAATATTTCAGGTGGTTAAGCGGTCTTCCACAACCTAGAAACTTGTCGCACATGTTTGGGAGATTGTTAAGATGATTTAAGAAAGAGTTCAAACCTTTAATACTGCTAGGGGTGGCCCTTGCTTGTTAATCACTTTGGTTATGTAGGAATGATTATGTTTTTGAAAAATAAATACTCAACCTCTTCGTAGGTTATATTCTTAGTTGCTCACTGGTTCTTCATAAGTTGCTCTCGCGGGATTTGGCGTTCTAGTCTTTGAACTGATTATCACTAATAGGTATGTGGGTCTTTCTTTGGTTGGCTTTGTGTCACTTGTAATGCATAAGAATCCATGAAGCAATGTCATATAGGGAATCCATGCATTTTCATAGAGCATGGGTATTTTGGTCTTTTCACATGATACTTAACGAGGTAGTGTCATATAGAGAAAGAAATTTGGTTAGGGCCATAGAAGGAATAAGTGAGTTTTCCAGGGCATATAGGGAATTTTCGTCCTCTAACAATGCAATTCTCACTTCTTGAGGAGTCAAACAATTGTAAGTTTGACCAAATCTAAACAAAAAAGTAAAGATATTTACAATACCAAATAAATATCATTAGATAGATTATGAAATGTATTTACATAGTAAATTTAATTGAAGAAATGAATGGTGATAATTTTTCAAGGGAATAAATGTTGATAATTTTTTCCTAACAACTTAGTCAAGCTAAGAAAAGTTTGACTTATCCAAAACCTAGAATTGCATTCTTTTGTAACGGAGAGAGTAGGTATTTAGAGTCATAACCTTGTTTACAAATTTGGTCAAATTATTAATTGACTATGGACACACCTACAGTGTGTCCTTTTGGGATGGAGGTAGTAATTTTTTAAAACTGTCCTATACACTTTAAATTGTTGTAATTCCTTAAGAATTTAGCTCTCGTGGGTGTACTTTTATAAATATTAATTTCAAAATGAGTTTGACTTTGTTATAGCCACAATATTTCTACTGTAGCTGGAGATGGTGAAGCCGAAAAACCAACTTCACCGGTTCTTCCCCTTTGTTAGTTGATTCTGGGTTGGTGGAGCCGGAGCTGTAGCAGTTGTAGGCAAAGCCGGTCTCTATCAGGATTCAGGAGCCAAACAGAAGGCCTTAGATTGTAACGTATTTGAATTATAACGTACACTCTGGAGTTCGTGTCCCAGAAAGATGTGATTCTAGTATAGAGGCAAGTCAAAAGTTTCACTAAATTTATATAAAAAGATACTAATATTTACCATGATAGTATCATTGATATATACAGTAATTTAATAGAATCTATTTGGAGTCCTGAATGTTGATACTATTTTATAAAGCTAGTCAAATTTAATATGGTTTACCTTAAGCTAAAGCTAAAATTATTTTACCATTCCTGGTACGGATGTAGTAGTGACTAGCTAGTGTCTGTGCAGCACTTACCCTGGTCTTGTAGTTCCAAATTTCGATGCCACCTGCCACACCAGATGTTATTAGAACCCTGCGTGTACCACATAACAAGTTCTGTGAGAGCAAATGACAGTTGCGTTCAAGAACTTGATGAACACGAATAATCAGTTCTGATCCATATCATTTCAATGGAGAGTAAATAATCAATATTTGCACGCACCATGGCTCCAATGGATGCACGTCTATGGTATCGGTACGGTTCAGGGATAATACCTGATCAAATCAAACAAACGCTAATTACCACCAAAAGATTCAAGCATCACATATTACTATGAGCAAAATCAGAAAAAATAAAATTATGTATATACCTCAATTCTCGGCTGTATTGGTGTAACAACACCACGAAATCAAGCAGTCGCACAATGACGCCCAAGGACAAATTAAACAGAGCAAAAGTATATTACAAATAAATTCACTACAGAAAAAGAAAAATGATGTGATCTCAATCCATTGGTTAGCATGGGGAGTGATAAGTTTCACGCTTTCGCTTTAGGCCCCATTTGATTGTTTGGATACTAGGGGGGGCTAAAGTTTAGCCCCGTTATATTGGATGTTTGGATGCTAATTAGAAGTATTAAACATAGATTAATTATAAAACTAATTACATAAATGAGGGCTAATTCGCAAGACGAATCTATTAAGCCTAATCTATGATTCGATAACGCGGTGCTACAGTAAATATATGCTAATAATGGATTAATTAGACTTATTAATAGATTTATCTCGTGAATTAGACACGGCTTCTGCAATTAGTTTTATAATTAGCTCATGCTTAGTCCTCCTAATTAGTATCCGAACATCGATGTGACAAGGGCTAAACTTTAACCTAGGATCCAAACACCTGGAGGGACATTTAATATCACTGGAAATAATGCAATTAATTCCCCCTTATAGAAAAAAAAATGATGTGATCTCGATCCATTTTTTAGCACGGGGAGACATAAGTTCTGTCCTCTAGCTTTTGTTGTCCGAGGGACATGATATCACAGGAAATAGTGCCATTATTTTTTTACCCTCGATGAGCAGCAAATTTACAGAATATACCTTGGATGCTAGCTGGCTTGCACACTCATAAAGGCTCGTTATCTTCACCGCTTTTCTCTGGTCATGGACCACTTCGGCTGCGTGAAACGAGTTGTTCGATACAACGCTCTCGATGTGAACTGTATCCAGGTTTTGGGGTGGCTTCTGTTGCTTTTGCATCGTCAGAATGCAAGTCTGAGTGGATCTTGCACGCACAATGCCATGAAGCGAACTGACGAAAATATCTGGTGTATGTGGCTGAATCTTGTAGGCAATATCATGATCTGCGTTGTTGGTTAGGTGCACTGGGCATGGAATGAGCTTATCTGGCTCGAAGGGGAAGCAGAGATGTGAAGGTTCGACAACAAATAGCTGCTTGTACACTTCGTCAATAGTTTCTTCTGTTTCATTCAACATAGAGATGATATCCTCTATAGTGGGCCTTTTGTGGCTGTTGGATTCCACACACTTCAGTGCGATCTCAGTGCAAGTCTTTACTTGGTTGCAATACGCATCCAAATACGAAGCATCTTTCCATCCGGCGTCTAGTAGCATTGCTTTCCACTTTTCTTCAACCTGCAACCGAAGTGAATCAGTAAATGTCGTACCATACCTGACTTGCTATAAAAATGTGAGGACCCAAAACTACAAGAAAATGACCATTGTCGTCCTCATATTTAGAAATGACATCTCATACCAGATCAATGAAGTCTTGGGACTCGAGCGTATCACAATATGTGGAGTAGCGATCAGGTCCTACCAATACTTTTATCATTATGACACCCAAACTAAATACATCAAACTTGTTTGTGATTTTCCCCTTATCTACAAACTCTGGTGGCGCGTATCCACTGAAATGTATTTGAAGCATCACATTGTAAGTAAGAGTGAGGTAAACCTAATTAACTTATTTCATAGAAAAGATGACCCAAGGTAATCTCCTTTCTAATATACAATAAGAAAAACATAAAACAATACATTGAAAAGGCAAAATGCAACTATTTCTCCATCCGAGGTCATTTGAAAAATTCGAACAATTTTAATTTCAACATGTGAGAACTTCAAATGGAACTTGTTGGATCCAAATGATTTGAAATGAATAAGTTGTCAACTAAAAAGTTATAGATCTCAATGAGATATACAACTTTGACATAAAGTTTAATAAGCCGACTTCATTTGAAAAAGTTATGAATTTTGCTGTACCGCACATATTTTTAAGCCGACTTCATTTGAAAAAGTTATGAATTTTGCTGTACCGCACATATTTTTAGAGAAGGTTCTAGATGTAGCTATCTCTATAAATCGATTTTTAGAGACTGCTCTAAATTCAGCCGCCTCTAGAAATCCGTTTTTAGAGGCTGCTAAATCTAGAATCATCTCTAAAGATAGAGCCATTTATAGAGGTGGCTAAAAATACCAGCCGCCTCCACAAATGATGCATTTCTAGAGGCAGCTCATTTCAGAAACCGTTTTTTAGAGATGGTTGTAAATTGAGCCACCTCTATTGAAAAAAAGGAGATGTCTCTACAAATAGTTTTTGTAGTAGTGTATATCATAAATATCACATGTGTAAGCGCAATGAAAAAATACTAAAATTTTTAAAAGAAAAAAATAAGGGACAGATCTATAAGGAACGGATCATTTAACTCACATAGTGCATAGAAGCCTTTCTGTAGTATGAGATTGACGAGTTCCACGAAAGAGCCTTGATAAGCCGAAGTCTGCAATTTTTGGCACCATATCCTTGTCAAGCAATATATTTGCAGGTTTGAGGTCAAGATGGAAAATTCTTTCTCCATGAAGGTGTTTCAAACCATCACAAATCCCCTTTATTATTTTGTAGCGACTATGCCAACGAAGTCCAGTCCATTCACCTGTAGAAGAAAACGAATGACACATGCTTACAGAATTATGCTATCAAATGTAACTAGCATTTTTAAGAGATCAACACTAACTAGCTTACTAACCAAAATTATCTCGTACCAGAAAGATGCTTCTCAAGGCTTCCTTCAGGCAGAAACTCCAAGCATATTGCCCTGTCTATCATTGTAGCGAGTACAAGTCTGCCTTGGTGTTCGATACATCTGTCTCGCTCAATGTAGCTTTTCCCAACGAGCTGGACAATGTTTGGATGGCGAATTCCAGTAAGGATTCGAAGTTCATTTTGAAACTGATCCTCGTCTAATCCTGGCATGTGGTGAAGTTTTTTCACAGCTACCTCTTGTCCATTTGGATGCACTCCCTGTTTCACATATATTTGATTACAGGAGTTTCCTTATTGATAGATGAAACTGAAAAGACAGAAGTAAAAATCATTAACCATACCTTGTAAACCACCCCATATCCACCACTACCAATCTTTTGCTGCACCGCAAAACCATTTGTAATGTCTTCTATTAGATTCCATGGGAAATCTGTTGGCACCTCCCTTGTATTGTGTCGTTCGTCATTCATAATTCATATATCTGTTACATTTAGTATCACTTCAAAAAAACTGACTTAAGACAATGAGCAACTAATGAACAATTAAATATACATCCTCCAGTACTAAAAAATACTGGTGATTTTTGGATTCACACAATCCTACCTTATGAACCTTTTGCTGAATCTACTCATATAAACATCAGGTGTAAAAATATAATACTGACACTCACATATTATTCTCATTTTACTGTATTTAATAAAACAGGGACAAAATTCATTATCTTCCAATGTAGAGTTTCAAAACCCTTATGCAGCATCTATTGTACTCTGCTATGTGGGACCAGACCAACAAACACACCATGTCAGTTATACATCCAGAGATTTCAGAAAAGTATAGTGGTAAATAAAAAAATCAATCTGGCAGCTACAAAAATTATGATAATATGGGAATGGGTAGGAAACATTTAGAGCATCATATGCCCAATTTGAAAGACAAAACCAAACAAAAGGAATTTCATGCACTCACTCAGAGGAACTTTTCTAAGGATGCGGGTTCAATATTTACACAATAGCAAACACTGCTGTCAAGTGTCATATTTGGACTGACAATGGACCATCAAAACATTTTTAATATTTGAAATATAAAAAATCCATGCTGCAATAAGAAGAGTTCATGTAGCTTGTAGTAAACCAATTGTCTTCAACTGCTTAAGGCTGGCATTTCAAGTACAATTTCAGAAGAAATTCTGAAAGGTTTTAGGTAAGGTAATGTCACATTGGTCACTATGGAATTCAGTGGTACCAATTTGCTATTTGATTTGGGCAGCGGATTGGTTGAGAGCAGAGGTCGGACAGCAACAAAATGTTCCATGTGCATGGTTATCAAGGAAGACTTTGCATAAACATAGGAAGGAGGACTAGTTTCACACTGTGAAAAGGAAATAGTCAAACCTTGACTGATATTTTGTAAACATATTACTGCACGGCTGGTAGAAAGCTTTTCTTAAAGAAAAGATATGACTTCAGAATACTTCAATTAAGACTGAAATTAAAGGCTGCTATTGTGGGGATGGGGGGTGGGGTGGGGGGGGGGGGGTGGGGGGTGCTGGCTGACAGGATTATGTGGATAGGTTTAATCATGCACTAAGATGTTACAAGAATACTACTTGAGAAGAAGAGAACTGAAAGAATCCGTCTCTTTACTAATCCAAATACGAGAGACAAAATTACAAAAATAGCAGAGTACCAACTAAGGGTCAGGAACTATTTAACATGACTCCTTGTTAAAACAAAAAGATTAACAGAGATAATAATATAGTATCACGAAACGATTTTACTACTTGTTTTTTGTCACCTTGCTGTTTGTTACCACACCAATCAACATCCATTGCAACGATGGCACACAAGAGTATCTAAGGACCAACAACTAGTAGTATGTGATAGAAAATCCACATGTATATGCTCAGGCCATACATACATTACACAACAAAGTCGCCAGGTTAGATTTGGTAGTAAACACAACTTCCCCAAAACCTTTTGAGGATTAAATAGCAGAATCAGAGTCACTAACCTGAAGCAATCTCGCAGGTGGCCACTCTCGTTGAAGAGATGGCGAGGAGAGACGAAAGAAGAGGGCAGCAACCAGTGAGGAGTGAGGTAGGAGTAGATGAAGCTTGTCAAGATTGATGCGAACAGAAGTATTTAGGACCTCTGCATTGAGCCCAAGGGAGAAGACTTGCTAGTTGACTGGGCAGATTAGAGACCTGCATGTGCATGTGGTGGTTGCAGCAAAAGCTGAGGGCTGAACTGCTGAAGCCCAGCCAAGGAGTACAATAATTGCGGTGCATGCGCCGGGTCACCTGCACGCGTGAAGTGAAGGTGTGGGAGGAGGGGTTTTTTTTTGGGGGGGGGGGGGGGGGGGGGGGGGGGGGGGAGAGAGAGAGAGAGAGAGCAAATGGGCTTGTCACTTGTGTTCCGCCCGTCGCTACGCGGAGTCCATGACCATGACCCAGTTGGGACTTGGGAGCCCGGTGATGATGGGTTTGCTGGAATGGAAGAGACTTAATTAAATTTATTTAGAAAGAGTAATATAAAAGCGAGTACTAATATAAATTTAGTTTCATCAAATTATCTAAAGCTTAATTATTTTTTAAAAGAATAATATTAGTATTTATGATACGAACTATATATACTACTAACAAGTAAAAATAGATTCAACGGAGAATCTATATACTATTTATTTGGTATCATAAACACTAATAACATTTTATATAGATTTTGACCAAATTTAAGATGTTTTGCTCGGTACTATATTATTTTTTCTAGGTTAAAAGAATATAAAAATAGATTGAGTGCATATCTATAAGTACAGCTTAACATTTTGGACCCCTATTTTGGAGAAATATATTTTATATGTTTTTTGGAACCCTATTTTGGATAAATATATTTAACATTTTTCTTGGTACTATAAAAATAGTCTGAGGCAGCAATGGACCGGCCCAACAGGCCTGCGCTTCTCTATTAAAAAACAATTGCCGGACGCCGATTCCTCAATCCTGGTCGCTCGCCCGTCGCATCATTCTTCACCGCCGCGATTCTCTGTTAAAAACCAACTGCTCGACGTCGATTCCCCAATCTTGGTCGCTCGCCCGTCACGACATTCTTCACTACCACACCACGCCATCGACCGCCGCCGTGGTAGATTCCACCATGGTGTCTGTCGCTCGCCTTCTCCAGCGTGGGGCCACTCGCCATGACGTTCTTCGGTGCAGGTGCGCCTCGCCATGGGCACAGCACCAGCCCGCCGCGACCTTCTCCAACAGCGGGGGGCACCTCACCGCGAGAGGCCGCACCCGCCTGACCGCCGCCGCTGCTTCCACTGCGGGGGCCGCTCGCTGGGGCACCACCACTCGCCGTCGAGCCTGCGTCGCGGATTCTGGCGTGGTCCGCGACGACCGCTGCGGCACACCCGACACCTACCTGGCGCCATCCTTCCTCTCTCCACCGCACAGAGCCGCCTGCTTGCCGCCATCCTTGCTCTCCACTGCACTCAAGCGTCGCTTGCTGGCTACCGTAGTTCTCCTCAAGGTAGGCCGTGGCCGCCGGCGATGCCATGTTTCAGATGTATGTGTTCAAGTGTTTCATTTGGATGTTGTGTATGTTGCAATGACTATATACACATGTTGTAAGCATATGTTTCATGTTGCGAACATATGTTTCAGGTGTTTCAAACGTATGTTTCAAGTGTTTCATTTGGATGTTGCAGAAGTATATCTGGATGTTGTATAACGTGCATGTTGCAAGTGTATGTTTCAAGTGTTTTAGGTGTTTCATACGTATGTTGCAAGTGTTTCATCTGGATGTTGCAAAGTAGATATGGATATTTCATATGTTTTTGCAATGGCTTTTAAGTGTATTCAGGTGTTTCAGACGTATGTTGCAAGTGTTTCAGACATATGTTGCAGGTGTTTTTATCTGGATGTTGCAAATGTAGATCGGGATATTATACATGTTGCAATGGGGACCCACCTGCTATTGATGCATGTCACTGCTGCTGGGGCGCCGCTGTGGGTCACCGTGCGTAGGCCTAAGGCTGGTAGATGCCTCCGCGGTGTGCATCCGCAGGAGGGGCAGGTGATTGGGACTCACGTGGATTTCCCATGTGTGGGCGCGACAGCCATCGGGCAAAATAGAGCGAGTGCGATGGTAGAGGCAGGAAGCAGCGTGGGGTCCATGTGGTGGGGTGCGCGAAAACAGGTGGGCGCAGGCTCACGTAACATGCGCGGCAGCATCCGGACGCTAGCAACCTGGATGGCCTTCCGGGCGCTAGCAAGTCTGTTTTTTATTTTGGAGGATAGGAAAAATATGTAATATATTCTGCAACCCGATCTAACAAATAAATATGCATATGAATGGATCTATACATGGTGGACGTGTATAGTTTTTTTTTTGATCAATGGACGTGCATAGTTAGTGTAACGTTTTTATTGGGAATGCGATATATTGGGAATGAGATTACCTTTGGGCTCGCTAGCAGAACAAAACAGGTTAGTGCGGGCCCTGCGTTCCTTTTAACATTGTGGGGTTAATTTTCAAAAAAAAAGAGAAAAGAAAACTTGTGGGTTTTTGACAGTGGGAGCAGGAAAGCGAGGAGAAAGCACCGAGATTCTCCGCACTGCACTATTGCAAACTTTAATTTCCTGCAGCAGCGGGAATTACGAGGTGTGGGGGCCCCACTGATCGAGGAAGTAATTTTTCGATGGCCGCTAGTGCCCTTCACACGGATGTGGCCTGGTACACGCATCCTGACTTTTTTTTTTTTGATCAACACGCATCTTGACTTGACATCGAGTATTCGAGTCCCCTTTCCTGGTGATTCGCCAAACGCTGCGACACTCACTTGGTGACCCCTGCTTTTTTTGGAATTGGAAACAAACAATTATGCACGCTTAGTACCTTGTTCGTCCTGGACGGTTGCAAACCATGACTGCATTGGACAGTTTGAACCATGGTCATTCATACGTACTAACATGGCTACTCGAAATGTGCTTAATAAACGTCAAAATATGAGTGAGGGTGATAGATCATAGTTAAAGCCGAGTCAAAGAGGAATAAACTGGACTTGTCAAAGTACCTTTCACAAGCTTTTGGCCCCGTTCGGTTGTGCTGATAAGCCGGCTGAAAAATACTATTGACTGATTTGTTGTGAGAGAAAAACATTGTTCCAGCTGAAAAAACAAGTTGAAAAGTATGAACTATAAGCCGGATGAACATGGCCTCACCTAGTTATTACACAACAGCCTCACTAACCCGAAAAAGAAAGTAAAGAAGAACAAGCCCTCGGCCATTTCAACAAAAACCTTGAAAAATCTTAAATATCATGTAATGAGCTTGAGTGCAATAGCTCGCGCATGTGTTAGCCAAATTTATTTGACATGATACATCTAATATAAGCAGTCTTGCAAGTATTACTACCTAGGTCATTACTACCAAATTAGTTTCTTTTATTATAGGCGCCTATACTACCGTTGAACCCATACTTGTGCCACTAATGCCAAGGAAATTACTGTATCTCTAACATCATCCCTAACTTCATGGCAATAGTAAACACCAGATAAGCTTTGATTTTCGAGGAAATATGTTTACTGGGATTACATTATATGACAAACATATATTTGCAATGTATGGATACGTAGTTAATGATTTGATATTTGTGGATGAATTTGTCAATCATCACTAACTATTGCATCTTTTGTTACAATAAATTCACTACTAGCAAAAGAACTTTAGAAGACATGCTCTCTGGTTAAAATATATGAGAAAATCTAGGGACTACCTATATAAATGGTCAAGCGGCCTCTAGGCAAACACCCATCTTCGTTAATCATTTATAGAGACAAGCATCCTAAGACATGAAGCGTCCCTGGTTAATTAGGAACTCAAATGTGATACAATACTAGTCTCAGGAGGCTAGTAACACATTTATTACATCAGATAGATCTCATTGCAGTAGTCTTGACAAGCGTGGATAATGAAGACATGCCATGATTAAAAGTAACCACAACATAATACAGGTCCAACAGACCCAGAAAAAGGTCTCGCTAATACATATCATCTGACGGATCCCAATGCCACAGGCTTAGTTGGGTGCAGACACGATCTTATTCATATGCCACGTCAAGGTTGAAGTCCGGATCTTTCTCTGTTCAATAAAGCAAGGGTGAGTACAAAGTACTCAGCAAATCCAACCTTACCCTACAGAATGAGATATTAGTATGTGTATATGGATAAATCAAGGATAAGACTTGGTTTATTGCATAAAGCTATCTTTTTACACATGCAGGGTTTCATTGCAAAAGACATATTTTCCATATATAATAGTATTTCTGAAAAAGGAGTTGATAACAATTTTAGGTGTTGTTGAACCCTCTATTCCCGCAACAAATGGAAGACAACCATTCATTTCCAAAATCACACTCACTCTCATATTTTTACTCATCCCATCCCATTTAGTTGTTGAAACCAAACCATAACTTGTCCGATACCGCGGACACGTCTATCCGGATAAATTTTACACTCTGCAGAGGTTGTACACTTTCCCCACAAGTAGGATACTGTAGCTTAACACCGTCGTGCAAGCACAGAACCATCAAAGCCATTACCCTCCATAGCTAAGCAATGACGCTCACCACGAGAACACTAAGGTCATATCTCATAATATAATAATTTACAGAGCTCTTTATATTTCATACAATATTCATCAATTTTCACATACATCCCTTAGTGTCCCGTTGCACACCTGCCTCCAGGTGATTGCCATACCAACTAGAGGGATTTAGGCTAAGCCTTTCCCATGCAAGACGAGTGGTCGTACGAAAATGAGTTAGGCAAGATGAATCATCAACTCGGTCCTTAATCGAGACAAGACGGATATCTTCATGCTTAACCACAAAAGGTAGAAGCCCCAACACCACGGCATCCCATGAAAGGAACACCAATCCGCCCCATCTCTAGGGTAATCACGATCTATAACTTGTTCATTAACCCTTTTATAATACCCACAATTTATTATCACAACTCACACCATTTTGTATTTAAAATTAATGTATTTGAGAAAACTTTGTAATGAGTATCCATGATGAATATCAAGTCCTAAGCATACTAAATAATAATATTTTACCATAACATATTATTTGTTCCTAAGTTTGAACAAGACAACTATCAGATAATATCAATTCAAGGATGACTATTCAACAGGTTTAACTAAGCTGCGAAAATATCTTGTATGTATAATCGTACATGCAACATTTAAAACGGCTTCTACGGGTTGTATTTAAAAATAGGATCAACATGCATCAAAGGGGAATAGGCTGGAATTGCCTCCGACGGCGTCCTCGGCATCGAACTCGCGGTACTCGCCTCCGACGTCCTTGTTCTTCGACTCGTTCACCCCGTCAGCTAAAAGTACGCAACGAGTGCAACAGGTAAACAAGCAGAGATAAATAATCACATAAATTCAAATGAGCTATAAAAATCATGAAATTTATATGGGAGATGGATCATGATTTTAGATGAATTTA
Organism: Saccharum hybrid cultivar R570; assembly: GCA_038087645.1. Taxonomy (NCBI): domain Eukaryota; kingdom Viridiplantae; phylum Streptophyta; class Magnoliopsida; order Poales; family Poaceae; genus Saccharum; species Saccharum hybrid cultivar. Next base: position 10,047,116 of record JAQSUU010000703.1, read on the forward strand.
GAAAGAATAATATTTAGAATCGGAGTTGGCACGTGGCTTTGCAAGATGGCCGAATTTTAATCATGCGGAAAAGAATAACGCATGATTAAGGAATGGGTGCTCACGAGGTGGGTTGTCTAGTAGTGCATGCCGTATGCTGTTGAAAGCCCAAGTTTGGTTTTGGTAATTAATGACACCAAGTTGCAATGCCATGTGTTTAGTAGTTTGAGCTAGGCATAAGCAACACATGTGATAAAGGTGTATGTCGCATGGAGTGGTGGCCACAAGATCACAAAGAGATGGTGCATGGACATGAAATGATAGTCATGGTGATCAAGCATGATGAGAAGGACATGGAACAAAGTGATCAAGGCAAAGATATAATCATAGGGTTTGCTTTTGCCGATCTAAGATGAGTAGAGAAGTGATTGACCGGATTTAGGATTGATAGCCGACAATCAAGAGGGGCAATCACGGTTAGCTGGTGAATCAAGTGCTACTAGGTCATCATCTTTAGCATATGCATTAGGATCTAGTAAAGAGAGCTAACATAACTCCTTCGAGAAAATAATTGTAAAAATGCTAACATACGAGCACATGACGGTTTTCACATGGTGGTGTTAGCACGTTTGCGAAGATGTTGGAGTTGGTGTTGATTAACTTGGAGAAGAGAGAAAGGACTTTCGGTGTTCTCCGGACACTATGATGGCTCTTAGAGTGAAATACTGCTTTGATCCATTGTGAACTGGATTAAGTGCTTTAGTGGGTTATGTAGCCCTCTGAGTAAGCTTTCCAAAATGCCTAAGATCATCGAAATTGGAGTCCGGAGCTAAGAGATATGACCGTTTTAGCGCTGGATGGTCTGCGACGGACACTACGACTGACGCGGCCACGGGGGGCGACAGACGCGGCCACGGAGGGCGACAGACGCGGCCTTAGGGGTGACAGACGCGGCCACGGAGGGCGACAGACGCGGCCTCAGGGGCGACAGACGCGGCCACGGGGGGCGACAGACGCGGCCACGGGGGCAACAGACACGGCCACGGGGGGCGACAGACGCATCTGTCGGACCACCCTTGCTTCGGCTTGCAGCGGAGGTGGCGACAGACGCGGTGGTGCTGAGCACCAGATATGTCTATCGATTGTTTTCGTGAAATGGAGCTTACTAGAGTGCGTACTTCGACGCGACGGACGCTGAGGCCAAAACCGAAGGACGCGTATGTCGCTACTGTTCATAACCGTTGGATTTTGAAGGCTCGAGGACATGTGGCAGCTTCGAGTGGCGTCAGACGCACTATGTAGCGTCTGTCGGTGTGCGACAGACACGTCTGTCATGCACAATTTCAGCTCAACGGCTCTTTTTGAAGGGGTACGTCTATAAATAAGAGGTGGCCGGCCCTTAGGGGTTAACTCTTGCACATTTGAGATATTGAGGCACACTTTGAGCTAGAGAAACTTCCCCTCCACTCATCTCCTTGCTTGGTTGCATACTCTAGAGAGATTGAGTGAGATTCAAGTGCATTGCATTGAGAGTTGCATCTAGTGGCACTTGATTCTTGAGTTTGCTGCGGATTGCTAGTTACTCTTGGGTGTTTCCCGACACCCTAGACGGCTTAAAGCAGCGGTTGTGTTGAGCTCGTGATTGGAGATTGTTTCAAGCCTCACCAAGCGATTGTGAGGGGTTCTTGAGCCTTCCCCGCGGGAGTTCGCGAATTGGCTACTCTAGTGGAGCTCGTGGCTTGGAGGATCCCTATCTTGTGAGTGGATGTGCGGCACCCGCTGAGAGTTCAACTCTTGATAGTTGATTAGCTCGCGATCCATCAAGTGGGTGCATCGCCACAACGAGGAGTAGCTTGCCGGGAAGCAAGTGAACCTCGGTAAAAAATCTTGTCATCTTATTGCCGAGGATTTCAATTGTGTATGTGATCACGTTGATTGATTGGTACATTGGACATATCTCTTCTCATCAACGTTGGTATTCTATTCAAGCTCACTCCTTTACTTATTGTTCTTTGCCTTGTTTAGCTTGAGTAAAATAGCTTATCACTCAGGGGTAATTAGTTTAGAGACTTAGCGTTGTTGGTGTGAACTAGAGATCATAGCCTTGCACTAGAATTGTATTTGTGGCTTGCATAAAAGTAGTTGAGCTAGTGCTAGAATTAGCTTCTCCATCTTATTTACTAACTTGTTGTTTAGTAAAGCTTGTACAAAATTTAAATAGGCTATTCACCCCCCTTATAGCCATTTGGATCTTACAAGTGGTATCAGAGCTGAGGCACAGTTTATTTAAGGCTTAACAACCTACGGTAAAGAAGAAATGGCTCAATTAAGCTTGCACATCAACAACACCAAGAAGGCACCTCACTTTGATGGCACAAATTAGGCATATTAGAAGGTTAAGATGACCGCACACCTCAAGTCAATCAATAGAGAAGTGTAGAAGGTCACCGAAACCAAATTTGAGGTTGCTAATCTGAAAGCACCAACACCGGTGGAGAAGAAGCTCCAATGCAATGACATTGCCATTAGTGCTCTTCATGAGGCACTAGATGACAAGACATTCGAGCAAGTGAAGAACATAGAAGTTGATCATGATGCTTGGGCAAAGCTTGAAGAAACATTTGAAGGCACCGAAGGCACCAAGACCGCCAAAGCTTATATTCTCCAAGAAAAGTTCTCTAGCTTCAAGATGCAAGAAGATGAGAGTGTGCCAGAGATGTTTCATAGGTTGCAAGTCATTATAAATGAGCTCAAGGCACTTGGAGAGGAAGTGAAGGACAATCAATTCTCTATAGAGAAGATGATGAGAAGGAGTTGGTCAAGAAGAAGAAGAAAGAAAGTAAGAAGAAGGATGATGAGAAGAAGAAGAAGAGTGTGGCATTCAAAGCCACCACATATAAGGGCAAGTCCAAGATTGAATCATCAAGTGATGAAGACTCAAGTTCTTGTGATAATAATGACATTGATGAGAAGATGGCTCTCTTTGTCAAGCAATTTGGTAAATTCATGAAGAAGAAAGGTTATCGTGCAAGGAGGAGGAAGAACTCATCCAAGAAAAATGAGCAAACTATGAGATGCTTTAAATGTCATAGCAAGGATCATCACATCGGCAAGTGTCCTTATGATAGTAATGATGAAGATGCTATCAAGAAGGAGAGGAAGAAGCAAAAGAAGAAGCAAGAAAAGAAGGAGAGCTCTCACAAGAAAAAGAATGATTCTCATGTTGATACATGGGATAGTGATGATTCCTCAAGTGATGATGAGGACTACAAAAAGAAGGGGCATGCTAGCATTGCTATTCAAGTGAAGAGCTCCATATTTGACACTCCATCATGCTTCATGGCTAAGGCCGCTAAGCTATCATCCGACGATGAGAGTGATCATGATAGTGCTAGTGATAGTGATAGTGATGATGATCTAATTAAAGATGAACTAATCACTATGCTAGAAGATTGCACTCAACATTTTAAAGAATCTAGAAAGGAGTGCAAGGGCTTGCTTAAGGATAAGAAAAACCTCATGCAAGAACTTGATGAGATTAGGGCATCTTATGAGAGTCTAAAGGTAGACCATAAGAAGCTTCAAAAGTCTCACACTAAGATTGAAGAAGCTCATTCCTCTCTAGTTAAAAAATGTGAAAACATGCCAACTAATGTTGAGAAAGCTAAAACTTGCAACATAGGCATATCTTGTGATATAATTGATGAATCTTTTCATAAGCCTATTGTTATTGCTCTCACTAACCCTTCATGTAGCACATATATATCATCATCATCTAGTAGTGATGGTTTCACTTATGATTCCACACTAAAAGTTGAGAATGAGATCTTAAAGAAGGAGGTAAAAGAGCTCAATCACACCTTAGCTAAGGCTTAAACAATGGATGGGCTCAAAGAAGAAAGCTATTTGGGTACCAAAGAGCTTGGTCACTAACCTTGAAGGACCCAAACAAGTTTGGATACCTAAAAAGAATTGATCTTGTCTTGTAGGTCAATTACAAAGCCGGAGGAAGGCATTGGGTGCTTGATAGTGGGTGCACTCAACATATGACCGGGGATTCTTGTATGTTCAAGTCAATTGATACAAGTCAAAATGGTGGTTTTGATGCTATCACTTTCGGCAACAACAAGAAAGGCAAGGTCAAGGGACTTGGTAAAATTGATATCTCAAATAACATGAGCATATCTAATATATTGCTAGTTGAGAGTTTGGATTACAATCTTTTATCGGTGACACAACTTTGTGATCTTGGTTTCAAGTGCATATTTGGTAGTGATGATGTTGAAGTCATTAGTGTTGATGGATCAAATTTGATATTCAAAAGATTTAGATATGGTAGCTTATACTTGGTTGACTTCAATGATAGTGAGACACAATTGACATCATGCTTGCTTAGCAAATATAGTATGGGATGGTTGTGGCATAGAAGGCTTGGTCATGTTGGAATGAAACAATTGAACAAACTTTTGAGGTATGACTTAGTTAGAGGCTTGAAGGATGTCACCTTTGAGAAGGATAAACCTTGTAGTGCTTGTCAAGCCGGCAAACAAGTTGGAAATGCACATCCTAGCAAGGGTGAAATGAGCACCTAAGGCATTTGAGTTATTGCACATGGACTTGTTTGGGCCAACAACATACACTAGCATTGGTAGCAACAAGTATGGTTTTGTGATAGTGGACCACTACACTAGATACACTTGGGTGTTCTTTATCTTTGACAAGAGAGATGTTTATGATCTATTCAAGTCTTTTGTCAAGAGAGTGCAAAATGAGTTTGAGACTACTATCAAAAAGATTAGAAGTGACAATGGTAGTGAGTTCAAGAACACAAGAATTGAGGAATTATGTGATGATCTTGGTATTGGACATCAATTCTCTCCAACATACACTCCTCAATCTAATGGTGTAGTTGAAAGGAAAAATAGAACCTTGATTGATATGGCTAGATCAATGCTTAGTGAATACAATGTGAGTCATTCATTTTAGAGTGAAGCTATCAATACGGCTTGCTATTGTAGCAACCGTCTCTATTGCCATGGAAAGCTTGGGAAGACACCATATGAGCTATTGAATGGAAGAAAGCCCAACATTGCATACTTTAGAGTGTTTGGTTGCAAATGCTACATTATCAAGAAAGGCACTAGATTGAGCAAGTTTGATAAGAAATATGATGAAGGGTTCTTACTGGGTTATTCTACCACGAGCAAAGCATATAGAGTTTGGAATCTCACAAATGTCACCTTGGAAGAAGTTCATGATGTTGAGTTTGATGAAACCCAAGGATCCCAAAATGAAGCTCAAAACCTTGATGATGTGAGAGGAGATCAATTGTCAAATGCAATGAAGAAGATGGACATTGGTGATAAAGGCCGAGACAAGTTGATGATGATGGTGACATACAAATGATTAATCAAGATGTGCAAATTGATACAAATCAAGCATGCTCAAGTGGTACTCACGATGAAGCTCAAGATCAAGGTCAAGCAAGTGGAAGCAATCAACTCCCAATACTCCAACCTACCAACATTGCAAGAGATCATCCATTGGATCAAATAATTGGTGGAATTCAAAGTGGTGTTCAAACTAGATCAAGATTGGCGTCTTTTTATGAGCACTACTCATTTGTGTCACTTGAAGAACCTAAGAAAATAGAAGATGCTTTGAAAGATTCCGATTGGGTTAATGCCATGCATGAAGAGCTAAACAACTTCACTAGAAATCAAGTTTGAGAGCTTGTTGAGAGGCCAAAGAACTACAATGTGATTGGTACTAAGTGGGTTTTTAGAAACAAGCAAGATCAAGATGGAATGGTTGTGAGGAACAAAGCAAGATTTGTAGCACAAGGTTACACACAATTTGAAGGTCTTGACTTTGGTGAGACATATGCACCGGTTGCAAGATTGGAGGCAATTAAAAATCTTATTAGCATATGCTTATACACACAACATCAAGCTCTATCAAATGGATGTGAAAAGTGCATTTCTCAATGGCTACATTAATGAAGAAGTATATGTTGAGCAACCTCTCGGTTTTGAAGATGACAAGAAGCCCGACCATGTTTTCAAGCTAAAGAAGGCATTGTATGGTTTGAAGCAAGCACCTAGAGCATGGTATGAAAGATTGATGGATTTTCTTCTCTCTAAAGGATTCAAGATGGGAAAGGTTGACACCACTCTCTTCACCAAGAAGCTTGAAAATGACTTGTTTGTGTTACAAATCTATGTGGATGATATCATTTTTGGATCAACCAATCAAGATTTTTGTGAAGAGTTTGGAAAAATGATGGCAAATAAGTTTGAGATGTCCATGATTGGAGAGCTTAGTTACTTCCTTGGACTTCAAATCAAACAAATAAAGAATGGCACCTTTGTTAGTCAAGGCAAGTACATCAAGGACATGATCAAGAAGTTTGGTTTGCAAGATGCTAAGCCAATGAGTACACCAATGGGCACAAATGATCAATTGGTTATTGATGCTAGTGGAAACATTGTAGATCAAAAATTATACCGGTCTATGATTGGAATTTTGCTCTATGTCACCGCTTCTAGGCCGGATGTGATGTTTAGTGTGTGTAAGTGTGCAAGATATCAAGCTTCACCTAAATAAAGTCACTTGAAAGCAACCAAGAGAATATTGAGATATCTTAAGGGCACTTATGATGTTGGATTATGGTTTCTAAAGGGATCTAACTTTGAGTTGATTGGATATTCAGATTCCGACTATGGTGGTTGCAAGATTGATAGAATGAGCACAAGTGGCACTTGTCAATTGCTTGGAAGATCTCTTGTTTCATGGTCATCGAAGAAACAAAATAGTGTTGCACTATCTACCGCCAAGGCCGAATACATTAGTGCTGGTAGTTGTTGTGCACAATTGCTTTGGATGAAAGCCACCTTGAATGATTTTGGAATAAAGTTCAAGAATGTGCCTTTATTTTGTGATAATGAGAGTGCTATCAAGATGACACAAAATCCGGTTCAACATTCAAGAACTAAGCACATTGATATTAGGCATCACTTCATAAGAGACCATCAACAAAAGGGTGATATTAGCATTGAGAGCATTGGCACCGAAGATCAACTAGCCGACATATTCACAAAGCCACTTGATGAAAAGAGATTCTACAAGTTAAAAAATGAATTGAACATACTTAACTTCTCCAACTTGAGATGAGTGCACCCCCACATTCTTATATGACATGTCTCTTCTCCAACATATCAAGGTAAAGTTGTTTGTCATATCATTCATACTTTGCTAAGGACATGGTTAGAACATATAGACATGTTTGCATGATAATAGGCGCATTCATGAAAATCAAATATTTTTGATGTATATATGGTACCACTATTGCTTCTATGTTTGTTTGATCTAGTGGTAGCATATGACATGTTTGTGGGCTTGCAAACCAAGTGTTGAATCTAGAAAACGAGCACATGATGTGTAATTCAACATGGTCAAGATAACCCTTATACTTTATGAGGTGTGAAGAAGCTTGTCCTTGGATCAAACCGAATTACATATTCTAGGCAAGTGATCTAGATTGAACCATAATATGACCCTCATATTCACTCCCTAATTGATTGACTTAACTCTCACTAAAGCACCTTTTTGGTGATTGTTGACAAAGGGGGAGAAGTAAGTCACAAAGATATAGAAAGGGGGAGAGAAAGCAAAAAGGGGGAGAGAAAGCAAAAGATATGATGTTGATTGAGCACACAAGTAGGGGGAGCAAGCTCATTGTAACATCCCAGTTTCACCGAAACCCAAAAATCACAACTGAAAATTTTTTCGCAAACATGCCCATGTTTGGTGAGTGTCATATAGCAAAAACACCATGTAGTTGCACAAGTAGAACCCAATTAGTTGTCTAGCATTTGCATTTAAATTAATAAACTTGTGAGTTGGCTCTTTTAGATTTATTGTGTGTTAATAAAATCAACAACCTTGCTAAATAATTAATTAGATAACTAATTAATTGACCTTGCCTAAGTGCCTACCTTTGAATGGAACCCTAACCTACCCTAGACCCCTAGTGGACTAGCCCCTAAGGGTATATACATAGTTGGCACTCAGGTATATACACATAGGCACTTGGAGTAGTATAGAGAGGAGAGAGTGGAAATAGAAAAACAAATTGAGTAGACCAGGGAAAAGAAGAGGCCATTTTGGCCTCCGCAGGCCTAGCGCGGCGTCGACCCCGCCGCCCCAGCAGGCTCCCGCCTGGGCACGCCATAGTAGCCCAACCGAAGGCCCATTTTCCCCTCCTGTGTGACGACAAGTCAAGGCCATCGTTTTTCCCCTGAGCCACCGCCGACTGGACCCCGCTTGTCATCCCTCTCCCCCACCCTTCTTCGCCTCCCCTGCTCCAACGCAGAGCAGAGCACCGAAGCGTGGGAGAGAATCCTAGGCGTGGCCCCGTGATCCCGCCCGTTCGAGCCGAGATGCCCATGCCCCCAACGGGCGGATGCTCGCCACGGCAGCAATCCGCTCTACTCTTGCCCCTTCCCTCCTTCAGGACCCTCGCCCGATGACGTCTCCGCCATGGGCCAGCCGGGTGACGCTATGGTCACCTTTTTGACCGGCGTGGACCGCAATTGGAGGCGCGGGACGCTCCTGCACCGTGCCAAAACCCCAAAAACCCTGACCCAGAGGGCTCCGATCGGCACCACGTGTCCCTACGCGGGCCGCCACTGTTCATCGGTCGCCATGACTGCGCCCCAGCTATAAAAGCCCAAGCCAGCGCCCTTCCCTACACCACCGCCACGTTGTGGCCTCACCAAACCGAGAAGAGGGAGAAGTGGAGTGGGAGGGAGGTGAAGATCAGAGGAGGAGACCGCCCGCTGCCGAGGGAGACGCCACCATCTTCTTCTCGGAGCCCGGCAAGGAGCGGCACGACACTGCTTCTCGGCTACGCTGCTTTGACTCATCACGGCATCGCTACCCGGTCCACCCTGCCACCAATGGTGAGCCCCGCGGTTCGCCCCTCATTGTCCTTCGCTCACCGCTCACGCGTGCGTAATGGCAACACCAACGCGCACGGGCATAGCCTCGACGCCCCGTACCAGGAGCGATTCGGACGGCGCCCTGAGCTCGTACCGCACCCGCGCACCTGCACGCGCAAACACGGCCAAGCCGCTGCCTTCGTCGAGCCTCGAAGTCATGAGAACGCCGATGTCGCACCTAAGAACGGAGCGCACTCGCCATGGCTAGAGCTCACCATGGTGAGGTCCCATTCCGGATTGCTAGAGCCGGTAGCGATATAAAGAGGAGTGTAGCGTGGTCCGCCTCACCAAGAACCCCACCATGCGCGTGTCTAGAGTTGAAGAGGAGCCCGAGGGCGCAAAGTTGAGCCACCTCATCGGAACGGCCAAGCCACTAGAGCACCGTCGTGTCAGCCGCCATCGCTACCGGCTGTGAGGAGACCAAGGCTCTGATTTCGTGCCCCTACCGCGTCCGCCAAGTCACGAGGGAGCCCTGGAAGGCGGTAGGAGCCTCGCTGAGCCCCGTCGCGCCAGGCTTCGCCACCGGCGAGCCGCTGTTGTGGGAGGCAAAGCCCCTCTTTCCCCTGGACCGTTGCTCGCATTACTGGTGCACCATGAGCCTAGAGAGGAGAAAAGGAGGGTGAGCTCGGTCCACCGCAGGCCGAGTCGGTAGCCTTTTAGACCGCCCCTACGCGCCCACCATGGACCAGCCCACCGTGAACCGCATCCCAGTTTGGGCCCAAGCCACGACGTGGCCTCTTCACAGTTTGACATGTGTCCGAGCCAGACGGCCCAACCCGGCCCATGTCCAGGCCCTGCACCGGCCCATCCAGACCCGATCCAGGCCCGGTCAGCGTTGACCGTTGACTGGTCAACGTTGACCGTTGACCTAGGTCCCACTTGTCATCCACTGTTCATCGGGACCCCACGTGTCAGTGACACTGTTCACCACAGCCAATCACGGCCCACCACGTGTCACCCCCAGATTAATCAACCAGTTTTTCCTTTTTCAGAAATTATTTAAATCTTCATAAATTCATAATTAATTAACCGTAGCTCAAAAAAATGCCAAACCAGAGTCCAAATTTTTCTAAAAATAAGCTCTACGTCATAGGCCTATGCTTGAGTGTATTTGGATCTTTCGATTTTCAGTTTCTTCTTTGTGCACCTCTATAGGAACCGCTAACGCGGCTATATATGTTACGTTTAACAGACCCGGAGGAGCCACCGACTGAGGAGTTCGACCCCGACTACACCGACGATTTGGGAGACGACCTGCCAGGTGCCATGCCCCACCCACTCGTAGATCCTATTACGCATTGCAAATGATTAGAATTGCTAGTCCTTTATTTATCACTGCAAGTAATGTTGATAGGTTGCATGGTAGTCACTGCTTTGAGCCATTTACCTTGTTGCAACCTTACTCCTGCTCACCCTGCTGTTAGGCTAGACGCTGCTATATTACTTGTTACTTCTGTTTTGCTCTTACTCACATTATATCTGTGATGTGATGCTGGTGAGTGAGAGGCGTTGAGATAAGGCACGAGGTGCCGTAAACCTGTTAATAACCTGATAATGAACCTGGGGAGATCTTGGCGTGAGTCTTAGGTGTGTATAGTGAGGGTCGAGTCGACCGAGCAGGATCTACGACGAGTCATGAGGACAAGTCTACCGAAGGATGCTACCTAGGCGTTCGCCATGTGAGGTGACTGTGGCGGGTACATGTGACAGGGAGAGGTCCCGGGGTGGAGTGTCTTCGTGCGATGAAGCCCCAGGATGGGAGGTGCTGTGATGGCATGGGGTGTCGGGTGTTCTGTTGAGCGGAAAACGGTTTTCCCCTTGTGAAGATATCCTGCTTAGTCACCCTAAGGACTGATATGTCCATGGACCGGGTCTTAGGAATCCTTGCACACCTACTCGCTTCTGTGGGGAGGAGACGGACGTTCGACTTGCCAGCTCGGTGCCACTACTATTGAGAGGTTAGCGGATAGTGTAGGGAGGTACGGGCATGAGGACCCACACCCTCCCAAGACAGCATAGTACTCAGGGGCCAAGTACTACATCTCACAGTCTCAGCGTGTCGGTGGTACTCCGACACGGCCCCAGTTCTGAGTGATAGGGTGGTACCGTTTCTAGTCGGAAGGCGGCCCGAAATCAGCTTAGACAAGGCGTCGTCGAGGATAGCTATCTTGTGGGATGTGTAAACCTCTGTAGAGTTTCTGGTTGATCGATCGATACATATGCTGAACCATTCGGCTATGGACCTTTCCTATGTACAGCTTCACTTGACTAGAGAGAGGAGTCCTTCTACCTTCCCTGGGTTGCAGAGTAGTGTTCCGGCTGACGCCGTTGAGACATGGACGAGAGGGAGTTGTCCATGCCGATGAGAGAGTGAGATGAGATGTGATGTGGAGATGTGTGTTGGGATGGGATAACGTGTGTGAATGAGATGGGTTAATATTTGATAAACTTATATTATTAAAATATTGATTACTCACATAGGAAACCACAGCCAAAAGATAGGTTTCTCTTCTCAACCCCAATTGCATCCAGTTCCACAAAGCAAATGCATCATAGGGTGGGCGATGCGTGGCTAGTACCAAGTGTACTGATAGATTTTTGGCAGGCTCGGAGCCCGAGTACGACAAGGAGGATGGCTGGGAGTAGGGGTTCGCCCTGCGCTCAAGCTTGGTGCGAGGAGTCCTAGTTTCCGCTGCTGTCTACGAGAAGTTGTTCCATATGCTGTGTGTGAGCATGTTCCGTCCTGCATGGCGATGATAATAATTAATGTAAACCTTCTATTTGTACTCTGATATTCGTGTATGACTCTGTTATTCGACTGAGATTTGGGTAATGGCATGAACTTGTTCATCTATTACACGTCGAATCTGTGGCATTCCCTTCGCGGAATGCAGGATCGTTTCACTCATGAATCATTTGTTGAATTTGTATGTGCACTAACATAATGAATTGTTGCATTGCAAAGCTTAAATTCATATTCATGATTATGTGGTGAATGCTAGAAATAGATCTTGAATGGTGAATCGTTGAGAGTAGCTTCACAAGTGGTATCTAGACACCTTTGCTTATAATGTTGATCTCACGAGGTATTTTAGTGTTTGTGATCTTTACAAGTGAGGTATTACAAGTGGTGTCTAGCCACATTGGTGCTAAGGATGGTATATATTGGTAACTCTGATGGTATCACGCTTCAAAGGTCCATTCTATATACCTTAGCATCATTTTGGTAGTAGTAACTCTCCCAAAACTCCATTTCATGCATATGTGCAAAATTGAACCAAACTCATGGAAGCACATATGTAGGGGGAGCTAGTACTACCAAAACCGAAATATGATTTCATTTCATATCTTTATGATGGTTGTCATCAATTACCAAAAAGGGGGAGATTGAAAGCCCAAGTTTGGTTTTGGTAATTAATGACACCAAGTTGCTAATGCCATGTGTTTAGTAGTTTAAGCTAGGCATAAGCAACACATGTGATGAAGGTGTATGTGGCATGGAGTGGTGGCCACAAGATCACAAAGAGATGGTGCATGGACATGAAATGATGGTCATGGTGATCAAGCATGAGGAGATGGACATGGAACAAAGTAATCAAGGCAAAGGTATAATCATAGGGTTTGCTTTTACCAGTCTAAGATGAGTAGAGAAGTGATTGACCGGGTTTAGGATTGATAGCCGACTATCAAGAGGGGCAATCACGGTTAGCTCGTGAATCAAGTGCTACTAGGTTATTATTTTTAGCATATGCATTAGGATCTAGTAAAGAGAGATAACATAACTCCTTCGAGAAAATGATTGTAAAAATGCTAACACACAAGCACATGACGGTTTTCACATGGTGGTGTTAGCATGTTTGCGAAGGTGTTGGAGTTGGTGTTGATCAACTTGGAGAAGAGAGAAAGGTCTTTCGGTGTTCTCCGGACACTAGGATGGCTCTTCGAGTGGAATACTGCTTTAATCCATTGTGAACTGAATTAAGTACTTTAGTGGGTTGTGTAGCCCTCTGAGTAAGCTTTCCAAAATGTCCAAGATCATTGAAATCGGAGTTCGGAGCTAAGAGATATGACCGTTTTAGCGCAGGGTGGTCTGCGACGGACGCTACGACAGACGCGGCCATGGGGGGCGACAGACGCGGCCACGGAGGGCGACAGACGCGGCCTCGGGGGCGACAGACGCGGCCTCGAGGGAGACAGACGCAGCCACGGGGGGCGACCGACGCGGCCACGGGGGGCGACAGACACGTCTATCGGACCACCCTTGTTTCGGCTTGCAGCGGAGGTGGCGACAGACGCGGTGGTGCTAAGCACCAGACACGTCTGTCGATCGTTTTCGTGAAATGGAGCTTACTGGAGTGCGTACTTCGACGCGACGGACGCTGAGGCCAAAACTGAAGGACGCGTCTGTCGCTACTATTCATAACCGTTGGATTTTGAAGGCTCGAGGACACATGGCAGCTTCGAGTGGCGTCAGACGCACTGTGCAGCGTCTGTCGGTGTGCGACAGACGCGTCTGTCGTGCACAATTTCAGCTCAACGGCTCTTTTCGAAGGGGTACGTCTATAAATAAGAGGTGGCCGGACCTTGGGGGTTTACTCTTGCACATTTGAGATATTGAGGCACACTTTGAGCTAGAGAACCTTCCCCTCCACTCATCTCCTTGCTTGGTTGCATACTCTAGAGAGATTGAGTGAGATTCAAGTGCATTGCATTGAGAGTTGCATCTAGTGGCACTTGATTCTTGAGTTTGCTGTGGATTGCTTGTTACTCTTGGGTGTTTCCCGACACCCTAGACGGCTTGGAGCAGCGGTGGTGTTGAGCTCATGATTGGAGATTATTTTGAGCCTCACCAAGCGATTGTGAGGGGTTCTTGAGCCTTTCCCGCAGGAGTTCATGAATTGGCTACTCTAGTGGAGCTCGTGGCTTGGAGGATCCCCATCTTGTGAGTGGATGTGCGGCACCCGCTGAGGGTTCAACTCTTGATAGTTGATTAGCTCACGATCCATCAAGTGGGTGCATCGCCACAACGAGGAGTAGCTTGTCAGGAAGCAAGTGAACCTCGGTAAAAAATCTTGTCATCTTATTGCCGAGGATTTCATTTGTGTATGTGATCACGTTGATTGATTGGTACATTGGACATATCTCTTCTCATCAACGTTGGTATTCTATTCAAGTTCACTCCTTTACTTATTGTTCTTTGCCTTGTTTAGCTTGATTAAAATAGCTTATCACTCAGGGGTAATTAGTTTAGAGACTTAGCGTTGTTGGTGTGAACTAGAGATCATAGCCTTGCACTAGAATTGTATTTGTGGCTTGCATAAAAGTAGTTGAGCTAGTGCTAGAGTTAGCTTCGCCATCTTATTTACTAACTTGTTTAGTAAATCTTGTAGAAAATTTAAATAGGCTATTCAACCTCCTCTAGCCATTTGGACCTTACAGCTGTGCGTGTGCTATTTGGATGAAGTTGTAGCGTAGAACCCACACGTCATACACACATGCATGGGAAGGGAGAGAGAGACAGAGAAGCTAGCAAGGGTCTTTTTCTTGCTTCCTACATAGACGACGCCATGGTTGAGCTCGTGGAGCTCGAGAGCGGCTCGGCACAGGCAAGGGCAAGAAAGGAAGTAAAGAGAAGACCACAGGGAGAAAGGAAAGAGCAAGGGGATGCTCATGGGCTGCTCACCTCGTCGTGCGATGACGGTCGAGCCCGGCTCATGCGTATGGCCGTATACAGTATACGCGAGGCAAGTGAAGCGAGAGCAGGCAAGCGAGTGACGAGCTGAGCGTGCTGCTGTGGGAGAGCAACCCGACGTGCCTTTTTATAAGCCAGGAAGCGGGGATGTGCCACTAGCTTGCTTGCTTACCTCGAATGGCATCGCTGTGGCCGGATGCTTGGGCGGTGCGGCGCGTAGTGAGGCGATGGTGCCTAATTTGCATGCATAGTCGGTGCCTAATTTGCATGCATGGTCGGTGCCTAATTTGCATGCATGGATGAGATATCGGTATACGTGTTTGTGTGGGTGTACTGCTGACACTTGCTTGTATGCTTGCATGGTAAATGGTAAATGTGGGTGATTGTCTGCGTACGTGCTTGCCTTGCTCTATTTGCTTTTGCTGGCTATTACTGCACGTGAAGGAGAAATGAGAGGTAGGTGGGTCCCCTGGTGCAAGCAGCGAGAAGGTGGGGGGGCTAACATGTCGCGGTGGCGCGCGAGCGGCTACACTCGGCGAGGGGGGCCGGGCGCGGGTACGCTGCGGTGGCGATGGTGGTGGGGTCGGCGCACGCGCCGTTGCTAGGCATCGGGCGAAGCGAGCGAGAGAGAGAGGTGAGGAACGGGCGGATGATGCCGATGCCACGGAGTAGGATATAAATTGAATAGAGGTAATTGGGATGGATATAAGATGGACAAGATTTAGAGGGATATAGAGCTCAGATGACTTATAGTTTTTAAAATACATTTCAAAATAATTCTTAATGCGAGTGATTTTTTAATGTGAATTTTTGAGATGTTACAAACCTACCCCACTTAAAATGAATCTCATCTTTGAGATTCGCCTGGTTCCTAAACAGATGGGGAAACTCCTTTCTCAGGGCATCTTCTCTTTCCCATGTTGCTTCTGCTTCAGTGTGCCTACTCCACTGAACACGACAAATTCGGACTGTTGTCGTTCTTGTTTGCTTGGTGATTGTGTCTAGTATTTTTATTGCACTTCTTGATATCTTGGATCATCTTGTAAATCAATAGTATCTGGTGATATTTGTTCCTTTGACACTCTAAGGCATTTCTTCAATTGGGAAACATGGAACACATTGTGTATATCTGACATTTCTTCAGGTAGCCGAATATGGTAAGCTACAGCTCCAATTCTTTGTAACACTTGATATGGTCTAATATACCAGGGTGCTAGCTTGCTCCTAACTTGAAACCTTCGAGTCCCTTGAATTGGGGAAACTTTGAGGTACACAAAATCTCCAACTACAAAACTTAGTTGTCTTCTTCTTTTATCAGAATAGCTCTTCTGACGTGATTGTGCCTCTTTTAATTTTTCTCTGATCTCTGCCACACGGTCTTCTGCTTCCTTTATGAGGGAAGGTTTAAGCAAGGTCCGTTCTCCAACCTCTGACCACATCAATGGGGTCCTACATTTTCTTCCATATAGGGCTTCAAAAGGTGACATACCTAAGCTGGCTTGATAACTATTGTTGTATGAGAACTCTACATAAGATAGGCTCTTCTCCCAATCTTTACCATAGATAAGCACACATGCTCTCAGCATATCTTCCATGATTTGATTTACTCTTTCGGTTTGATCATCTGTCTGGGGGTGATAGGCTGAGCTAAAATCTAGCTTGGTGCCCATGGCTTCATGCAGTCTTTTTCAAAACTTAGAGGTGAATTGTGTACCTCGGTCAGATACAATCTTACTTGGCATACCATGTAGTTTTACTATATTATCCACATATAACTGTGCTAGCTTGTCTCCACTATACTTGGTGTGCACAGGTATAAAGTGAGCAACTTTGGTAAGATGGTCCACTATTACCCATATTGAATCATTCCCTTTTTGAGTTTTGGGTAATCCATTCACAAAATCTATGCCTATCTCATCCCACTTCCAAACTAGAATAGGCAATGGTTGGAGCAAACCTACTGGTTTCTGATGCTCTGCTTTAACACTTTGGCAAACATCACATTGTGCAACAAATCATTCCACATCTGCTTTCATGCCATTCCACCAATCTTTCTTTTAGGTCCATATACATCTTGGTGGCACCAGGGTGGATAGAGTATGCTGAGTTATGAGCTTCATCAAGGATTAGTTCTTGAAACTTCCCTACCTTGGGCACACAAATTCTATCCTTATACCACAAGGTTCCTTTGTCATCCACTTTGAAGTATGGGGCTTTATTTTCTCTAGTTTGCTCACGAATCTTCATCAGATCTTTATCCCTATGTTGTGCCTTCTTAATTTCTTCCTCTAGAGTTAGTTGCACCTTCAGACTGCCATTTTGAGGTTGGCATACTATGTGCATGTTCAACTGTGATATCTCTTCTTGTAGATGAGTGTTTTTGGACACTAACTGTTGACTATATGATCTTCTACTTAGGGCATCTGCTACCACATTGGCCCTTCCTGGGTGGTAATGAATCTCGAGGTTGTAGTCCTTGATTAACTCCAACCATCTGCCTTAGGTTCAAGTCTGACTGAGTGAAGATATACTTCAAACTCTTGTGATCCGTGTAGATTTCACACTTGTTCCCAATGAGATAGTGTCTCCAAATCTTGAGAGTATGCACTACAGCTGCTAACTCCAAATCATGGGTAGGGTAATTTTGCTCATGAGGTCTAAGCTGCCAGGATGCATAAGCTACAACCTTTCCTCCTTGTATGAGAACACATCCTAAACCTTGTCTTGAGGCATCACAATATATGATAAAATCTTGGTGAATGTCTGGTAAAGTTAACATAGGTGCTGCTGTCAATCTCTTCTTCAATTCTTGGAAACTCTTATCATATGACTCTGTCCAGGTAAATTTCTTATCTTTTCTGAGAAGCTCTATCATAGGTCTGGCTATCTTGGAAAATCCTTCTATGAACCTTCGGTAATATCCAGCTAATCCAAGAAAACTTCTGACTTCACTAACATTTGTGGGTTGTTGCCAATGAGAGATGGCTTCCACTTTCTTAGGGTCCACTGCAACTCCTTCCGTTGTCAGGATATGACCTAGAAATGCAACTTTCTCAAGCCAAAATTCACACTTGCTGAATTTAGCATACAACTTGTGTCTTCTTAGCTTTTCTAGCACTACTCTCAAGTGTTGCTCATGTTCTTCAGCACTCTTAGAGTAGATAAGTATGTCATCAATGAAGACTACAACAAACTTATCTAGCTCCTCCATGAATACCTTGTTCATGAGGTTCATGAAATAAGCAGGGACATTGGTTAATCCAAAGGACATCACTGTAAACTCATATTGCCCATATCTTGTTACAAAGGCTATTTTGAGAACATCACTGTTCTTGATCTTGAGTTGGTGGTAACCTGATCTCAAATCAATCTTAGAGAAATACTTGGCTCCTTTAAACGGATCAAAGAGGTCATCTATCCTTGGTAGGGGATATTTATTCTTGATGGTGACTTCATTTAGGGATCTATAATCCACACACATCCTCATACTTCCATCTTTCTTCTTTACAAACAAGATTGGGGCTCCCCATGGTGAGGAACTAGGCCTGATATAACTTTTTTGTTGCAATTCTCTCAATTGCTCCTTTAATTTAGCTAACTCTGGAGGTGTAAGGTCGAGATGGCGGACTAGAGGGGGGGGTGAATAGTCCTTTCTAAAACTTAAGCGAGTTGGCTAACCAAAACAAATGCGGAAATAAACTTATTGGTCTAGCCAAGACTACACCCCTCTAACTAAGTTCACAAGCACCTCACAAAGATCCTAATTAAGCAACTAAGGTGCTTTCCTTAGCAAAAGCTCTCCTATTGATTCTAGAGCAAGGTCACACAAACCTATGCACTAGTACTTTGCAAGCAAGAGGGAGCTCCTACACAATTCTAGTAAGCAAAGCGCACAAAGCCTAAGCTCACTAGCAATACTCAATAACAAGGCAACTAATGCCAAATTAGAGAGCGCAAAACACTTAGCTACACAAACTAAGCAATGTGACTAACAAGGTTACACAAACCAAATTAGTCACGCAAGGGGAAGCTTCTAGCTACACAAGCAAGAAGACAACTAGCAAACTACTCAAGCAAACTAGTTACGAGAGCAACTACACAAGCACAAGTATATATGAAAGTAAATACAAGCTTGTGTTGCACGAAGGCAAACCACCGAGAAGAGTAGACAAAGTTGACACGGTGATTTTCTCCCGAGGTTCACTTGGATGCCACCAAGCTACGTCCCCGTTGTGTCGACCAACACTTAGATGGTTCCTCGGTGCGACCCTCAAGTCACTTGCCCCTCAAGGCACGCCCCGCAAGGCACCGCAGGACACCACTCTCAAGTGAGGTAACTCAATGACACGTTCAACTAGAGTTGCTCTTCGCGATCCCCGCGGGGTGAGCACAATCCCCCTCACAAAGCTTCTCCGGAGCCTCGCACAATCTTCTTGCGAGCTTTGCCGGAGCCACAAGCCACCAAGCCGTCTAGGAGGTGGCAACCTCCAAGAGTAACAAGCACTACCGGCTTGCAACACGATCACCTAGTGCCACTCGATGCAACCTCACGATGCAATCGCACTAGAATCGCTCTCTCACTCGATCCGATGAACACTATCAAGCATGAGTGAGTTAGAGGGCTCCCAAGCACTACCACACAAGCCACCAAGGCTAAAGTGTGCTCAGCACACTGCCATAGCCGGCCAAGGCATCTATTTATAACCCCACAGTCAAATAGAGCCGTTACCCCTCCACTCACGTTTTTCGCGGGACCACCGGACGCGCCGGTCGTAACAGACCGGACGCGCTCAACCGCGTCCGGTGTCCCTGCGACGTCCACGTGTTCACCGAATTCAAATTCGTCCGTTAGATCCACCAACGGTCACTGTGCGCCAACGGTCAAACGACCCACCGGACGCGCTGTTGCGAACCACCGGACGCGCCGGTGCGCACAGTACCCGCGCCCGCGAAGACAAGACCGGACGCGCTCCTCGCAACCACCGGACGCGCCGGTGCGCACAGTACCCGCGCCCGCGAAGACAAGACCGGACGCGCTCCTCGCAACCACCGGACGCCACAGTAACCGCGTCCGGTGCGAGTCCAGTAAGCACCCTGGACCACCGGACGCGTCCGATGGTGTAACACCGGACGCGCACCGCGTCCGACGTCCTCGTTTCCCTCAGGGCGCAAGACCGGACGCGCCGGTCTCGTGGGTCACCGGACGCGCCGGTGCCAAACCCTAGCTCGCGCGCCTGACGCCCGTGCTGCACAGACCGGACGCGCCGGTCGCACAGAACCCGCGTCCGGTGCAGCGTCCGGTGCTGCGTCCGGTGCTGCGTCCGGTGCACCTCTGTGACCGCGTTCGCCTCCGTTTCTTTTCCGACTTTCGGCGCAAAGGAAAATAGGCATTTCACTTCCCTGAAATCGCCTGAATCCCGCGCTCGCACGTTCGGTGGGAGAGAGAGTGGAACCCAAACCCCTCTCTATCCGCAAACCATAGTGCGACCAACGCCACCTTTGCAAATGTGCCAACACCATCAAGTGTACATCTCCATGTGCTTGTGTGTTAGCTTTTTCTCAATCATTTTCAAAGGAGTTAGGCACTCAACTTGCCTCGCCACTCGATCCTAACACGTATGCACAGTTAGATCGCTCAAGTGGCACTAGATGACCGATATGCAAACAAGTTTGCCCCTCTTGATAGTACGGCCATCTATCCTAAACCCGGTCATAAACTTCTCTACACACCTATGACCGGTGAAATGGAAATGCCCTAGGTTATACCTTTGCCTTGCGCATTCCACTCCATCTCCTCCGATGTTGATGCATCACATGCACCAACCAATCACCAAATGATATGATTCACTTCATATCATCACGTGACCGTATTGGTTCATCGATCTTGATCTCACTTGCTTTTCACCGTTGCATTGGTCCGTCGGCGCCAAGTCTTGCCCAAGCTTCACCATCGCATGGTCCTTCGCTTCGAAGCCTCAACTTGCCCTTCTCCTTCACAACCGGTCCTTCGAGCCAAGCCTCATCTTGATCTTCTCCATCTTGGTCATATGACTCCATGTCATGTCTCATATGCAATGAGCTCCTTCATGACACCATCACATGTGGACTAATCTCCTTTGCCTTGAGCCCACTTTGTTTCTCCAAGTGATATGATCCACTTCACATCATCACATGGCCGTCTCGATCCATCGACCTTGACTTCACTTGCTCTTCTCCGTTGCATCGGTCCGTCGGCGCCAAGTCTTGCTCAAGCTTCACCATCGCATGGTCCCTCGCTTCAAAGCCTCGACTTGCCCTTCACCCTCACAACCGGTCCATCGAGCCAAGCATCACTTCGGTCTTCATCATCTTGGTCACATGAGTTAATGTCGTGTCTCATATTCAATGACCACCTTTATCTAAATCATCCACTTAGATACAAAGGTTAGTCCTAGGTTTCATCAATTAGCCAAAACCAAACTAGGGACTTTCAATCTCCCCCTTTTTGGTAATTGATGACAACCCTCACAAAGATGATTTTGATAATAAAAGTTTTGAACTTGTCATACTTGTCCAATCGTTTTGCTCATAAGTAAAGTTTGGACAATTATCACAAGCTCGGTTTTGGTAGCATTAGCTCCCCCTACATATGTGCATAGAGTTTGGATTGAAAGCTTTGCACATATGCATGGATAGAAGTGTTGGGAGAGTAATTCTACCAAAATGATGCTAAGGTGTAAGAAATAGACCTTTGAAGCGTGATACCAATCGGAGTTGCATTTTACACCATCCTTAGCATCATGAAGTAACTAGACATCCATCAAAACTCAAGAACCCCGTGAGATCAACATTATAGTAAAGGTTCTTGAATCACTTGTAAAGATTAAGGCATGTCTAGATACTACATGTAAACTCATGTAAACTATTCCTATGCATGCTAGTAGATCATTTCATCATTCAAGTTCTATACTAGCATTGCACCACACAAGCATGCATATTGAATTTAAGAACTTTATGCATTGCAAGCAAGCACATGAATTATGCACATATCAAATGTAATCAATCAAAGTTCATGAGCTTGCTCCCCCTACTTGTGTGCTTTCTTTGTCCAAGAATATTTGATCCTCTTACATTCTTCAATGTTGCTCCCTTTTTGTCCATGCCCAATCTTTCCAATCTCTCCCCGAAGCACAAAAAAACTTTCATATCTTTGTCCAATTTCTCCCCCTTTGTCATCAATTTCCATAAAAGGTGTGCTTCTCATTGATGCAAAGGCTAGCATTGGGGTAGATGGTTGAGACGTGAATCTTGCATTTTTGATGGACATTACCACATATGTTGGAATGACAAACTTTATGGTTGCTCTTGAGATACCACATAGGATCTTTGACCTTGATACCAATCAGTGGGGCTCCTCCCCCTATGTCATAGCATGTGTCATTCACTTGAGATATCATTTGAAGATGAGGGTAGCATTGCTTGATTTGATCACTTAAAGTTGAGGATCACTTGTGAAACCATCGTCTTGCATGAATGATACTACGTGAGGATACCATGAGTAGAAATGTGATACCATTTGAAAGAATTTTCTAGTATGGATCCACTTTGAAGGATTTGGCAATAATATTCACTTCTTGAACATTTGCTATCTTCATGAGTACCATTTGTAAGATATTACTTGTAGATTGATGATCTAGACACCACTAGTGAATACCACTTGGAAGATCAATTTGAGTCTAGATACCACTTGAAACAAACTAGATATCTATTTTCATTTTTGTCTTGTGCTTGTACTCTTATCATTGTCATGAGCTTCTTGTATGACTTGAACTATGTAGATTTGCCTAAGATTCCAAGTCCGGTTTGATCCAATGACAAGCTTCTTCACTCCTCATGCTAAGGGTTATCTTGCCAATGTTGTACTTGTCACTTGTTAGCAATCCAAACTAGATCAAGTACTTGGGTTTACTAGCTCATGAATAAACTCATATACATACCACTAGAACATTTAGACAATCAAGCAATAGTGGTAGGCTATGAATCTAAAATTTTCATTTGTCATGCATGATCCTAATAAGCATGTACTATATGCACTAATCGCATACTAGTAAGGAATGAGATGATCATGCACATTGCAATGATACCTTTGCTATGTTGGAGTAGAGGATAGTCACATAGATTCCAATTCATTACTCCAATAGCAATATGAAGTCCAATTTATAAGCTTGGTGAAGACCAATCATCATAGATAAATCCATTCTTCACCCATATGAAAATGTAAACCACTTATGATCAAGTGCACTATCTCTTGAGTTGTGGTTGGCTTGCTTCATCCTTTTGATCAATGCTTGCATGAGAGAACTACTTAGAATACCACTTGAAATACATGACTAGCTCTCTTTTGGGTGTTGCTTGCTCTTTAGATCAATCCTTTTGATTGCTTCAACTAAGCATCACAAGTTCCTCGGATCACCACTTCCATGTTAGCCTTCCAAGTCCCAAACTTAGTTTCACCTACACATGGCGGCAAGCCCCTCACTAGGGAGAAGTGACCTTTCTCCAAAGAACCACTCTTGATACTCACTTGAAATGATATAGTTTGATTGATCCAAATGATGAACTCAATCTTGATGAATAATCCTTGAATCTACATTTGAGTCCAACTCTTTCTACTTGTTTAAGTCCTTTTCTTTCTACCAAATGATCTCTAATCATCACTAGAACTTAAACTTCATCTTCATCTTAAGTTTGATCTTGATCTTCAAATTGAGTACCAAATAAGTACACCAAGTACATTCCATAATCAAATGTTCTTATACTCATTGCTTTTCATGCTTCTAGATCAATCCAAAACCAAACTTAGATACCTCAACCACTTATAAACATGTTTCCAACTTGAGGATCTTTCAATTAAAAGTGACTCTAGATTAATCCAATGATTTTCACTTTTCTGGCAGATTCTGTACCCTTCAAAGAATAATTCATATCTCCCAATGTACAGATCCAAATGCCATAAAATTTGGTGGAGATGTGCTTCACTAAGTCATATAGCAACTGTAAAAAATTGAACTTCTTTTGACTTCTAGATTGCTACTAGATTTCAAATCTTCCACCACTGCTACATGCTGAAAACTGCTGCACTATAGCTGACAAGATGCACTCTAAAACCGAAGCATCTCTTATCCACTTCTTATGAAATTTCTTCAGCATCTTCTTTCATAAGTGTAGAGCATGTATACCAAATTTCAAGCCAATCCAAATAGATTTGTTCACTCAAACATGGCTAAGATCACTGCTAGCTCAGATTTTTAATTTTGGACAGATTTTAATACATTGAGCAATACTTCATCAAATATGAATCAAACTTGAAACTAACTTGTTTGAATACTTTCACAAGACATATATATCCATTCAATCCACTTACTAAAGGTCATCTCATGAACTTATCCAACCCAAATCAATCCAAACTTGATTGCTAAGCATTTAATCCATTCAATCATCTCATAGCAAGCAACATTGCATATATATCCAATTCAATCAACTCATATGCACCCAAATGAAATAATCAACAAGAGATATACCTTGGTTAGCTCATGATTATTCATAGCAAGCTTTCAACTTGAATATTTGCAAGCCATCAAATATGATTCCAAATCACCACAACTTTGATTATTGCACTTGTATGTTGTAGTACTTTGGACTTCACTTATTTTGACTTGGCATTGGGATGGAATATGCACTAAGCTTTAAAACTTGATTCAACATATGATGACCAATATGAATCCAAATGAATCAAGCCTCCAATGCCGATGGTACCTACAAACAATCATCCACTTTTTGATGGTACCCAAACAAGTTTGGGTCCTCTCAAGTTAGGAGCAACATACTTAGGCAAAGCCTTAGTATGGTTAGCGGGATGTTTTGCAATTCCAACCAATGAGGTACCATTGCCATCCTTTCTAAGCATATTAGTATTATCAATTGAAATAGGCTTAGAATTGTTACCTAGGGGACATGAATGTGCCATGTGTCCCCTTTCCCGGCATAAGTAGCAACTTCTTTTAGAGTGAGCCTTTTCTTCCTTGCTCATGTGTTGCTTCTCAATGCCTTGCCTCTTATGAGTTGCTTGAGCTTTCTTCTCAAGCTTGGTAGGACACCCCGAGGCGAAGTGTCCCATATCTCCACACTTGAAGCACTTGATGTGAGCATGTACTTTCTTCTCATCTTGATTCTTGCTCATCATCTTGGCATCTTGGATTTGCATTGGATGTCTTGCTCTTCCACCCCTTCTTGTTTTCTTCTTCTTCATCAAGTTATCATCATCTTCATGATTGATCTTGATTTGCTCTTGGGGTGTCTTCTCTTGCTCAACTAGTGGCTTTGGTTGAGGCTTTACTTGTTGCTTCACCAATTGCTTGGTTGGGCACTTTGAGGTGAGATGACCCCAAGTGCGGCACTTGAAGCACTTGACATGCTTTAGCCTCTCTTCTTCTTTCATCTTCTTGAGCTTCTCAATGTTTGGGCAACCATTAGCAAGATGTCCCGCTTCATGGCATCGATAGCACATGGAATGCGAGAGCTTCTTTTGGAGTAGCCTCTTCATCCTCTTTTCTTGCTTTCTTTCGCCCCTTGTCATTTTCTTCTTGAAGCCAAGGCCACTTTTGTCACCAACGTTTCTTTGAGTCTTCATCATGTGCTCAAAGGTGACTTTTGAGTTGTAGCACCTCTCTAACTTGTTGCTCAAATTCTTCACTTTACTTTTAAGCTCATTGTTCTCCTTCAAAAGGTTAGTCTCACAAGACATAGAAGTAGAACAAGCATTTAAATGTGAAGAACATGGCTTATCTAATAAATCATCACAAGAGGTGGATACATGCTTCTTGCCTACATCACAAGGATTAGTCATATGTGATTGATCATTTGACCCAAATGATGAGCTCTCACTAGATTTGGTTTCTTCATTAGAAAGTTTCTTAGTGAGTAAAGCATGTTCTTGTACCAAGTTATCATGAGCAACACTAAGTTCCTCATGAGCCAATTTTAGCTCCTCATGTGAACAAGTAGTAACATAAAGTAGATGCTTTTGTTGTTCACATGTGGTTTTTAGAAATGAGTTTTCATTTTTCAATTTACTTGTTTTTGCCATCTCATTTCTTAGGAACTTTGAGAGTTTATATAGAAGCTCAAAATTTGGACTATCACAATCAACAACAAAACCACCAATAGATACCTTAGTGTCACCATGTGACATGGAACAATGTGGTGATGTTGAAGAGCTTGTTGAAGCATTACTCTCATAGCCATCATCTTCACCATCAAGTGTGCATGGAGTAGAATCATTGCTTGCATCACTTGTGGCATTATTATTTTTCTTGTCAAGTGATCTTGTGATATGATCATCTTTGTCATCACTTGACCGTGAGGTGGAGCAATCCTCCACAACCACCTTGTTGTGGTCATGCTCAACATCCTCATGCGCCTCTTCCTTGGGCTCATCATCATTGGAGATCACCCCATATTTCTCATTTAGAAACACCCAAATTTCATGGGCGGACTCGAAGTCTATGATTTCATGAAGTATGCTACTATCCATAGATCGATATAAAGTATTAGTAGCTTGGCTATCGAGATGTAGGCATTTACTTTGCGCTTGAGTTGCATTCTTTTTATCAATTGTAAAGGAAAAGCCCACATCTACGATCCACCACATTTGAGGAGAAATAAACTTAAAATTGCATGACATCCAATTTCTCCACCGTGCAAAGTGTGTGCCATCAAAAATGTGTGGACACTCAACATCTAGCCCATAAGCCGCCATCCTCTCGGGTCGGTGAAGACCACAAATGAGAGACCCGGCTCCGATACCACCTGTAAGGTCGAGATGGCGGACTAGAGGGGGGGGTGAATAGTCCTTTCTAAAACTTAAGCGAGTTGGCTAACCAAAACAAATGCGGAAATAAACTTATTGGTCTAGCCAAGACTACACCCCTCTAACTAAGTTCACAAGCACCTCACAAAGATCCTAATTAAGCAACTAAGGTGCTTTCCTTAGCAAAAGCTCTCCTATTGATTCTAGAGCAAGGTCACACAAACCTATGCACTAGTACTTTGCAAGCAAGAGGGAGCTCCTACACAATTCTAGTAAGCAAAGCGCACAAAGCCTAAGCTCACTAGCAATACTCAATAACAAGGCAACTAATGCCAAATTAGAGAGCGCAAAACACTTAGCTACACAAACTAAGCAATGTGACTAACAAGGTTACACAAACCAAATTAGTCACGCAAGGGGAAGCTTCTAGCTACACAAGCAAGAAGACAACTAGCAAACTACTCAAGCAAACTAGTTACGAGAGCAACTACACAAGCACAAGTATATATGAAAGTAAATACAAGCTTGTGTTGCACGAAGGCAAACCACCGAGAAGAGTAGACAAAGTTGACACGGTGATTTTCTCTCGAGGTTCACTTGGATGCCACCAAGCTACGTCCCCGTTGTGTCGACCAACACTTAGATGGTTCCTCGGTGCGACCCTCAAGTCACTTGCCCCTCAAGGCACGCCCCGCAAGGCACCGCAGGACACCACTCTCAAGTGAGGTAACTCAATGACACGTTCAACTAGAGTTGCTCTTCGCGATCCCCGCGGGGTGAGCACAATCCCCCTCACAAAGCTTCTCCGGAGCCTCGCACAATCTTCTTGCGAGCTTTGCCGGAGCCACAAGCCACCAAGCCGTCTAGGAGGTGGCAACCTCCAAGAGTAACAAGCACTACCGGCTTGCAACACGATCACCTAGTGCCACTCGATGCAACCTCACGATGCAATCGCACTAGAATCGCTCTCTCACTCGATCCGATGAACACTATCAAGCATGAGTGAGTTAGAGGGCTCCCAAGCACTACCACACAAGCCACCAAGGCTAAAGTGTGCTCAGCACACTGCCATAGCCGGCCAAGGCATCTATTTATAACCCCACAGTCAAATAGAGCCGTTACCCCTCCACTCACGTTTTTCGCGGGACCACCGGACGCGCCGGTCGTAACAGACCGGACGCGCTCAACCGCGTCCGGTGTCCCTGCGACGTCCACGTGTTCACCGAATTCAAATTCGTCCGTTAGATCCACCAACGGTCACTGTGCGCCAACGGTCAAACGACCCACCGGACGCGCTGTTGCGAACCACCGGACGCGCCGGTGCGCACAGTACCCGCGCCCGCGAAGACAAGACCGGACGCGCTCCTCGCAACCACCGGACGCGCCGGTGCGCACAGTACCCGCGCCCGCGAAGACAAGACCGGACGCGCTCCTCGCAACCACCGGACGCCACAGTAACCGCGTCCGGTGCGAGTCCAGTAAGCACCCTGGACCACCGGACGCGTCCGATGGTGTAACACCGGACGCGCACCGCGTCCGACGTCCTCGTTTCCCTCAGGGCGCAAGACCGGACGCGCCGGTCCCGTGGGTCACCGGACGCGCCGGTGCCAAACCCTAGCTCGCGCGCCTGACGCCCGTGCTGCACAGACCGGACGCGCCGGTCGCACAGAACCCGCGTCCGGTGCAGCGTCCGGTGCTGCGTCCGGTGCTGCGTCCGGTGCACCTCTGTGACCGCGTTCGCCTCCGTTTCTTTTCCGACTTTCGGCGCAAAGGAAAATAGGCATTTCACTTCCCTGAAATCGCCTGAATCCCGCGCTCGCACGTTCGGTGGGAGAGAGAGTGGAACCCAAACCCCTCTCTATCCGCAAACCATAGTGCGACCAACGCCACCTTTGCAAATGTGCCAACACCATCAAGTGTACATCTCCATGTGCTTGTGTGTTAGCTTTTTCTCAATCATTTTCAAAGGAGTTAGGCACTCAACTTGCCTCGCCACTCGATCCTAACACGTATGCACAGTTAGATCGCTCAAGTGGCACTAGATGACCGATATGCAAACAAGTTTGCCCCTCTTGATAGTACGGCCATCTATCCTAAACCCGGTCATAAACTTCTCTACACACCTATGACCGGTGAAATGGAAATGCCCTAGGTTATACCTTTGCCTTGCGCATTCCACTCCATCTCCTCCGATGTTGATGCATCACATGCACCAACCAATCACCAAATGATATGATTCACTTCATATCATCA
Source organism: Saccharum hybrid cultivar R570 (assembly GCA_038087645.1). NCBI lineage: Eukaryota > Viridiplantae > Streptophyta > Magnoliopsida > Poales > Poaceae > Saccharum > Saccharum hybrid cultivar. The sequence continues at coordinate 10,075,890 of JAQSUU010000703.1, forward strand.
CGTGACCGTATTGGTTCATCGATCTTGATCTCACTTGCTTTTCACCGTTGCATTGGTCCGTCGGCGCCAAGTCTTGCCCAAGCTTCACCATCGCATGGTCCTTCGCTTCGAAGCCTCAACTTGCCCTTCTCCTTCACAACCGGTCCTTCGAGCCAAGCCTCATCTTGATCTTCTCCATCTTGGTCATATGACTCCATGTCATGTCTCATATGCAATGAGCTCCTTCATGACACCATCACATGTGGACTAATCTCCTTTGCCTTGAGCCCACTTTGTTTCTCCAAGTGATATGATCCACTTCACATCATCACATGGCCGTCTCGATCCATCGACCTTGACTTCACTTGCTCTTCTCCGTTGCATCGGTCCGTCGGCGCCAAGTCTTGCTCAAGCTTCACCATCGCATGGTCCCTCGCTTCAAAGCCTCGACTTGCCCTTCACCCTCACAACCGGTCCATCGAGCCAAGCATCACTTCGGTCTTCATCATCTTGGTCACATGAGTTAATGTCGTGTCTCATATTCAATGACCACCTTTATCTAAATCATCCACTTAGATACAAAGGTTAGTCCTAGGTTTCATCAATTAGCCAAAACCAAACTAGAGACTTTCAGGAGGGGACATTCTGTAAGGTCTCTTGGCTATGGGAGCAATCCTAGGGATAAGATCAATGATGAACTCTATATCCCTATCTGGTGGCATTCCAGGTAGTTCCTCAGGGAATACATCAGGGTATTATTACACTATTGGCACTTCTATGGTCCTTGCATCTAAGTTGAAGACCATTAGGTTGACTTTAGATCCTCGGGTTTGGCATTTCACCTTAATCCCTTCTTGGTTAACTAATGATATTTCCTTGGTTGCACAACTAATAACTCCATTGTGTTGTGTTAACCAATCCATTCCAAGGATAACATCTATTCCTTTAGACTTGAGCACTACTAAGTCTGCTAGAAAAATTATCCCACTTAAAATGATCCTTACATTTAAACAACCTAGATGACATTTGATGTCAGACCCAGGTGTTCGGTTTATTAGGGGTAACTTTAGTAGTACTGTGGGTATTTTATACTTCTCAGCAAAACTTGATGATATGAATGAATGTGATGCTCCAGAATCAAACAATACTGTTGGAAGTACTGAATTGACTAAGAACTCACCAAGTACCACTCCTGAAGCAGTCTAAGCATCCTGAGCATGAATGTTGTTGACACGAGCTCGGCCATAGGATTGTTGAGGTTGCTTCACCATCTGGCTGTTGTTGGTGGTGTTGGTGTTGTTACGAGGGAAACCACAGTTGGCTCCAGACACTGCAGGTCTTGGTCCACTAATAGTGTGGGACTGAGTGGATACTGCTGGGTTGTTCTTATAAGGACAGTTAGCGACGTAGTATCCAGTCTCATGGCAATGAAAGCATGCTTTGCCATTGTTGGTGACTTGACCGATGCTATTTTATTGGGTCTTGCCATAAGTCTGATTCTGATAAGTTGTCTTGGGCTGATATGATGGCTGCATCTGGTTAGAGGCACTTGCAGGAGAGTGAAACTGCATTGGGGCTTGAGTTCGCTAGCTTGGTTGGCTAAATGTTTTCTGCCTCTAGGATCTAACTTCTTCTTGAACTTTGCGCTCTAAGAACTTGCACTTGTTTTTCTTCCTTTCTTCAGTTTTGGCCACATCAGTTAGAATGGTTCTGTTCATCAAGGTGTTAAAGTCTGGATAGATCTGTGAGGTCATAAGAGTCCTCAAATCACAGATCAGTCCTTCTATGAACTTTGTCTGCTTCTTGGCATCAGTGTTGACCAATTCTAGGCCATAGCGGGATAACTCAGTGAACTGAAAGATATATTCACTCAGAGTTTTGTTTCCTTGCTTCTAGTTGCGAAATTCATCAGCCTTTAACTTCATGATTCCATCTAGAATATGGCACCAGCGGAATTCTTCCACAAATTCTTGCCATGTGATAGTGTTGGCATTGTCCATAGCTCCACTATAGTCTTCCCACCATGAAAGGGCGATTCCTGTCAGCTGGTGAGTTGCTAACAGAACTCTATCCCTTCTATTGCAGTGGATTGTGTCCAACTTCCTTTCAATGACCTTAAGCCAATCATATGCTTCCATGGGTTTGTCAGATCCAGCAAAGGTGGGTGGCTTAAGCCTCATGAACTCAGTCATTTTGTCCTGGACTCTAGCTCCACGATTGTTCCTAGGGCGGTTCATGCCTTGGGCTAAAGTCTCCAAAAGGCGAGTTTGAGTTGCCATGACTTGTGCTAAGTCAATTGCTGGAGGAGGGGGGCAACTCGTCTTCTCCATTATGGTTCCCAGTCTGACTCACTTCATCTTCACGGACACCATCAACATTTGCATTGGCTTGACTATCAACTGGATTTTGACTTTGCCTGCTAGCTGCACGGCCACTTGGTTGGGAGCGAGTAGCTAGCTTAGGAGGCATCTATTGGTTGAGATGAGAAAGAAAGCATTAGATGTTAGATCTATTGAGTGATGTTTTGTTTATTAAGGCGTTATATTTTTTTTAAAAAGGTGCAAGTATTAAGATTTGCTATCCCATAAGGGTACAACATAAAGCACTCAATTAGCACAACCAATAAGCACAAATATATATTTTGAATAGGAGGGTAGTTTACAACATAATAAAAATATGTGTGCTACAATACGATTCATCTCCTTTAGGGTGAACAAAAGCGAAGTAAACTTCACTTCCCCAAGACAAAAGGAGGAACTGGGTACAACTAATCTTCAACTTTCTCGAACTGAATGGCTTCCGTCATCTATGGTTCTTCCTTTGGACTAAGAGGTGGGTCACCGTCATCTTTTGGTGGTGGCTGGGTGAGGAGGGGGATTTCTTCTTCCTTAGGCTCCAACTCCGAAGCTTCATGAGAGGTTGCTGTGGGTAGGGGAGCTGATGGCCCTTCAATCTCCAATCTTTTTCCTATCTTTAGAGGCATGATTGGGATCCCTTCTAAGATTATGGGCTCTTGGTCTTACAAAGCTAGCATTCTTCTTTTGGCCCTAGTGACAAGGTAGGCATCCTTCAACTCCTGGGTATGGTGGTCCTCAGCTTCCTTTAAGGCTTCAGCAATGGTAGTTTCACGACTCTTGGCTGCAACTGCTTGGGCCTGAGCTTCTGTAAGTTGTACATAGAGCTTTCTAACCAAGATCTTGGCTTCTTCTGCATGGTGGATGCACTTCCTCAACTCTGAGGCCTGTTTATCATATTGCTCGTCTAGAGCAAGTAGGTATGTGGTCATGAATACCACAGTTGGGTCATCCTCGAGTGAATAACGTTCTGCAAGATGTCCATGCAGGTCCTCCAAACTAGTCGGTCTCTTTCTTGTGGTGGAAAGAATCTCATGGGTGTACGGGCAATGGGCTTCTCATAGGTTTGACATAGGTACCTCAAGGATTTGCGGGTGGCAGCTTGATATGTATCTGCAAACCGAAATCCGGTCGCAGTTCTACTCTATGCTTCAGCTATGTTAGGGAAGTCTTCACTTTTTCTGACATACATAGTAACTTCACACCGTTCAGTTTCATGCTCTATGTATTCTCTGCCTTCATATTCCGGGTGATCCTTGATTCCAAGCCTTTGCATGGTAGCATACAAGAGTTTCAGAAAGCCTTCGACACTTAGATAGTAGCTACTAGTCCAAACTCCTTTTGCCATCTGAGAGAAATAGATAAGAGCAAAAAAAATTTCAAATTAAGGGGAGAGGGTAAGAACTTTTTTAGAAAATACTTTTGTATGTAAAATGCTGGTCCAGAAAGCCTAAGGTCGTGTCCTACAGCCAACTACGGCTCTAATACCACCTAAAGCGCCCCTGGTTAACCAGGAACTCAAATGTGATACAATACTAGTCCTAAGAGGCTAGTAACACATTTATTACATCATATAGGTCTTATTGCAGTAGTCTCAACAAGCATGGACAATGAAGCATGCCACGATTAAAAGTAACTACAACATAATACAGGTCTAACAGACCTAGAAAAAGGTCTCGCTAATACATATCATCTGACGGATCCCAATGCCACAGACTTAGTTGGGTGTAAACACGACTTTATTCGTACGCCACGTCATGGTTGAAGTCTGGATCTTTCTTTGTTCAATAAAGCAAGGGTGAGTACAAAGTACTCAATAAATCCAACCTTACCCTACGGAATGGGATATTAGTATATGTATATGGATAAATCAATGATAAGGCTTAGTTTATTTGCATAAAGCTATCTTTTTACACATGCAGGGTTTCATTGCAAAACACATATATTTTCCATATATAATAGTATTTCTGAAAAAGGGTTGATCACAATTTTAGGTGTTGCTGAACCCTCTATTCCCGTAACATATGACAGACAACCATTCATTTCTAAAATCACACTCACTCTCATGTTTTCACTCATCCCAACTCATCTAGTTGTTGAAACCAAACCATAACTCGTCCGATACCGCGGACACGTCTATCCAGATAAATTTTACACTCTACAGAGGTTGTACACTTTCCCTACAAGTAAGATACCATAGCTTAACATCGTCGTGTAAGTATAGATCCATCAAAGCCATTACTCTCCATAGCTAAGCAATGGCGCTCACCACGGAACACTAAGGCCACATCTCATAATACAATAATTTACAGAGCTCTTTGTATTTCATACAATATTCATCAATTTACACATACATCTCATAGTGTCCCGTTACACACCTGCCTCCAGGTGATTGCCATACCAACTAGAGGGATTTAGGCTAAGCCTTTCCCATACAAGGCGAGTGGTTGTACAAAAATGAGTTAGACAAGATGAATCATCAACTCAGTCCTTAATCGAGACAAGGCAGATATCTTTATGCTTAACCACAAAAGGTACAAGCCCCAACACCACGGCATCGCACAAAAGGAACACCGATCCACCCTATCTCTAGGGTAATCATCATCTATAACTTGTTCATTAACCCTTTCATAATACCCATAATTTATTATCACAACTCACACCATTTTACATTTAAAATCAATGTATTTGAGAAAACTTTGTAATGAGTATCCATGATGAATATCAAGTCCTAAGCATACTAAATAATAATATTTTACCATAGCATATTATTTGTTTCTAAGTTTGAACAAGACAACTATCAGATAATATCAATTCAATGATGGCTATTTAACGGGTTTAAGTAAGCAACGAAAATATCTCGTACATATAATCATACATGCAACATTTAAAACGGCTTCTACGGGTTGTGTTTAAAAAAGATCAATATGCATCAAAGGGGAATAGGCTGGACTTGCCTCCATCGGCGTCCTCGACAAACTCATGCTGGCAGTCCGGTTTCTCGGCGTCAAACTCGCGGTACTCACCTCCAACGTCCTCGTTCTCCGGCTCGTTCACTCCGTCAGCTAAAAGTACGCAACGAGCGCAACAGGTAAACAAGCACAAATAAATAATCACATAAATTCAAATGAGCTCTAAAAATCATGAAATTTATATGGGAGATAGATCATGATTTTAGATGAATTTAGAAAGAATAATATTTGAAATTAGAGTTGGCATGTGGCTCTGCAAGATGACTGAATTTTAATCACGCGGAAAAGAATAACGCGCGATTAAGGAATGGGTGCTTCCGAGGTGGGTTATCTGGTAGTGCATGACGTATGCTGTGCATGTGCTATTTGGATGGAGTTGTAGCTTAGGACCCACATGTTATACACACATGTATGGGAAGGGAGAGAGAGATAGAGAAGCTAGCAAGTGTCTTCTTCTTGCTTCCTACACGGACGATGCCATGGTTGAGCTCGTGGAGCTCGGGAGCGGCTCGGCACAGGCAAGGGCAAGGAACGAAGTAAAGAGAAGACCACAGGGAGAGTGGGAAGAGCAAGGAGATGATCATGGGCTGCTCACCTCGTCGTGCGACGACGATCTAGCCCGGCTTATGCGTACGGCCGTATACGGTATACATGAAGCAAGTGAAGCGAGAACAGACAAGCAAGTGATGAGCTGAACGTGCTGCTATAGGAGAGCAACCCGGCGTGCCTTTTTATAGGCCAGGAAGCGGGGATGTACGACTAGCTTGCTTGCTTGCCTCCAATGGCATCGCTGTGGCCGGATGCTTGGGCGGTGCGGCGCGTAGCAAGGCGACGGCGACGGTGCCTAATTTATATGCATGGTCGGTGCCTAATTTACATGCATGGCCGGTGTCTAATTTACATGCATGGATGAACTATCGGTATATGTGTATGTGTGGGTGCACTGCTGACACTTGCTTGTATGCTTGCATGATAAATGGTAAATGTAGGGGGTTGTCTGCGTACGTGCTTGCCTTGCTCTATTTGCTTTTGCTGGCTATTGCTGCACGCGAAGGAGAAAGGAGAGGTAGGTGAGTCCCCTGGTGCAAGCAGCGAGGCGAAGGTAGTGGGGCTAACATGTCGCGGTGCCACGCGAGCGGCTACGCTCGGCAAGGGGGGGCCGGGCGCGGGTGCGCTGCGACGGCGATGGTGGTGGGGTTGGCGCACGCGTCGTTGTCGGGCATCGAGCGAAGCGAGCAAGAGAGAGAGAGGTGAGGAACGGACGGGTGATGCCGATGCCACGGAGTAGGATATAAATTGAAGAGAGGTAATTGGGATGGATATAAGATGGACAAGATTTGAAAGGATATAGAGCTCAGATGACTTATAGTTTTTGAAATATATTTAAAAATAATTTTTAATGCGAGTATTTTTTAATGTGAATTTTTGGGAAGTTACAAGATGTATGCCTCTATTAATCATTAATTTACAAAGGATGTCGCTTTAGGACTCCTGCCTTTGTTAATTGATTAAAAGAGGTAGGTGTCTTAAGATGTCCGTCTATAAAAATCGCTATTAACATAGACGAGCGTCTTAAGAGATCCACCTCGAAAATAGTTGCATCACAAAATAGACTATAACTTTTTCATATGAAATCAAATGAAGACAAAATTTATATCAAAGTTGTAACTCTCGACGATCTAGAACTTTGTATTTGAGAAGATTTTGATTCAAAACTTTTTAGCATCCCAAAATATTGTTTTAAGTTCATAGATTTTGAGATTTAAAATTTAAAATTTTCAACCAACCTCTAATGTTGATATGCTGTACACCAAAGATGTAGTTCGCAATACAATATACAATTTAGAGTTGTTTAGAGTTCCAATTTAAATATGTTTTTTTAAGTTTTTAGATTTTGAAATTCAAAATTTAGAATCATGAAACCACCTTGAATGTTCACATGGTTAATCAGCCTAGCAAATCTATAAGTTTGTTGTTGATATGTTTTTGATTTAAAGTTTTTCCAGTCTTAAATATATATTTTATATTTATAGTTATGAGATTAATTTTTGAATTTTCAAACAATCTCGTATGGAGACACATTCTATACAAAAGTTGTAATGTTTGATACGATTTGAAATTTTGTAGTTAAAACTTTTTTCATTTGAGTTTATTTAGTAGCCAGAATACTTAATACAAGATTACAAAATATTAATATAAAAAGATAGGATCATATATAGGGAGATGTCGTGCAAGTGTGAAGGTCGTAAGTTTTTTTTTTGACAAGAACAATATATATTGATTAGCAGCAGCGTGCTGCAATGATAAGTACATGGTTCAAGTCTACATCATGTAGGGCTTGGATATTGTCACAGGGAGCTACATGTTGCTCAGAAGAGCAAGTGAATGCAAGATTGCCCTGAACACTAGGGGCGTGATTGGTTCCTTTCTCTGCTGAACCTGGCTCGCACGACGGAGCCAGGCCCCGCTTGACCAGGCCCGACGCATGCATGCACCCGGTGATTGGCTTTCATCTGCGTCCAGCCAGGATAGGAAAGGATGGTGATTGGTTGGACAGTGTACCTGCACGCCTGCTCTCTCACTCGGGCTCAATCCGCGTGCTCGCGCTGCACAAAGCCAGCCAGGCCCGGTAGGAACGGAACTCACCCGCGTTTCCAGCGAGCCTGGCTCGACGTCGCCTCGTGCATGCGGCTGGCCTGGCCCGAGAAGCAAAACAGCCTACCAATCACTTCGTTCCTGCATGCGATGGGCCATGTACGAGTGGAAGCAGCGTACCAATCACACCCTAGATTCCTGCAAAGCCTGCCTAGCAAGGATGTGGGCAGTAGAGTTTAAGCTTCTGGCCGCGTTCACTTCCCCCTCCCAGCCCAAAATATTTCCTCTTACACACATCACATCAAATCTTTCGACGCATGCATGGAGCATTAAACGTAGGTAAAAAAGATAACTAATTGCATAGTTTGTCTGTAAATGTCGGGACGAATCTTTTGAGCCTAGTTAGTCCATAATTGGATAAATTTTGCCAAATAACAACGAAAGATGCTACAGTAACTTTTCAACTACTTTTCGCGAAGTGAACACACCCTCTGTGAATTTTGTAGATCCTGGCCGACGAGGAGGCAGTACAGTTGGCGAACAGCTAGGTAAAAGGCTTGATCCTCCAATCCGGTGGACTGGAGAGGTCCTGCTAATTCAGAAAATGCACAAGCTATTGATTATCAGACAAGTAGTTGATTTGGGTAATGCTGAGCCTGTGAGCTATCGCCGAGGCCAGTGCTAATTCTGCAGCTTCCGCCATGAGAACCGAGCTGCAATTATTCAGTCTGGCTTTGATGTAGATGTTGCCAGCAACCTGATCCTGTAAATTGAGAAAAAAGATCCCAAGACCTGCTGTTCTAGCTAGTTGGTTGGTTTGATCAGGTGCTATGGAAGCATCTACATAGCATCGATTACCCTGTAACAATCCCGGTGCCACAATCTGCACATTGGATATGGTGTGGTAGTCTGTTGTGGAGGGGCAACGTACCTGTGATCAGTCTAGGGGTCTATGTTGATTGCTGTGATGATGACAGTACCTGCCGTTGTCTCAGTGGACTTGAGTGTGATAGCTGTACTGGATGTTGTTCTGATGCGGGCTGAGCACCCGTGGTTGCAGGTTGTTGAGTAGCCATAGCATGTGCTGACATGTGAGCCTGCACTGCATAATGTACTTGCATCGGGCTCCATGTCTTCCTATTGAACCTGTTGTCATTTCTGGCTTTCCACAAATACCATAAAATGTAGAATATTTTGTTAAAATGAGAGGCAGGAATGTTAGAAGGAAGAACAAATTGTAGAATTATTTGAACTCCATCTGATTCATGTGGGAGGAGATTAGTTATAAGTGAAGGATTTGCAGTGAACCCAACAGCTCTAGGTAAGTCACAGTGGAAGAAGAGGTGAGCATCATCATCTACAGCACCACAAACCAAGCATAATTCATCATTATGAGAGCTGTACCTTGCTGCTCTTTTACCTGTAGCTAGAGCTCTTCTTATTAGTCTCCAGGCAAATGTTTTGATTACTGGTGGAAGTTCCTTGCTGCTCCAAATTTTCTGCAAAATAAGTTTAGCAGGCTGTGTTATGCTTCTCGAAGGTGCCTGTAAATGTTCTTGGTGGTGCATTTTCCATCCCTAGCAGGTGCCCATCTCAGCATATCCTCAGCTGCACTGGGCACTGTAGGCTGGGTAATGATGGCCTGCAACGCTTGAGTGTCAAAAATATTTTGGATGTAGGCTATATCCCAAGTGGTAGAGTTGGGACACCACAATTGTGATATTGTGGCAGGGAGAGGATTTTGAGTTACAAGTAGGATCAAGTGGTCATGAATGTTTTCCCAGACAGGGCACCATGGTGCTGACCAAATAGAAGTGTTACCTGCATGTAGTTGGATGACAGCATTGCGGTTGACATGACTCTTGACCTGCATGATAGATGACCAGAAGATAGATCTGGTCCCAGAGTTCTTAGCTGTCCAAAAGGAAGAATTAGGGAAATATTTGGACTTAATAACATCTGTGAGGAAAGGGTTTTTGTTAGTGGCAATATTGAAAGCTGCATGAATAATCAAGCTCTTGTTTACAGTTTCAAGATCCCTGATTGCAAGGCCTCCATTTTCCTTATTTCGACAGATATCATCCCAAGATCTGAAAGGGATTGGATTATGGGGATTGTCTTCCTGGATTCCTATCCACCAAAATTTCCTAATAATGGCCGTAATTTGCTGCAGGAAGGATTTAGAGAACAGAACAGTGGACATATAGTAGACAGGTATAGAAGACAGAACTGATTGAATATAAGTAAGTCTACCTGCATGATTCAGTCTGTTAGCCATTACAGTAGTGAGTTTGGCTCTAAATTTATTTAGGATGAATTTATAAGCCCTATTACGATCATTGTGGTTGAAGATCATAGGGTGACCTAAGTGCATTGTGTGAGGTTGCAAATCTGGAACTGGGAAGATTGCTTGAATATTAGTTTTGGTGCTATGGTCCACATTTTTACTGAATAGAAAAGATGATTTTTGCAGATTTGGTACCTGACCAGATGCATTGCAGAAGTCCTGGAGAGCTGTTTTGATGGTGGTGGCCTCTTGCACCGTTGCTTGCCCACAGAGTATGAGGTCATCTGCAAAGAGGAGAGAGTGGATAGGAGGGCATCCATGCCCTAAAGTCACCCCTGCAAGGTTAGCTTGCTGCAATTGTTGCTGTAGTTGAATTGATAATTCATTAATAGCCACAACAAAGAGGTATGGTGACAGGGGCAACCTTGTCTGATTCCCCTTTGAGATCTAAAATAATCAGTAGGCTCACCATTGACGAGAATAGAAAAAGAAGCGCTTGACATGCAGGCATGTATGAGACTAATGAAGTGGCAATGCAGACCTAGCCGAGTGAGGGCACCTTTGATAAAATTCCAATTTAACCTGTCAAAAGCTTTGGCAAGATCAATTTTCAGAAGGAATGCATTATGCCTCCAGGTTTTGAGATGGAAGGAGTGAATGATCTCCCGGCTGATAATGATGTTGGAGGAGATGTGCCTGTTCTTGATAAAAGCAGCTTGAGCATTGTCAACAAAATTAGTAAGGTAAGGTTTTAGCCTATCAGCCAGAGATTTAGCAATAATTTTGTAAATGACATTGGACAAACTAATAGGCCTAAAGTCCTGAGGTATGATAGGTTGAATTTTTTTAGGAATTAAGACTATAAAGGTTTGGTTAATCTCAGGTTGCATAAAAGCAGTGGTATAGAAGTCTGTTACCAGTTTGTAGACATCTTGTCCTAACCAAGACCAGGCAGACTTATAAAAAGTTGCATTCAGCCCGTCAGGTCTAGGAGAAGCATTGTTCCTCATCTGCTTGATTATATCATGAAGTTCCTGGATAGTGGGCTGTGAGTTGGTGAAGGCAGTGAGCTCGGGTTGGTCAATTGGTTGCCCAGGGAACGTGGTTCCAAATGTAGCAGATGTTGGAGCACCTGTATTGCTGTGATGTGCAGACATATGAAAAACATGGTGAGAATCAGTGTGCTGTGTAGAGGTGGATTGCGATGAAAAAATGTCTTTGAAGTAAGCTGTTAGGGTGTCTGCAATCTGTTCTGGAGTGGTGGATTCAGAGCCATCCGGGTTGCAGAGGTAAGTGATCCTATTCTTTCTGTTGCGCTTGACAATTGCCTGATGAAAATATGCAGTGTTTTGGTCCCCCTTCACAGCCCAGTTCTTTGCACGTTGGTGGTGGAATTCTTCGTCCTTGAGTAAGAGCTGATGGTGTTGTTCTGTTAGCTGCTGCTGTAGCTGGAAATCCTGTTGGTTAGGCGGCTTGAGTTGGTCCTGTAGTAATTGGTCCTCAACCATGGCAAGTTGGTCAGCTAACTGGGGCTTTGCCCTTCGGCATTTCTTGAGATCAGCTGCAAGATAGTTTGCCTTCTGGTGGAACGGTCTCCGACTTGAGCGCTGCCCGCTTGTTTTGGCTACCTGTTCATATTCCTGTTCCATAAGCCACCAATTTTCAAATCGAAACGGTTTGTTAGTTCGTCAGCGAGATGAGTTAATGAGTGTGAGAATGGGGGCATGGTCGCTGCGCAGCATAGGTAGGTGGTAAACTATCGTGTTTGGATATGTTGTACACCACTCGGCATTAGCTAAACACCGATCAAGACGCTCAAAGGTGGGCGTGGTGTTACGTCGCTTGTTTGTCCATGTGTATATCCGAGGTCAATAAAACCACACTGTTTCACATGATCACAGAAAGCATTAATACGTAAAAGATCAGGCCTACCAGGGCCTAATTTTTCACTTGGATGCATAATTTCATTCAAATCTCCCATACATAACATAGGCATGCTGCTATTCCTAACAACAAAATCAAGCACCTGCTCCCAAATGGTGGTGGTGGCACGGTGATGAGGATCACCATACAGACAAACTAAACCAAACGGATTGTTATCTAAGTGATTATTACATAGAGCGAAAATATAGTGGTGGGAGTGATCTACTACGGTGATAGAAACATCTTGGTTCCAGATGAGCCAGAGGCCTCCGGATTGCCCTATTGCAGGCACTATAAATGCATCTATACAATTAAAACGATTAATAATAGAAGTGCGGGAAATTGAAGAGTTTCTGGTTTCAAAAATAAAGCAAACCTGAGCCTTGGTAGATGATAGGAGGCGACCAAGGTGCGTCATTTTAGAACTGCGCAAGGTTCCTCCCGAACCCCGGCAGTTCCAAGCGAGGAAACTCATGGTCCCCTGGCGCCCCTAAAGCCGTGGCCGGAGTTTGCTCAGCAGTGCACGTACCGTTGATGAAGGTAGGCGCTATCCAGTGTAGTCGGTGGTGAGCATCTGGCCGCTGTCGACAAGGTCGATGAAGTCGCAGTGATCAAGATGGTGATGAAGGACTCTTGCACTGCTCCCCGAGAGGCCTACAACCCCGAGGCACGCAGCCTGGCAGGGGGAAACCGGCGAGGTAGGGCTAGAGAGCAGAGTTGGTGAGGTGGTGAAGGGCTGTCGGGTTGGGGAGCTCCTCTGCCTCAGCAAGAACGCGAGATGACGACAGGGGGTCACAGTAGGAGCTTGAGCTGGGCTCAGGCAGATGGCAAGCACCGGTGAAATCAACGAAGGAGAGCGAAAACGAATGAAGCAGGTGGTTGAATCGAAGCTGGAGCGGTGGGGAAGAAGAATCAGAGCAGAATAGAGATGGGGAATAACGGATCGGAACAACGGGAGGAAGTCGAAGAAGCAGCTGGGTTCTAAGAGAGGAAACGGATGGGAAAGGAAGAGGACTGCCATTGAGGGCAAGCACCACTAAGGGGACACTGGATCTATCGATTGAAGAAGAAAGAGGGGGATTTGGTGGCTGGAGGAGGGAGATCGACGGTGGCGGCGCCCAGCGGCCGGCGGCGCTTCTCGCGAGCCGTGAAGGTCGTGAGTTGTTGTCATCAGATCAGATATAACCAAGGTATCTGCACTGCTGACTCTGTTTAGGCTTAGGAAGGTGTCTGCACAAGCAGCCGGAGTGGGTCCATCTTCCAGATGACCAGACCAGTTTAGAGGTAGGGGTGTGTTCACTTCGCGAAAAGCAGGTGAAAAGTTACTGTAACATCTTTCGTTGTTATTTGCCAAATTTTGTCCAATCATGGACTAACTAGGCTCAAAAGATTCGTCCCGACATTTACAGACAAACTATGCAATTAGTTATTTTTTTTACCTACATTTAATGCTCCATGCATGCGTCGAAAGATTTGATGTGATGGGTGTAAGAGGAAATATTTTGGGTTGGGATGGGGAAGTGAACAAGGCCTAGATATTTCAGATGTTTCCCAAGGTCATGAAATATTGGGCACTGCAGCCCAGTGGCCTTGGAGAAACAAGCCTTATGATGAGAAGCCAAATGATATCATAATAATAAAAAAAGGCCTGTTCTTGAATCGTCACCTGTTCACTATGAAGAAGTCTGGCTTGCCTAAGTTACTGGCCTGAACATGACATCAGGATGGTGACAGGGAAAAATGATAGATGATATTGTCAAAATCCAGTTCAACGACATGGTTCATACATCAAAAAAGGAAAATCAAACTACAAAGAAACTGCAATAACATGGCATACACACAACTATCAGGCACATTCTTGGTGAGGAGATCTGTTTCTTCCGGACTTATTGAAAGGAAAAACACAGGCCACAAAAACATTTAGAATTGCAGATCAACTGGAAGAATCAAAGACAAAGGACTATACGCATAAATAATCAGAAGTATTGTTGCATGAAGAAGCAGGCGATCACTCGACGCGAACCTCCACCACATGTGGCATCTTCTGGTGCATTCTACTTAGCTCCCACAGGATTTTGAAATCCTTATGCAGAGACAGTAACCACGTCTTCCTTAAAGACACAAGGGATTCAAATCCTTGAGGAATCTTATTCAGTTTCGGCAGCGCCACAATATATAAACCTTCAATATTTGGAAGAGCATCCTTCCCAACTGTCAACTGGTTGACATTGAGCATGTTCTTCAGTATTAGTGTCTTTAGCTGTGGAAAGGACCCTTCAGAAATAACCATTGTCTCTGTGCTGCTCACCCTGTTAAGACTCAGATAGGTGAGGTTTGGTACATGTGGAGCAATAAGCAGTAGTGGGTCTTCCTGAAGGCCAGACCAGCTTAGAGCTAGATACTTGAGGTTTTTCCCATGGCCTTGAAATATTGGGCACTGCAGTGTTCCGGCAGCCCAGCGGCCCCTGACAATCAATCTGTGGAACTGCTTGGACTGTGGGTTGAGAGTTTCCAAGTGCAGTGTCTGGTCCTGATCACTTGCATTAAGAAGCAAACAGGCAAGAAGTGGCAGCTTAGATATTGCAGGAAAAAGATCTGCAGAATGGATGGCAGTAACTTTGCAAACCCACAAGCTTTTTAGTTTTCTGAGGTTGTCCAGTTGGCCTGCCAAGTCATTGTTGCTTCCACAGTCTCCAGAGTCTGAAGTTCCACCAAGTTAGAGAGGTCCTTGGGTGGCTGTACCCCTGTGAAGTACCCGAAATCTTTCTGCTTCTCATCCACCACTCTGTCAGCTAACAGATGCCGCAGCTTCTTGACCTTGACTATGCCTTTTGGTAGCTTCTCTATTTTTTATTGTTTGATGTCCAGTGTGTAACACCTCAAGTGTTTAGCTCCTTAATTGCATTGCATTTGCATAAGCATAAGCATGCATCATGCATATTATTTTATGTGATGCAACAACTGTGATTGTTTTAGAAATTTTATTTGGCTCACATCATGTGATACGTGATAGTTGGTGTGACAAAAAGGTAGAGTGGCCAATTATGTCCTACAACACCTTAGTTATACTTAGGGTAACTCTTGGAGCAAGGTTCATGTTGGCCAAAATTACTAAAGTGCCCTCCAAGAGGTGGTTGACCACCCTTTTGGTCCTAGGATGCTCTGGTTTGACCAATTAAAAAGTCCAGCTTAGAAATCTTGCATGGAGGAGCAACCTTAAGCAAAGTTGTAGAGAATTTTATAAGAAACAAAAGTTCTAATATGGCCATCTCATGAAAATGACCAGAACATGCTCAAAAATGGCCCACAAGTCAGCTTGAGTGGTGATCAACACTTAGAAAAAATTCTAAGTCTGGAAATTTGGACTTTTCAGTTTCATTGTACCCCACTTTGACACCTTATAACTCACAAATCAGGCCAAACCAGTCCTTGAGCCAATTGACAAAGTTGGAGCCCTCATATAGCTCTACAACATTGTCCACATCACCCAAGCTTGGTTCCCAACGGTTTATGAGTTAGCGTGCTTCGAAAATCGAGTTTCAGTCGGGGAAAAGTAACTGAAACTCAGTTCAGATTTCGTGTGCCTCACTTTGGAGCGTTGTATCTCACTAACCAAGCCGAATTGGCTCACGACCCTATTGGCAATGTTGAAGCCCTCACGTAGCTCTACACTTTTGTTAACTACGGCTCTCACCGAATCAGCCTCGATCATGAGCTATGAGGCGATGAAATCCCTCTGTCAGTCGAGCTCGATGGCACCGTTCGCCTCGTTCAGTTCGTCAGTGAAGGGGGAGTGGCCGACCGGCCACAGGGCCTCGCCGACGCGTGGAGACGCGGTGGCGCCCGTACGCCGGCCCTGGCCCCACCGGCCAGACCACGGTGCCTTCAAGACTGCCACGACGCGTCGAGGCGGCCTCCATTCCTTTCCCCTCCCTCTTCCGGTTTCAAAACGCCAGAACCGAGCCGCCATTGCCGCTCCACCTCCGGCGAGCTCGTGCGCGTGTTCCACTGCATCACCGGCCACCAAATCACGCCAATTCCTCCGCCTCACCACCCTACACCTCCTTGACCCACCGGCGGCCTTGATTGAACTCAAGGTGAGCCCCATTGTTACCTCCGCCATTCCCGAGAGGCCACCGGAGCTCCGCCATGGAGGCTCACCGTGGCCGGGGTAGCTCGGGCCTCTCTCCGTCTTCCCTTCCTACCTCAATAGCTCCGCCTAGCTGCAGTGAAGCTCGTACCGAGCTTAGCTGGGACCGTGCGGCCTCACCGGCGGCGGTACACCGCCACCCGACCCTCACCGGCCGCCGCTCGCGGTGGCGAGCCCCTCCCACTCCAACCCAAGCCGTCCTTCTTGCACGAATCGAAGCACCATGTGACGGAGAACGCGAGGGTGTGCTTGGTTTCCCGAGCGAGCTCCCCTCCGACGAGCTTGAGCTCGCCGGAGCTCGCGGTTCGCCGCCCCTCTGCCCTCTGTCACTGACCGCGGGGACCCACCTGTCAGTGCCGCGCGTGGGCGGGAGCCCGAGTGGGCCGCGCGCGCGCGCCGTGGGCCGCGTCCTTTCCCGGGCCGGCCCAGTATAAAATGAGATCTTTTTCATTTTTATTTATTTTTGCTACAGAATTTTGGTTAAGATTGGAAAATGTAGATCTAGGGTTTTACTTGCCCAAAAATTATGAGATAAATTTTGTTGGGATCTACAGGATGTGTAGTATTTTAGAAAAATATAAATTGGATATGTGATGTTTGTTTTCTGGGATATTTAAATAGGTCCTTGAAATGTATTTTAAATCACATGCAAACTTGTTTAAATTATATCTTGAGTTTCAGTGTTCCAAAAATTATGAAATTTGGTGAGTAGGCTAATTTATACTTGCTCTAGCTTTGGTAAAAATTTGGGCAGTAGTGCTTAAGTACTTTTCAAGTTATCAAGCTATCTTGTGATTCTAGGAAATACTTAAATGAATTTTAGTAATTTTTCTACATGCGCAATGTTCTTATAAATTTTTGGAGAATGTCTTGGTACCCTAGAGTGTCTAAGAAAATTAAGAAATCTGTTGTTTGACACTTTTTACTGTGCTTTGTTATTTATACAAAAATCAGCCTTTTTGGCTTGGGAATTTGGTGTAGGAAGTTCCTGTGAATAAATTTAGTTCAAATTTTCACAGTAGCTTCTTTTTGGGTCAGAGAGTCTCCTGTAATTTTTGTAGAATTTTAGGAGCAGTTTACATACATGTTTGAAATTCCACTTAATTACTTAAGTAAATTAAGAAATGAGTTTAAATAAATATTCTAGGTGGGCACACCTTACTTTCTGGTGTTTTTGTGACCTTTGTGAACTTGTAGTAGTATTAGTTTGGTCTTAGAGAATGTTTGCCACATCAATAAATATTTAATCTTTGCAATTTTAGGTTTTCTGGACAGCTGATAGTATTTCTAGGTTTGACTTTGGATAAAGGTGGTTGCTGGAAAACTTGTAAATACCAAAGTTATAGTAAAATTGATAAATTAGCTTGTGTCAAAATTTGGGAACATTTGGCTTAGTAGTTTGGGAGTTGTTGCTGTTTTAAGTGACGGTCCAGAATTGACTGCTCTCTGTTTAGATAGGACAGATTCTGGAACTTAAGGAATTCGAAATGGAAAACTTAGGAATTAAGGGTTGAGGTCTGAAAATGATTTGTAGAGCATTTCATAAGCTTTCCAGATTGTCTTAGATCATATCTTTTGGAGTTGAGATTCTCCAGTTATGTTAGAATATTTGAGCTGCTGTCCAGAATAACTTACTGTGGTAACCTAAGTAATATTACTCTTGTGTTGTTAGGTGTTAGGGCCTTAACCAAAGAAGAACAGCTGTATCTTAGGTTGAGTAGCTTAGGTAAGTACTTCTCCACCGGAGAAGAGATTTGCACGTACTAATAAAGTAACTTGATTAGATTATTATTTTTATTTCTGAAATGCATTTCATCCCGAGCATGTTGCACCTTTATGCATCCATGATATTTATTGTGCATTCATGCAATAGGTGTACCGGAGGGGGTAACTATCCTCGAGTTCGAGCCGGTGATTCCGGAGGAAATCCAGGACCAGCCGGAGCAGCTAGAGGAACCAGCCGGCGACGAAGCTCCTGCCGGAGATCTACCCGAGTGTCCTGACCACCGGCCTTCGACCTTTCTGAAAGGCAAGCCCCGGTGCATGCTGAACCTACTGATTTATAAATTAATCTTGAGTACTTTTAATTGTTTACTGCATTAAGTTGTAGGAGTTATATGAAAACACTTGTTGCATTATACCTGTCCTTGTTCAGATATCGTACTTAATCCTATATTAGGTTTAGGCACGTGTCAATGCTTAGCCCTGCTTAGTACGGTAGAAGTCGGGTGATTTTCGGTCATCCGCGAGATGTAGGAAGGAGTCACGAGTGGCTTTATGGCTATCGTAGATGGAACCATGCTTAAAAATGAAATTGAGACCGGGCGGGAGTTCGATAGTACAGCCGCAAGACACTTCACGTCTTGGGTGTGGAGCTATGCCCGTCTGAGTCGTTTAAGGACCGATTCGTTGTACGTCCTTGAGTCATGTTGAACGCAGTCTAACACTTAGTTGGCCGGATAAGTCGTTCCGACCGCGAAGCCGAGTAATGTGGTTCAGGTCGGGAATCGAATGGTAGGTTGCTTCTTGGAGGAGAGAAAGGATGTGCTTGGGGACATTGGCGTGAGACCAAAGGGGGGTTAGAGTCCCTATCACCTGGCAGAGTGTCGCCCTTGGGGTCGCGACATTATTCGGACCCGCGATTCCTGAATCATATGAAACGGTGGCCTGTGCGACCCTGACAGGGGTCTGCACGGTGAGTGTTAGAAATACCCCTCCAGTTGGATAGGAATTCGATTCGAATCGCCGTCGCTCCCGGTTAGTGAGCACTTGACTTGAGCAGCGGCAACGTAGATCTCATTAAATGAACCGGTGGTTAAGGGAATGATACAATGTTGCCACAATTCATACCTGCTCTGGATATAATGATGATAATTGTTTGATTATAATCAAGTGCATGATTAGTACAGGTGCTAAGATAGATGACAGGTAATTGCTAAAAATAACTGCTAGTACAGGTTATAAGAGTCTCAATTACTTATGCCTTTATGCAAAAATGTGATGTCAGCTAGCCTCTTGTGAAAGCCTTGCATAATCCTTGGTGTCATCTTATTTCTGGTTTTCGACGGGTAAGTCTAGCTGAGTACATTTCAGTACTCAGGGTTTATTCCCTCCTGTTGCAGATGATATGCTCTACCAAGGCTTCTGCAAAAATTGTCTCCACCCTGCGGGTGACGAAGACTAGATCACTTGGGCGTGATCATCTTTTATGTACTTTCCTGATGCTTTTGTGGGATATTGATCAACAAGACTGGCAATAGTTAAACAACTGGCGTGTGTTGCTTCAGCTACTTTATAAACTTGGTTTGTAATAACTGCGACTCCGTGTGTGTAAACTTATTTCGGAACTACTTGCGAAATGTAACGTATGATGTTGTATGTTGAATGATGCGATCCTGGTTGTAAGCAAGTTGGTTTGAAATCCTTCGTGGTTTCGATTGACTACCGGGATTATATGGGCTCAAGTTCGAAAATTTGAGCACTTCGGTGCTTGTTTTTGTACTTGTGCTCTTATAATTTGGTCGGTTCTGTTACAGCTGGTACCGGAGCATAATTCAACATTAAAAACATCGTACGAGTATTTAAAAAACAAAAGTATTTGATTATGAAAAAGGGTTAAAACACTAAAAATTATTTTTAGGTATGCCAGTGATCACATCCCTTAGCCCAAATAAGGACTCTTAGGTGGCTTATTATAAAGACTAACTTGGGGGCCTTGTTTGTTTTTGTTTCGTCGTCCATACGGCGTGATATTGTATGGATGCCATCCACGTGGGTGGTAATGTATGGATCAATTGCCTCGATGCTCTGGTAAGTGTGAGTTGTGAGAGCATGATCGTCCAACCGGCGATCTAGGGGAGAGTAGTTTTGGTGACTTGCATACTTACATGTTTAAACCATGTAATTACGTAAGCACTTAATTGTGGGAACCTTTATATCGGGTAGCTTTGATACTGAAGTATATATATCAGGGGATGTGTATATGGAAAGTATTTAAATTACTGCTTTCTTGTGTGCTTATATTGGGAAACTGTTGGGCTGAAATGAGATTTTTCTGCAGGTACACTAACAGCGTAACAAGTAGACCGATAGTTTCGCTTATATGAGAGAACGTATGTATGCCACCGCCTAGCGTTAGAACTTTAGGTTTCTACTAAGGTGAGAGGACGTACGGAACGTGCATGCATCATGTTTAATTATATCATACATATCATTTACTCCCTCCTTAAAAATTTCAGTACTCCCGACTAAAGTAAATTTCGTATCCCCTAAATGATCCTCACTTGAAGTCGTGTCTTGTGCTATAGATGGCACGTACCAAGAGGACCGCTCGCAAGTCCACTAGAGGCAGGGCACCTCGTCACCAGCTCGCTCCACGTGAGCCCCGCCCTGAGCCTATTGAGGTGGAAAGGTTGAGGGCAGAGTTGGCTGAAGTGACTACTGCCAGGAATGCAGCGCGTCAGCAACTGGAGCAAGTGATTCGTGATTGTGACCAGGAAACCCTTGCAGTCCAGAGGTTGACAGTAGCAAACCGCAACTGTCAACGCATGTTGGTCCGTGTCATGAACCAGAGGGATGAAGCCTGGCACGAGGAGAACGTTCTGAGAGCTCGTCAGTTTGAGCTCGAGCAACAGTTGGAGAATGCTGAAGAATACAATGACAATCTTCATGAAGAAGTGCACCGCCTGAACAACCAGCTAAATCCTCTGCTGCCTAGAAATATCAACGCAGATGAGGACATGGGTTCGAGAATCTTCATGGCTGAAAATGATGATGAAGTGGAGGTCAACGGACCCCAAGATGCCGAACCAGAAGAAGAACCAGAAGAAGAAGAAGATGATGAGGAGTTAGAGCCTGTTAGTGATGAGGACGGCGGGGAGATCCTTGACACCGACTCTAAGGACGATGCTTAGAGTAGTTATCACGTAGCTATGATGTTAGGATCGTCTTTTGTGCCTCCTGGGGTTGGAGTGAGGCTTTGTAATAACTTGACTTTTCGGGTGTAAGGTCGAACCCTATGTTTCCTGGATGTTTAGTTGGAACCTGTTAATTTCGATCGCAATTGGATGTCTTATTGTGTGGCGTTCGATGATGGTGTCACGATTAGCACCCTTCGGTGCCACGACGAAACCGAGGGCCTCCTATGGCGCGCGATATAAGGCTGTGCTGCTTGGCACGCGCTGGTATCGAGGTGGCTAGTCATGATCCACCATGGAACTCTACCGTTGAGAAGTCTCCTTGTGGTCAGATTGAAGTAGCTTTCTCAGTCAACTAAAAACTTTGAAATCGAATCCAAGTACCGGGCGAAAGATCAAAACTCACGTAGACTTTAGTGTAAACGGTCCAGTCACTGTTGTGCCTCTGTGAGTGAGCCTTTATCAAAATACATCTTGATGGATACCCTCGCATGATTGTGTCCCTTTGATCCGCTTGAACGGATTGG
The DNA here is from genome assembly GCA_038087645.1 of Saccharum hybrid cultivar R570. Lineage (NCBI taxonomy): Eukaryota > Viridiplantae > Streptophyta > Magnoliopsida > Poales > Poaceae > Saccharum > Saccharum hybrid cultivar. Next base: position 10,097,593 of record JAQSUU010000703.1, read on the forward strand.
GCGGCTGTGATGAATTATTGTGCCATGAGTATTTTGAGAAGTCTATTTCATGAAGTCAGTTTGACATATTTAAAATAATTCCTCTACAAACTTCCCACATCGTCAGTGCTCATTGACTATGCATTTTGCAGATGTCGTACAATCTCCGTTGGGGTCGTGGCAGTGAGGATGAGAAACAGCCACCCCCTCCGCCACCACCTACCCCGACTGAGTTAATGCAGACCATGGTCGAAGGGCAGCGCATGCTGGCTGATGCTATGCGCCAGCTTGCCAACCGGGAGGCTCGTCATGGCCGCCAGGGCCCAGAACCCAATCAGTACAGCGATTTCAAGGACTTTCTTGATACTAAGCCCCCGCTCTTTAAGGAGGCGGAGGAACCACTGCAAGCTGATGAGTGGTTGAACACTATTGAACAAAAGTTTCGTCTGCTTCGCTTGACTGATGAGCTAAAGACTGAATATGCTTCTCACCAACTATATGGTCCAGCGGGTATTTGGTGGAGCCACTATCGTTCCACATTGCCTGCAAATGTCCCTATTGCTTGGGATCAGTTCAAGGCCGCATTTCGTGGGAACTATATTCCTCCAGGTCTTATGGCTATCAAGCACACAGAATTTATGAGGCTGTCGCAGGGCAATAAAAGTTTGACTGAATATCTGTAATCCTTCAACAACCTGGCAAGGTATGCCACGGAGTTTGTGGATACCGAGTCCAAGAAAATTGCTAGCTTTAAAAGAGGCCTCGGCCCAAAACTGATGAAGACTATGGGCACTAGCAAGTGCACTACCTTCAATGAATTTATCAGTGATGCTCTGACTCAAGAGAACAATAACTCTATCTATGCTGCTTCTAAGAGCCGCAAGAGGGTACTTGAGGCAGGTGCTTCACAGTCTCGAGCTCCAGCTGCCCCGAGGGCTCCTCCTCTCCCTCCTGCCACAAGTGCTAAGTTCCGTCCTCCGCAAAGGAAGGCGCCAGTGAAGACTGGGTTTCGCAAGGCATATACAGTGGCTCTGCCAAAGAGTAATTCGGGCCAAGGCAGCTCCAGTGTCTCTCCTAGCAACATGCCTTGCTGGAACTGCAACAAGCCAGACCATTGATCCAGGAACTGTCCTTACCCTAAGAAAAATGTCAACCAAGGTGGCCGTCAAGGGCACGCTCATTATAACAGTATTGAGGAAATCTCATCTGGTGAGGTTGTCACTGCTGGTAAGTTCCTAGTTGACCAACATCCTGCAGTGGTACTTTTTGATTCGGGTGCTTCGCATTCCTTTATCAGTCCTAAGTTTGCATCAGAGTTTGCACACAAATTGCATACTGTTGAAGGTGGGGGTTATTGTATTAGCGCAGCAAGTGGGAATATTTCCACAAATAAAGTAGTGGGAAATCTTGAGCTTGAGATAGAAGGGGCGAAAGTACTCGCTTGCCTTAGTGGTTTTGCCGGGCTTAGGCATAGATGTTATCTTGGGTATGAATTGGATGAGTCAGAATGGGGTACTCATTGATACATCCACTCGGGTAGTTATGCTCAGAGATCCTACAGATCAAAAGGGTTTTCTGGTACAACTTCCCAGAAAAGTTGATTTGTCTGGAGAAGTTCATGCTGTGCAAGCAAAGGCATTGGCCGAAATTCCAGTAGTAAAATGAGTTTCCGGACATTTTTCCCGATGATTTGCCGGGGCTCCCTCCGGATCGGGATGTGGAATTTAAAATTGAGTTGTTGCTGGCACGGCTCCCATCTCTAGGAGACCCCTATAGGATGCCTCCAAATGAATTCGCTGAACTTAAGGTGCAATTGAATGAACTTTTGAAGAAGGGGTTGATTCGTCCTAGTTCGTCTCCGTGGGGATGTCCTGCTATCTTTGTAAAGAAGAAGGATCAGTCGTTTGCGGATGTGCGTAGATTATAGACCTCTCAATGCAGTCACTGTCAAAAATAAGTACCCTCTACCACGTATCGACATCTTGTTCGATCAGTTGTCTAAAGCTAAAGTTTTCTCCAAGATCGATCTAAGATCGGGCTACCATCAAATTAAAATCGGCCTGGAAGATGTTCCAAAGACAGCCTTTTCTACCAGATACGGTCTTTATGAGTATCTTGTTATGTCTTTCGGCTTGACCAATGCCCCCGCACACTTCATGTACTTGATGAATTCGGTGTTTATGCCCGAATTGGACAAGTTTGTGGTGGTATTTATTGATGACATCCTGATATATTCGGTAAATGAGGAAGATCACGCTGAACATCTGCGTATAGTCCTCAAAAGATTGCGTGAACATCAACTATATGCAAAGTTCAGTAAGTGCGAATTCTGGCTTCGTGAAGTACCTTTCCTTGGGCATGTGTTGTCCGATGGAGGAATTATGGTGGACCCCGCCAAGGTACAAGAAGTACTGAACTGGAAAGCTCCTATCTCGGTTCACGAGGTCCGGAGTTTCCTTGGTTTGGCCGGCTATTATCGTCGCTTCATCCCGGATTTCTCCAAAATAGCCAAGCCAATGACTCGGTTACTACAAAAAGACACCAGGTTTGTCTGGACTCCTGAGTGTGATGCGGCTTTTCACAAACTACGAACCCTCCTAACCTCAGCTCCGGTTTTGGCACAACCGGATATCGAGAAACCATTTGATGTTTATTGTGATGCCTCAGGCATAGGTTTGGGAGGTGTTCTGATGCAGGAAGGCCGAGTAATTGCATATACCTCTCGACAACTTCAGAAACATGAGGTGAATTATCCAACACATGACTTAGAACTCGCCGCGGTTGTTCATGCTTTGAAAGCCTGGCGGCACTATCTGCTGGGCAATGTTTGCAATATCTTCACAGACCACAAAAGTCTCAAATACATCTTCACCCAACCCGAGTTAAATATGCGTCAACGAAGATGGCTCGAGTTGATTAAGGATTATAACCTTCAAGTGCACTATCATCCTGGCAAGGCAAATGTGGTTGCGGATGCTTTAAGCCGTAAGTCTCATTGCCATTCCCTAGTTGAAACTGATTTTCATCGATCTCGCCTTCTACATCCAGCGGTCTTGTACAACATCACTGTCAGTTGTACTCTCAAAAACAGAATTATTGAGCTCCAAAAGACTGACACTGGTATATTTCACATCAAGCGTAAGATGAAAGAGCAAGAAACTACACAGTTCAGGGTAGATGAAGAGGGTGTACTATGGTTCAAGGATAGATTAGTCGTGCCTAAGGACCGAAAGCTTAGAAATGATATTATGTCTGAAGCACACTCCTCTAAGTTGTCCATCCATCCTGGCAGCAATAAGATGTATTATGATTTGAAACCACTTTATTGGTGGACCAAGATGCGGAAAGAGATAGCGGCATATGTTGCTAGATGTGACACCTGTTGTAGAGTTAAAGCGGTACACATGAAAGCTGGGTTACTGCAACCACTTTCTATCCCTGGTTGGAAATGGGAAGAGATAAGTATGGATTTCATTGTCGGACTTCCTCCTACTGTCAAAAATCATAACTCTATCTGGGTAATTGTGGACCGCTTAACCAAGTCAGCTCACTTCATTCCAGTTAGAGTGGACTATCGTCCCACTGACTATGCTGAGTTGTACTTCAATCAGATAGTCCGGCTCCATGGGATACCTCGTACTATCATATCTGACCGTGGTCCTCAGTTCACTGTTCGCTTTTGGGAGCACTTGCATCACCTTCTGGGAACCAAGTTAGTGAGAAGCTCTGCTTATCACCCCCAGACGTCTGGTCAGACGGAACGGGGTTAACCAATCTTGGAAGATCTATTGCGGGCATGTGTAATATCATCCAAGGGTTCTTGGGAAAAATGGTTACCTCTAGTCGAATTCTCGTACAATAATAGTTACCAAGAGAGTATTAAGATGGCCCCATTTGAAGCTTTATACGGTCATAAATGTAGAACCCCACTAAACTGGGTAGAAGCTGGTGAAAGGAGGTATTATGGTATTGATTTTGTTCATGAAGCTGAGGAACAAGTCCGTACCATCTAAAAACATATGGCTGCAGCCCAAGCTAGACAGAAAAGTTATGCTGATCGTCGTAGAAAACCACTTGAGTTTGAAGTTGGAGACTTCATTTATCTGAAAGTTTCTCCAATGAAGAGTGTCCAACGTTTTGGTGTTAAGCGGAAACTTGCGCCAAGATACGTGGGTCCTTTCCAGATCATAGGCAAGAGTGGAGCTGTTGCGTACAAAATCCAGTTACCTTCTGAAATGAGTGCCATATTCAACGTCTTCCATGTATCTCAGCTCAAAAAGTGTCTTCAAGTTCCCGAGGAAAGAGTCCCTTTAGGAGACATCAGACTGGAATCCGATTTAACTTACGAAGAAAAGCCAGTCCGAGTGATCGATACTCAGGAACGAGTAACTAGAAGCAAAGTGGTTAGGTGGTATAAAGTAATGTGGAGTAATCAGGGTAGTGAAAGTGACGCTACGTGGGAACGGGAAGATTATTTGCGGGATGGTTATAAGGAATTCTATGAAAAATGGTACGCTTTCCAAATCTCGGGACGAGATTTTTATAAGGGGGGAAGGCTGTAACACCTCAAGTGTTTAGCTCCTTAATTGCATTTCATTTGCATAAGCATAAGCATGCATCATGCATATTATTTTATGTGATGCAACAACTGTGATTGTTTTAGAAATTTTATTTGGCTCACATCATGTGATACGTGATAGTTGGTGTGACAAAAAGGTAGAGTGGCCAATTATGTCCTACAACACCTTAGTTATACTTAGGGTAACTTTTGGAGCAAGGTTCATGTTGGCCAAAATTACTAAAGTGCCCTCCAAGAGGTGGTTGACCACCCTTTTGGTCCTAGGATGCTCTGGTTTGACTAATTAAAAAGTCCAGCTTAGAAATCTTGCATGGAGGAGCAACCTTAAGCAAAGTTGTAGAGAATTTTATAAGGAACAAAAGTTCTAATATGGCCATCTCATGAAAATGACCCAGAACATGCTCAAAAATGGCCCACAAGTCAGCTTGAGTGGTGATCAACACTTAGAAAAAATTCTAAGTCTGGAAATTTGGACTTTTCAGTTTCATTGTACCCCACTTTGACACCTTATAACTCACAAACCAGGCCAAACCAGTCCTTGAGCCAATTGACAAAGTTGGAGCCCTCATGTAGCTCTACAACATTGTCCACATCACCCAAGCCTGGTTCCCAACGGTTTATGAGTTAGCGTGCTTCGAAAATCGAGTTTCAGTCGGGGGAAAGTAACTGAAACTCAGTTCAGATTTCGTGTGCCTCACTTTGGAGCGTTGTATCTCACTAACCAAGCCGAATTGGCTCACGACCCTATTGGCAATGTTGAAGCCCCTCACGTAGCTCTACACTTTTGTTAACTACGGCTCTCACCGAATCAGCCTCGATCACGAGCTATGAGGCGATGAAATCCCTCTGTCAGTCGAGCTCGATGGCACCGTTCGCCTCGTTCAGTTCGTCAGTGAAGGGGGAGTGGCCGACCGGCCACAGGGCCTCGCCGATGCGTGGAGACGCGGTGGCGCCCGTACGCCGGCCCTGGCCCCACCGGCCAGACCACGGTGCCTTCAAGACTGCCACGACGCGTCGAGGCGGCCTCCATTCCTTTCCCCTCCCTCTTCCGGTTTCAAAACGCCAGAACCGAGCCGCCATTGCCGCTCCACCTCCGGCGAGCTCGCGCGCGTGTTCCACTGCATCACTGGCCACCAAATCACGCCAATTCTTTCGCCTCACCACCCTACACCTCCTCGACCCACCGGCGGCCTTGATTGAACTCAAGGTGAGCCCCATTGTTACCTCCGCCATTCCCGAGAGGCCACCGGAGCTCCGCCATGGAGGCTCACCGTGGCCGGGGTAGCTCGGGCCTCTCTCCGTCTTCCCTTCCTACCTCAATAGCTCCGCCTAGCTGCAGTGAAGCTCGTACCGAGCTTAGCTGGGACCGTGCGGCCTCACCGGCGGCGGTACACCGCCACCCGACCCTCACCGGCCGCCGCTCGCGGTGGCGAGCCCCTCCCACTCCAACCCAAGCCGTCCTTCTTGCACGAATCGAAGCACCATGTGACGGAGAACGCGAGGGTGTGCTTGGTTTCCCGAGCGAGCTCCCCTCCGACGAGCTTGAGCTCGCCGGAGCTCGCGGTTCGCCGCCCCTCTGCCCTCTGTCACTGACCGCGGGGGACCCACCTGTCGGTGCCGCGCGTGGGCGGGAGCCCGAGCGGGCCGCGCGCGCGCGCCGTGGGCCGCGTCCTTTCCCGGGCCGGCCCAGTATAAAATGAGATCTTTTTCATTTTTATTTATTTTTGCTACAGAATTTTGGTTAAGTTTGGAAAATGTAGATCTAGGGTTTTACTTGCCCAAAAATTATGAGATAAATTTTGTTGGGATCTACAGGATGTGTAGTATTTTAGAAAAATATAAATTGGATATGTGATGTTTGTTTTCTAGGATATTTAAATAGGTCCTTGAAATGTGTTTTAAGTCACATGCAAACTTGTTTAAATTATATCTTGAGTTTCAGTGTTCTAAAAATTATGAAATTTGGTGAGTAGGCTAATTTATACTTGCTCTAGCTTTGGTAAAAATTTGGGCAGTAGTGCTTAAGTACTTTTCAAGTTATCAAGCTATCTTGTGATTCTAGGAAATATTTAAATGAATTTTAGTAATTTTTCTACATATGCAATGTTCTTATAAATTTTTGGAGAATGTCTTGGTACTCTAGAGTGTCTAAGAAAATTAAGAAATCTGTTGTTTGACACTTTTTACTGTGCTTTGTTATTTATACAAAAATCAGCCTTTTTGGCTTGGGAATTTGGTGTAGGAAGTTCCTGTGAATAAATTTAGTTCAAATTTTTACAGTAGCTTCTTTTTGGGTCAGAGAGTCTCCTGTAATTTTTGTAAAATTTTAGGAGCAGTTTACATACATGTTTGAAATTCCACTTAATTACTTAAGTAAATTAAGAAATGAGTTTAAATAAATATTCTAGGTGGGCACACCTTACTTTCTGGTGTTTTTGTGACCTTTGTGAACTTGTAGTAGTATTAGTTTGGTCTTAGAGAATGTTTGCCACATCAATAAATATTTAATCTTTGCAATTTTAGGTTTTCTGGACAGCTGATAGTATTTTTAGGTTTGACTTTGGATAAAGGTGGTTGCTGGAAAACTTGTAAATACTAAAGTTATAGTAAAATTGATAAATTAGCTTGTGTCAAAATTTGGGAACATTTGGCTTAGTAGTTTGGGAGTTGTTGCTGTTTTAAGTGACGGTCCAGATTGACTGCTCTCTGTTTAGAGAGGACAGATTCTGGAACTTGAGGAATTCGAAATGGAAAACTTAGGAATTAAGGGTTGAGGTCTGAAAATGATTTGTAGAGCATTTCATAAGCTTTCCAGATTGTCTTAGATCATATCTTTTGGAGTTGGGATTCTCCAGTTATGTTAGAATCTTTGAGCTGCTGTCCAGAATAACTTACTGTGGTAACCTAAGTAATATTACTCTTGTGTTGTTAGGTGTTAGGGCCTTAACCGAAGAAGAACAGCTGTATCTTAGGTTGAGTAGCTTAGGTAAGTACTTCTCCACCGGAGAAGAGATTTGCACGTACTAATAAAATAACTTGATTAGATTATTGTTTTTATTTCTGAAATGCATTTCATCCCGAGCATGTTGCACCTTTATGCATCCATGATATTTATTGTGCATTCATGCAATAGGTGTACCGGAGGGGGTAACTCTCCTCGAGTTCGAGCCGGTGATTCCGAAGGAAATCCAGGACCAGCCGGAGCAGCTAGAGGAACCAGCCGGCGACAAAGCTCCTGCCGAAGATCTACCCGAGTGTCCTGACCACCGGCCTTCGATCTTTCTGAAAGGCAAGCCCCGGTGCATGCTGAACCTACTGATTTATAAATTAATCTTGAGTACTTTTAATTGTTTACTGCATTAAGTTGTAGGAGTTATATGAAAACACTTGTTGCATTATACCTGTCCTTGTTCAGATATCGTACTTAATCCTATATTAGGTTTAGGCACGTGTCAATGCTTAGCCCTGCTTAGTACGGTAGAACTCGGGTGATTTCCGGTCATCCGCGAGATGTAGGAAGGAGTCACGAGTGGCTTTATGGCTATCGTGGACGGAACCATGCTTAAAAATGAAATTGAGACCGGGCGGGAGTTCGATAGTACAGCCGCAAGACACTTCACATCTTGGGTGTGGAGCTATGCCCGTCTGAGTCGTTTAAGGACCGATTCGCTGTACGTCCTTGAGTCATGTTGAACGCAGTCTAACACTTAGTTGGCCGGATAAGTCGTTCCGACCGCGAAGCCGAGTAATGTGGTTCAGGCCGGGAATCGAATGGTAGGTTGCTTCTTGGAGGAGAGAAAGGATGTGCTTGGGGACATTGGCGTGAGACCAAGGGGGTTTAGAGTCCCTATCACCTGGCAGAGTGTCGCCCTCGGGGTCGCGACATTATTCGGACCCGCGATTCCTAAATCATATGAAACGGTGGCCTGTGCGACCCTGTCAGGGGTCTGCACGGTGAGTGTTAGAAATACCCCTCCAGCTGGATAGGAATTCGATTCGAATCGCCGTCGCTCCCGGTTAGTGAGCACTTGACTTGAGCAGCGGCAACGTAGATCTCATTAAATTAACCGGTGGTTAAGGGAATGATACAATGTTGCCACAATTCATACCTGCTCTGGATATAATGATGATAATTGTTTGATTATAATCAAGTGCATGATTAGTACAGGTGCTAAGATAGATGACAGGTAATTGCTAAAAATAACTGCTAGTACAGGTTATAAGAGTCTCAATTACTTATGCCTTTATGCAAAAATGTGATGTCAGCTAGCCTCTTGTGAAAGCCTTGCATAATCCTTGGTGTCATCTTATTTCTGGTTTTCGACGGGTAAGTCTAGCTGAGTACATTCCAGTACTCAGGGTTTATTCCCTCCTGTTGCAGATGATATGCTCTACCAAGGCTTCTGCAAAAATTGTCTCCACCCTGCGGGTGACGAAGACTAGATCACTTGGGCGTGATCATCTTTTATGTACTTTCCTGATGCTTTTGTGGGATGTTGATCAACAAGACTGGCAATAGTTAAACAACTGGCGTGCGTTGCTTCCGCTACTTTATAAACTTAGTTTGTAATAACTGCGACTCCGTGTGTGTAAACTTATTTCGGAACTACTTGCGAAATGTAACGTATGATGTTGTATGTTGAATGATGCGATCCTGGTTGTAAGCAAGTTGGTTTGAAATCCTTCGTGGTTTCGATTGACTACCGGGATTATATGGGCTCAAGTTCGAAAATTTGAGCACTTCGGTGCTTGTTTTTGTACTTGTGCTCTTATAATTTGGTCGGTTCTGTTACACAGTGTCTGTGGGCTGGATAGCTTCTCAATACACTCTGGGAGCGACTTGACTCCTGTGCACCGCAAGCGAATGTAACGTAGATTAAACAGATTACCTATAGATTGTGGCACTTCGGTTATCTCAGAATCTTGTAGCTCAAGAACAGTAAGGTAGCTTGACTCAGAAAAGATTGAGGCTAGCATGTGAGCGGATGTAACACCATCAAGTGAAAATAGAGTGCGAAGGTGTGGAAATTTCACTCTTGGTGCATCACTGCCATTCCATTGACACAATGATAGTCGGCGCACTTCCCGGTCCATATTTATCACTGCAGCCTGATCGCTTGCAGAGCCAAACTTTTCATCTCTAGCTATTGAAAGAGCCAGGTCACGCACAATGTCATGCATCTTACATGTGTTCACCCTACCAAGCTCATCATACTCTTCAACTTGCAGCAAGTTCCTAGTAATGAGCTCCACCAGATTTAGCTCAGCCACATCCTCCAGTGTGTTGTTTTCCTTGGTCACTGCAAATCCTTCAGCAACCCACTGCCTGACAAGGCTCTCTCTTGACATGATGCAATCTTCAGGAAATAGGCTGCAGTATAGGAAACAGTTTCTGAGGTCCCCTGGTAAATCATTATAGCTAAGCTTCAAAATTGCCTGCACATTGTCTGGTTTAGCTAGTTCAACCCGGAACTGATTGTACATTTGATTCCAGGCATGTTTAGTTGGTTTCTTGGAGGACATGAGGCTGCCCATAGATATAAGTGCCAATGGCAAGCCCTTACACCTTTCCACTATGGAAGCAGCCACATCCTCAAGCTCTTGGGGACACTCAGCCATGTTTTTAAAGGCTCTTCTACAGAAGAGGTCGAGTGCATGGGAATGTCCCAAAGGCTGGAGCTGAAGATGGCATCCTGAAGATGCAAGAGATGCAACGTCTTCTCTCCGTGTTGTGATGATGATACAGCTTGCTCGAAAAGGGCAGACCCAGTGCCAGAGGCTCCCACACGAGTGGGGTCTGGGGAAGGGAATAACCGAAGTAAAGTCTTACCCCTGCAGAAATTTTGCAGAGAGACGGCTTCGAACCCAGGACCTGGTGACTCAGTGAGCTAGCACTCACCAACTGCACCAGGCCTGCCCTTCATACAGCTTGCTCGAAGAGTATTGAAAATGTCTTCCATCATTTGATGGTACACTTCCATGTTCCAAACATCATCCAAAACAAACAAACATTTTCTGGTACCTAGGACATTCTTAATTTCTTCTCTCAGCTTGTAGGCATCCATACTTTCGATGCTGTCTGATGGCTTATATGTGTCCTTCCCAATCTCTCTGAGTAGTTCTCTCAGCAAACCAACTATTGCGTAGGTCTGTGACACAGTGATATAGGCATTGACAGGGAATTCGCTCTTCATACGCTCATAAACATTCATGACCAGAGTGGTCTTTCCCAATCCACCCATACCCGACACCGTTATCACTTTGTTGTTTGGCTCATTGCTATGAAGCCATCCAATCAACTTTGCCTGATTCAATGCAATCCCCACGAGATCTTCATCTTGAATAAGCTCTAGCAAGAAGGTTTGGGATCCATGTCGAACAATTACAGGGCTTGCTGGAACTTGGAGAGCAGGGAAATAGTCCTTCTGCAGTTGTTTTACTTGCTCAATCTCACCCTTTATACGAACCACCTCATCAGCAATATCACTGAAAATTTTGGCATTTTGTGCTCCTTTGATGAACCACATCAGCGATCCTTCTTCCTGCAGCTTAAAAGCGTGATATGAGTATTTATCCATTACATCTTCCACATGGAAGGCCACCTTTCTCAGCTCCCCAATCCATCCCTCGACCACATTGATGCTGAGATTTGTGGTATCCAAATCTTGTATTACATTTCTCATCATATTCAATTCTCTCTCAATGTGCCTTATATTTTCTGGTAGCTCCCTCAGATTAGTTGCCTTTTTAGATGCTTCAGCAATGACGAATTTGATGACTTCATCTCCTAAAACGGTACCAATTTTTGAGAGAGCAGTTAGTAGTGCTTCTGCCATTAGTTCAGTTCTGCACAATCAAAGCATGGAGCTTGATTAGTTCAAGATAATGTACGCAATCTATTTTACTTAGATGTTTCAGAACTGTCCGCACATGTTAACAAAAAGCACACAATATCAACCGTTCTTAATAGATTATAGATTCAATAATAGATAATAGCCCCCATTGATTACTAATGGTTTGTTTTGAACAATGTACAATATGTTTTGTCGCGTTCCAATTAATGTGTTGGAGTATATGTATATGAGGCCCATGTGGCTAGGCCCATGAGGCCCATATATGCTACATTATATAGCTATCCTTCTAGGGTTAACCTAATCAATCAAGACCATTCTTTCTAACATGGTATCAGCAGCCTAGTTTTTTCCCCCACCCTTTCTCCCTCCCTCCCGCCCGCCAGGGGCCGCCGCCGCCGCCGGCGCGCCGCCAGGCGCCATGGCCGGACCTGGCGACCCTCCTCCTCCTCCCTCCTACTTTCTCTCCTTCCCTCCTCTCTCAAGCACCACCTCCTGGGCCCAGATCGCGGGCACGCCTCCAGCCTCCTCTGGCGCGGGCGCTGGCCAGGGTTGGGCGCCGCCGGCTGCCCCCTTCGCCGCCGTGCCTGTCTCCGCCGCGGCTTGGCCGCCGTCCGGAGCCTCTCCAGCAGCCCAGGCGGCGCACCCTGCCCTCGCTCTCGCCTCCGATGGGACTGCTCCTGCGGCTGCTGCTTTCCTAGCCGCCCCGGCTGATGTCGCCGAAGCAGTCAGGCCCGAGCTTCCTGCGGACGCCGCCGCCGCTGCCGCTGCAGCTGCAGCCAGCCTGGCTCTGCCTGGTGGTGATGGTGCGGCCTCCCACCTGTAGGGGCTGGGCATGGGTGCCTTCAACCTCCCCGCCCCGCCTTCGGTCGCCCTCTACGCTCCTCGGCCCGTCTCCGCCCTCGCTGCCGCACTGGTTTCCGCCCGGGCCACGGCCACAGCGGGACAGGAGCGAGTTCGTGCGGCTGCCCTTGTGTGGCAACGGGAGCGGGACGCTGCCGACACTCTGGCCCGCCAGATCACCGAGGCGGAGCAGCTTCTCGCCCAGGACGGGGGGCCACCTCCTCCGGCTCGACGGGCCACCTCACCTCCACCACTACTTCTCTCTGTCACGACCCGGCCAATCCCCTCGTCTCGCAACTCCACTACCAGGCCGGCGGTGTCCAGAACATCCGGCTACTCGTCCCGGTTGTTCTCGACCCCGAGTCGCCCTCGTACGCCCATTGGCGGGATCTGGTGGTCCTCACTCTTCGCCGCTACGCCCTCGACGACCACGTCCTCGACGATCCCACGCCCGTGGTCCAGACTCCGTCGTGGCAGCGTCTGGACAGCATCATGCTTTCCTGGATCCTCGGCACGATCTCCGTCGACCTCCACGACTTCATCCGCAACACCACCTCCGCTCGCCAGGCCTGGCTGGCACTCGAGGGCCAGTTTCTGGGCAATACTGAGGCCCGAGCTCTGCGACTCGACGCGAGCTTCCGCACCTTCGTCCAGGGGGACCTTGCCGTTGGCGAGTTCTGCCAGAAGATGAAGGCCATGGCCGATTCCCTCGGCGACCTGGGCTAGCCCATGGAGGATCGCATCCTCGTCCTCAACGTCCTCCGGGGGCTCAGCGACCGCTACGCCCACCTCCGGACGTGGATCACCCGTCAGCGGCCCTTCCCCACCTTCCTGCAGGTCCGTGACGATCTTGTCATGGAGGAGCTCACTCAGGGCCTCCAGCCGGGGTCCACCGCCACCCCGGGGTCCTCGTCTTCCTCGACGGCCCTGGCTGCTACTCTGTCGCGCCCGTCTGCTCCACCTCGTCCGTCTGCTCCACCACCGTCGTCTCTTCTTGGTCCTCCTCCCTCCGGGCCAAGCGGAGGTGGAGGGTCGTGGCGGTCGTCGCCGACGCGGTGGGGGCCGTGGGGGAGGCCGTGGTGGAGTCATCCCGCCAGCTGGCCCACTGAGGAGCATCATGGCCTTCCTTCCACAACCCGTGGTCAGGGCGAATTTCTATGTGGCCCTACCACGCTCTAGGTGGTGAGCCTCACCCACCGGTGGCCATGTTTACTGGTGCTCCACCTCCCGGCGTCTCCACTACGCCTCCGTGGGCTACTCCCTCTGGTAACCCGCCCGGCCTTGCCGGTTGGGACCAGGCGGCCTTGCCACGGTCGTTCAGCACCATGGGCCTGACATCTCCTGTCGGACCTAAGTGGATCGCCGACTCGGGTGCCACCTACCGCACCACCCCTGACCCTAGTATACTTTCTTCTATCCATTCTCCTTCTTCTCTCCCCTTGTCCATTATGGTCGCAAATGGTTCATGTCTTCCTGTCACCTCTGTGGGTACCGCCGGTGCTCATGGGTCCTTTCATCTTCCCGATGTTCTTGTTGCACCCTCTATAGTTCACAACCTTCTTTCTATTCGTCGTTTTACAGCTGACAACTAATGTTCTATGGAGTTTGACTCTTCTGGTCTTACTGTGAAGGATTTGGCTACCCGGCGTCCTCTGCTCCGATGTGACAGTACGGGACCCCTTTACACCCTCCATTTCCGGTGTCAGCCTCGCCGTCTTCGCTTTTGTCAGCTGCCTTCGCCACCACCTCTTCTACTACTTGGCACCGGCACCTCGGCCATCCTGGACGTGATGCCCTGATGCAGCTTAGTCATAGCTCAGACATTCGTTGTACTCGAGCTCATGATGAGCATTTGTGTCACGCGTGCCAAATGGGTCGTCATGTTCATCTTCATTTTTCTAGTTCTTCTTCACATGCGGCTTGCATTTTTGATCTTGTTCATTGCGACCTATGGACGTCTCCTGTACTCAGCATTTCTGGCTATAAGTACTATCTTGTGGTGGTTGATGATTTTTCTCACTATTCGTGGACTTTTCCCTTACGTGCCAAGTCTGAGACTTTCTCCGCGCTCCACCATTTTTTCGCTTGGGTTTCCACTCAGTTCGGCCTCACCATCAAGGCCGTCTAGTGCGACAATGGCCGTGAGTTCGATAACTCCACATGCCAGACCTTCTTCCTCTCTCGCGGTGTCTAGTTGCGCATGTCTTGCCCGTACACCTCCTCTCAGAACGGCAAGGTTGAGCGCATGATTCACACAACCAATAACACCGTGCGTACACTCTTACTCCAGGCCTCACTCCCCGCTCGTTTCTGGGCAGAGAGCTTGCACACCTCCACCTATCTCCTTAACAGCCTTCCTTCCGCTGCTTGCCCGGCTCCCACGCCGCACCACGCTCTTTTCGGTACCCCTCCGAGGTATGACCACCTTCGAGTCTTTAGGTGTGCGTGTTACCCTAACGCCACGGCCACTACTCCGCACAAGCTGGCTCCCTGGTCCACTCTCTGTGTCTTCCTCGGGTACTCCCCGGACCACAAGGGATACCGCTGCTACGACCTCACCTCTCGTCGGGTCCTCATCTCTCGCATGTGGTGTTCGATGAGTCTGTCTTCCCCTTTTCCACCACCACCACCCCTTCCACCTCCGAGCTTGACCTCTCCTCTTTGTTTCCCACTGATGCGGTGGTTGAGCCACCTTTGCCGTTGTTTCCTGCAGGTCCTACGGCCCCGTGCCCCAGCTCGTCGTCGGCCGGTGCCTCCCCCGACCCTGCTCCCCGTTCGAGCATGGACGGGGACCCTTCCGGGACTGCCCCTGTCATTCCGGCTGACGGGGGTCCCAGACCGTCGCCTCCGGTTCCGCCTGCGCGCTTCGCCCGGCCGGTCCTTGTGTACTAGCGCCGGGCCCGGACTGCGTCGGCACCTTCGCCTCCGCCGGTGGCCCCTCCTTCGTCGGAGTCACCACCGGGGCGGTCTCCCTCTCCGCCGGGGACACCGGAGCCGTCGCCGCGGCCTCACACCGCTTGTGTCGAGACCCCGGTGTATCACCCGCCGCTCCTTCACTGCCACCCGCGTCATGTTCACCCTATGGTGACATGACATGCGGCTGGGACCTGCAGCCCCGGGCTCTTGCGGCGATACCCGGTGACTCACAGGTCTCTCCAGTACCCTTTTCCGTCCGCGAGGCCCTGTTGGACCCTCACTGGCGCCACACGATGGAAGAGGAGTACGCGGCTCTCCTCGCCAACCGGACTTGAGATCTGGTGCCACATCCACCAGGCTCCAACGTCGTCACCGGCAAGTGGATCTGGACACACAAGCGCCGGGCTGATGGCACTCTCGAGAGGTACAAGGCTCGTTGGGTTCTCAGGGGCTTTACTCAGCGGCCTGGTGTTGACTATGATGAGACCTTCAATCCAGTGGTGAAGTCGGCTATAGTCCGCATGGTGCTCTCCCTCGCACTCACTCGCTCTTGGTCCGTGCATCAGCTGGATGTCAAGAATGCCTTCCTGCATGGTCTTCTCACTAAGATAGTTTACTGCAGTCAGCCGGCCGGGTTTGTTGACTCCTCGTGTCCTGACATGGTCTGCCGGCTCAACAGATCTCTCTACGGCCTCAAGCAGCCCCCCGGGCATGGAACCATCGTCTTGCTGCCTTTCTGCGATCACTGGGGTTTGTGGAGGTCAAGTTCGATACGTCCCTGTTCATCTACCACCATGAAACTGAGACTGCGTATCTACTGCTCTATGTTGATGACATTGTCCTCACCGCCTCCAGTGAGTCACTCCTTCGCCGCGTCATCACCTCTCCCCAGCAGGGATTTGCTATGAAGGATCTGGGTGTGCTCCACCACTTCCTTGGGGTCACAGTTGCACCTCATCCTGCTGGCCTACTTCTTCACCAGTGGCAGTACACTCTTGACATCCTTGAGCGAGCTAGGATGACAGACTGCAACCCCTACTCTACTCCAGTTGACACACAGGGCAAGATGTCCGAGGCCGAGGGTAACCCGGTGTCTGATCCCACCGCGTACCAGAGTCTCGCTGGTGCTCTGCGGTACCTCACCTTCACTCGACCGGACATTACTTATGCAGTTCAGCAGCTGTGCCTTCATATGCATGATCCGAGGGAGCCCCACCTCACTGCCCTCAAGCGCCTCCTCCGCTACCTTCGAGGCACTGTGGGCTACAACCTGCTTCTTCACCGGCGATCCTCCTCCACCGAGATGGTTGTCTACACCGACGCTGACTGGGCCGGATGTCCGGACACTCGGCGCTCCACCTCCGGCTACGCTGTAAGATATTATTTCACAAGCTATCTATCATATCAAAAGATATGTAAATAATATGTTTCCATCCACTGAGTTAATAGTAATCTTACTATTACATAATGGAGGACCCAAAAGAGGCTCCACATTAATTCTTTTTTAGAAGCACCAAGGCTCCACACTAATTCACATGAGGCAAGCTATCGAAAAAAAAATAGTTAATAGTTGGAGCGGAAGCCAGGATTCCAAAACATAATGGAGGACCGTACCTTAAAATGTCCATTGCCACATACATTAGCTATCTCACTAACAAAGTAAAACAAAACATGTAATTAGTTGATTTCTGTGTACCTTGCTAGCTTACTGTATGTCCGAGCCCAACCCATGTCAAACATATAGCAAGTTGTACATACAAGAAAGAAAAAAAAGAAAACTTACTAAGCTTCGCAATCTGATGTATTTAACCCGAAGGCAAAAACTGAAATTGGCAGAAAGTTTCTACCAAAACAAATCAAGCAACTCACACCAATTTGGAGGAGATAAGATGAACGGGGTGTGCTCACCTTGGATGAAGTTGCGGTCAGCTGAGCGCAGGGCCGTGCACTTGCTGGTCTCCTGTAGGCCGAGCCGCCGGAGCCCGTAGTGGTAAAGCTCCAGATATTGGTGGGTGGGGGAGGGAGGGGATGGACACTGGAGTGGGAGAGCACGGATCTGCTTGTTTGGGACAGTAAGAGGACTCATAGGGCCGGTTTAGTTACAAAATATTTTGCAAAATAAAACTGTAGCAAATTTCGTTATTATTTGGTAATTAGTGTCCAATCAGGGTCTAATTAGGCTTAAAAGATTCGTCTCGTCCATTTCGTCTAAACTGTGTAATTAGTTTTATTTTTTTATCTATATTTAATATTTCATGCATGCGTCCAAAGATTCGATGTGACGGGGAATGTTGAAAAATTTTGCAAAATTTTTGGTATCTAAACAGGGCCATAGCCTGTTTAGTTCCTAAAAAGAGAACCCAAAAAGTGCTACAGTTCCTGTCACATCAAATCTTACGGCATATGTATGGAGTACTAAATGTAAACGAAAGAAAAAACTAATTACATAGTTTAGTTGTAAATCACGAGATAAATCTTTTGAGCCTAATTAGTCTATGATTGGACACAAATTACCAAATAAAACGAAAAGTGTTACAGTAGCCGAACCCAAAAAATTTTACCAACTAAATATGCCCTGATAAAGTAGGCAATGAGAAGCTCCTGACCAAGGTCCATTATGAGATGTGCCATGAGACGTTGACTTGACTCGACCCCAAGCTGCAGTCGCTGTCAACGATGGCCTTACGCGGTGCCATCTTTGACAGAAAACCACTCTTGTAATGTTGCAGAAATTGCCGAGTAATTCCCAAATCAAAACCCATGCTTGTTGTCAATTGTCATAAGCGCGTCAGGATGTGTACTGGATGAGAACAGACTATATTATCTATTTATTTATATTAAATTATTATTAGTAGCGAATGGAGCTAACTCTTCATTGGATGAGAATGGACTTTAATTGATTGGTCGACTCTGTTTCTAAACAAGTCCATTCATATACTAATAGTACTACATATTTTGCCGTTGATTGATGGCTAAATGCATCTTAATGCAGTCGTCTCTCAGCCTCAAGCCAAATTCAGCAGTTATGTACTATGTCACCAGAAATTTACACTGATGTTACCCCGTCGACCGCTATTTTGGTACCAAGAATAAATCCGGGATGACATCTGCTCCTTCTATTTACACGTTCAGTATTTTTATTCTTCGTTTCCAAGTTCCAACCACTGAGCGGTAGCAGCAAGAGCTGTTCATTTCTTATCTCCACGCGGACTCTTCAAAAGAAAGCGCACAAGAGAGGATCAGTTGATACGTGTATAATAATTTATAAAGCATTGGATGTCTGTAATATTTGAGAATTGCAGAGCCTTTTTCTATTTGCTCCCCTCCACTATTGCTTCCTAGGAATTTGTTTTAGTTCAAGATCAAGATCTAGGCATCTAGCTGCTAGATGGAAAGCTGCTTCCATGAAGCTGCTTGATAATTTCCCCTATGGAAGGCCTTTCTTTTGGATTTTCGCTCACACAATTTAGCCCAACTTCAATGCATCTTATAACTTGTTGGAGGCTGCTTGCTTCCAACGCCGGGTACTTCGAAGCTATCTGCAGCATTTTTGTCCAAGTTTTTTGTACCTGTAATTGCAAAGTTTCAGTAAAGAGCATCAATTACACCATTCAAAGTACGGTTCAATACCTCTATTTGTCAGAACAACATTCTCAAGGATAAAAAAAATTCAAAATATGTTGGTCTTACATTGTGGATAAGGTTCTTAGACGACAAGTCTTCAGTGTTAGAGTCAACTTTTAACCCAGTTACTATCTCGAATATAAGGATACCCAGACTATATATGTCTAATTTGGCTGAGACTTCACCTCTGTAGTAATACTCTGGAGCCATGTACCCTCTGCATTACATGAAAGTCAGTGGAAGCAGTTCATGCAGTCTAATCCAGTTGATCATGAACAAACAGAGAATTATTCACTAATTTTTGTCAAGCTTACCTTGACCCCACAACATTTGAAGTGAGTGTACGTGTTTGCTCTTCGCCAAAGAGCCTTGATAAACCAAAATCCGCAATTTTGGGCATTAAATTATCATCCAACAATATATTGCCAGGTTTGAGATCCATATGAATTATGGGTCTTTGCAATTCATGTAAGAACTGTAAACCCTGACAAATCCCTTGTATTATTTTGAAGCTGGTATTCCAGTTAAGCTCATGAGATGAACCTGTAGAAGTACAGCAGTAAGTCAAAAACTAGAGAAAGTTGTATTTTTGTGTCTCGCTCATAATTTTGCATTAGTACTAGCAAACTAAAACACTTTGAATGCAGATTTACTGCTATAAGTTTTGGATCCATCCTCAAGATATATCGGCATCTTTAAGAAATTTTAAGATGTAATGTGGACAAATACCTTTATGATGTCATACTAAATTGCACTATATTTTGTGAAGGTTTCAGTAAATATCTAGTGAGCACCCCTTAAGTTAAAATTTAACTAATTGAAGTTATATTTATTCTAAACGTATGGAGCACAAGTATTATATTTTTTCCTGGTGTCTGCACAACTTGTTAAAAAGCCTGCCTATAACTGTAAATGCATGATTGATAAAACATACAACACAACAGAAGGCCAATATTCCATTAAAATCAGAGAGGGAATGAGAGAGAGTAGAATACCGTAAAGATACTTGTCAAGGCTTCCTCTAGGCAAATACTCATAGCAGAGTATCCTTTCTTCTGTGTCTGCAAAAACATATCTTCCATGGGACTCCACCAGTTTCCGTTGTATTTCATAACAATACCCAATTAACTATATTTCTATGGTTGAGATCAATCAGACTAGATACTTCATTCATAAATTGCTTATCCAGATTAGTTTTTGCAACTACCAAAAGCCTTTTGACCGCAACAGCTTCTCCATTTTGAAGCACTCCCTGATTAATTGATATCATTAGTAACAGAAAAAAAATTCAGATAGCTTCTCCCATATTTTTTTCTCAAATTGATGGTGATGGAAATTAAAATATACCTTATAAACTACCCCAAAAGAACCTTTACCAATTTCACGTTCATTGGCAAAGTTCCCTGTGATTTCCTCTACTAAGTGTAGCTTTGGTTCCCTTGGGAATTCAGTTATCAATTGCAGCTTCTTCTCCATGAATTTGTGTATGCTAGCTTCATGACTGATTTCTGCTTCAACATATTCCATTTTAAACATGAGAATGCATATTTTACTCTAGAGGTAGAGAGTACGACAGCAGTGGAATTATCACTATGATTCGACAAAGCCTCCAGATTAAATCCTTAAATCCTGAGATGAATAAATGGTTTTATGAACCAGTTCCTTTACCTTCGAGTTTACCAATTATTGATCCTACAGTAGGCCTTTTCTTTGGATCAGTCTCCACGCAGTTTAAACCAAGTTCAATGCATCTTTTTACTTGTAGCAGGTGTTGTTCTTCCAGGGATGGATATTTTGATTCTATATGCGACATTTCTGTCCAATTTTTAGATACCTGTGTGAAATAGAAAAATTATCTAATGAAATTGTAAAGTAAAGTGGCAAAACATCACCAACAGTGACTAAATTGTTTACATTATTACAGCATTACTTACATTATCAATTAGTAACTTAGAAGAAATGTCTTGAATATTGAGGTCCCTCTTCAGTCCTGTCACTATTTCGAGAATAAGAACACCCAAACTGAATATGTCTGACTTTACTGATATTTCTCCTCTGTAATGGTATTCCGGGGCAATGTATCCTCTGGGTCAAATTAGCATCAAATTATATTCTATCACACAAAAAATACTACTGCAACTTTGAAGAATGGAAAGATACAGAAACTAGTAAGTTCTTACATCCATCCCACAACATTTTGGGTGAGAATTCTGGTTTGTTCTTCACCAAACAACCTTGAAAGTCCAAAATCTGCAATTTTCGGCACCATGTCGTCACCCAACATTATGTTGCTAGGTTTAAGGTTCAAGTGAACTATGGCTTCACTTCGCTCCTCATGCAGAAAATGTAACCCATTGCATATCCCCAAGATTATTTTGAGGCGCATGGGCCAATCAACTCCAGAAGATTCATCTGAAGAATAACAAAAGGAAGAAGGAATTGAAATACTTCATAGAAAAGAGCTTCTGAATGATATCTTTGCACCTTCTGTGTTACAGAAAATGGCAAAATGTTTTATGTGCCTTGTATCATTCGTGGGTGTATATATATAAAATAGCCTTTATCATGTTTACTTTCTATTGCAGACCAAGACCATGTAGGATTCTGTATTTAGACGGTCAAAAAACGAAACAAAGGAAACAATTATGCAGCTGGATGTATTACCATACCATAAATATAGTTGGCAAGGCTTCCATTAGACAGATATTCATAGCATAGGAACTTTTCTGGAACATCTGAGAGAAAATGTCTGCCATTTCTCTCCACCAATTTCTTTTCTACTTGGTAACAAGAACCAAGTAACTTGACTATATTTCTGTGCTCCAGAATCTGGAGATTGCCTGCCTCATTCTGAAACCGTCTATCATGAACTCCTGATGTTCGCACAAGCTTCTTCACAGCAACCAGTTGTCCACTCTGAAGTATGCCCTGCTTTGGTTCCATGTTAGTATATGATTTCAACTTTTTTTTATCAGTTATAGTTAACTTCAAAAGATATTAAAACATGAGACAGAAATTATACCTTATAAACCACTCCAAACACACCATGTCCAACCTAGATATTAAAACATGAGACAGAAATGATACCTTATAAACCACTCCAAACGCACCATGTCCAACCTCTCGTTCACTTGAGAAGTCTTTTGTGATTTTCTTTAGGAATTCTAGCTTTGGTTCCCTTGGAAATGCGCTTGGTATCTGTGAGTTGTCCTTTAAGCTAATTTGTATGCTGGAATCTCCCTTCATTCCCCACTATACAAAATAACCTTTACATAAGACAATAATTCATGCGGGGGTGCACAAAACATATAACATAGTAAACATCACAATTGCTACATCAATGCTTTTCCGAACAAGAATCCTGTACTGTACACTAAACAGATAGCATGGTCAACCTGCACCTCTCTTTGATTGATAGAAGTAAGGAAAGTCCAATACATATGCCCCTTTCACTAAGCCTGTGGATACATTGCAAGCCACTGAAATACAGAACTAGATATTGATAAATAAATAAGTTAAAACCACGAAATTAGGGTTCATAATTTAAGAATTTGTGGAGAAAATTACAGATAATCGTGACTGTTTGGACTTGGGAAGAACATGAATATGCTAAGCCTACATAATACAAAGGTAGCGAATCTCCTGCGTATTTCCAAGAAACAGATTGTTCCTAAGTCGCTTGTAAAGCAGGAATTTAATAATTGAAATCCAGATGACATGTCAATTTAGTAAAAAGAGGAAAAATTCACGCCCCAAAGAACATAGATTCTGCATCATCAACAACCTGGAGAGTACCTGAAGCAATGATGTCGGTTTCTGAGACAATAAGCGGGAGAGCTCCTCTCACTGATCGGACACAACCTGGAGATGAGTGGGAGACGAAGGGCTGTAGGTTTTGGGGGAGGATGGGAGAAGCTCATCCGCACAAGCAACTGTAACTGTTCCAATAATGCCCGTGTGAACCGTTGACTTGACTTGCTGCGGCTGGGGAAGTGGGACTGGGAGGGGACGGCTCGGATTGTCTGACTTACCCTATGCCTGATGCCCTCGTTCCTCATCCAATGGCTAAGCTAGGTAGGCGGCGGCTGAGATGTGGGCGGAGCTGGAGCGGCGGTGGCGCAGACGCAAGAAGAGCTGGGCAGCAGTCGTGCGGCGGAGCTCGGAAGGCGGCGGCGCGGATGCGGGTGAAACTCAGCAGCAGACCCCGCAAACGCGGTGGCGGCGCGGACACTCGACCGCGGCGGCGCGGCGGTGCCCAGTCCCGCCCCAAATTCCGTGCGCCGTCCGTACCTTTTTTATTTTCCAGCAGCCGTGATTGGGCAATTGGGATGTGATTTGGGAGGTGTGAAAGATGCTCTTTTATCGACAGTTGGATAGCAAATGAATGGCATCAGACAGGGGGCAAGTTACCAGTGTGACCTTCTGTAAGTCATACAATCCGAGCCGGGGGAGAGAATGGTCGCTTAAGAAAAAATGCATGGTCAATAAATTTCAAATTTAATCAGATTCATAGAAAATAATTTTAATATTCATATCTCAAGTAAATTTACTATGAAAATATATCATATAATTAATATCACAATACCAATTTAGTATTTTAAATTTAATATCTTGTTATATTTTTGGTTAAATTCAGTTGGCTAATAAAAGATGAGACGTGCACACCAATATGTTGCTTTTACAGCACGCAAAAACATGTCTATCATTTCTCTTGCCACCAAATAAAAATACTCCATACTACAAAATTTGGTTCATCTCTCTCTAGCAACTTGCAAAAAGAGACATGGATTATGCAAAAAAAAGCAAGAAAAAGTATAAGAGAAAATTAAAATAAGAAAAAAGAAAACAGAAAAAAGAGAAAACAACGAAAAAGTTAACCATGTTCCTCAAGTGAATAGACTAGAGAGAGATCATCAAATGGAGTACAAAGTCTTTCATCATGTTCCACACAACACATCTTAATCTAAGTTTATGACTTGTTTCTTAATGGATCCAAGTGTTTGACTTAGCAATATATGTAATGCAAGTATGCCTTACAATCATCATGTACCTATAAACCCCACATATGCTTTAGAATAGAATGTTGAGAATGAGCATAATAGCCTTTGGTGAGGGTACATACACCATTGAGAGAAATTTAGAGTATCATTCATGGAACTGAATTTGCAAACTTCATAAAACCTCTAGAAGATCATACCAAATGAAGGATGGTAAAACGAGCACTCTATCTAACTGTTCTGTCTTTCGACCTCTCATGACAAGGTGAAAGCAATAAGCCCCATGATGACTAAGGTAATATGGTGAATATTAAAAAAATGCCAACTTTTCAATTCGAAAGAGATATAGTGTTGATTTGTATGCAAAGTACTTGTGAGGAGTTAATATTGTAGCAATTCCTGATCCACTATTGCTAAATCTTCATCTTTGCTCAGGATGAGGAAAAGGCAAGCTTGGACGAGCTTGTTATGGTCACTAAATGAATAATCCGACCATCAACATGGCAACATTGTTATTTTGGTTAGAACCTTGGGCGGGGTTATCTTTAAAAGTCTTCTTCCCTAGCAATTTTCCTTTACTAAAATGCCTAATTGCTCTGTCAAGTTCTTCCTCGATTAGGAACTTAGCATAATTTTTAGTCTTCCTCTCTCCCCTCAAGCTGCCAACCAATTAGAGGAAGTTCAATCCATCATCCAAGAAACGCAGTGGGATGAAGGGGGTGTCTGATGCTTGGAATTATTCCTACGGCTCAACTCATTATAGTAGTAGAAAAGCTACTTTGTGCTGATTGGAACTGTTCAAGCCTCCCTTTTGTTTCCCTAGTTATGGACCTCAAGCAACTTGGGTAAGCATAAGTTTGTCTTCTAACTTCTCATTAGAGACAGACTCAGCATGAGGAACCTCTTGAGAAGGAAAAACAAGGTCCTTGACGATTATAGTTGTGTGTTATGTAATTCAAGTTGTGAACAAGCCAGTTTTCACCTTTTCTTTGAATGTGCTTTTAGCCAATCATGTTGGAACACAATCCCCATTACTTGGAATTTGAATTCACAACCCTTAGACATGATTATTGAAGCTAGAACAACCTTTGGCAGGCCACTTTTCAGAGAGATCTTCATTACTGCATGTTGGGTCATTTGGTCTACAAGAAATGGAGTGATCTTTGACAATGGCCATATTAATCTCGATGTTTGTAAGACATAGTTCAAAGAAGAACTTGGTTTGGTGTGGATCAAAGTCAAGCAATCTTGACAAGTTCTCAGCCTTTGAAGAGATATATATAGCTAATTTCTTTCTTTCTTTTTCTTGTTTGGGCCTAGTTGCCTTGTACTTCTTTATTGTACTTTTGTACATATTGGTTCTTTGTTAACACAAAAGAAAAAATAGTTAGGGGGCTCCCCTACCGACTTGGTCAGAAAAGGGTGAAATCAACATTAAAGTAGATTTTGGTTTGTTCAAATAATATGGTTCCACTTTTATTTGTATTTATATTTGTGCAGGGGAAAACTTGTGAAAACATCAAAGATCAATCACCAAGAACACATGGGATGAAGCAAAAACACCAGGGCCTACCTGGTCCTGACCCCACCATGTATCACTCGAACGACCGGGGCTTCTCCATGTCACCAATCCTGTCATAAGACAATAACCATGCAGGAGCAATCCTACACGCTGGTTTGACATCATTTTGATCCAAGAGCTAATTAAGGTGGAGCTTCACTTAGATTGGAGGGCCCACCAATGCGGACCAAGCAAAGGTAGTTAACTACCTAGGATACCTGCCAACCGACATTGAGAATCATCCTGGAGCATTAGATCGAAGGTCAGTGGATCCTAAGGGTCGCCCGATCCCTAGGTGGTTTGACCGACCCCACCAGGGGTGCCACCACCTATCCACTCCTTTACAAATCCCCCCTACTCATTTGTACTATAAATAGAAGTGTCGGTGCCATTTATAAGATATCTCATCACAAGATCATATCAAAGGAAGCAAGAAGAAGCTATTAGTTAGGCAAGTAGTGGGAGTTAGAGTCGAGTCGAGCTCTGCTAAGAATCTAGTAGTAGTCTTTGGAGTCTGTATAGCTCATGTACCTTTTTCCTTTTGTAAGTACTTCATTCAAGTCTTACTTATATTTGTAGTCTTGATCTCTAGTTAGAACGTAGTGTTTTAATTAATTGCCTTGTTTAGCACAATTGGTTATCTTGTAGAACATGTTCATTGCTCTTTACAGAGTGCTCTAATCAATTCGTTGTTGCCAAGATTAGCACAGTAAGTGTTTAGTAGGGTGAGGGCTAGCTTATAATCCTTATCGTTCCAAACGTCTCACCTCCGGGTTAACCAATTTACACGAAGCGAGGATGAAAGTGTAAAAGAGGTATTACGCGTATGTAGGCCCGTTTCACGTGCGGAGCTAGGCCATATAAGAAGATTTTGGATGTGCACGTGCAGAGCTAGGCCATATAAGAAGATTTTAGATGTGTTTTACAGATAGTATCAGATCATCAACCCTTGCTGCCCGTGTCCGTGGAGAGGGTACCAAGGGTTGGTTCTAGGCATCTGTTGTATATGTGGTGAGCTGCCGAGGGCGTCAACCCTTAAGGGTGGTGAATGTAAAACCCCAACCTGTTAAAAGCATGTATTAGTTGTGTTGTTAGCCCATGTGGCACATGAGTCATTGTTGTTCTAAGGTCCAAATGGCTAAAGGGGGGGTGAATAGCCTATTTAAAAATCTACAACAACACTTAGAAACAGTTGATTAGTACTTAAGATGGCGAAGCTAGTTTTTGCACTAGCACTACAAGAAGGTTGCAAGCCACCTACCCTTTCTAGTTTCTATGATCTCTAATGTAGCACACAAGGCTATGTCACTAGTTACTCCTAGGTGATAAGCTATAGCTAAGCAAGAGAGCTACACAAGAGCAACTAAACAACGATAAGGAAAGGATGTGATGGAAGATTATACCACCGTGTAGAGGATTGAGCCAATCTCAAATGAAGTCACCAAATCACAAGAGAGAATACCAATAAAGACCAATCACCTCGGAATCAAAGATGATACAATGATTTTTTTACCGAGGTTCACTTGCTTGCCGGCAAGCTAGCTGTCACGGAACCGCCCAAATTATAAGAACAAAAGTACAAAAACAATCACCAGAGCAATTAAATTCCCGTACTTAAGCTCTTATAACTCCGGTAGTCCAATAAAATCCCGAGGGATTTCAAACCAACCAACATACAAGCCAAGATCGTAGTGGTCCAACATAACAGGTCATATGTTACATCCATTTCATAAGTAATTCAACATATATCGGAGTTCAGTAGAGCTATTACAACTCAAGTTTAAAAGTAGCGGAAGCAAAGTAGTTTGAAAACTAATATCACCTTAATTCAAATACATGCCAGTACCACGATCAAATTCCAACAAAAGCATGAGAGACAAGGTAGCTCAGAAGGATCATGCCCATGATCACACTCCGCCACTACAGCCGGAGTCTTCCAATTCTTGCAGTAGCTATGTTATATCACAACCTGCAACAAGTGGGAATAAACCCTGAGTACGAGAAGGTACTCAGCTAGACTTACCCGTCATAAACCAGAAATAATGACGCCAAGGAGTATGCAAGGCTTTCTTTCAGTGGGCTAGCTTGACTCATTTGCGAAAAGCAGAAGTTATCATGAATAAACTAATTTAAGTCCTTGTGCATCATATTTATTATAACCTATTCAATCTAGGTAAGCACCTATGCTAAAGCAATCACTTGATTAACCATTAACCTCAAAGGTTACCATCTCAGGTTTAGCATTTTCAACATTATCCACATAACCATCTGTGTTCCATCATCATTACTACGATGCAGTAACTCGAGTCAAGTGCTCACTATCCAGGAGCGATGGCGATTCGAATCGATTATTGACCAGCTGGTAATTTATTCCTCACACAAACCTCACTCACCCGCTAAAGTGAGGTATTGGTCACCGAGTCAACCATTCAGGTAAAGTCGCGAGCTTGCCAGGAACCACATGTACCCGGGGGCCGCCCGACTGCTCTTTGGCCTTATCATCGCGCCCCCGTTTCCTGCCACTACTGCTCCGGTACAGTGCGTTGCGGGCAATCCACTCGGCCCGAATAATCTCCCGGCTTCGCGGTCGAAAGGTACTTTATTCGGCCAGCTAAATGTGAGGCATGCGTTCAACATGACCCGAGGCCCAACAACGGACGGTCCTTAATCGACACAGGCGGAAACTACAAGCACCCCAGAACCCTGTCTGGTTGCCCCTTACTTATTCCGCCCGGTCACCAATTATTCATCAACACTTGGTTATTTCCAGGATATCATCCATTCCATAGCTAAAGTATTCCAGTAACCACCTATAATTGCTGGTGACAGAAAATCACCGATCGCTACCGTTCTAAGCAGGGCTAAGCAATATTTTCGATCCCGAACCAAAATAGGATTTCAGGCATATTTGCGAGACAAGGAAAAGGATATATATATGCAGCAAGTGTTTTCGATCAACTCCTATAACTTAATGCAACAATACATATATAACATATATATACTCAATTGCTTTTGTAAAGTAGGAGGCTTAGAATGCTCCGGGGCTTGCCTGAGATCGAACACTGGGTTAGTGATTGACAGATGACACTCGCTTGGCGAGCATCTTCCATCCTGACACTTGATTTGTCCTTCCATCTTCAGGATGGGTCCACCAAACACCGTCTTCAGGTTTGGCTTCAACATCTCATCCTTCACGTGATGCATCTAGCGAACCTAATTGAGATGCAAGATGCATACGTATGAATATGATGAATGGTAACATAAGATGCATCACATAATCATTCATGTAAACACACGATTAAGACATAGACACCAAAAGCTAATTAACTAACATCACACAACCAATTAAAGAGGGCAAGCACATTAAACATAACACAAGTTTGACAAGATCACAAGTATCATAACTTGACCATCAACAAGGGTATAAGCCACACTTAGCAACACATGGAGTAAACAACCATAACTAGCATCTGACAATTTCTGGACTGCAAACAACATCTACATGTTTGGATCATAACTGGAGTTATACAAATCCAATAGCCATGCAACAAGACATTATGGAAAGCTTATGAAATTGTCCATAATTCATCTTTAATCATCTTAGCATGATTCTCAAGTTAACTAAGTCAAACATGCATAATTACAGAATCTGGTCCAGAGATTCCAGAGAACAGCTATTTCTGGAACCCAACTTGAAACAGTCATTACTCACAAACTATAAGGCCAAATGCCACCAAAATTTAACACAAGCTAGATTAATGAGTTATCTACAACTTTGTTATAAACATGTTTCTCAGCAAACATCATTTTCATGGTGCAATTACCAAAGTCCCAGAAACTGTCCAGGAAAGCATCAATTGCAAGAATAAATATTAACTTACATTTCAAACATACATTTGGCCACAACCAATGTAACCATCATAAAGTGCATGTTAAATGATCACCAAAAAGCATAGTTCTCATTATTAAACAATTTCTTTTAATGCATTTCTTAATTTATTTAAATAGCAAGGTGAAATAATAAACATACACCAAAAGTTCATAATAAAATCTATAAAAATTACAGTAGCTCTTGCATACACCCAATAGTCTACTGTACAAATTTCAAGTCATTTGGACATGTATAACAACCTCTATGAAAAAGACAAATTGTTATTGCAAGAATTCATGTGAGAGCAAGATACACTAATAACTCACTCAAATGATAACCAAAATTCATGAAATTTTTACCACACATCAATCATCATATGAGTAGCATGCCACAAAAATTTTACTTCATTTGGAGCCCTAGATCTACAGTTATGAAAATGACAAATACATCTAGCAATGAAAACCTAGCTGCACAAATCCATTTTTACAGAGAAAACTTTAAACTAAAACATGCAATATTATAGATCTACTGCATAGAGAATTTCACAAGGATTCCAAAAAGTCCTCATTTTCTATTTTACGATTTTTCTACAATTTACTATGAATTTCCAAAGTTTTAGTCATTTTTCTGAAAAAGAAAATTATTAAACCGAAAAGGACAAACACTTTACAACGGGACCCCTGGAAGAAACTTTAATCAAACCGAGCGAACAAGTCCTTCTTGCACTATTCAACTGAGTCTGTGGTTTCACAGAAAGGCCCCTCCATTTTGTCGAATTCATGCGCGACGCCCTTGACGCGAAATCAGAGCAGAGAGGTCACCGGAGCTCGTCGGGGAGGCCGGTAGGGTGGACGCCGGCGGCGGGGGAAGCGCGGGGAAGCACCAAGGCATGCTCGCGCACCTGCTGGTGCCTCTAGCTCGGCCGGAGGAGGAATGAGGAGGGCTGGCCGCGCGTGCATGCGGCTCCGCTGCACGCAGACCGGCGGCGGCGGTACTGTAGGACGCGACGAGCGGCGAGAATGAGCTGCGCGGAACCGGGTGGCCACAGCACGACCGCAGCTGGTCCCCGCTCACGCTGGGGCAGGGCGCAGCGGCCAAGCCACGCGTTCGCACTGCGGCGACCAGAGCAGGGCCACGGCGGCTTCGCGGTGAGGCGTCCTGGCGGCAGGAGAGGTGAACGTCGGTGGCGAGCTCACGCCGGGGGTGGAGCCCAACAAGGCGAAGGCGAGGGTGGTGGCGGCTGGTACAGAGGCGACGCGCAGCAGTGGCAGCGAGCTCAGCTCGGGAACCGGCCATGGCGGGCGGCGCTCTGGTGCGCGCACGTCGCGGCGAAAACGGGAGCGGGGAGGCGAATGAGGAAGCTCCGGGCATCCCAATCGCGCGGACAGGAGTAGGCAGCAACGGCAGAGGATGTGGGGCGCGTGGCGGAGGTGGGAGCGCGCGGCGTCCATGCATGGTGACCACGTCGGCATTGCATCGAGCACGTGGCGGGTGACGAACGGGACATGGTGGGTGCCGGTTTGGGCTCGATCCAGGCCGAATCAGTGAATGGGCTCAAAACGAAGTTTGTTCACCTCGGCCTGCTCTACGTTTCTTATTTAAGGTGCCCGGCCATTTGAGCTTTGTAACAGCGGATAATTAAGCTCCAAGATGATAGTGTCAATATGTCAGCAGCGATCACGGAAACTTGCTTTCGGAGGTCGAAACTCGATCAAACTTAGTGCAACTTTTTGCATTCTCTTCCCCATAACATAACCTTGAACTTTTATTTTTGGACTAACTCAAGTTACTTAGCAAAAACACGAGAACGCGACATGCCAACGTCGACGACGATGAATTCCAGACTTAGAAAAATTCTAAGTCTGAAAACAGCCGCTGATTCAATCTTCGAGCCTCTGTTTGACTTATTTCCAAGTTGATCTAGCTCTTGGTCCAAAAACAAAGTTTGTTCTACATGATATGGACTACAACTTTCATTTTTGGTCAACCCTCATATCTGGTTCAGAAGTCAACTTTATTTCTCGGTCAACGCAAAGCCCTTTTTGCTATAGAATCTTGGGTTTCCATGATTTTCGGATATTTTCTCCATCTTTGCTCAACACGAACCCTTCATAACTTTTGTTGTAGAGTTCAATTAGAGTCATTTGGGCAAGGTTACAAGGTTTGGTTGATGACCTATATTTCCATTCACTTAGTAGTGCAATTCCAGCACTTAGTAAAGTCATTCCAACAAGCATATAACTTATCATTTCATGTGACTTTTTGATTCCAAACGTCATGAAACTTTTCCAGGGATCAATATAGATAGGTACTAAGGTGAGACACATGAAGATATTACAACAACTCAACCCAAGCATATATCTTGAAAATAGACTATATGTAAAGCAATGGTGCAGCATCCAAGTTTGGGTTGGGGCTCGCTTCCATAGGTTTGACCTTGACATCTTCATCATCACTTAATCTAGCATGTTTGAGCTCAAACCCACGGGTTAACTGGTGGCAAACACCTCGGTTGTTACAGCCCTCCCCCCTTAAAAGAATCGCGTCCCGAGATTCGGTGCGAAGAACTTTCCAAGGGAAGAGAAGCATGTTATCCAATTCCAACATCCATAAGCGCATCAGGCTACTTAGCTTCAAGCAGCAGAGAGGCTAACCGGGTAAGACAACTTTCTGATACTCGCTCTATGCAGAAACTTTTGTCTGAAGAATTTCCTTCACTGACTTCCATGAAGCATTATTAGTTTGGGAGGAATCCAAGACAATACGGTACTTTGTTCACGGTGCACGGAGAGTACTACAAGCATGGGCTAATTACTCGTAGCATTTACTTTTCTAGTGGCATAACATGTGCAACTTCCGATAAGGGTTGGATCCATATACGAGATAATCATTCTTTGAGGCTATCAGAAACCGTCTAACCAATAGATAATGTCTATACCGTTCATAGACTATTCATTCACTCAGATGCCAACTGATGAAAAACTACATATTGCTCCACATGTGTAGTTCTCTTTCTCTGATGCCAACACTGTATTATCTGAGTCTATTGAGGGAACAGTGAAAGTGATAGCTGACTCTGTCAGTTCTGGATTTCTGCCAAATGTTACCTAAGAAGATTCGCTTATACAAGGCACATAGGGGTGCAATTAGTCTTTCCAACTTCGTTTGAGTCACTAGTCGTTGACTTGAAGATAACCGATGTAGTGCCACAAAATTATGGACAGATTTCGTGTTCTTCCTTTTCTTTTTGCTTCACATGTTGAGGTGTGTGTTTTGCACTCTCTGATCTTTCTCATAGTAGTAGAAGCCTTCCTCTAGTCTTTCACTTGGCTAATACAACATCTTGTACTATATACATGAGTGTCCAAGATGGAATTAACTTGATAGCGCATTTGGAGAAGATGCAACACCTGCTTGCTGACCGGCTTCATGGCCTCTTTGCTTACTATTGTTCATTGAGACATAACCATCATAGCTATCGAGGAATCGTTACTTGACTGGAGATTAACCTTCTTACTGGTAAATAATCATTTGTCTCTCAATTCTCAAAGTTCCAACCTTTACTCTTGACCACCACACTAATTACAGTCGAAGCACAAATAAGTGGTCGACATCGAAGTCTACAGATAAGGAGTCACACCAGAGAGAGTTAATTTCATCTGTATGACTGTCATCTTCACAAGGATCAAGACTTTGATAGTTAGGTCATAGGCACCATGTGACGATCGGTTCTTTTCCAATGGATAACTTATCCAATCATTTTGTGTTAGGTGCCCATTCGATTCAACAGGGATGGCATACATTGCTCAATCGATGACCGACGTCGTACAAGGACACATAGGAGAGTCACTTGTCTACCACCTCTTGCAGTCTGTTAATGTTTATGTCGGTGACTGTTCTTCAAAGGTCATCTTCTTAGCAACTTCAAGGGATATCTACTACATAAGGTCTAAGATATGAATCTTCAGATAAGATATAGGGAGATAACCAAGGAAAACGGTCACGAGAAATAACACATCGGATGTCATTTCATAATGGATCATGAATAGCAACCCTGATACCAGCGCGTGCCGAGCAGCACAACCTTGTGTGCGCGCCCACAGGAGGCTCTCGGTTTCGTCGCGGCACCATAAAATGCTAATCGTAACACCATTATTAAACGCACAAACAAAGTGGAATTTCAAGTGGCACCGATTGGGTGGTAAGAACAAGCACCAGACAAGGGAGGAGTAGCAAGCAAGGGTAGTTACAAGGTTTAGAGTCAACAAGGAGGCGATTCAAAGATTAAAACACAGCGTAAGAGAACATAGCTTAATTTCCGAAGACAACTGAGCAAGGGTTCTCGGTCACGTTGGACAATAATATGAGATCAAGATTAATAACGTTGAGAGACGTTAGAAGTTGAGATGGACTTTAGCAGACTTCTAGAACAAAATGATACACCGATCAGAGATTTGGTTGATAAGGTAACTACTTGATTTTGTAAGCAAAGATTTCTAGATTAGACAATGAGAGATTAGCGTTGCTTGGATCATCTGTAGGAGAGACAATCGGGAGGTCCAACATGGAATTTGGCATGGTCTCCAAAACTTAGCAAGCAACAACTGCGGTTAAGATCGACGTTCGTTAGGACTTAACTTGGTTGGTCAATGGAACAAGTGCATTCTCCAAAAGGTAGCGGACGTCCAAGGCCTAAGCAAACATATAAGGGGACTACGCTAGGGCCTACGGTTCAAGCAAGGCATGGATACAAAAACATTCAAGGGCTAGCAACCATGTCTAAGGCTCTGGCTCCTACGAGAATCTAATTAGAGACGACGACCAGGCGATTACGTAACATGAGCGTTGTTCTAGGATAAAGCATCTTCAACACTCACATGCTCACCGAGGACAAAAGAGAGGTCAACTATGACACTACATAGATAACACGCATCTACACAGCATCACAGTTTTAAGCGAACACTTGAGATTGTTAGTCAGGTTAGCTTAAGCATCCAACAAGAACTAACTACAAGTTTAGCTAAAACAAATGCATGCTAAAGTAATCAACTTAGTACATGCACATCAATCACAAGTTACTTATTTATTAGGACAAAGGTGGGAGGAGCATAGTTATATGCACAAAGCAACAATCATGATGATGCATGCTTCGTCCTATTCGTCCTCACAAGATTGCCAGCCAAAGGTGGCAATCACGTTCTATGTCGGTGGCATAATACGCATTCTCTCGATATAGAGCTAGTCGTCAGCTACATTCACTTACGCATTCGTGGTTAGCGTACCTGCAGGAAATTTCATTGCAGCCCAACAATTCCCAATATAGCACACAATGAAAGCAGTAAACTAAATACTCTCCATACATACATCCCCTGATGCATATACTTCGGTATCAAAGCTACCCAACAAATGTACCCACAATTAAGTACTTTCATAAATACATGGTTAAACATGTAATTATGCCAGTAACCACATCTAACTCTCCCCTAGACCGATGGTTGAACGATCATGCTCTCCCAACTCACGCTTACCTTGGCGTAGGTGCGACGTTGCAAGAATGTAACTCTAGCGACATATATGGCTATTTCATATATGAAGGTTACCACTACCATTCGACCACAGGGTAACGGTGCGGTCAAGTTATCACTCATACATACCTTGGCTTTGGCGTAGATGCAAAAATTTAAAACCCCCAAGTTAGTACATAATTAAGCCACCTAAGGGTCCTTAATTGGGCATAAAGGAAATGACCACTGGCATACTTAGATTTAAATTCAGATTTGAACAAACCTATATATGCAGTAGCTATAAGTTGTCAAAAACTGATTTTTGCAAACAAAACCTTTGTTTTCAATACACATATGACATGTTTAGTGTTGAACCTTGCTCCGATGCCAGCTGTCACGGAACCGCCCAAATTATAAGAACAAAAGTACAAAAACAATCACCGGAGCAATTAAATTCCCGTACTTAAGCTCTTATAACTCCGGTAGTCCAATAAAATCCCGAGGGATTTCAAACCAACCAACATACAAGCCAAGATCGTAGTGGTCCAACATAACAGGTCATATGTTACATCCATTTCATAAGTAATTCAACATATATCGGAGTTCAGTAGAGCTATTACAACTCAAGTTTAAAAGTAGCGGAAGCAAAGTAGTTTGAAAACTAATATCACCTTAATTCAAATACATGCCAGTACCACGATCAAATTCCAACAAAAGCATGAGAGACAAGGTAGCTCAGAAGGATCATGCCCATGATCACACTCCGCCACTACAGCCGGAGTCTTCCAATTCTTGCAGTAGCTATGTTATATCACAACCTGCAACAAGTGGGAATAAACCCTGAGTACGAGAAGGTACTCAGCTAGACTTACCCGTCATAAACCAGAAATAATGACGCCAAGGAGTATGCAAGGCTTTCTTTCAGTGGGCTAGCTTGACTCATTTGCGAAAAGCAGAAGTTATCATGAATAAACTAATTTAAGTCCTTGTGCATCATATTTATTATAACCTATTCAATCTAGGTAAGCACCTATGCTAAAGCAATCACTTGATTAACCATTAACCTCAAAGGTTACCATCTCAGGTTTAGCATTTTCAACATTATCCACATAACCATCTGTGTTCCATCATCATTACTACGATGCAGTAACTCGAGTCAAGTGCTCACTATCCAGGAGCGATGGCGATTCGAATCGATTATTGACCAGCTGGTAATTTATTCCTCACACAAACCTCACTCACCCGCTAAAGTGAGGTATTGGTCACCGAGTCAACCATTCAGGTAAAGTCGCGAGCTTGCCAGGAACCACATGTACCCGGGGGCCGCCCGACTGCTCTTTGGCCTTATCATCGCGCCCCCGTTTCCTGCCACTACTGCTCCGGTACAGTGCGTTGCGGGCAATCCACTCGGCCCGAATAATCTCCCGGCTTCGCGGTCGAAAGGTACTTTATTCGGCCAGCTAAATGTGAGGCATGCGTTCAACATGACCCGAGGCCCAACAACGGACGGTCCTTAATCGACACAGGCGGAAACTACAAGCACCCCAGAACCCTGTCTGGTTGCCCCTTACTTATTCCGCCCGGTCACCAATTATTCATCAACACTTGGTTATTTCCAGGATATCATCCATTCCATAGCTAAAGTATTCCAGTAACCACCTATAATTGCTGGTGACAGAAAATCACCGATCGCTACCGTTCTAAGCAGGGCTAAGCAATATTTTCGATCCCGAACCAAAATAGGATTTCAGGCATATTTGCGAGACAAGGAAAAGGATATATATATGCAGCAAGTGTTTTCGATCAACTCCTATAACTTAATGCAACAATACATATATAACATATATATACTCAATTGCTTTTGTAAAGTAGGAGGCTTAGAATGCTCCGGGGCTTGCCTGAGATCGAACACTGGGTTAGTGATTGACAGATGACACTCGCTTGGCGAGCATCTTCCATCCTGACACTTGATTTGTCCTTCCATCTTCAGGATGGGTCCACCAAACACCGTCTTCAGGTTTGGCTTCAACATCTCATCCTTCACGTGATGCATCTAGCGAACCTAATTGAGATGCAAGATGCATACGTATGAATATGATGAATGGTAACATAAGATGCATCACATAATCATTCATGTAAACACACGATTAAGACATAGACACCAAAAGCTAATTAACTAACATCACACAACCAATTAAAGAGGGCAAGCACATTAAACATAACACAAGTTTGACAAGATCACAAGTATCATAACTTGACCATCAACAAGGGTATAAGCCACACTTAGCAACACATGGAGTAAACAACCATAACTAGCATCTGACAATTTCTGGACTGCAAACAACATCTACATGTTTGGATCATAACTGGAGTTATACAAATCCAATAGCCATGCAACAAGACATTATGGAAAGCTTATGAAATTGTCCATAATTCATCTTTAATCATCTTAGCATGATTCTCAAGTTAACTAAGTCAAACATGCATAATTACAGAATCTGGTCCAGAGATTCCAGAGAACAGCTATTTCTGGAACCCAACTTGAAACAGTCATTACTCACAAACTATAAGGCCAAATGCCACCAAAATTTAACACAAGCTAGATTAATGAGTTATCTACAACTTTGTTATAAACATGTTTCTCAGCAAACATCATTTTCATGGTGCAATTACCAAAGTCCCAGAAACTGTCCAGGAAAGCATCAATTGCAAGAATAAATATTAACTTACATTTCAAACATACATTTGGCCACAACCAATGTAACCATCATAAAGTGCATGTTAAATGATCACCAAAAAGCATAGTTCTCATTATTAAACAATTTCTTTTAATGCATTTCTTAATTTATTTAAATAGCAAGGTGAAATAATAAACATACACCAAAAGTTCATAATAAAATCTATAAAAATTACAGTAGCTCTTGCATACACCCAATAGTCTACTGTACAAATTTCAAGTCATTTGGACATGTATAACAACCTCTATGAAAAAGACAAATTGTTATTGCAAGAATTCATGTGAGAGCAAGATACACTAATAACTCACTCAAATGATAACCAAAATTCATGAAATTTTTACCACACATCAATCATCATATGAGTAGCATGCCACAAAAATTTTACTTCATTTGGAGCCCTAGATCTACAGTTATGAAAATGACAAATACATCTAGCAATGAAAACCTAGCTGCACAAATCCATTTTTACAGAGAAAACTTTAAACTAAAACATGCAATATTATAGATCTACTGCATAGAGAATTTCACAAGGATTCCAAAAAGTCCTCATTTTCTATTTTACGATTTTTCTACAATTTACTATGAATTTCCAAAGTTTTAGTCATTTTTCTGAAAAAGAAAATTATTAAACCGAAAAGGACAAACACTTTACAACGGGACCCCTGGAAGAAACTTTAATCAAACCGAGCGAACAAGTCCTTCTTGCACTATTCAACTGAGTCTGTGGTTTCACAGAAAGGCCCCTCCATTTTGTCGAATTCATGCGCGACGCCCTTGACGCGAAATCAGAGCAGAGAGGTCACCGGAGCTCGTCGGGGAGGCCGGTAGGGTGGACGCCGGCGGCGGGGGAAGCGCGGGGAAGCACCAAGGCATGCTCGCGCACCTGCTGGTGCCTCTAGCTCGGCCGGAGGAGGAATGAGGAGGGCTGGCCGCGCGTGCATGC
Source organism: Saccharum hybrid cultivar R570 (assembly GCA_038087645.1). Taxonomy (NCBI): domain Eukaryota; kingdom Viridiplantae; phylum Streptophyta; class Magnoliopsida; order Poales; family Poaceae; genus Saccharum; species Saccharum hybrid cultivar. The sequence continues at coordinate 10,135,999 of JAQSUU010000703.1, forward strand.
GGCTCCGCTGCACGCAGACCGGCGGCGGCGGTACTGTAGGACGCGACGAGCGGCGAGAATGAGCTGCGCGGAACCGGGTGGCCACAGCACGACCGCAGCTGGTCCCCGCTCACGCTGGGGCAGGGCGCAGCGGCCAAGCCACGCGTTCGCACTGCGGCGACCAGAGCAGGGCCACGGCGGCTTCGCGGTGAGGCGTCCTGGCGGCAGGAGAGGTGAACGTCGGTGGCGAGCTCACGCCGGGGGTGGAGCCCAACAAGGCGAAGGCGAGGGTGGTGGCGGCTGGTACAGAGGCGACGCGCAGCAGTGGCAGCGAGCTCAGCTCGGGAACCGGCCATGGCGGGCGGCGCTCTGGTGCGCGCACGTCGCGGCGAAAACGGGAGCGGGGAGGCGAATGAGGAAGCTCCGGGCATCCCAATCGCGCGGACAGGAGTAGGCAGCAACGGCAGAGGACGTGGGGCGCGTGGCGGAGGTGGGAGCGCGCGGCGTCCATGCATGGTGACCACGTCGGCATTGCATCGAGCACGTGGCGGGTGACGAACGGGACATGGTGGGTGCCGGTTTGGGCTCGATCCAGGCCGAATCAGTGAATGGGCTCAAAACGAAGTTTGTTCACCTCGGCCTGCTCTACGTTTCTTATTTAAGGTGCCCGGCCATTTGAGCTTTGTAACAGCGGATAATTAAGCTCGAAGATGATAGTGTCAATATGTCAGCAGCGATCACGGAAACTTGCTTTCGGAGGTCGAAACTCGATCAAACTTAGTGCAACTTTTTGCATTCTCTTCCCCATAACATAACCTTGAACTTTTATTTTTGGACTAACTCAAGTTACTTAGCAAAAACACGAGAACGCGACATGCCAACGTCGACGACGATGAATTCCAGACTTAGAAAAATTCTAAGTCTGAAAACAGCCGCTGATTCAATCTTCGAGCCTCTGTTTGACTTATTTCCAAGTTGATCTAGCTCTTGGTCCAAAAACAAAGTTTGTTCTACATGATATGGACTACAACTTTCATTTTTGGTCAACCCTCATATCTGGTTCAGAAGTCAACTTTATTTCTCGGTCAACGCAAAGCCCTTTTTGCTATAGAATCTTGGGTTTCCATGATTTTCGGATATTTTCTCCATCTTTGCTCAACACGAACCCTTCATAACTTTTGTTGTAGAGTTCAATTAGAGTCATTTGGGCAAGGTTACAAGGTTTGGTTGATGACCTATATTTCCATTCACTTAGTAGTGCAATTCCAGCACTTAGTAAAGTCATTCCAACAAGCATATAACTTATCATTTCATGTGACTTTTTGATTCCAAACGTCATGAAACTTTTCCAGGGATCAATATAGATAGGTACTAAGGTGAGACACATGAAGATATTACAATAACTCAACCCAAGCATATATCTTGAAAATAGACTATATGTAAAGCAATGGTGCAGCATCCAAGTTTGGGTTGGGGCTCGCTTCCATAGGTTTGACCTTGACATCTTCATCATCACTTAATCTAGCATGTTTGAGCTCAAACCCACGGGTTAACTGGTGGCAAACACCTCGGTTGTTACACTAGTCCTCGTTGTGGCGATGCACTCACTTGGAGGTTCACGCGCTAATTGGCATCACACACCAAACCCTCAATAGGGTGCCACACAACCAACATAAGAGAGGATCACACAAGCCACGCGCATTCAACTAGAGTACCTTTTGGCTCTCCGTCGAGGAAAGGTCAAGAACGCCTCACAATCACCACGATCGGAGCCAGAGACAAGCACCTTCCTCCGCTTGATGATCCTCGCTGCTCCAAGTCGTCTAGGTGGCAGCAACCACCAAGAGTAACAAGCGAATCCCGCAACAAAACACAGTCACCAAGTGCCTCTAGATGCAATCACTTAAGCAATTATCGATACGGAACCCGCAGGGTTCCGTAACAATACGACTACAAGTCGTGGGCCTTGGCCTGGTCCACAAGTAGGAGATAGGAGAGATGTAGCATCTACTACACCGAATCCAAAATAGAATAGGCCAGACTAGTCGGACTCCTTTGGAAAGTAAATTCTATATCTAATTCAGGACACCTTCTTTGGATCCAACTAGGATTGTAACCGCACCACAGCCTTCTCTATCGATATAAAGAGAGGTTGTGGGCACCCCTGTAACAACGAACGATACAACACAATCAATCCAACGCAAAGGCTAACGCCGACTGGACATAGGGTTATTACTCGATCATCGATCGAGGGCCCGAACCAGTATAAATCGACTGTCTCTGCGTTCACCGTCGAGTTCTAGCACGCACCGAAGCCCGAACAACTGTCCCAGGTACCCCCGTGGTAGGCTATCGATGGTCAAACACCGACAGCTGGCGCGCTAGGTAGGAGCTTTTAGCGCAATCACGATCAAGAGCTCTACGGATTTCGACGACATGATCTTCCCACCAAGATCAACCTTCATCTTCGGATCATGGGTCTGCGAGGTAGATGACAAGGGCAACCTCCATGGACATCTCGTTGAAGCCCCAGAAGCCCACAAAGATCTCACCCTTCTGACAAAGCTGACCAAGGATCTCGAAAGGCTTACGGTGTCCGAACTGACTCGGGCCCCGACAACAATCAGTCCCGATTCGACATCTGAGTTGAGTTCCTTCTTGGAGTCTTATTTGGGTTCTTTCGAAGACAAGCCAAGTCCTTTTCTGATTGGACTCCGGAATGCAGCATCAACCCTACAAGAGATTGGTTCGAATATGCTTCAAGTTTCTTCCAAGAAATTGGGTTGTTTCCCAACCGAACTTAACAATGTGGCAAAGACGTACCAAGACTTACTCCGAGGCATGGCTGGACGGATATAAAAGCAGAGCACAAGAAGGTCTTATGTTAACCATAACACCTGAAGAATGCTTGGTCCACTAGCCGGGTACATATCCCCTGAGCAGCAATGCCCGACTGATTGAAGAAGCTATCACTCTACCCTACCAAAAAGGTAGTACGCTCCGTGATGCCAACATTCTAACTAAAGTCCTCAGCGGCTATAGTGAGGCAATCCTGGTGCTAGGCCGAGAAGCCCTCATGATTTGGCGACCACTACCAATGCCACCAACTACACCCGATGTTAGATCTTTAGATGAGTCAGAATCAAACATATCACCCAACGTGCCTGAATACGATGGTGAATCTGAAGGCCAACGATGGACTAGAGAAAAAAGGAATAGACTGAAAGAAGGTTGTAGATGACGTGCTAGACAACGAAAAGAAGCACAGGACGCATACAAGATGGAGTTGGCCGAGTACTACAAGAGAAGTGAAAGCATCTAGGCCCCAAGAGTTGGTTTCGGCAATTGATGACAACGCTTTATTACCATGACTAACGTGTGTTTTGCAGAAACCTTGGTAAGTTAGGTCATGGAGTTGATAACTGCTTTGGGCACTATGGTATTCATGCCCCTTGATGGAAATCATTTTGGTTTTCAAAGGAGTGACGTCAAGATTAAGGACGGTTAGTTCCGGATGTCAAGGTGTTGAGTTACATTCGGAATAGTCGTTAGGATCTTCGTTTTCTCTTTTGGCCATACTATAAAGGGGGGCACGAGCGGGTAGCTTGACCTAGGTGAGTCTTATGTTTAGGTGTGGTGCACACTTGTTAAACTTAGCACTAGGAAGCTCTAGAATAGCTCAAAGTTCTGTTGAGAGCAACTTGGTTCAAGTTGCGTCACGTTTCGGAGTGTTTAGAGGGTTTTTCCCCTGACTGGACGCGGTGCCTGGCTTGACCAGACGCGTCTGGTCTGTTCAAAACCGCGACTGCGTTTCGGCGCTGACGACCGGACGTGGCCCTTGCGAGGACCGGACGCGGTGGTCAGGCCGACACGTGTCACTTGAGGGAAACCATCTAATCGGACGCGACCTGGGTGTGATCGGCGCGTCCGGTCACGTTCCAGTAAGGTCCTTTGACGACCGGACGCGTCCGGTCATCATCAATCGGATGCGGTCGCACATCCGGTCTCATTACAGTAAGCTCACTGCACGATCGGACGCGTCCGGTCACCCCTGACCGGCGCGTCCGGTCACTCAGCCGAAGTTTCAGATTTTCGACCGTTACGAGCGACCGGCGCGTCCGGTCACTTCGACCGGCGCGTCCGGTCACCTCGTATTTTGCTGAGTTGGCAGGTAACGGTTCATTTCGACTGTGGGGTGTATAAATACATCCCCACCACCTCTTTTAGAGGCCTCTTGCTTATTTGTTCAGCTGAGAAACACCTTTGGAGTGCAAGGGAGTGCAAGAGCTCTAGTGAGGAGTGTGTCTTGAGAATCAAAGCTTGAGAGTTCCTCACTAGTGATTAGAGAGTAGCAAGTGTGCATCCTCCTTCTCATTAGGCTCATTGTGGTCAAGTGAGAGTTCTAGCTTGTTACTCTTGGTGATCGCCATCACCTAGACGGCTTGGTGGTGATTGGGAGTTTGGTGATCATCCGGCGGAGCTTATGGATGACCCAACTCATCTTGTGAGCGGTTTTGGGCGATTCACCACGATGGAGTGTCGAAGAATCAGCCCATAGAGAGCACTTGATCCTTGCGCGGATCAAGGGGGAGCTACACCCTTGCGCGGGTGCTCCAACGAGGACTAGTGGGGAGTGGCGACTCTCTGATACCTCGGAAAAACATCGCCGTGTTCCTTGCCCTTACTTTCAAGCATTTACATTCTCGTATTTACATTCATTGCTTGATTTACTTTCCTAGAATTGCCATGCTAGACTAGGATTGAAAACTAGGGTGTAAAACTTTTTACCGGTAGAATCTCTAGGAACACAAGTAGGCACTAGGGGTGAATTCCGGCTTGTAGGATTTTAATTCTTGCAATTATTTTTAGAAAAGCCCAATTCACCCCCCTCTTGGGCATCTTGATCCTTTCAATTGGTATCGGAGACGAGTTGCTCCTAATTTAGGCTTTACCGCCTAGAGCAAGATGTCTAACGGGGAAGGACCACCTCCCACCTTTGAGGGGGATGATTTTTCATATTGGAAAATCCGTATGGAGGCGTATCTCGAAGCCATAGATGTTGGGTGTCTTAGAGCCGCAACCCAAGGGCTTCCCGCTATCAAGGATCCCGCCAACCCAATTGGTGACGAGGAGAAGTACGACCGGTGGAATGCAAAGGCTAAAAATGCACTCTACCGGGGCTTAGGCAAGGATATCTTTAATCGTGTGCATAATGCAAAGAACGCTCATGAATTGTGGGAAAACCTTTGTGCTCTCCATGAGGGAACTAAGAGTGAGCGTGAGGAACACTATCATATTGCTTTAAAGAAAATTAATTCTTTTGAGATGCTTCCCAAAGAAAGTGCTAATGACATGTACACTCGATTAAATGTTCTTGTAGAGGACCTCAATGCTCTTGGGCTTACTCAAATGAGCCAATCGGATGTTGCAAGGAAGATCTTGAGTGTTCTTCCCGTTGAGAAGTATGGTCACATTGTCACCGTGCTTCACCAAAGTGATCTTTCCACTGCAACACCGACACAAGTATTGGGGAAGATCAATGCTCATGAGATGTACATGCACATTACTCCGGAAGAGGGTTCATCATCTTCCAAGAAGAAAGACTTAGCCTTCAAAGTTAGCCATGACAAGAAGAAGAAGGGCCAAGCCATGATGGTGCAAGAGAGCTCAAGTGAAAGTGACATTGATGATGAATCACTTGCACTCATGGTGAGGAAGACCACCAAAATGCTAAAGAAGCTCAACAAGAGTGGTATCAAGTTCGATGGCAAGAAAAATAAATTCTTTACAAGTAGCAAAAGGAAGCCAATCTCAGAGATAGATTGCTATAATTGTGGTGAACTTGGCCACTTAGCTCATCAATGCCCTAGACCTCCAAAAGACAAGTACAAGAACAAGAACAAGGGCAAAAAGAATGATTCAAGTGATGAAGAAGAAGAGAAAAAGAAAAATAAGCCATACAAGAAGAAGGATGGCAAGAAGAAGGAATTCCACAAGAAGAAGAAGGGAGGAAAGGCATACATTGTTGGTGATTGGCTCACCGACATTGAATCATCTTGTGAGTCCTCCGAAGATGAGAGCGATGATGAGAAAGAGAAGGTTGCCGCATTTGTGATGGGGCCATCATCTTCACCGACATCTTCATCACCACCTTCACCGCCTCCTTCACCATCATTGTCCACTACTCACCTATGCCTTATGGCCAAGGGTGAACGAAAGGTACAAAACCATGATAGTGATGATGATGATGATAGTGATAGTGATGATGAACATGATGCACCTTCTTATGATGAACTTGTAAAATTGTTAAACAAATACACTAAAGTCATAAGAAGGACAAGAAATGAAAATGATGAACTTCAAAATGAAAATGAATCACTCTCATCTAAGCTTGAAAGTGCTCAAAAGGCTAGTGGTGAGCTTAAAGATCAAAATGAAGTTATGTCTTCCACTCTCAAGGAGCTCAAAACTTCAAATAAAGAGCTTAGAGATCAACATGATAAACTTGAGAAGAAGAATGATGAGCTCATCACTAGACATAACTCTCTAAAAGACAAATACACCACATTAAAAATTGACTATGATAGTCTTGTGGTTGCTAATGAACTTTCTCTTGAGACACATGATGCTACTAACAAAGTTGTTAAGTGTGATATAGCTACATCATGTGATGACTTGATCATTGAAAGCATTGAGCAAGGTTCTAGTAGCAAAGGCAAGAGTGTGGTTGAGTCAAGCAACTATGATGATTATGCCAAGATCAAGAGTGAGAATGAGAAGCTTGCAAATGAGAACAAGAAGCTAAAGGGTTTGATGGCTCTTGAGAAGCAAACAACAAATGAGTCACTCATTGAAGAAAACAAAAAGCTCAAGCAAGAGAAAGAGCATCTCAAGACTGGCCTAAGCAAGTTCACAAGAGGTCAATATTTGCAAAGTGAGCTACTCATGAACACCGTAATGAAGATGGATAGAAGTGGTATTGGGTACTTGGCAAATCAAGAGAAGAAGGCAAAAGCTCAACAACAACAAGGCAAGTCAAAGCCCAAGCCAAAGAGATGTGTTGAGTGTGGACAAGAAGGCCATTTTGCTCATGAGTGCAAAACTCCACCACCACAACCCTTGCCCAAGCATGCTAGACCCTTTGCCTTCAATGCTCATTACATGCTAAGAAAAGATTCAAATGGAAAGATGAAAGTCATGTTCTTGGGTCCCCCAAACAAGAATAGGCCAAAGAAAATATGGGTTGCCAAGTCACTAGTTGAGAAAGTCAAGGGTCCCTCTCAAGTTTGGGTCCCTAAACAAAAGCTTGATCTCTTGTGTGTAGGTGAACTACAAGACCGGTGGATCTCATTGGGTTATTGATAGTGGTTGCACTCAACATATGACCGGTGATCCTCGTATGTTCACCTCCATTGAAGAGAATGGGATATGTCAAGAGAAGATCACATTTAGGGATAATTCAAAGAGCAAAGTCAAGGGTATAGGCAAGATTGCAATATCAAATGATCACTCACTCTCAAATGTGCTCTATGTTGCTTCATTGAGTTTCAACTTATTATCCGTTGGGCAACTTTATGACCTTGGCTTCCAATGCTTGTTCACACCTATTGAAGTGGTAGTTTCAAAGATAGATGACAAGCAAGTGATATTCAAAGGCTTTAGATACAACAATCTTTATCTTGTTGACTTCACCTCCGAAGATGCAAACTTGATGACATGCTTGTTCACCAAGACCTCACTTGGTTGGCTTTGGCATAGGAGGCTGCTCATGTTGGAATGAATACTCTCAATAAGTTATTAAAGAAAGAACTAGTGAGAGGATTGAATGATGTAAAGTTTAAAAAGGACAAACCTTGTAGTGCATGTCAAGCGGGCAAACAAGTTGCAAATACTCATCCAACCAAAGCTTTCATGTCAACTTCAAGAGTGCTAGAACTTCTACACATGGATTTGTTTGGACCTACAACCTACAAGAGCTTGGGTGGAAATCTCTATTATCTTGTAATAGTGGATGACTACTCAAGGTACACATGGACCTTCTTCCTTCATGACAAATCCGAAGTGGCCAATTGCTTCAAGAAGTTTGCAAAGAGAGCTCAAAATGAATTTGAAGTCAAGATAAAGAAGATTAGAAGTGACAATGGCAAAGAGTTTGACAACACAAACATTGAAGCTTATTGTGATGAAATTGGAATCAAGCATGAAGTTTCTTCAACCTATACTCCTCAACAAAATGGTATAGTTGAGAGAAAGAACCGGACTTTGATCACCCTTGCAAGAACAATGTTAGATGAGTACAATATTCCAGAGAAGTTGTGGGCCGAGGCAATCAACACCGCATGCTATGCTTCAAATCGCCTCTTCCTACAAAAGTTTCTTGGCAAGACCCCCTATGAGTTGCTAAATGGGGAGAAGCCGGACGTCTTATTCTTCCGGGTGTTTGGTTGCAAATGCTACATCTACAAGAAGCGTCAACACCTAGGGAAGTTTCAAAGACGTTGTGATATTGGTTTTCTTGTTGGTTACTCATCAAAGTCCAAAGCATATAGAGTATTTAACCATGCCACCAGTTTGGTTGAAGAAACATATGATGTGGAATTTGATGAATCTAACGGCTCCTAAGGAGCAATTGAGAATTGTGATGATGTAGGTGATGAACCCTTGAGGGAGGCTATGAAGAACATGTCGGTGGGAGACATCAAGCCAAAAGATGATGAAGACGATGTACAAATTGTTGATCCACCATCTTCATCACATGTGCCTCAAGATGATGACAAGAATGAGAGAGTTGAAATTGAAGACACTCATGTCTCTCATGAACAAGCCGAGGCACAAGCTCAAGATGTTGATGCTCCACATTCACCTCCTCAAGTGGTTGATAGAAGAAACTCACCTCTACTTCAAGCACATCCACAAGATCTCATCATAGGGAGTCCTACTAAGGGAGTAATGACTCGATCTCAAAAGCTTGCTTCTTTTGTTGAACATCACTCTTTTGTCTCTTGTGTTGAACCTAAGAATGTAGAAGAAGCTCTTCAAGATCCGGATTGGGTGAATGCCATGCATGAAGAATTGAACAACTTCACCCGCAATCAAGTGTGGACACTTGAACAGCATCCTAAAGGTGCAAAAGTCATTGGAACCAAGTGGGTGTTCCACAACAAGCAAGATGACCAAGGCGTAGTAGTAAGGAACAAGGCAAGACTAATTGCAAAGGGGTTCTCTCAAGTTGAAGGTCTTGATTTTGGAGAGACCTTTGCACCCGTTGCAAGACTTGAAGCCATTCGTATCCTCCTTGCATATGCATCACATCATGATATGAAACTATATCAAATGGATGTGAAAAGTGCATTCTTAAATGGCTTCATAAATGAACTAGTCTATGTTAATCAACCTCCCGAGTTTGAAGACCCTAGATATCCTAATCATGTTTATAGGTTGTCCAAGGCGCTATATGGGCTCAAGCAAGCCCCTAGAGCGTGGTATGAGCGCCTCCGGGACTTCCTCATTGAGAAGGGCTTCACCATTGGGAAGGTAGACACCACACTATTCACCAAGAAACTTAATGGAGAGATCTTCATTTGTCAAGTGTATGTTGATGATATCATCTTCGGATCAACAAATGAAGAATATTGCAAGGAATTTGGTGAATTGATGTCGAAGGAGTTCGAGATGTCTATGATTGGTGAGCTCACATTCTTCCTTGGTTTTCAAGTCAAGCAAATGAGAGAAGGGATTTTCATCTCTCAAGAAAAGTATACCAAGGATCTTCTCAAAAGATTCAAGATGGAAGAATGCAAACCAATCAAGACCCCAATGCCATCTAATGGACATCTCGACCTAGATGAGGGAGGTAAACCGGTTGATCAAACTCTCTACCGTTCTATGATTGGTAGTTTGTTATACCTTACCGCATCTAGGCCCGATATCATGTTTAGTGTGTGCATGTGTGCTCGCTTTCAAGCGTGCCCTAAAGAACCTCACTTAAGTGCCGTAAAAAGAATCTTAAGATATCTTAAGCACACCCCAAGCATTGGTCTTTGGTATCCCAAAGGAGCTAGATTCCAACTAGTTGGCTACTCCGATTCGGATTATGCCGGTTGCAAAATTGATAGAAAAAGCACATCCGGAGGGTGCCATTTGCTTGGGAGGTCTTTAGTATCTTGGTCATCTAAAAAGCAAAATAGTATGACTTTGTCCACCGCCGAGGCGGAATACATTGCCGCAGGGGCTTGTTGTGCACAAATCTTATATATGAAACAAACCCTCCTAGACTATGGAATTGTTCTTGAAAAGGTGCCACTTTTATGTGATAATGAAAGTGCCGTTAAAATTGCTAATAATCTGGTACAACACTCTCGCACCAAGCACATTGATATCCGCCACCACTTTCTAAGAGATCACGTTGCTAAAAATGATATATCACTAGAAGGTGTAAGAAGTGAAAATCAGTTAGCGGATATCTTCACTAAACCGTTGGATGAGGCTACCTTTTGTAGGTTGAGAAGTGAACTTAATGTGCTTGACTCTAGTAACTTTAAAAAATGAGCTTGTGTTGTCCCTTGCATTGCATTGTATTATATGTCATGTTTAATTACCCGCAATGCATCTAGGGCTTGTCTAACACGGTTACGATAACCCTCCTTTGGAGGAGTGAAGAAGCCTAACTGTGGATCAAACTTGACAAGCAACCTAGCTTTACTTACTTGTATTGCATTGCATATGCATGGTTGTTGCTTTGTCGTTTCTTTTCGGTTCGGCTTTGAGCAACCTCTGTGTTCGTCCATGGATAGAGAGAGCATTTGACGCTCCTAAGGGTTCAAAAACTCTATTGCATGGCCATACGTTGCTCCTCGGGTGTTTGTTGCCTATTTTCTTAAAAATATTATTAGCCTAAGGCAATCTATTTTGAAAAACTTGAGGGTTTGAGTGAGGTCACTCATATCAGGTTCTAATTGGTGTTTATTTGAGTCTCTTTGAATTGGAACTTGATTGGGAGAAGTCACATCGAAGTTCAGATTAAAGAAAGGCGAAAAACAGTGACCGGACGCTGGACCGGACGCTGCACCGGACGCAGTGATGCTACACCACCGCGTCCGGTCCCGGTGACCACCAGCGCGTCCGGTCATCCAGAAGACCATCTCCTGACCTTGTGACCGGACGCTGCACCGGACGCGCTGCTGTTGACCACCGCGTCCGGTCCCGGTAACCACCACCACGTCCGGTCATTCGCGATGACTTTCCCGGGTAACCCTCGACCGGACTCTGTCCGCGTCTGGTCAGTCCTAACCGGACGCGTCCGGTCGCTCTAGGTGCTTACTGGAGTGTGACCAGACGCTGCACCACCGTGTCCGGTCAAATCGACCACCGCGTCCGGTCATCGTATGCCGAGCGGATCTAACCCCTCATATATTTCTTCGTTCCCGATCTATTCGTCTTCAATCCAACCACCGTTCGTGCCCTAGCCGCCGTTTTCTCGCTGAATCCGCCGCCTAGTCGCCGGAGTTCGCGCCACCGCCGCGCCCTGCCCTCCTCCTCTGGCGAGCCGCCCTGATCTGCTCCGCCGTGCTGCACCATGCGACCCTCGCCTGCCCTTGCTGCACTGCTCCGCCCTAGCCACGCCGCGCCGCTGCTCTTGCCACCGCGTCCCATCGCCGCCGCGCCTGCTGCCGCCGGTGAGCCGTGCCACCAATCACCTGCACCACCTCTGGCCACCAGTTGACTCCTCCTCCCTCGCGCACTTCCTCGCTTGGCCATCGCGTGTTGCCCTAACCCTAACCCTAGGGTTCGCGCTACGTCGTCTCGATCGTTCGTTGTCAAAATTTCTTCACGCGACGTCTTCATCGCGAGGTTGTTTTGCACCCCTTGATTCTCCCTGTTAGGGTTTGCCGAAAGTTCTTTATTGATATCCTAATTATCTTTTGTTTCGGCAAATCAGCGCTCGTCCGGCGTATTAGGGAAGTCTCGCGAACTAGGTCATCTTACCTTTCACTGAGTTCTCGTCGATCCGAGGTAGCTATCGCATTTCGATTCACATCTTACCTTATATGCTTGCTATCTTTAGGGTTCCGTACCTCTTAGATTATATATGTTGCTTATAGTAGATCCATCTATTCCGTCTTTTCAGCGAGTTTGTCTGTGTGTCGGGGTGACTGCTGTTCAGTTGTTGAATCCGAGGCCAAGCCTGCGGATACGGATTGAGGCCAAGCCTCTTGACTGTCAGTACACCATCTTTCAGAGGGTTCCCGATAGTTTGACAGCATGGTTCGTTGCAAGAACGCCGGTGGTGCTCCTAGTGACGGGGATGATAGTCCTCCTCGTCTGTCTGAGGTTGCGCGTGGCAAGCACATAAAGATTATGGCCAGAAAGAAGAAGAAGACCCTTACAGATGCAGAGATAGCTCAGGCAGTAGCAGATGCAGCAGAGTAGGCAGAAAGGGGGGGGCAGGAGCAGTGGTATTCATATTGGCGAGCGTCGCTTTCATCTTGAATGTCGACAGCTTGGTACAGAGGCTACTGAGGCCACAAAGGGCACAGAGGTGACAGAGGATGCAAATGCTATGTCAGTTGATCCACCTGCAGAGGCTCCAGAGGGGACAGAGGAGCAGCCAGCTCAGACTCCACCGCGTCGCCGCTCCACACGTACACGCGCTCAGGTGACTCCTAGGCCAGAGGGCCAGCGTCGTGGAGGACGTCCACCTCCCAGAGCTAGAGGTTCACCCCCAGTCGAGCATTTTGACTTGAGGGGTGCTACAACACGTCAGGTGCAGAGCTTGAGATTTGTTGAGGTCACCCGGTGGTTCCCACCTTAGTGGGATTCCAGAGCTTCTGAGGGATTCTATACACCCCTACAGGAGGATTTCTACAGAGCTTATGTTGACAGTGGTATTGCTTTCCGACCACAGAGGGTCTATCGCATTGAGTCTCTTGTTGAGGTAGTGGGTGAGCAGCTTCGTCCGCACCTGTCCTTTCTAATGGGCTTATCTGACTTTCTTGGATGGACAGGTGCATACTGCGGCACTTGGGTTAGGGAGTTCTATGCTTCACTATGGATTGATCCGGCCCATGAGTTCATACACTTTGCATTCCGAGGCCGCGACCGCAGACTGTACAGCAGCAGAGTGCAGGAGATTCTTAGACTCCCAGCTTTAGAGACGAAGTTACATCAGCTTTGCTATGGTCAGATAGCTCCACCTAGACGCCCTCACGGCGGTACAGTGCCCCCCTACAGATTTGATTCGACCCTGCTTCCGTGAGCCTTTTGGCGAAGGGTCTCGTCGCACTCCTGCCAGTTTGACACCGCTTGCCCGAGTCCTGGATGCCATTGTCAGGCACACTCTTCTTCCCAGGCTTGGCTACAGAGAGGGATTGACCAGGATGCAGTTATGGGTTGTTCACCACCTTCGCTCACAGACACCGTTCGACATATGGGATCTTATGCTTAGTGAGATGGAGGACACCCTGGCAGAAGGCTTCAAGGGACACCATCAGCTGCACTATGCTTATTGGATTTGCTTCATCATTAGATCTGCACTTGAGCTTCCTGTAGAGATTAGAGCTGAGATATCTGATACTACCACTGCTTTTCCTGAGTATGATATCCGTCAGCTATGGGCTTCAGTTACGAGAGAGCAGGCCCCAGTGCCAGGACAGCGAGAGAGACCTGAGGTCCCTGAGATAGCAGCTGAGCAGGACGCCACCATTGAGGGTCTTGCTGAGGCAGAGCTTGCAGATCTAGATGCTCAGCCTGCTGATCTAGCCAAGGATGAGGCCTCTGACAGCACTGATGAGGATTATCAGCACATCCCCAGGTACCGTTCTCCTCGATCTCATGACCACGAGGTCGGTGGCTCTGGTTCAGCCTCCCGCTCAGACCTAGCCATGGTGGCTATTCTTGAGAGGCTGACCCAGGCTCAGGAGCGACAGGAGCTTTAGCTACAGAGACATGCTCAGGACACAGCTGCCGCGTTTGCACAGATACAGGCTCGACAGGACGAGTTCTAGAGACAGCAGCTTGAGATACAGCGTCAGCAGGTCGAGATGCAGCGTCAGCAGTTTGAGATGCAGCGACAGAGTGCAGCTAGCCAGTAGCAATACCTAGAGCTTCTGCGACATTTGGTCACAGTTGGGGTTCCTCCACCTGCATCTGTCCTGACTCCAGCCTTACAGTCTAGTGGACCTTCGAGTCAGGGACAGCCGAGCTTTTAGTTCACTTCTCCACAGCAGCAGGTCCCCCAGTCGTTCCAGTCCCCGAGCTACATGCCCATTCAGACGGGGTTTACTCCTTTAGACTAGCCTCGCCCTCACCTTTTGACCAGCACACCATTCGTTGATTTTAGTGCCACATATAGCGAGTTGACTGGTCAGCCGACGCCCTCGCACACTACTTTTGCTACTTCTTCAGGGTTGTCAGCTTCAGAGGCAGCTGTTCCTCCTGTGACAGGGACAGGCACTATAGAGACAGTTCCTTCGTTGGTTGCCTCGACCGATCCCCCAGCTGTTGGCTCACTTCAGGCACAGGTCACAGAGACTGCTCCACTAGTTGCTACCTCGTCAGCACCTGTTCCTGTTGTTCAGACCTAGACCGCTTCATAGCCGCATGCTTCTTCAGAGGGTCAGCCTGACAGCTCCGAGTCCGAGGAAGACACTTCTCAGTTTGTGATCACTCCGCGCTCCTCGGCACCCGACTCGACTCCGTCTGTTCCCACGTCGGATCCTTAGATTAGTTTTTGGCGGTTGATGCCAAAGGGGGAGAGAGTAGATTCAGGGAGAGTTTTTGATAGAGAGTTTTCGTTCTTATTTGTGTGCTACATTCATGCATCATGTTTACATTCCAATACTTGCATTTTTGTGACATGTGGTCATGTGAGATACTTTGAGTCTATTTGATCTATTTAGTCACAGTTTTAAATCATGTCACTTGTTTGATTATAGCTCATAAGGTTGTGCTTCCGTGCCTTACTCCGATTTCTTTTGAGCTATATCTTTATGTGTACTAATGCTTTATGTCTTATCTTATGAGTACACACTTTTGGCTTGGGGCACATAAGCAATTCCTAACTCCTTGTGCTTATTGCTTTTTGCTTATGTGAACTAAGCATGTTCGAAAACCTCAACTTCTATCTTTTGAATCTTAGTGTTGTCATCAATCACCAAAAAGGGGGAGATTGAAAGCATCTAGGTCCCGAGAGTTGGTTTCGGCAATTGATGACAACACTTTATTACCATGACTAACGTGTGTTTTGCAGAAACCTTGGTAAGTTAGGTCATGGAGTTGATAACTGCTTTGGGCACTATGGTATTTATGCCCCTTGATGGAAATCGTTAAGCTATGTGACCCTCGTATGCTTACCGAGGACAAACGAGGTGACAACTAGGGCACTACCTAGACAACAAGCATACATACAACATCACAGTCAAGCAGACATTTGAGAAAATTCAAACGAATGGGCTTAAGCAACCAATACAAAGCATAAGGCTCACCCAAAATAAGCGTTTATCTCAAGCATGAACTAACTACAAGTTTAGCTCAAAACAAACGCTAGCTAAGAGAGCCAACTTAGCATGTGCATAGAATCTAGACAGCAACACAGTAGTTACTTGTTTCAACCGTAACTGAGGTTATAGACATCCCACAAAAGTGATCCTAGACTTTTTAGAAAGCTTAGGAAGATGAATACACTTTAGTTACTCATACCAACAGCTAATTCATAGATTAACATGACCAAAATGCTAATGTTTTAGATCTGTACCAATATGGACAGAAAACTGACAAGAACTTCGAAAATGCGTAACTGGAGTTCTAGGGACCTAACAAGGCTGAGCCTTAACTTTATGTAAAGCTTATTAAGTTGTCTATAACTTTCTTATTATCATATTAAGATGATTCTATAGCTAACAAGGCCCATTAAGACAAAGAAGACATCTCTGCCCAGATTTGGGCAGATTCAGTCATTCCACTTGACAAGCTCCTAACTAGAAATTTTGACCACCAAAATTAGTGCTATAGGACATTTTGGAAAGCTTAGAAAAAGTAATACACTTCTTCTATTACCTTCAAGACATGATTCCTTATGCACATAGGTCAAACAAACCAAACATTCAGATCTATTCAAAGCACAAACAAAACCTGTTGGTAAACTTCTAAAATTCATAACTCCCAAACAATAAGGCCTAGTGTCATGAAATTTTAGGACAAGCTAGATAAGTAAGTTAGCTACAACTTTGGTATTCTCTATAGCTACAGAAAACACCATTATGACCCCAAAAGCATCACTACAACAGAAAATGTTCTAGCAGTCAACATTCGACAAGCAAAACAAAGCTTGCCTTTGTTCTGCTTAACAAGAGAGCACCCAAACATGTTATTCTAGTAGCTCTAAACATTATTACCTTTGACCAACACGAATTTAATTCATTCATGAGAATCCATAATTACTTAAGTGAGGTCTAAAACATTTGCAAACGCTCAGGTGAACAACATATCCACCACTTGGCTAAGCTAGAGGATATCTCTAAGTTCAAGCATGTAGCCACACTTATTTCTCAAGCAACATGGAACAAGGCATTCTTGTTTTACTCCACACAAGGAAGATAGTGTACCACATCAATAACAAGTTACTCACTATAGAACAAGGTTGAGAGGAGCATAGTTATGCATAAAGCAACAATCGGATGATGCATGCTTCGTCATATTCGTCCTCGCAAGATTGCCAACCTAAGGTGGCGATCACGTTCTATGTCGGTGGCATAACACGCACTCTCTCGATATATAGCTAGTCGTCAGCTACATTCTGTAACACTTCAAGTGTTTAGTCCTTAATTGCATTGCATTTGCATTTACATAAGCATAAGCATGCATCATTCATGTTTGTTATTTTATGTGATGCAACATATGTGATTGTTCTAGGGTTTGTTTGATTTATTTCATGAAGTATTTGATAGTTGGTGTAACAAAAAGGTAAGGTAGCCAATCATGACCTACAACACCTTAGTTATACTTAGGGTAACATTTGGAACAAGGTTCATGTTGACCAAAATTACAAATTTGCCCTCCAAGAGAAGTTTGACCACCATTTGACCCTAGAAGGCTCTAGTTTGACCAATTAAAAAGTCTAATTTAGAGACCTTGCATGGAAGAGCACCCTTAAGCAAAGTTGTAAAGAAATTCATGGGGAACAAAAGTCTCAATATGA
Source organism: Saccharum hybrid cultivar R570 (assembly GCA_038087645.1). Classification (NCBI taxonomy): domain Eukaryota; kingdom Viridiplantae; phylum Streptophyta; class Magnoliopsida; order Poales; family Poaceae; genus Saccharum; species Saccharum hybrid cultivar. The sequence continues at coordinate 10,153,172 of JAQSUU010000703.1, forward strand.
CCATCTCATGAAATTGACCCTAACATGCTCAAAAGTGGCCCACAAGTCAGTTAGAGAGGTAGCTCCAAGACTTAGAATTTTTCTAAGTCTGGAATCTGACCCTACAGTTTTACTGATGCCTACTTTAGGAGCTTTTAGTTTGCAAACCAGGCCAAACCAGCTTTCACTCATATTGACAAACTTGTAGATCACATGTAACCCTACAACTTTGTCAACATCACCCAAGCCTGATTCTCAAAGGTTCAAGAGATATCGTGTCATGAACTTAGGCTGTCAGTCAGCATCGTTAACTGAACCCCGGTTTCAGTTTCATCAAGCACTACTTTGAGGCCATGTAGTTTGAAATATAGGCTGAACCAGCCCAAACACCAATTGACAAAGTTGTTGACCTAACGTAGCTCTACAAACTTGATGTTGCCACCTTGGACTGAAACAGGCTGGTTTAGAAGTTAATCACGTTCGAAATCACTCTGTCAGTCACTACCGATGGCGTCAATGAACTGCGATTCAGTTTCGTCAGTGGCCGACCGGCCACAGGGCAACGCCGACGCGTGGAGGCGCGGTGGCGCCCGTACGCCGGCCCTGGCCCCACCAGCCAGGCCGCGACGCCTTCAAGACGCCACGACGCGCGAGCCGACCTCCATTCCTCCGCCCCCTCTCTTCCAGTTGCAAAAACACCGAAACCGAGCCGCCATTGCCGTTCTTCTCCGGCGAGCTCAAGCGCGAGCTACACCGCATCACCGGCCGCCAGACCTCGCCACTCCCTCCGCCTCACCACCCTCCATCCCCTTGACCCACCGAAGCCCGCGATTTGACTCAAGGTGAGCCGCATTGCTTTCTTCCCCATCTCCGAGAGGTCGCCGGAGCCCGCCATGGGACCTCACCGTGGTCGGGGTGCTTTGGGTCTCTCTCCATCCTCCCTTCCTATCAAAATGGATCCGCCTAGCTTCGGTGAAGCTCGTACCGAGCCTAGACCGCACCGTACATCCTCACCGGCGACGGTGCGCCGCCATCGGACATCACCGGCCGCCGCTCGCGGTGACAAGCCCCTTCCACCCCATCTCCATCCATTCCACGAGCACCAATCGACGCACCGGGTGACGGAGAACACGAGGCGGTGTTCGATTGGCCGAGCGAGCTCTTCTCCGGCGAGCTCGAGCTCGTCGGAGCTCGCGGGTCTCCGCCTCCCCTGCCTCCGGTCACTGACCACGGGGGCCTGCCCGTCAGTGTCGCGCGCGGGCGGGGGCGCTGAGCGGGCCACGCGCGCGCGAGTGTGTGGGCCGAGTTTTCCGGGCCGGCCCAGTTCATCCGAAATGAAATTCATTTTTATTATTTTGTCATTGATTTTTGTACAAGTTGGAAAAATATAGATCTAGGGTTTTAATGATCCAAAAATCATGAGATAAATTTTGTTAGGGTCTACATGATGTGTAGTATTTTAGAAAAATATGGATCTGGCATGAGATGTTTAAATTCTGTAAGAATTTAATAGATCCTTTAAATGTGTTTTGGAATGTATGCAAATTTGTTAAATTTATAACTTGAGCTGTAGTGTTCCATAAATCATGAAATTTGGTGGGTAGGTTACTCTATGCTAGCCCTAGCTCTGGTAAAAATTTGGGCATCAGTGCTTAAGTAATTTCCAAGTTATAAGGCTATCATTTTATTCTAGGAGATAATTGAAGGAATTTTTGTAATTTTTCTACATGTGCAATGTTCTTGTAACTTTTTGGAGAATGTCTTGGTACCCTAGAGTGTCTAAGAAAAAAATATGAAATCTGTTGTTTGATACTTTTCAATATGATTTATTAATTATACAAAAATCAGCCTTTTTGACTGGTGAATTTTGTATAGAGAATTTCTGTGAATAAAACTTGTTCAAATTTTTACTGTGGTCTCTTTTTGGGTCAGAGAGTCCCCTGTAATTTTTGTAGAATTTTAGGAGCAGTTTACATATATGTTTAAAATTCCACCTAATTAATTAAGTAAAATAAGAAATGAGTATAAATAAATGTTCTAGGTAGTCACACCCTACTTTCTGGTGTTGTTATACCCCATGTGAACTTTTGGAAATCTTAGTTTGGTTTTAAGGGTCTTTGGCCACATCAATAAATGTTTAACCTTTGTAATTTTATGTTTTCTGGACAGCTAGTAGTAATTCTAAATTTGGCTTTGATAAAATTGGTTGCTGGAAAACTTGTAAATACCAAAGTTGGAGTAAACTTGATGAACTAGCTTGTGTCAAAATTTGGAAGCATTTGGCTTAGTAGTTTGAGAGTTACTGTTGTTTAAAGTGGCAGTTCAAAATCTGCTACTCTCTGTTTTGAGAGGACAGATTCTGGAACTTGTGAAGTTTGACATGGAAAACTTAGGAGTTTGGAGTTGAGGTCTGAAAATGAATTGTAGTGCATTTCTTAGGCTTTCCAGATTGTCTTAGATCATATCTTTTGGAATTGTAAATCTCCAGTTGTGATAAAAACAAGTAGCTGCTGTCCAGAATGCGTACTGTGGTGTTTTGCTGATTGATATGGTGTGATATCCTAAGACATGCTACTTTTGTAATTGTTAGGTGTTAGGGCCTTAACTGAGGATGAGCAGCTTTATCTTAGGTTAAGTAGATTAGGTGAGTACTTCTCTACCGGAGAGGAAATTTGCACCTACTCTTTTGAAGTGATTTGAATAGAGCGTTAAATTGTTGTAATGCATTTCATTCCGAGCATATTGCATCTTTCATTATGCATTCATGGGATTTATTATGCACTCATGCAATAGGTGTACCGGAGGGGGTGACACTCCTCGAATTCGAACAAGCGATACCGGAGGAGGTGCTGAGTCAACCGGAGGAATTAGCAGAAGAACCCAACGTCGGGGAAGCTCCGTCAGAAGATCTACCCGAGTGTCCGGACCACAGACCCGCAACCTTTCTCAAAGGCAAGCCCCGGTGCATGCTGAACCCATCGTTTTATAAATATATCTTGAGTACTTTTAATTGTTTATTGCATTAAGTTCTAGGAGTTATATGAAAACACTTGTTGCATTGTACCTGTCCTTGTCCATATATCGTACTTAAATCCTATATTAGGTTTAGGCACATGTCGATGCTTAGCCCTGCTTAGTACGGTAGAAGTCGGGTGATTTCCGGTCATCCGCGAGATATAGGACTGGGTCGCGAGTGGCTTATGGCTATCGTGATGGAACCATGCTTTAAAATGAAGTTGAGACCGGGCGGGAGTTCGATGGTACAGCCGCAAGACACTTCACGTCTTGGGTGTGGAGCCATGCCCGTCTGAGTCGTTTAAGGACCGATTCGCTGTACGTCCTTGAGTCATGTTGAACGCAATCTAACACTTAGTTGGCCGGATAAGTCGTTCCGACCGCGAAGCCGAGTAATGTGATTCAGGGCGGGAATCGAATGGTAGGTTGCTTCTTGGAGGAGAGAAAGGATGTGCTTGGGGACATTGGCGTGAGACCAAGGGGGGGTTAAAGTCCCTATCACCTGGCAGAGTGTCGCCCTTGGGGTCGCGACATCAATCGGACCCGCGATTCCTGAATCATATGAAAAGGTGGCCTGTGCGACCCTGGCAGGGGTCTGCACGGTGAGTGTTAGAAATACCCCTCCAGCTGGATAGGAATTCGATTCGAATCGCCGTCGCTCCCGGTTAGTGAGCACTTGACTTGAGCAGCGGCAACGTAGATCTCATTAAATGAACCGGTGGTTAAGGGAATGATACAATGTTGCCAAAATTCATACCTGCTCTGGATATAATGATGATAATTGTTTGATTATAATCAAGTGCATGTTTAGTGCAGGTGCTAAGATAGATGACAGGTAAATGCTAAAAATAACTGCTAGTACAGGCGATAAGAGTTTAAATTACTTATGCCTTTATGCAAAATGTTATGTCAGCTAGCCTCTTGTGTAAGCCTTGCATAATCCTTGGTGTCATCTTATTTCTGGTTTTCGACGGGTAAGTCTAGCTGAGTACATTCCAGTACTCAGGGTTTATTCCCTCCTGTTGCAGATGACATGCTTTATCAGGGATTCTGCAAGACATGTCTCCACCCTGCGGGTGATGATGACTAGATCACAAGGGCGTGATCGTCCAGACTGGTAGTAGTTAACAACTGGTGTGTGTTATGCTTCCGCTACTTTATAAACTTGGTTTGTAATAATTGCGACTCCGTGTGTGTGTAAACTTATTTCGGAACTACTTGTGAAATGTAACGCATGATGTTGTATGTTGAATGATGCGATCCTGGTTGTAAACGAGTTGGTTTGAAATCCTTCGTGGTTTCGATTGACTACCGGGATTATATGGGCTCAAGTTCGAAAATTTGAGCGCTTCGGTGCTTGTTTTTGTACTTGTGCTCTTATAATTTGGTCGGTTCTGTTACAGCTGGTATCGGAGCATAATTCAACATTAAAAACATCATACGAGTATTTAAAAACAAAAATATTTGATTATGAAAAAGGGTTAAAACACTAAAAATTATTATTTTTAGGTATGCCAGTGATCACATCCCTTAGCCCAAATAAGGACTCTTAGGTGGCTTGTTATAAAGACTAACTTGGGGGCCTTGTTTATTTTTGTTTCGTCGTCCATACGGCGTGATATTGTATGGATGCCATCCACTTGGGTGGTAATGTATGGATCAATTGCCTCGACGCTCTGGTAAGTGTGAGTTGTGAGAGCGTGATCGTCCAACCGGCGATCTAGGGGAGAGTAGTTTTGGTGACTTGCATACTTACATGTTTAAACCATGTAATTACGTAAGCACTTAATTGTGGGAACCTTTATATCGGGTAGCTTTGATACTGAAGTATATACATCTGGGGATGTGTATATGGAAAGTATTTAAATTACTGCTTTCTTGTGTGCTTATATTGGGAAACTGTTGGGCTGAAATGAGGTTTTCTGCAGGTACACTAACAGCGTAACGAGTAGACCGATAGTTTCACTTATATGAGAGAACGTATGTATGCCACCGCCTAGCGTTAGAAATTTAGGTTTCTACTAAGGTGAGAGGGCGTACGGAACGTACATGCATCATGTTTAATTATATCATACATATCATTTACTCCCTCCTTAAAAATTTCCGTACTCCCGACTAAATTAAATTTCGTATCCCCTAAATGATCCTCACTTTAAGTCGTATCTTGTTGCTACAGATGGCACGTACTAAGAGGACCGCTCGCAAGTCCACTGGGGGCAGGGCACCTCGTCACCAGCTCGCTCCACGTGAGCCCCGCCCTGAGCCTACTGAGGTGGAAAGGCCGAGGGCAGAGTTGGCTGAAGTGACGGCTGCCAGGAATGCAGCGCGTCAGCAACTGGAGCAAGTGATTCGTGATCGTGACCAGGAAACCCTTGCAGTCCAGAGATTGACAGTAGCAAACCGCAACTGTCAACGCATGTTGGTTCGTGTCATGAACCAGAGGGATGAAGCCTGGCACGAGGAGAACGTTCTGAGAGCTCGTCAGTTTGAGCTCGAGCAACAGTTAGAAAATGCTGAAGAATACAATGACAACCTTCATGAAGAAGTGCACCGCCTGAATAACCAGCTTAATCCCCTGCTACCTAGAAACAACAATGTAGATGAAGATATGGGATCAGGAATCTTCATGGCTGAGGATGATGATGAAGTGGAGGTTGATGGACCACAGGATGCCTCACCTACAGAAGCACCAGAGGAAGAGCCAGAAGAAGAAGAAGACGAGGAGTTAGAGCCTGTCAGTGATGAGGACGGCGGGGAGATCCTTGACACTGACTCGGAGGATGATGCTTAGTGTAGTCATCACGTGCCTATAATGTTAGGATCGTCTTTTGTGCCCTCCCTGTGAAGGAGTGAGGCCTTGTAATAACTTGACTTTGGGATGTAAGGTTGAACCGTATGTTTCCTGAATGTAGTTTGAACCTGTTAATTTCGATCACAACTTGATGTCTTATTATGTTGCGTTCGATGATGGTGTCACGATTAGCACCCTTCGGTGCCGCGACGAAACCGAGGGCCTCCTATGGCGCGCGACATAAGGCTGTGTTGCTTGGCACGCGCAGGTATCGAGGTGGCTAGTCATGATCCACCATGGAACTCTTCATTGAGAAGTCTCTTTGTGGTCAGTTTGAAGTAGCCTTTCACAGTCAACTAAAAATCTTGAGATCGAATCCAAGTACCGTGCAAAAGGTCAAAAATCACGTAGATAGCAACGTAAACGGTCCGGTAACCGTTGTGCTCCCTGTGAGTGAGCCTTTATCAAAGAGCATCTTGTTGGATTACCAAGTATGATCTCGTCAAATGATGCACTAGAATGGATTGTGCGGTTGTGATGAATTATTGTGCCTTAATTATTATGAGAAATCTATTCATACAGTCAGATTGACATTTCGCAATAATTCATCTACAAATTTCCCACATCGTCAGTGCTCATTGGCTATGCGTTTTGCAGATGTCGTACAATCTACGCCGGGGTCGTGGAAATGAGGAGGAGGAACAGCCGCCCCCTCCGCCACCACCTACTCCGGCCGAGTTGATGCAATCAGTGGTTGAGGGGCAGCGTATGTTGGCTGACGCCATGCGCCAACTGGCTAATCGAGAGGCTCGTCATGGCCGCCAGGGCCCAGAGCCAAATCAGTACAACGATTTCAAGGACTTTCTGGATACAAAGCCCCCGCTCTTCAAGGAAGCGGAAGAACCACTGCAGGCTGACGAGTGGTTGAATACCATTGAACAAAAGTTTCGTCTGCTACGCCTAACTGATGAGCTGAAAACTGAGTATGCTTCCCATCAGTTGCATGGTCCGGCGGGCATTTGGTGGAGCCACTATCGTTCCACACTGCCTGCCAATGTCCCGATTGCTTGGGATCAGTTTAAGGCGGCATTCCGGGGAAATTATATCCCTCCCGGTCTTATGGCAATCAAGCACACAGAGTTTATGAGGCTGTCGCAAGGAAACAAAAGCCTGACTGAATACTTGCAGTCCTTCAACAACCTAGCAAGGTATGCCACAGAGTTTGTGGATACCGATGCCAAAAAGATTGCTAGCTTCAAAAGGGGCCTCGGCCCAAAACTGATGAAAACTATGGGCACTAGCAAATGTACTACTTTCAATGATTTCATCAGCGATGCTTTGACCCAGGAGAACAACAATACTATTTATTCTGCCTCTAAGAGCCGTAAAAGGGCCCTTGAGGCAAGTGCTTCTCAGTCAAGGGCCTCAGCGGCACCGAGGTCTTCCCCTCGCCCACCTGCTCAGAATACAAAGTTCCGTCCGCCGTAGAAGAAGCCTGCTGCAAAAACGGGGTTCCGTAAGGCTTATACCGTCGCTCTGCCAAAGGGGACTTCTGGACAGAGCAGCTCTAGTGTTCCTCCTAGCAATATGCCTTGCTGGAATTGCAACAAGCCAGGTCATTGGGCCCAGAACTGTCCTTACCCTAAGAAAAATGTCAACCAAGGTAGTCGTCAAGGGCACGCTCATTATAACAGTATTGAGGAAATTCCATCTGGAGAGGTTGTCACTGCTGGTAAGTTCCTAGTTGACCAACATCCTGCAGTGGTACTTTTTGATTCGGGTGCTTCGCATTCCTTTATCAGTCCTAAGTTTGCATCAGAATTTGCACACAAATTGCATTCTGTTGAAGGTGGGGGTTATTGCATTAGTGCAGCAAGTGGGAATATTTCCACAAATAAAGTAGTGGGGAACCTTAAGTTTGAGATAGAAGGGCGAAGTTATTCGCTTGCCCTATTGGTTTTACCTGGTTTAGACATAGATGTTATCTTGGGCATGAATTGGATGAGTCAGAATGGGGTACTCATTGACACATCCGCTCGGGTAGTTATGCTCAGAGATCCTACAGATCAAAAGGGTTTTCTAGTACAACTTCCCAGAAAGGTTGAATTGTCGGGGGAAATTCATGCTGTGCAAGCAAAGGCGTTGGCTGAAATTTCCGTAGTAAATGAATTTCCGGACGTTTTTCCCGATGATTTGCCGGGACTCCCTCCGGATCGGGATGTGGAGTTTAAAATCGAGTTGTTGCCTGGCACGGCTCCCATCTCTAGGAGACCCTATAGGATGCCTCCAAATGAACTCGCTGAACTTAAGGTGCAATTGAATGAACTTTTGAAGAAGGGGTTGATTCGTCCTAGTTCATCGCCGTGGGGATGTCCTGCTATCTTTGTAAAGAAGAAGGATCAGTCGTTGCGGATGTGCGTAGATTATAGACCTCTCAATGCAGTCACTGTCAAAAATAAGTACCCTCTACCGCGAATCGACATCTTGTTCGATCAGTTGTCTAAAGCTAAAGTTTTCTCCAAGATCGATCTAAGATCTGGCTACCATCAAATTAAAATCCGCTCGGAAGATGTTCCAAAGACAGCCTTTTCTACCAGATACGGTCTTTATGAGTATCTTGTTATGTCCTTCGGCTTGACAAATGCCCCCGCACACTTCATGTACTTGATGAATTCGGTGTTTATGCCTGAATTGGACAAGTTTGTGGTGGTATTTATTGATGACATCCTGGTATACTCTGTGAATGAGGAGGATCACGCTGAACATCTGCGTATAGTCCTCACAAGACTGCGTGAACATCAACTATATGCAAAGTTCAGTAAGTGCGAATTCTGGCTTCGTGAAGTACCTTTCCTTGGGCATGTGTTGTCCGATGGAGGAATCATGGTGGACCCCGCCAAGGTACAAGAAGTACTGAACTGGAAGGCTCCTATCTCGGTTCACGAGGTCCGGAGTTTTCTTGGTTTGGCTGGCTATTATCGTCGCTTCATCCCGGATTTCTCCAAAATATCCAAGCCAATGACTCGGTTGCTGCAAAAAGACACCAGGTTTGTCTGGACTCCTGAGTGTGATGCGGCTTTTCACCAACTGCGAACCCTCCTAACCTCAACTCCGGTTTTGGCACAACCGGATATCGAGAAACCATTTGATGTTTATTGTGATGCCTCAGGCATAGGTTTGGTAGGTGTGTTGATGCAGGAAGGCCGAGTAATTGCATATACCTCTCGACAACTTCGGAAGCATGAGGCGAATTATCCAACACATGACTTAGAACTCGCCGCAGTTGTTCATGCTTTGAAAGCCTGGCGACACTATCTGTTGGGCAATGTTTGCAATATCTACACAGACCACAAAAGCCTCAAATACATCTTCACCCAACCCGAGTTGAATATGCGTCAACGAAGATGGCTCGAGTTGATTAAGGATTATAACCTTCAAGTGCACTATCATCCTAGCAAGGCAAATGTGGTTGCGGATGCTTTAAGCCGTAAGTCTCATTGCCATTCCTTAGTTGAAACTGATTTTCACCGATCTCGCCTGTTACATCCGGCAGTCTTGTACAACATCACTGCCAGTGGTACTCTCAGAAATAGAATCATTGAGCTCCAAAAGACTGATCCGGGTATCTTTCACATAAAACGGAAGATGAATGAAGGAGTGACTAAGCATTTCAGGTTAGATGACGAAGGTGTGCTGTGGTTTAAGGATAGGTTAGTGGTACCTAAGGACCGAGAGCTTAGAGATCAGATCCTGTCCGAAGCACATTCGTCCAAGTTGTCCATCCATCCTGGTAGTAATAAGATGTATTATGATTTGAAGCCACTTTATTGGTGGACCAAGATGCGGAAAGAGATAGCTGCATATGTTGCTAGATGTGACACCTGTTGCAGAGTTAAAGCTGTGCACATGAAAGCTGGGCTACTTCAGCCACTTTCCATTCCAGGCTGGAAATGGGAAGAGATAAGTATGGATTTCATTGTCGGACTTCCTCCTACTGTCAAAAATCATAACTCTATTTGGGTAATTGTTGATCGTTTGACCAAATCAGCTCACTTCATCCCAGTGAGAGTGGACTATCGTCCCACTGACTATGCTGAGTTGTACTTCAATCAGATAGTCCGGCTTCATGGGATACCTCGTACTATCGTTTCTGACCGTGGTCCCCAGTTCACTGCTCGCTTTTGGGAGCATTTGCATCACCTTCTGGGAACCAAGTTAGTGAGAAGCTCTGCTTATCACCCCCAGACATCGGGTCAGACAGAACGAGTTAACCAAATCTTGGAAGATCTGTTGCGAGCATGCGTCATTTCATCCAAGGGTTCTTGGGAAAAATGGTTACCTTTAGCCGAATTCTCGTACAATAACAGTTATCAAGAGAGTATTAAGATGGCCCCATTCGAAGCTTTGTACGGTCGAAAGTATCGAACTCCACTAAACTGGGTAGAAGCTGGGGAAAGAAGGTATTATGGCATTGATTTTGTCCAGGAAGCCGAGGAACAAGTCCGTACCATCCAGAAACACATGGCTGCAGCACAAGCGAGATAGAAAAGCTATGCGGATCGTCGTAGAAAACCACTCGAATTTGAAGTTGGAGACTTCGTTTATTTGAAAGTTTCTCCAATGAAGAGTGTCCAACGTTTTGGTGTTAAGCGGAAACTTGCACCAAGATACGTGGGTCCTTTCCAGATCATAGGCAAGAGTGGAGCTGTTGCGTACAAAATCCAGTTGCCTCCTGAGATGAGAGCCATATTCAACGTTTTCCATGTATCTCAGCTTAAAAAGTGTCTTCGAGTTCCTGAGGAACAAGTTCCTTTAGGTGATATCAGGCTGGAATCTGACCTAACCTATGAAGAAAAGCCAGTCCGAGTGATCGATACTCAGGAACGAGTAACTAGAAGTAAAGTGGTTAAGTGGTACAAAGTGATGTGGAGTAATCAGGGAAGTGAGAGTGATGCTACGTGGGAACGGGAGGATTATTTGCGGGATGGTTATAAAGAATTCTATGAAAAATGGTACGCTTTCCAAATCTCGGGACGAGATTTTTATAAGGGGGGAGGGCTGTAACACTTCAAGTGTTTAGTCCTTAATTGCATTGCATTTGCATTTGCATAAGCATAAGCATGCATCATTCATGTTTGTTATTTTATGTGATGCAACACATGTGATTGTTCTAGGGTTTGTTTGATTTATTTCATGAAGTATTTGATAGTTGGTGTAACAAAAAGGTAAGGTAGCCAATCATGACCTACAACACCTTAGTTATACTTAGGGTAACATTTGGAACAAGGTTCATGTTGACCAAAATTACAAATTTGCCCTCCAAGAGAAGTTTGACCACCATTTGACCCTAGAAGGCTCTAGTTTGACCAATTAAAAAGTCTAATTTAGAGACCTTGCATGGAAGAGCACCCTTAAGCAAAGTTGTAAAGAAATTCATGGGGAACAAAAGTCTCAATATGACCATCTCATGAAATTGACCCTAACATGCTCAAAAGTGGCCCACAAGTCAGTTAGAGAGGTAGCTCCAACACTTAGAATTTTTCTAAGTCTGGAATCTGACCCTACAGTTTTACTGATGCCTACTTTAGGAGCTTTTAGTTTGCAAACCAGGCCAAACCAGCTTTCACTCATATTGACAAACTTGTAGATCACATGTAACCCTACAACTTTGTCAACATCACCCAAGCCTGGTTCTCAATAGTTCAAGAGATATCGTGTCATGAACTTAGGCTGTCAGTCGGCATCGTTAACTGAACCCCGGTTTCAGTTTCATCAAGCACTACTTTGAGGCCATGTAGTTTGAAATATAGGCTGAACCAGCCCAAACACCAATTGACAAAGTTGTTGACCTAACGTAGCTCTACAAACTTGATGTTGCCACCTTGGACTGAAACAGGCTGGTTTAGAAGTTAATCACGTTCGAAATCACTCTGTCAGTCACTACCGATGGCGTCAATGAACTGCGATTCAGTTTCGTCAGTGGCCGACCGGCCACAGGGCAACGCCGACGCGTGAAGGCGCGGTGGCGCCCGTACGCCGGCCCTAGCCCCACCAGTCAGGACGCGACGCCTTCAAGACGCCACGACGCGCGAGCCGGCCTCCATTCCTCCGCCCCCTCTCTTCCAGTTGCAAAAACACCGAAACCGAGCCGCCATTGCCGTTCTTCTCCGGCGAGCTCAAGCGCGAGCTACACCGCATCACCGGCCACCAGACCTCGCCACTCCCTCCGCCTCACCACCCTCCATCCCCTTGACCCACCGAAGCCCGCGATTTGACTCAAGGTGAGCCGCATTGCTTTCTTCCCCGTCTCCGAGAGGTCGCCGGAGCCCGCCATGGGACCTCACCGTGGTCGGGGTGCTTCGGGTCTCTCTCCATCCTCCCTTCCTATCAAAATGGATCCGCCTAGCTTCGGTGAAGCTCGTACCGAGCCTAGACCGCACCGTACATCCTCACCGGCGACGGTGCGCCGCCACCGAACATCACCGGCCGCCGCTCGCGGTGACAAGCCCCTTCCACCCCATCCCCATCCATTCCACGAGCACCAATCGACGCACCGGGTGACGGAGAACATGAGGCGGTGTTCGATTGGCCGAGCGAGCTCTTCTCCGGCGAGCTCGAGCTCGTCGGAGCTCGCGGGTCTCCGCCTCCCCTGCCTCCGGTCACTGACCACGGGGGCCCGCCCGTCAGTGTCGCGCGCGGGCGGGGGCGCTGAGCGGGCCGCGCGCGCGCGAGTGTGTGGGCCGAGTTTTCCGGGCCGGCCCAGTTCATCCGAAATGAAATTCATTTTTATTATTTTGTCACTGATTTTTGTACAAGTTGGAAAAATATAGATCTAGGGTTTTAATGATCCAAAAATCATGAGATAAATTTTGTTAGGGTCTACATGATGTGTAGTATTTTAGAAAAATATGGATCTGGCATGAGATGTTTAAATTCTGTAAGAATTTAATAGATCCTTTAAATGTGTTTTGGAATGTATGCAAATTTGTTAAATTTATAACTTGAGCTGTAGTGTTCCATAAATCATGAAATTTGGTGGGTAGGTTACTCTATGCTAGCCCTAGCTCTGGTAAAAATTTGGGCATCAGTGCTTAAGTAATTTCTAAGTTATAAGGCTATCATTTTATTCTAGGAGATAATTGAAGGAATTTTTGTAATTTTTCTACATGTGCAATGTTCTTGTAACTTTTTGGAGAATGTCTTGGTACCCTAGAGTGTCTAAGAAAAAAATATGAAATCTGTTGTTTGATACTTTTCAATATGATTTATTAATTATACAAAAATCAGCCTTTTTGACTGGTGAATTTTGTATAGAGAATTTCTGTGAATAAAACTTGTTCAAATTTTTACTGTGGTCTCTTTTTTGGGTCAGAGAGTCCCCTGTAATTTTTGTAGAATTTTAGGAGCAGTTTACATATATATTTAAAATTCCACCTAATTAATTAAGTAAAATAAGAAATGAGTATAAATAAATGTTCTAGGTAGTCACACCCTACTTTCTGGTGTTGTTATACCCCATGTGAACTTTTGGAAATCTTAGTTTGGTTTTAAGGGTCTTTGGCCACATCAATAAATGTTTAACCTTTGTAATTTTAGGTTTTCTGGACAGCTAGTAGTAATTCTAAATTTGGCTTTGATAAAATTGGTTGCTGGAAAACTTGTAAATACCAAAGTTGGAGTAAACTTGATGAACTAGCTTGTGTCAAAATTTGGAAGCATTTGGCTTAATAGTTTGAGAGTTACTGTTCTTTAAAGTGGCAGTTCAAAATCTGCTACTCTCTGTTTTGAGAGGACAGATTCTGGAACTTGTGAAGTTTGACATGGAAAACTTAGGAGTTTGGAGTTGAGGTCTGAAAATGAATTGTAGTGCATTTCTTAGGCTTTCCAGATTGTCTTAGATCATATCTTTTGGAATTGTAAATCTCCAGTTGTGATAAAAACAAGTAGCTGCTGTCCAGAATGCGTACTGTGGTGTTTTGCTGATTGATATGGTGTGATATCCTAAGACATGCTACTTTTGTAATTGTTAGGTGTTAGGGCCTTAACTGAGGATGAGCAGCTTTATCTTAGGTTAAGTAGATTAGGTGAGTACTTCTCTACCGGAGAGGAAATTTGCACCTACTCTTTTGAAGTGATTTGAATAGAGCGTTAAATTGTTGTAATGCATTTCATTCCGAGCATATTGCATCTTTCATTATGCATTCATGGGATTTATTATGCACTCATGCAATAGGTGTACCGGAGGGGGTGACACTCCTCGAATTCGAATAAGCGATACCGGAGGAGGTGCTGAGTCAACCAGAGGAATTAGCAGAAGAACCCAACGTCGGGGAAGCTCCGTCAGAAGATCTACCCGAGTGTCCGGACCACAGACCCGCAACCTTTCTCAAAGGCAAGCTCCGGTGCATGCTGAACCCATCGTTTTATAAATATATCTTGAGTACTTTTAATTGTTTATTGCATTAAGTTCTAGGAGTTATATGAAAACACTTGCTGCATTGTACCTGTCCTTGTCCAGATATCGTACTTAAATCCTATATTAGGTTTAGGCACGTGTCGATGCTTAGCCCTGCTTAGTACGGTAGAAGTCGGGTGATTTCCGGTCATCCGCGAGATATAGGACTGGGTCGCGAGTGGCTTATGGCTATCGTGATGGAACCATGCTTTAAAATGAAGTTGAGACCGGGCGGGAGTTCGATGGTACAGCCGCAAGACACTTCACGTCTTGGGTGTGGAGCCATGCCCGTCTGAGTCGTTTAAGGACCGATTCGCTGTACGTCCTTGAGTCATGTTGAACGCAGTCTAACACTTAGTTGGCCGGATAAGTCGTTCCGACCGCGAAGCCGAGTAATGTGATTCAGGCCGGGAATCGAATGGTAGGTTGCTTCTTGGAGGAGAGAAAGGATGTGCTTGGGGACATTGGCGTGAGACCAAGGGGGGTTTAAAGTCCCTATCACCTGGCAGAGTGTCGCCCTTGGGGTCGCGACATCATTCGGACCCGCGATTCCTAAATCATATGAAAAGGTGGCCTGTGCGACCCTGGCAGGGGTCTGCACGGTGAGTGTTAGAAATACCCCTCCAGCTGGATAGGAATTCGATTCGAATCGCCATCGCTCCCGGTTAGTGAGCACTTGACTTGAGCAGCGGCAACGTAGATCTCATTAAATGAACCGGTGGTTAAGGGAATGATACAATGTTGCCAAAATTCATACCTGCTCTGGATATAATGATGATAATTGTTTGATTATAATCAAGTGCATGTTTAGTGCAGGTGCTAAGATAGATGACAGGTAAATGCTAAAAATAACTGCTAGTACAGGCGATAAGAGTTTAAATTACTTATTCCTTTATGCAAAATGTTATGTCAGCTAGCCTCTTGTGTAAGCCTTGCATAATCCTTGGTGTCATCTTATTTCTGGTTTTCGACGGGTAAGTCTAGCTGAGTACATTCCAGTACTCAGGGTTTATTCCCTCCTGTTGCAGATGACATGCTTTATCAGGGATTCTGCAAGACGTGTCTCCACCCTGCGGGTGATGATGACTAGATCACAAGGGCGTGATCGTCTTTATGTACTTTCCTCATGCTTTTGCGTGATGTCGATCATCCAGACTGGCAGTAGTTAACAACTGGTGTGTGTTATGCTTCTGCTACTTTATAAACTTGGTTTGTAATAATTGCGACTCCGTGTGTGTGTAAACTTATTTCGGAACTACTTGTGAAATGTAACGCATGATGTTGTATGTTGAATGATGCGATCCTGGTTGTAAACGAGTTGGTTTGAAATCCTTCGTGGTTTCGATTGACTACCGGGATTATATGGGCTCAAGTTCGAAAATTTGAGCGCTTCGGTGCTTGTTTTTGTACTTGTGCTCTTATAATTTGGTCGGTTCTGTTACACATTCGACTTACGCATTCGTGGTTGGCGTACCTGCATAAAAGTTTCATTGCAGCCCAACATTTCCCAATATAGCACACAATGAAAGCAGAGAAGTAAAATTCTAAGTACTCCCATGTACATATACCCCCGTATATATACATGTAGCACCAAGACTACCCGAATCATCAATCACCCACAATTAAGTACCTTCATATATACATGTGTGTAACATGTAAATAATCCAGTAACCAAACTAGCTCTCCCCTAGACCGCAGTTTGTACGGTCATGCTCTCACAACTCACACTTACCTGAGCGTAGGTGCGACGTTGCATAAAAGTAAACTAGCAACATATATGGCTATTTCATATATGAAGGCTACCTCTAATCTGACACACCGGGTAGCATAGTGTGGGAGAGTCATCACACATACATACCTTGGCTGGGCGTAGATGCATAAATGAAAAACCCCCCAAGTTAGTACTTATATAAGCCACCTAATAATCCTTATATGGGCATAAGGAAATTGACCACTGGCATACATAGGTTTAAAATTTAGATTTGGCAAACCTATATATAGCTATAAGTTAATAAAACTAATTTTATAAAACAAAATATTTGTTTTAAATACACATACGACAAGTTTAATGTTGAATCTTGCTCCGATGCCAGCTGTAACGGAACCGTCCAAATTATAAGAGCACAAGTACAAAAACAATCACCGAAGTGATCAAGTTCTCGCACTTGAGCCCATATAACTCCGGTAGTCCAATGAAATCACGAGGGATTTCAAACCAACCAACATACCAACCAAGATCGTAGTGATTCAACATAACAAGTCACATGTTACAACCATTTTATAAGTAATTAAATATACATCAGAGTTCAACAAAGTTATTACAACTTAAGTTCAAAAGTAGCGGAAGCAAAGTAATTTGAAACTAACAACACCTTTATTTCAAATATATGCCAGTACTAAGATCGACTTCCAACAAAAGCATTAGAGAGAAGATAACTCAGACGGATCATGCCCGTGATCACACTCCGCCTCTACGGCAGGAGCCAACCAACTCTTAAAGTCGCCATGATACATCACAACCTGCAACAAGTGGGGATAAAACCCTGAGTACGACAATGTACTCAGCTAGACTTACCCATCAGAAACCAGAAATAAAGAGACACCAAGGATCATGCAAGGCTGATATAAAGTGGGCTAGCTTGACAACATTTTGCATAAAAGCTTAATATGGATAAGTAATCATTAATGCTTAAGCATCAAGTTAATTATCATTAACCTATCATCTATTTTAGAACCTGTACTAGAGCACTCACTTTATTAGGAGCAAACAATATTAACCATAGCAGGTATAAATTGAGGCAACCTTTTCATCGTTATTCAATTAATCATCCGTTCAATTTAAAGGAATCTACGTTGCCGCTGCTCAAGTCAAGTGCTCACTAACCGGGAGCGACGACGATTCGAATCGAATTCCTATCCAGCTGGAGGGGTATTTCTAACACTCACCGTGCAGACCCCTGCTAGGGTCGCACAGGCCACCTTTTCATATGATTCAGGAATCGCGGGTCCGAATGATGTCGTGACCCCAAGGGCGACACTCTGCCAGGTGATAGGGACTCTAACCCCCCTTGGTCTCACGCCAATGTCCCCAAGCACATCCTTTCTCTCCTCCAAGAAGCAACCTACCATTCGATTCCCGGCCTAAACCATATTACTCGGCTTCGCGGTCGGAACGACTTATCTGGCCAACTAAGTGTTAGACTGCGTTCAACATGACTCAAGGACGTACGGCGAATCGGTCCTTAAACGACTCAGACGGGGATAGATCCACACCCAAGACCTCCATGCCTTATTGCTTCACTATCGTCATCCCGCCCGGTCTCATTTCATTTTATTAACACAAGGTTCCATTCCACGATAGCAAATATAGCCAACCATGCCATATATGAATATCCCTATATCTCGCAGGTGACAGGAAATCACCTGACTTCTACCGCTTCAAGCAGGGCTAAGCATCTACTCGATCCTAGTCTATGTAGGATTCAAGGATTCATATAACTGGACAAGGAATGATATAATGTAGCAAGGGTTTCCAACCAACTCCTACCACTTAATGCAACAATACTTATAACATATATATATAATTTATTGCTTTGAAGATAGGAGGCTTATAATGCTCCGGGGCTTGCCTGGGATCCGACTTAAGTTAGAGTATGTCAGATGAATTCACTTGGCGAACATCCTCCAAACTATCACTTGTCCGGTCCTTCTATCTTCGGGATGGTTCCACCGAACACCGTCTTCGGGTTTGGCTCCAACACCACATCTTTCACGTGTTTTAGCTAGCGTACCTAAATGAAATGCAAGATGCAAGTACATGAATACAAGGAAATACAATAGATGATGCATCACACGTTAATCAAGGCAAGTATAAGGTTATAGTAAAGACACGTAAGCACATCACATTACTTAAGTAACCTTACACAAACAAACATGCTAAAATAGCAAAGAAAGCAATACCAAGCATGGCATAAGATTTACAAAGTCTCAGGTGTACTAGCTTAATCACCAAAGACATGAATCACACTTAGCAATACGCAAGCAAAGTAACCAAGCAATCGTGTATTTTCAACAATTCTGGACATACATGCAGTAGCTGAGTAAATCAAGCATATCTGAAGTTCTACAAATCCAAATGACTTGCAAGAAGACATCCTAGAAAGCTTATGAAATTGTACACATTTCATTTATAAACATCTAAGCCTAATTCTAACATTTACCAGGTCAAAATACAGAAGGTACAGAATCTGTCCTGGAAGGACAGAGAGCAACATAAATCTGAACCCAACTTAGAACAGCTGTAGTTTCTAAACCATATGGCCAAATGCCACCAAATTTTAATAGAAGCTAGATACATGAATTATATACAACTTTGCTATAGACAAGGAGCTCAGAAAACATCATTATCATGGGGTAATCTATATTGCCCCCAGAACTGTCTAGAAACTAATAATCGCAAGAAATAATTATTAACATATGTTGCAAACATATAATTAGACAAAACCAACTTTACCAACATTTCATACATGACTAAGGAACACCAGAAAACATAGTTTCAATTACTAAATAAATTCTTTTAATACATTTTCTTAATTTATTTAGATAATTAGGTGGAATTATGACCACATCATAAAGATGCTCAATAAATTCTACCGAAATTACAGAGGCCTACACATGCTCCCAAAAGTCTACTGTCCAAATTTGAAACCATTTGGACATGTATAATAACCTCTATGAAAATGACAAAAGGCTATAGCAATAAATCATGGGAGAGCAAGTTAAACCCAAAACTCCATATTTTCTATGAACACAAGGCCATATTATGAACCAACATCATAGAGCAACATCATAATAAGGTGATGGGACAACATTTTCTATTTTATCATTTATATATTATTTATAAGCTACTTATCAAGCCATAAACAAGTTAACTCAATAACTTGAGCATACAGTAAGCAATGGTCATGAATTCTATACCACAGTACATCCATAGCATGACAAGCCTACCATAAAAATTTCACATCAATTGGAGCAACACAACTCAAGATATAAAGTAACAAGTAATATAATGTAGTTTTCCTTATTTATCAAGGTCAAATCACAATCTTAAGGAAACAGTAAACAACTAGGGTGTTTAATATTTTTCCTAGCAAGTGAAAGTCATCACAAAATTAACAAAACAAGAATCACTATTTTTGGAGTTCTAAAACTCTAGATATGGCTCTGCTCAAGTTGATAAGCATTTTTGGAGCATTTTTAAGGCTTAAATAAAGACATCAGAAAATATCTACAAACATGTAACATTTTATGACTCCACTGCATAGATCTCTTCTCCAGGTTTCCAAAAAGTCCACATTTGCAAATTTTGGAATTACCTAGCATGAGATATGAAATTTAGAAGGTTTACACAAAATCTGAAATTTAAATCGGGATTAAAACAAACCCTATTGAAATTGCTAGGCGCACCCGATTTCCCACCCCAAATCTGTCACTACTTAACCGACATGCGGGACCCGCTGTTCAGCCGGGCCCACTCATCATACACCCGGAGAGAGAGACAGGGAGAGGGAGCCGGCTTTCTTCAACCTCGCTACGGCGGCAGAGGAGGGGGTTCGGACGCGCGGCTCCGGCGAGGGGTGGTCACCGACGGCGGCGGTTGAGGGCGGCACGAGCACCAGGGGGCCTTCGCGCCCTAGCTGGTGTCCCTGGCTTGGTCCAAGGAGGCCTGTGAGGGCGCAGCCACGAGAGCAGACGATGGCGACGGCGGTGGCCCGGTGACAGTGGTCTCCGGCGACGGTCACGGCCGGGAAAGGGATGTGGCGCGCGCGGCATGGCATGACGAAGGTGGTGATTCAATCCGTTGAGCATGGAGAGGGATAGAGACACGGTGGCGTGGAGCTTGACTAGCTCGGCAATGGTGGCCAGAGGGGCACCGCCATGCTCAGCGCGAACAGAGAGGGAGAGAGCGCGGAGGAGGGCGGAGAGTGAGCGCACGGACTCGGTTCTCCCCTTCTGAAGTGACAGAGCGCTCGGCAAGGCAGCAAGGCATGCGTCCATGGAGGTGGGGAAGCTCGGCTGGCATGGCTGCCACGCCCAGGGCGCGTGTCACTCGTTGGGACATTTCCCCGAATACGTGGCGCGCGACGGAGCAGCCGGTTTGAGACGCTGTTTTGGGCTAGCTCGGGTGGAAATCTGGACATGGGCCAATTGTCAAAGTTGTTCACCTCGGTATACTCTACAAATTTCATTTAAGCACCATGGTCATAAGACCCACAGATTAGGAGATAATCAGTCCCCAAATCACCAGTGTCAACAAGTTAAGCTAGGGCTCGGTTTTGGGATTTTGAAATGCCAAACTTGGTCAAATTGATCCCAACTTTTTACATGTTGTTCTTCAACAAATTGTTTCCAACTTTCATTTTTGGACCAATTGAAGTTACTTAGTAAAAACTCGAGAACGTGGGATGTCAATGTCAAAGACACTGAAATCGGGGTTTTAAAATTGTTTAAGTGTTGGAAACAGTCCCAATTCTGACTTGTGGGCCCTGTTTGAGCATGTTACACACATTTTCATGACTTGACTCTTAAACAAAGTTTGTTCCTTATAAAATTCTCTACGACTTTGTCAAAGGGTTCATAGTCATGCAAAGCTCCTAAGTCACACTTTTGAAATGGTCAAACCAAAGGGCTCCAGGGTCCATACATGGTCAACCACCAATTAGAAGCATATTTAGGCAAAATGATCAACATGAACATTGTTCCATTAAGTGTCCTAAGTGTAGTTAAGGTCTTGTAGAGTTCATCTAGAGTCATTTGGACAAGTTTGCAAGGTTTGGTTGATGATCTATAGTTCCATTAACTTAATGGGATAGATTCCAATAGGAATGGAACTTATCATTTCATGTGACTTTTTTATTCCAAACTTCATGAAACTTTTCCAGGGATCAATATAGATAGTTATTGATGTGAGACATGTGAAGATACTTTGATAACAACACCCAAACATATATCTTTTAATTGAGCCTATATGTAAGCAAGGGTGCAATATCTAAGTTCAGGTTAGGCTCTTCTCCACTTAATCTATCCTGTTTGAGCTCAAACCCACTGCCTAATTGGTGATAAACACCTGGGGTGTTACAATGCGCTTCTTCTAAAATTTTCCTTCTCAACTCCTCACTCGAAGGGACCACTAACCGGTTTTTAAACCTCACAACACCTTGCTCATTAATGCAAAAATGCGAACCCCGACCTTCCTCAAGCAACTTCTTAATGTGCGGGACCTCAACTGCATCTTGCTTTTCTCACTAATTATCTGTTCTTGCAACTCCGAGACTAAGGCAATGCTGACTAGCACTTCAGCATGATGGAGAGATAAAGGTGCTTCTTCTTCCTAATGTACCTTCCGACTCAACGTATCAGCCACTACATTTGCTTTTCCCGGGTGATAATGGACCTCCAAATTATGGTCCTTAATCAACTCTAACCATCTTCTTTGTCTCATGTTCAGCTCCACTTGAGTAAAAATGTACTTGAGACTTTTGTGGTTGGTGAAGAGATTGACTTTATTTCCCAACAAATAATGCCTCCAAATCTTGAGAGAGTGCACCATAGTGGCAAGCTCTAAGTCATGGGTGGGGTAGTTAACTTCGTGCTTTTTCAGCTGGTGTGAAGCATAAGCTATCACACACCCATCCTACATAAGCACACATCCTAACCACGTCTTTGAGGCATCACAGTACACATCAAAAGGTCTCTCAATGTCCGATTGGGCTAAAACTGGGGCAGTGGTAAGGAAAGTCTTCAGCTTTAGAAAAGCTTGCTCATAGGCCAGACTCCAGACAAACCTAGCATCTTTTTGCAAAAGCTTAGTCATAGGCTGGGCTATCTTAGAGAAATCTGGGATAAAACGCCTGTAATACCCTGCTAAGCCAAGGAACTAACGGATCAGATGGACAGACTTAGGAGACTTCCAGTTCAAGACATCTTGCACTTTACTCGGGTCTACAGATATTCCCTCAGGAGTCAGCACATGGCCCAAAAACTGCACTCGATCTAACCAGAACTCGCACTTGCTGAATTTAGCATACAACTTATGCTCTCAAAGTCTGGTCAATACAACCCGAAGATGTTGGGCATGCTCTTCTTTATTCTTGGAGTAGATCAGAATATCATCAATGAACACCACTACAAACTTGTCTAACTTCGGCATGAAGACTGAGCTCATGAGATACATGAAGAAGGCAGGAGCATTGGTAAGACCAAAGGACATGACTAGGTACTCATACAGCCTGTACCTAGTAGAGAAAGCAGTCTTGGGTATATCTTGAGGCCTAATTTTAATCTGATGGTAGCTTGATCGAAGATCAATCTTAGAAAAGACCTTAGCACCAGCTAACTGATCGAACAAAGTGTCTATGCGAGGCAATGGATATTTGTTCTTAATAGTTACCGCATTGAGAGGGCGGTAGTCTATGCACATCCGTAGGGTGTCATCTTTCTTCTTTACAAATATGGCTAGACATCCCCAAGGAGAGGTACTAGGCCGAATAAATCCCTTTTCCAATAGTTCCCCTAATTGTTTCTTCATCTCCACTAGCTCCAGTGGGGCCATCCGATACAGACACCGAGATATCAGAGCTGTGCCAGGCTCTAACTCAATGGTGAACTCAACTTCTCTATTAGGAGGCAAGCCAGGTAGATCCTCAAGAAAGACATTCGGAAACTCATGAACCATAGGGATATAAGCAAGGTCTGGGAGAGCTTCCGTGTGAGCCAAGACTGAATGAGTTGTTCGGGATGGAATACGAAGAGACATCCTATCTTCAGATGAAGGTAGCCGAAGCTCAACAACTCTGTGCCTAAGATTTAGTGTAACCCCATAAACCTTCAACCAATTCATCCCAAGAATGGCATAAATGCTTTGCCCTGATAGTACCAAAAACTAGAGTCGATAGATGTGGGTACCTAACTCCAATTTGACTGTATCTGTCCAAGTATTAACACATAATAATCCCCCCGCAGTACTGATTTAAATGAAAAGGGCATAGCTAATAGTGATATATCATGCTTCTCGATGAAACTCTAACTCATGAATGAATGTGATACACCAGAATCAAATAACACATAGGCTAGATGGGAGTTGATGGTGAACATACCCGCCATCACTGGATCACACTACAATAACTCCTTAGCAGTGGTGAAGTTGACCTATCCGGTATGACTCACAGGTGCCTTCTTGGTGACGATAGTCCTTTTCACCAAGCGTGAACTGGCGGACTATGGAGTAGACTGAGCTAGCTGATTATGTGGACAGTTCTGAATGAAATGGCCCTCCTTGCCACACTTGAAACAAACATTCGGGCCAACCCCCATACCCAGATGCGGCTGAAACTGCTGACCCTGTGACTGCTGCTGACTCTGCTAGACAGGAGCACGGTAGAGAGTGGAAGGTGCCTAGTGAGACTGCTGCTGGTGATGGTAGGGATGCCCGCTGGTGGATTGATAGGGCACCCTACGAACCACCTGTACCTTCTAAGCCTGCAGATGTCTAGAAGGCCCGCCAGAAGACCACTTACGCTTGTGCTCAGCGTAAGAGTCTCGCAGAAGCCCCTCTATGGTGATGGCAGCATCCATCAGGGCACCAAAAGTCTGGTAGTGCCCAGTGAACAACTTCTCTTGCAGCATGCAAGAGAGGCCACGGTAAAAGTGGTCCCTCTTCTTTGTGTCGGTGTCCACGTGGGTCCCTACGTACTGTGCCAGTTGGTTGAACTTGTTGGCATAGTCCAACACGGACATGTTTCCCTGAGTCAGCTCTAGAAACTCTATCACCTTCTGGTTCAGAGCCCGACAGGGATATAGTACTCCCTGAAGGCCGTCATAAACTTTGGCCAAGTCACGCGGTGGTCCACCGGCTGCATGGCATTGAAGGTGTCCCACCATGCACTGGCGAAACCCAGCAACTGCTACGCTACAAAGCACACCTTCAGCTCCTCAGTGATGTCGAGAAGCAAGAACTTCTGCTCCATGACATGAAGCCAGTGCTCCACATCTAGAGGCTCCCTTGTCGGCGTGAACGTGGGTGGGTTGGTCTTCAAGAAGTCATGGTAAGAACAGGGCCTCTCGAGACCACGAGCACCACCCCCATTCCTGCCATTGCTACCGTGGCCTCCGCATGTGAAGCCACCAAGAGCCTGTGCCATCATCTCCAAGGCACGGGCTGTCTCCTGACGTGCAGCCAACATCTCCGCCATCATCTCCGCATGGGTCATCAGAGGCGGTGGTGGCGGTGGCGGAGAAGGAGGAGCAAGAGGAGCCAAAAGTGGAACCTCATTGCTGCCCTGGGTGGCGTACTCCTCAGCACGGGCATTCTCGCCCCCCTCAACATGGGCACCCTCGCCAACCTCAGCCCCGGCACTATTGCTTCCACGAACCGACCTCTGGTTCATTTGCTACTAGATAAGAAGCAACCATTAGGGACAATTACCAGATTTAGTCAAAAGGAGAGAAGTAATTTAGAATTAGCTTTTAGTTGGTTAAGTAATTCATTTATTACTTGACTATTTCCTGTGAGAATAGGGTAAATTTTTAAACCAAGTTGATTTAACATGATGCATGCATCGCCCGATTCGACCTTTCTCGCCGAAATATAGCGGCGAACGTAATATTTTTTGGCACATCCTACACTCACACGTTACTAGCGGATTTTTACGTAACGCAAGTTAGTGTACCTATAGAAGATTGATTAGATAAAAACAGTGCCACTATCCTATATAACAGGGCTTAGCTAAATCACGTCCATCCTAGCATTTCACAAACTTTTTATTGGTCAAATTTTAAGCTTTTAGAAAGGGTGATAAACTCGTAATCATTATTAGCTCTAGTACCAACTGTGACAGAACTGCCCAAAATAACACACTAACGGAGGTACTTGCCTTCCTCTAGGCACTAAGTACTCTGCCAGCGGCTATTCTAGTCGTTTCTGTGGAGCACACCCAATGGGAGAACTCAAAACCATCCACATTTTCATCCAGAATCCAATAATGAAAACGAGTACAATACTTAGTTTATTCCATACAACATAGTCTTTAGAAATAAGTTATTACAATACCAAGTTCAGAGTGAGGATTTAAAACAGCAGAAATAAATATCTAGCGAGCGTAGCAAAGATCCATCTGAGCCCAGCAGACGATCCTCCACACAAAGCCTCAAGCAGCACCTGCAACAGGGGTAAAATAAACCCTGAGTACACAATGTACTCGCAAGACTTACCCGATTGGGAATAATTTCCCGACTCCAAGGATCATGATAGGCTTTTTGGCTACTGGTTCAAGTTTGCAGAAAAGCATTACTACTAGTGGATCCTTATTGTACTTCTTTTATTTGTCATCTTTTAGTTTATCAGCTAACCATCTATATAAGCACTTATGCTATTTTCAAATAAGAGTTGGTCAATACAAATCCATCATTATTCACCTTTTCTCATTTAGTTCTTACTACGATGCCCGAATCAAGTCATATCGGACCGCTTACGCGGCGATTCATGAATCAATGTAGCCTAGCTAGGTACCCCAAAAAACACACGTCCCACCCGTACCAAGGTACAAATGGGACCAACCCATTATCCTCCTGTCAAGAGAACCGAGTCCCCGTCCATACTGGGACTCCAAGCCCCCGCCCTCTCGCGGTGCTTAGACCTCCTAATACCCATATATAATCCACCTTCAGTTGGTACGGATGGAGCCGGAACCCATGATAAGCGAATAACAAGTCTTTCTAGCCCCTATCCGCTAGTATATGCTCGAGATAAGGAGATCTGTGACCTGACAACCATCCAAATGCAACGATCGGTCCTTAACCGACTCGGACAGGGAAACAATGTAACCCAGTGATGCTCTGTTGGCCGCAGGACACCCCTTGTCACATCTACCACTACCAAACCACATCCCTGCCCGGTCACCATTTCACCTGCCTTTATTTCCATGTTAACCATAATGATAATAATGATCACCTATCGTGAACAACACCATGTTGTTCACGCTAATGAAACCTAAGCATGGCACTACACGGCCTAAACTAGTAAGACTCTTGTGTAGTAATATTTATGCAAGTGAGTTTCAACAGAACTCGTGAAACGTAAATGCACATATAACATAGATATCCTATTATCATTTCAAAATAAAGGTTATGCACCGGGGCTTGCCTTGGGCATACTAGTGTGCAACAAAGTTAGTGGTTGACGGCTCCGGGGCTCCTTCCTGCACGGGGACCTCCTCCTCGTACAACTCCACGATCTCCTCGTACTCCAGCTCCTCCGCAGCCACGTACTCCACTATCTCGTGATCTATATGCAAGAAATGATGACATGACTTAATGCAATGACAACAACAGCTCTTAAAATAACAACAACTATTACTAAGCTACTAAGCTAGCTCTAATGACTAATATACTAGGCTATCTACTATTCTTACTAAGCAAGAGTAAACTGATCCAATTAATCTTTACTCATTAAATTGCATACTCTTCATTTGTTTCCGATTTAATATTTACTACGGCTAGGGAAACTTAGCTATCACATCTAGTAAGCTATTCAAAGACTACAAAACTACAGCAAGCACCTAATAAAACCATGAAGCTACTGGAAAAGTTTCAAAGCTAAAGCTATTACCCATTTGCCACAAAAATTTCTACAAGATTTATCATATTAATATTAAGCGCTTTTGATTGATTTAATAGGCTTTAACATCACCACAGATAGGTATGATCTAACTACACTAACAGGCAGATAATGATTTTAGAAAGAAGAATCGAGTGATTCGGATATCGTATGGTGGAGATATTGATCACGTACGGTGGTTGTTGATAATCTCTGGAAAATCAAAGGGGATTAGTTAACTCAAGGCTTGATCTCTCGTGACGTGCTCATGGTTGCACTGGTGGTGACCTGGTCATAACCAATGAAATAATGGAGAAGGATGGCGCTGCTAGAGAGAGATAGAGGAAGTACTGGAGGGACTCACGAGATACCGCAATCGACTGGAGCTTCGGGGAGAAATCGATAGACGCAGCTTACACAGGCAAGAACAGAGAAACTTGATTTGGGAGGAAGAAGAAATGAGCAGCGGAGCAAGACGACTCGGCTACTGGATGGTGCGGGCTCACAGAAGAAGGATAACTGACGTGCGCGACACACTTCAGCGGAGGTAGCACTCTAAATAACCTCGCAGCGCAGCGGCGACAAAATTTTTCTTCAGATGAACAGTGTTCCTACGCTGCTACAGTGACTTCCGCGGGAGCCATGATTTCTGCGATGAATAGTGACTTCTGCATGCTACAGTGTTTTTGCTCGTGCTACAGTAGATCCCTGCGCGCTGCAGTGTTTTCTTCGTGTTCTCTGGTTTGCTTCATTTCTGGTGCTCAGCGGGACGTGTGCTCCGGTTTGCTTTCTGGTGCTCAGCGCGACGTGCTGGTAAGTTCTACGAGCTGCAGTCGGTCGTCAGGCAGGGTGAAAATTTTGCAAGGGACTAATAAAGGCTCGTGTACCCTGTGGAGTAGACTTGGCAGAGAGGAGCGTCATTGGTCAGCAAGCAAGGGTGTGAAGCCTGAAGTTCTATAGCTTGCCAATAATTCACGGGACTACACGGTGTGACTAGTGGGCACATGCAGAAAACTCTCAGCACTGTAATACTCTCTGTGCTGACCGAGCTGCACCCTCTCTCTCTAGTACACAGGAAGAAAATAACTTAGACGCCCTGCACACTCTGAAAACAAGACATGACAGACAACCAAGTCTTGAGTCTAGTTGTTGCCCCATGCTTACTCTAAGTGTGGCATTTAATCGAGGTAAATTTGTGTTTCGTGAACTTATTTGCGAACGCTCCGTTTTCCAAGTTTCCGATATGTCTTCATGACTTGCTCACATAACGATCTTTCCCGCTTTGGTTAGATAAAATTCGTGAATATTCGCACTTGATAATTTTAGTTAGCGAATTCTTGTTGATCTAGGTTTTATATTATTCATTTTCCGTTTTTCATTTCTGAGACTCGAATTGCATTTCGATTTTTATTTCCAGCTCATGCACTTTAACTAAATGCAATGCTCATGAATATTTTTAACCGGTGATTTAAAATGTAACACCAAGGGTGTTACACTACCCATACCTCCTACTCAAGATGCCAGGTCCTCACGGAGTACTCTCCCTCCGAGGAAACTTGAAGCGTGCCTTCAATTGTGATATTCAAGCAATCCAAATCGCAGCCAAAACACAAGCAGCCGATGGGAGAGAAGAAATTACCACCACTGCCGCACAGATGAACCCGGAAGAGCTAGAAATCCTAACAAAGAAACCTAGCATCCTCGCACCTCAGAAAGAAGCCGATGTAAAGAAAATTGACCTGGGTACTGGTGATCTTGAGAAGACAGCGACCATCAGCGGCCCCCTCTCAGCTAAATAAGAACTCGCACTCACCAACTTTCTTCAAGACAACAAAGATATCTTCGCTTAGAAGCCGGTCGACATGCTAGATGTCCCTAGAGAGTTGGCTGAGCACAGAATTGATGTCAATGAAGGCTCCAAACCAATTAAACAACGGTTAAGAAGATTCTCACCAGACAAAAAGGAAGCAATCCATAAGGAGATTACAAAATTAATGGCAGCCGGTTTTATAAGAGAAATTTTTCATCCACATTGGCTAGCAAATCCTGTTCTAGTACAGAAAAAGAACACGGTAGAATGGCGCATGTACGTCGATTACACGGATCTTAACAAATATTGCCTAAAGGACTCGTTCAGGTTATCGCGAATTGATCAAATTATCGATTCAACAGCAGGATCCGCTCTGCTATCTTTCCTCGATTGCTATTCAGGATATCATCAGATTGCATTAAGAAAAGAAGATCAGAGCAAGACATCTTTCATCACTCCTTTCAGCGCCTATTGTTATAAAACCATGTCCTTTGGATTCAAGAACACGGGCGCTACCTATCAAAGAGCTATTCAAACATGTCTCGCTGAACAAATTGGCAACAACATGGAAGCTTATGTTGACGATGTGGTAGTAAAGACAAAGAACCTAGACATGCTAATCGAATATTTGAAGCAAACTTTTGAAAATCTAAATAAATGGAAGTAGAAATTGAACCCAAACAAGTGTGTTTTCGGAGTACCTTCAGGACAACTACTCGGATTCCTAGTCAGTAATCGGGGAATAGAAACAAGCACCAAGCAAATCCGAGCCATAACAAAAATAATACCCCCACATAGTGTAAATGATGTGCAAAAATTGACAGGAAGCATGGCAGCCCTCAATCGCTTCATCTCATGACTCGACGAAAAAGGACTTCCTTTCTTCAAGCTACTAAAAAAGACAAGCAAGTTTGAGTGGACAGAAGAAGCCAAGGAGACTTTTGAAAGCCTTAAAATATACCTCACCTCATCACCCATACTTACACCACCAAAGAAAAATGAAGACATGATGTTATACATATCAGCAACATCTACTATGGTCAGTGCATCAATTCTGGTGGAGAGAGAAGAAGGACATGTATACAAAGTACATCGGCCAGTATACTACATCAGTGAAGTTTTGACAAATTCAAAAATACAGTACCCGCATGTACAGAAACTACTCTATGCCATCCAAATCACTTCCTACAAGCTTTGGCACTACTTTGAAAACCACAAGATCACCGTAATAACATATTTCCCTCTTGGAGACATCCTACGCAATAAAGATGCGACGGGACGCATATCAAAGTGGGCAATAAAATCACAAGCACTCGCAGACTTCGTGGCCGAGTGGACAGAAATTCAACAACTCACACCAAATACCTTCCTCGATCATTGGAAAATGTACTTCAATGAATCACTCAAGTTAGGTGGAGCAGGTGCAGGTATTCTTTTCATATCCCCAGAAGGAAAATAGCTTAAATACGTACTCCAAATCCTATGGCAAGCCACAAACAATGAAGCAGAATATGAAGCACTCATCCATGGGCTAAGAATCATGACTTCTCTCTGAATCAAAAGATTGCTTGTCTATGGAGACTCAGCTATGGTCATCAATCAAGTCAACAAAGATTGGCACTGTACCAAAAACAACATGGACGCCTATTGCTCTGAAGTATGAAAACTAGAAAAAAATTTCCAAGGACTAGAAATCCTACATGTCCTACAGGACTCAAACAATGCAGCAGACGTCCTCGCAAAGCTAGGATCGGACATGGCGAAGGTCCCGCCAGGGGTGTTTGTAGAGGAGTTGCCATCACCCTCCATAAAACAACCCGGTAGGATAACCCCTGAGCCACCAGCACCAACAATCCAGATCATGGTAATCACCAGATCATGGACTCAAGACTTCATTGACTATATCAAAGAAAACAAACTATCGGCTAACAAGGAAGAGGCAACCAGAATAATCAGAAGAAGCAATAACTACGTCCTCATAGGTGACAACCTCTACAGAAGAGCCACATCATTAGGAGTACTTCTTAAATGTATCACAAGAGAAGAAGGAAAAGAAATCCTAGAAGAAATTCACTCAGGATGCTGCGGCAACCACGCAGCCTCAAGAACTCTAGTGGGAAAAACCTTTTGCACCGATTTCTATTGGCCAACCGCCTTGAAAGATGCAGAAGAACTAGTCAGACAGTGCAAAGTGTGTCAAATATTCACAAGGCAAGCTCACATACCAGCTCACGAACTAAATTGCATCCCTCCCACCTAGCCATTCACATGCTGGGGGCTAGACCAAGTAGGACCACTCAAAAAGGCCAAAGGTGGTCTTGAATACATCTTCATCGTAATCAACAAATTCACCAAGTGGATCGAGTACAAGCCGCTCGTAAAATACAGCGCATCAAAAGCAGTCGAGTTCATCCAAGACATCATGCACCATTTCGGAATACCCAACCGAATCATCACAGACTTGGGTTCCCCTTTTATAGCTATCGAATTTAGAAATTGGGCACAAGACTATGGCATCAGTATAAATTATGCGTCAGTTGCACACCCTGAAGCCAACGGACAAATAGAAAGAGCCAATGGACTTATACTAGCTGGATTAAAACCAAGATTATACGAAGAACTAGAAGACTACAGCTCTAAATAGATTAAAGAACTACCTAAAGTAGTACGGGGCTCCGCACTCAAGTAAGCAGAGCAACTGGATACTCACCCTTTTTCTAGTATATGGATCAGAAGCCGTACTACCAGCAGATTTGATATGGACATCCCCAAAAATAGAGCAACACGAAGAAAGAGAAGCAGAATAGACTCGAAGATTAGAACTTGACAGTACAGAAGAAGTCAGGATAAATGCTACCCTTCAATCAGCTCGATACCTCCAAGGTCTAAGTCGCCACTACAACAAAAGTACTAAACAACGCTCAGTACAAGTCGGAGACTTAGTTGTACAAAGAATACAAAAAACTAACGGACGCCATAAACTACTCAACTCATGGGAAGGCCCTTTTTATTGTCGCAAAAGTCTCTGGACCAGGCACATACAAGTTAATGACCGAAGATGGGGAAGAAGTGAAGAACACGTGGCATATCAGCCAGCTAAGAAGATTCTACGCTTGAAGAACTCAAGACAAAATCTATGTAACAATAAAAGCGATATGTAATCAGGATCCACGGTCAATGGAATAAAGATAATATTCCTCGCCAACATTTGTCTTATTATGATCGTTCCTAATTTGTTTTCACAAACCGGATGAGAGCAAAAGAGCTAAAAAGATGCCTGAGCTCGCCATCCCAAGTCTTTTCAGGCTTGGATGAGAGTAAGGCAGATAGGCCGACACTCTAACCTATCCTGGGTTGTTTTCATGACCTGGATGAGAGCCGGAGGTGCTCGACCTATTCCGGGTTGTTTTCACAATCGGATGAGAGCAAAAGAGCTGAAAAGATGCTTGAGCTCATCATCCCAAGTCTTTTTAGGCTTGGATGAGAGTAAGGCAGATAGGCCGATACTCAAACCTATCCTAGGTTGTTTTCACAATCTAGATAAGAGCGGAAGGTGCTTGACCTATCCCGGGTTGTTTTCACAACCGGATGAGAGCAAAAGAGCTAAAAAGATGCTTGAGCTCGCAATCCCAAGTCTTTTCAGGCTTCGATGAGAGTAAGGCAGACAGGCTAACACTTGAACCTATCCTGGGTTGTTCTCATGACCTGGATGAGAGCCGGAGGTGCTCAACCTACCCTGGGTTGTTTTCACAACCGGATGAGAGCAAAAGAGCTGAAAAGATGCTTGAGCTCGCAATCCCAAGTCTTTTCAGACTTGGATGAGAGTAAGGTAGACAGGCTGACACTCGAACCTATCCTGGGTTGTTTTTCATGGCCTGGATGAGAGCCGGAGGTGTTCACCCTATCCTGAGTTGTTTTCACAACCGGATGAGTGCAAAAGAGCTGAAAAGACGCTTGAGCTCGCAATCTTCAGAAACAAGAGCAAAAGAGTTGCGAATACACTTGAGCTCGTTCTATCTAGAATTATTCGGACAAGGATGGAAATTAAGTCCATACAAGACCTCAATAAGCAAGAAAGTATGAAACAAGCCTGAGCCCATCAAAACTACTCCGGATATGAGCAGAAGTGTCGGTGCTCACCAAGGTTCATGACAAACAAACAATACAAAAAGAAAACACTAAGATGAAGCTTTCTTACAAAACAATATGGAGAAGAGCTAATTCTCAGAATCATCATCAAAAGAAGACAAAGACACCTTTTTCAGAACAGAGACAATCTTCAACAATAGAGGACGGATTACACCATAGGAAACTACTCGGATTTAAGGAAGAACAAAGATTTACATAACGAACTGAACTACTGGGTACATCAACAACCAGACATACAATTGGGCACCCCACCCTTTGATCTCCTTTACGCCAACATCAAAACGAGGGCTAATACCATCATGCCCAAGCCACCATCAGATCATCGACGGAGACCAACTACCCACAGACTCGACTTCGTCATCCTCTGAGGCAAGAACTTCCCAGTTGACTTCATCTTTGGCAATGAGCGCCTCCCAATCAACTTCATCCTCGCTACCGCTGCTAAGGATAATCAAGTTTGCATCAACGAGGGGAGTAGAGACAGGATTGACCGCAGGAGCAGCCGCTGGATCCTCCACCTCCCTCGAAGATGGAACCAGTTTCGATGCCCCGGCAGGCGGAGCCTCCTTCTCCACTAGAGCCCCACAAACACTAAGGGACAATGACTCTGGCAATCAAGAAGCTCACGATGAAGAACCTCCACTCGACAAGGTCACCATAATCATAGCCCTTAAAGGACGAGCGAGCGATGAGCGCGGAACCTTACGGACGCAACGCCTTTGGATGAACTTCTTCTTCACCATCTTGGTTGTGGCAAAATTGAAAAGATAGAAGTGCCAAAAACAATCACTGAAGGGGGCAGTTAAATAGGACCAAGCTGTCTCTTCAAGCAGTCCAACAGCCTCCTCGAGATAAAGATAGATTTAATTTTACCACCTAAAATTAAGGGCAGAATCAATCCCTTCACCAAAGCCAACACGACGCTTCAGTTTCCAACATTAAATGTGCAGCGCAACCGATGTCAAAGTGGTGCACTTTATCATGCAGAGCAGCTCAATGGACAGAACAATAGAGTTCACCTTGCTACAAAGGAAAAAGACAAAACACTTGGACAATTATCAGGCTTTGACAAAAAAGGCTGACAAATCCAGCACTAGAACCTATCCTGGGTTGTTTTCATGACCTGGATGAGAGCCAGATAGTGCTCGACCTATCTCGGGTTGTTTCCATAATCGGATGAGAGCAAAAGGGCTAAAAAGATGCTTGAGCTCGCAATCCCAAGTCTTTTCAAGCTTGGATGAGAGTAAAGCAAGAAGGCGGACACTCGAACCTATCCTAGGTTATTTTTCATGGCCTGCATGAGAGCCAGAGATTCTTGACCTATCCCAGGTTGTTTTCACAACTGGATTAGAGCAAAAGAGCTAAAAAGATGCTTGAGCCCGCAATCTACAAATCAAGAGCAAAAGAGCTGAAAAGATGCTTGAGCTTGCAATTCCAAGTCTTTTCAGGCTTGATGAGAGTAAGAAGGCTGAAAAGCCAACACTCGACCTATCCTGGGTTGTTCTCACAACCCGGATGAGAGCTAGATAACGCTCGACCTATCCTGAGTTGTTCTACATAGGATGAAACAACCCAACTGATACAACACCAATGCTCGATAAGACCTACGAATATATCAAAACAAAGAGCAAGACTAGTTGGAGACACATAACTCAAAGGAACCTGAATTCGCCTACGAAGATCGAGGTTTATATCCAGCACATACTTAAAGAGTTCAGAAGTCTGGAAAAACAACTCAGGAAGATTCACCCAATGCAAGATATTAAAAGACGTATCAAAAGAACCAAAATTCCTTTAGAAGAAGCACAATACAAAATGTGTCTTTACAAAAAGAGAGATGTGCCTAGATACTACAGAACCTAAGTATCAGCCTCGTCATCAAAAGGTGGAAGATGAATATCAAGCTTGTCAGCAATAAAGTTGGCTAGGTCTTCAACCTTAGATTCTGCATTCTCGATGGACTCCAGGTAGTTGTCATCACTAGTGTCTTCCATAAGCTTTTCCAGAGGAACAGATGGCGCAAGAACCCAGACATGAGCCAAAACGTTCTTGACACATGCCCAGACCCCGTCCTTCACAAAGTTTTAGAGTCGCTCAGGAATCAGGGGGATGAACTCAGCCCAGGTCTTCCCATCATCTTTAGAAGTGCGAAGAAGCTTTGCAATGGTCTTGAAAGATTTCCACAATGTAGCAAATCATTGATCAGATAAAGCCAACTTCTTGGACAAATCATCAATTTTCTTCATCCCCTGCACAAGATCCCGATCAGCACCAAGCCTAATCAACTCAGCACGAGGAAGCTCTTCTTCGGCACGAGCCTTTACCTCTTTGGCCCTATTATGGCTAGACTAGATTGATATCTTCATATCTTCAATATCAGCCAAAAGCACTTGCTTGTATTTTCGAAGGGCTAAACAAGACAGTAAAGAAAAATCAGGCAGAAAGGAGAAAGAAGTAAAAAGAAGGAACAAAATAAAAGAGAACTCAAAATACCATCACACTCTTTCTTCATGGCCTCCACCTTTTCCAAGGCATCCTAGACCGCAGCTTTCCTGCGCTCCTCCGCCTTGATCACCTGAGCACGGAGAGCTTTCTCCTCCCGCTAATGTGTCTGACGCTCAATCTCCATCTCAGAATGATAGAGGTCCAGATCCGTCTTCAGAGCACTAATCTCAGAGGTCAACTTCTTCTCAGTTTTAGTTGAGAAAAAGAAGTTGACATGGTCCCAAGAGAAAGACTGATTGAACAAGATGAAGGGAAAAAAGAATAAGGCATAAGAACCCAAGAAGACCTGCAAAATAGTAATTCAAGAAAAATCTATCTGAAGTTTCTCTCCAAAAGAAGCTGCACCAGCCGCTAGAACTCCCCACTCCGTAGTCAACTCCGACAAGCGATGGGTGGCGTCGAATTCCCGCAATACGTCGCCATCCAGACACTGACCATCTCGGAACGATAGAGGTCTAGATCCGTCTTCAGAGCACTAATCTCAGAGGTCAACTTCTTCTCAGTTTTAGTCGAGAAAAAGAAGTCGACATGGTCCCGAGAGAAAGACTGATTGAACAAGATGAAGGGAAAAAAGAATAAGGCATAAGAACCCAAGAAGACTCGCAAAATAGTAACTCAAGAAAAATCTATCTGAAGTTTCTCTCCAAAAGAAGCCGCACCAGCCACTAGAACTCCCCACTCCGTAGTCAACTCTGACAAGCGATGGGTGGCATCGAATTCCCGCAATACGTCACCATCCAGACGCTGACTACTAATACCAAGGGCAGCGGGAGGAGAGACAGGCTGATGCAAGGATGACTAGACCAAGGCGGCAACCTGGGCAC
Source organism: Saccharum hybrid cultivar R570 (assembly GCA_038087645.1). NCBI lineage: Eukaryota > Viridiplantae > Streptophyta > Magnoliopsida > Poales > Poaceae > Saccharum > Saccharum hybrid cultivar. The sequence continues at coordinate 10,189,352 of JAQSUU010000703.1, forward strand.
TAGAAGCCCCGGCTACTTCCTTAGACAGACCTGCTACCACGGTCACCACCATCCCTGGAGTAGGTGACTCTACAGCAGCATGTTCATCAGAAGCCACCGTCTTCCTCACTGCCGCCTCGCTAATCGTAAGTTCTGAGTCATGAGACTCAGTACGTACCGCGGCACCACCGGAATGCGAAGAAGCCGGTTGAGGGATCAAAGAAGGCGCAGTGAAGATCTGTGAGACGATGAACAAACCTAAAAAATACAAGAAAAATAGAAAACAAAGGCAGACAACCTAACTAGGATTCACTTACTTGGCCGACTTCTTCTTCAAACTGAAACCCCCAAGCCGAGCTAAAGGTTTAGTGCAGGCATGGTAGCAGAAAAAAACATCATCACCATCTCGCACCAGGAATGGTGTCATCGACAACTAAGCCACAGGAGAACTCAGGCCCGACGACGGCTTAGTGCGAAGGGACAAGGACAAGTCAAAACAAGCGATCAAGAACAATAGCAAGAAACACAAAAATACAAATACAACTCACCGACGAGTGTTGAGGGCCGCATCTTCTTCCTCATCTTCCTCACCCTCCAGCAACTCGACCACAGAACCATCTGAGAAAGGAGAAAGTACTCAGTTAAGAACACAAACGAACTACAAAAAGAATAAAAATATTGAAATGCTCACCTAGGAGCATGCTACCTACAACTTGAGTACCTGGACGAGTACTCGATTGACGAGACTTCTTGGTAGAAGACAACCCGGCTGAAGCGTCATCTATTCGTGTCCTCTTGCTGCTATGAGGAGCCCGGGGAACTAAACGAGGGACATACTCAACGTATGGGATGGTTCCTGCAATGGAAGCACCAGGAAGGATGGTGGTGGCTTGAAACTTACTAGTTGAAGGTGCTCCAGCAAGATTCTCCCCAGCTTTACCCCAGAAGAGAGGTCATCCACAGGGATTGGGTCAACGAAATTTTGACCCAAATCCTATAGATAAACAACAACAATAAGGGAAGTAAGGGAAATCAACACAGAAAGTACTAGCAACAAAGGAAATATAAAGAATAAAGTACTTGCAGAAGAAAAACAACTTACAACAGGAGGCGGGTTATCAGCATAGTACTCAGGGACCATGTGCGGAACGACACTCACTCCCTTCAAGATCTTCTTGAGGTGCTCCAGCATCTCTTCTTCCATTAATTCCAGAGCCAGGACCATACGAGAAGGGTCCTCGGCCCCAGAATATTCAAAGTCATAGTGCTCCCTCACCTCCAAGGGTTGAACCCACCGGTGACGATTCCAAAGCCATTCAGTCCTTGCTGCTTCAGAACACGGATTCTATCAAGCAACGGCTGAATCTTCTTGAGCTCTTCGCTCGATAGTGGGTTCTTCTCCCAATGATCATTGACTAAGGGACCAGAGTTAGAGTGAATAGAAAGGGCAGGGAGCATGTTTTCGGTGTAAAACCACTCGGAATGCCACTCCTTCACAGAATCAACCAGGTCATAGTCGAAAAAGAGATTTTTCTTACCCTAGCGGAATTGAATCCCACAGCCACCCAGAGGAGAAATATTATCACTCCGGGGGTGTGGTTTCAGATGAAAGAAATAATGAAACAAGGAGATAGAAGGGGCGATTCCAAGGAAGGTTTCACAGAGATGAACAAACATGGACAAGTGAAGCACACCATTTGGAGTCAAATGATTAAGACAAATCCCGAAATATTGGAGGAAACGATGAAGAAAAGTAGAGGCGGGCAAGCAGAGATCGGCCCGAATAAAAGAGATAAACAGGACGATCTCACTAGGACTAGGAGTAGGAACCCAATGTTGGCCGGTGTAAGGTCCAAATGGCTAGAGGGGGGTGAATAGCCTATTTAAAAAATCTACAAGCTTCACTAAACAACCACGTTAGTATAAAAGATGGCTAAGCTAATTCTAGCACTAGCTCAACTACACTATGCAAGCCACCTATACAATTCTAGTGAAGCAAGGCTATGATCTCTAATACACACCAACAAGACTAAGTCACTAAGCTACTTACTCCTATGTGATAAAAGCTACACTAAGCAAACTACACTAGGACTAGTACAAGAAAGTAAAGAGCAAGTGACTTGATTCTTATACCAACGATGTAGAGAAGTAATGCACTCGAAGAATTAATCACAATGAGCAACCATAAGAGAAATCCTTGGCAAAGATATGACACAAGATTTTACCGAGGTTCACCTGCTTCCCGGCAAGCTACTCCTCGTTGTGGAGATGCACCCACTTATTGGTTGACGAGCTAATCGACTATCAAGAGTCAAGCCCTCGGCGGGCGCACACAACCGCACACAAGATGGGGATCCTCCAAGCCATGAGCTCCACTAGAGTATCCAATTTGCGAACTCCCACGGGGAAGGATCAAGAACCCCTTATAACACTTGGTGAGGGCTCCAACAATCTTTAATTGTGAGCTCAATCACCTCCGCTGCTCCAAGCCGTCTACCATGTTAGGAAACATGGAAGAGTAACAAGAAATCCGCAGCAACTGGAAGATCAAGTGCCTCTAGAATGCAACTCTCAAGCAATGCACTTGAATCTCACTCAATCTCACTCAAGATGTGCAACTAAGCAAAGAGATGAGTGGAGGGGTTGTTCTCTAGCTCAAAGGATGTCTCTAGGTCTCAAAATGTGCAAGAGTTAGCCTCAAACCCTGACCAACTTCTATTTATAGCAAAGGGGTACGTAGCTAGCCGTTACCGGACGACACAGTGAAAAACGAGTTGACCGGAAGCACCGGTCAGGGTGACCGGACGCGTCTGGTCACTACAGGACAAGCATGAACAGTGCGTGTCAGAAGTAGCCATTGCCGTGACCGGACGCGCTGCACCCGGCATCTGGTCGGAGTCCAGAGAGCTCCCACTCCGACCGGACGCGTCTGATCGCACATGACCGATTGCGTCACGCGTCCGATCGGCTCTACGTACACCTCTGCCCCTCTGGGTGCCTGACCGGACGCTCTGGTTCTGTGAGGGACCAGACGTGCCTGTTGTAAACCCTAACACCCACGCGCCTGACAGCTACGAAGAACTGACCGGACGCATCAGGTCAAACCATGACCGCGTTCGGTGCAGCGTCCGGTCACCACAGTGACCACCGTTCGCCTCCGTTTCTTTTCCAACTTCCGGCGCAATAGAAAATAGGCATTTCACTTCTCCAAAAAGCGTCGAATCCTGCCTTGTAATCTCGGCGGGAGGGAGAGAGAAACCAAACCCCTCTCTACCGCTTAAATTCCACCGCCTTCGTAAAAGTGCTAACACCACCAAGTGTACACCACCATGTGCATGTGTGTTAGCATTTCACAAACATTTTCAAGGCGTTATGTTATCTCTCTACTAGATCCAATGCATATGCTCAAGACATTGATCTAGTGGCACTTGATTCCCGAGCTAACTGTGATTGCCCCTCTTGATAGTCGGCTATGTATCCTAAATCCGGTCAATCACTTCTCTACTCATCTTAGACCGGCAAAAGGAAAACCCTATGGTTATACCTTTGCCTTACGCTCTTAGATCCTTCTCCTCCACTTGATCATCATGTCCATCATTTATGTGCATCTCCACCATGATCGTCATTTCATGTCCATGCACCATCTCTTTGTGATCTTGTGGCCACCACTCCTTGCCACATACACCTTCATCACATGTGTTGCTTATGCCTAACTCAAAACACTTAACAAATGGCATTAGCAACTTGGTGTCATTAATTACCAAAACCAAACTAGGGCTTTCAATCTCCCCCTTTTTGGTAATTGATGGCAACCATCACAAAGATATGAAATGAAATCAATTTTTAATTTCGATAGTATTAGCTCCCCCTAGATATGTGCTTCCATGAGTTTGGTTCAATTGTGCACATATGTATTGATTTGAATTTTGGGAGAGTTACTACTATCAAATTGATGCTAAGGTATATAGAATGGACCTTTGAAGCATGATACCAATCGGAGTTGCCTTTATATACCATCCTTAGCATCGATGTAGCTAGACACCACTTGTAATACATCACTTGTAAAGATCACAAACACTAAAGTACCTCGTGAGATCAATATTATAAGCAAAGGTGTCTAGATACCACTTGTAAAGCTACTCTCAACAAATCATCATTCAAGTTCTATTTCTAGCAATCACCATACAATCATGAATATGAATTTAAGCTTTGTAATGCAACAATTCATCATGTTAATGCACATACAAATGCAACAAATGATTCATGAGCTTGTTCCCCCTACTCGTGTGCTCAATTTTAATTGATCCCTTTCCAATGTCTTATCTTTGATTTCTCTCCCCCTTACTATACCTTGGTGACTTACTTCTCCCCCTTTGCAACTTAACTTTTTATCTTTGTGACTTTTCTCTCCCCCTTTGTCAACAATCACCCAAAAAGTGGCAATTTTAGTGAGAGTCAAGTCAATCAATATGAGGGAGTCCAAATTATGGTTCAATCTAGATCACTTGCCTAGAATATGTAATTCAGTTTGATCCAAGGACAAGCTTCTTCACACCTCATAAAGTATAAGGGTTATCTTGACTATGTTGAATTACACATCATGAGCTCATTTTCTAGATTCAACACTAGGTTTGCAAGCCCACAAACATGTCATATGCTACCACTAGATCAAACAAACATAGAAGCAATAGTGGTACCATATATACATCAAAATCATTTGATTTTTATGAATGAGCCTATTTGTCATGGAAATATGTCTATATATTCTAAACATGTCCTTAGCAAAGTATGAATGATATGCCAAACAACTTTACCTTGCATTGTCGAAGGGGAGGCATGTCATATAAGAATGTGGGGGTGCACTCATTTCAAGTTGGAGAAGTCAAGTATGTTCAATTCATTCTTCAACTTGTAAAATCTCTTTTCATCAAGTGGCTTTGTGAATATGTCGGCTAGTTGATCTTTGATGCCAATGCTCTCAATACTAATATCACCCTTTTGTTGATGGTCCCTTATGAAGTGATGCCTAATATTAATGTGCTTGGTTCTTGAATGTTGAACCGGATTTTGTGTCATCTTGATTGCACTTTCATTGTCACAAAACAATGGCACATTCTTGAATTTGATTCCAAAGTCACTCAAAGTTGCCTTCATCCAAAGCAATTGTGCACAACAACTACCGGCACTAATGTATTCGGTCTCGGTGGTAGATAGTGCAACACTATTTTGTTTCTTTGATGACCATGAAACAAGAGACCTTCCAAGCAATTGACAAGTGCCACTTCTGCTTATTCTATCAATCTTGCATCCACCATAGTCGGAGTCTGAATATCCAATCAACTCAAAATTAGACCCTTTTGGAAACTATAATCCAACATCATGAGTGCCCTTAAGATATCTCAATATTCTCTTGGTTGTTTTCAAGTGACTTACTCTAGGTGAAGCTTGATATCTTTCACACTTGCACACACTAAACATCACATCCGGCCTAGAAGCGGTGACATAGAGCAAACTTCCAATCATAGACCGGTATTACTTTTGATCTACCATGTTGCCGCTAGCATCAACACCCAATTGATCATTTGTGTCCATTGGTGTACTCATTGGCTTAGCATCTTGCAATCCAAACTTCTTGATCATGTCCTTGATGTACTTCCCTTGACTTACAAAAGTGTCATTCTTCATTTGCTTGATTTGAAGTCCAAGAAAGTAACTAAGCTCTCCAATTATAGACATCTCAAACTCATTAGCCATTATTTTTCCAAACTCTTCACAAAAGCCTTGATTTGTTGATCCAAAAATAATATCATCAACATGGATTTGTAACACAAACAAGTCATTTCCAAGCTTCTTGGTGAAGAGAGTGGTGTCAACCTTTCCCATCTTGAACCCTTTAGAGAGAAGAAAGTCCCTCAATCTCTCATACCATGCTCTAGGTGCTTGCTTCAAACCATACAATGCCTTCTTTAGCTTGAAAACATGGTCGGGCTTCTTGTCATCTTCAAAACTGGGAGGTTGCTCAATATAAACTTCTTCATTGATGTAGCCATTGAGAAATGCACTCTTGATATCCATTTGATAGGGCTTGATGTTGTGTGCACAAGCATATGCTAATAATATTCTAATTGCCTCCAATCTTGCAACCGGTGCATATGTTTCTCCAAAGTCAAGACCCTCAACTTGAGTGTATCCTTGTGCTACCAATTTTGCTTTGTTTCTCACAATTACACCATCTTGATCTTGCTTGTTTCTAAAGACCCATTTGGTGCCAATTACATTATAGTTCTTTGGTCTTTCCACAAATTCCCAAACTTGATTTCTAGCAAAGTTGTTTAGTTCTTCATGCATGGCATTTACCAAATCGGAATCCTTCAAAGCATCTTATATTTTCTTAGGTTCTTCAAGAGACACAAATGAGTAGTGCTCACAAAAGGATGCTAATCTTGATCTAGTTTGAACACCACTTTGAATTCCACCAATGATTTGATCCAATGGATGATCTCTTGCAATATTGGTAGGTTGGAGTATTGGGAGTTGATTGCTTCCACTAGCTTGACCTTGATCTTGCACTTCATCATGAGAACCACTAGAGCTTGCTTAATTTGTATCAATTTGCACACTTTGGTTGATCACATGAATATCATCATCATCATCAACTTGCCTTGGTCTAACATCACTAATGTCCATGTTCTTCATTGCTTTTGCCAATTGATCTCCTCTCACATCATCAAGATTTTGAGCTTCATTTTGAGACCCTTGGGTTTCATCAAACTCAACATCATGAACTTCTTCCAAGATGCTATTTGTGAGATTCCCAACTCTATATGCTTTGCTTGTGGTGGAATAACCAAGTAAGAATCCTTCATCACATTTCTTTTCAAACTTGCTCAATCTTGTGCCTTTCTTGAGAATATAGCATATGCAACCAAACACTCTAAAGTATGCAATGTTGGGATTTCTTCCATTCAATAGCTCATATGGTGTCTTCCCAAGCTTCCCATGGCAATAGAGGCGGTTGCTACAATAGCAAGCCGTGTTGATGGCTTCACTCCAAAATGAATGACTCACATTGTATTCACTAATCATTGATCTAGCCATGTCAATCAAGGTTCTATTTCTCCTTTCAACTACACCATTGGTTTGAGGAGTGTATGTTGGAGAGAATTGATGTCCAATACCGAGATCATCACACAAATCTTCAATTCTTGTGTTCTTGAACTCACTACAATTATCACTTCTAATATTCTTGATATTAGTTTTAAATTCATTTTGCACTCTCTTGACAAAAGACTTGAATAGATCATAAACATCACTTTTGTCATAGAGAAAGAACACCCAAGTGTATCTAGTGTAATCATCAACAATCACAAAACCATACTTGTTGCCACTAATGCTAGTGTATGTTGTTGGCCCAAACAAGTCCATGTGCAATAGCTCAAATGCCTTTGATGTGCTCATTTCACTCTTACTAGGATGTGCATTTCCAACTTGTTTGCTGGCTTGACAAGCACTACAAGGTTTATCCTTCTCAAAGGTGACATCCTTCAAGCCTCTAACTAAGTCATGGATCAAAAGTTTGTTCAATTATTTCATTCCAACATGACCAAGCCTTCTATGCCACAACCATCCCATACTAGATTTACTAAGCAGGCATGATGTCAAATGTTTCTCACTATCATTGAAGTCAACCAAGTACAAGCTACCATGTCTAAATCCTTTGAATATCAAATTTGATCCATCAACACTAATGACTTCAACATCATCACTACCAAATATACACTTGAAGCCAAGATCACAAAGTTGTGCCACCGATAAAAGATTGAAGTCCAAGCTCTCAACTAGCAATACATTAGATATGCTCATGTCATTTGAGATAGCAATTTTACTAAGCCCCTTGACCTTGCCTTTCTTATTATTGCCGAAAGTGATAGCATTAAAACCACCATTTTGACTTGTATCAATTGATTTGAACATACAAGAATCCCCGGTCATATATTGAGTGCACCCACTATCAAGCACCCAATGCCTTCCTCCGGCTTTGTAATTGACCTACAAGACAAGATCAATTCTTTTTAGGTACCCAAACTTGTTTGGGTCCTCCAAGGTTAGTGACCAAGCTCTTTGGTACCCAAATGGCTTTCTTCTTTGAGCCCATCCATGGTGTACCAATGAACTTAGCATGAACACCATTAGTACCCTTGGTAAGCATATATAAAGAATCAAACTTAATTGAGGATACATTAGCATTGGATTTTTTGTTCATGCAATGTTGCTCTATGTGACCAACTTGCTTGCAACTTTTGCAATAGCTACCATTGTTCTTCACAAAACGAGTCTTGTGAGGAGCAAAAGCGGCCTTACCTTTCTTGGATTATAGCCCAATCCCTCTTTATAGAGAGACGCCCTTTGACTACCCAAGCACATAAGCAAGCGGTCCTCACCACCATAAGCCTTGGCTAAGGTGTGATTGAGCTCTTTTACCTCCTTCTTGAGATTCTCATTCTCAACTATTAGTGTGGAATCACAAGTGAAACTGTCACTAATAGATGAGGATGATGTGGATATGCTACATGAAGGGTTAGTAGAAGTGACAACAATAGGCTTATAAAAGGAGTCATCAATTATATCACATGATATGCCTATGTTGCAAGTTTTAGCTTTCTCAACATTAGTTGGCATGTTTTCACATTTTTCAACTAGAGAGGAATGAGCTTCTTCAAGTTTAGTGTGAGACTTTTGAAGCTTCTTATGGTCTACCTTTAGACTCTCATAAGATACCCTAAGCTCATCAAGTTCTTGCATAAGGTTTTTCTTTTCCTTAAGCAAGCCCTTTCACTCCTTTTTAGATTCTTTAAAATGTTGAGTGCAATCTTCTAGCATAGTGATTAGTTCATCTTTATTTAAATCATCATCATCACTATCACTATCACTAGCACTATCATGATCACTCTCATCGTCGGATGATACCTTAGCGGCCTTAGCCATGAATCACGATGGAGTGTCGAAGAGGGAGACCTTCTCTTGAATGGCAATGCTAGCATGTCCCTTCTTCTTGCTCTTGTTGTCATCCTCATCATCACTTGAGGAATCATCACTATCCCATGTAGTAACATGAGAATCATTCTTCTTCTTATGAGAGCTCTCCTTCTTTTCTTGCTTCTTCTTTTGCTTCTTCCTCTCTTTCCTGATAGCATCTTCATTATCACTATCATAAGGACACTTTGCAATGAGATGGTCCTTGCTATGGCATCTAAAGCATCTCATGGTATGGTCATTCTTCTTGAATGAGTTCTTCCTCCTTCTTGCACGAAAGCCTTTTTTCTTCATGAATTTGCCAAATTGCTTGACAAAGAGAGCCATCTTCTCATCAATGTCATCACTATTACAAGAGCTTGAGTCTTCATCACTTAATGATTCAATCTTGGATTTGCCCTTGGATGTGGTGGCTTTGAATGCCACACTCTTCTTTTTCTCATCATCCTTCTTCTCACTTTTCTTCTTCTTCTTTTTGACCAACTCCTCTTTCTCATCATCTTCTCTATATGAATCATCGGTCATCACTTCTTGGAATACTTGTTCAGGAGTTGAATCCTTCAATGTAGTCCTCACTAGCACGGTGATCAATGTATCAAACCTCTTGGGCAAGCTTCTCAAGAACTTCATAAAGAATTGGTTGTCCTTGACCTCCTCACCAAGTGCCTTGAGCTCATTGACAATGACTTGCAACTGATGAAACATTTCTGGTACACTCTCATCTTCTTACATCTTGAAGCTAGAAAACTTTTCTTGCAAGATATATGCTCTAGCGTTCTTTGTGCCTTCGGTGCCCTTAAATGTTTCTTCTAGCTTGAACCAAGCATCATGTGCAACTTCTATGTTCTTCACTTGCTCAAATGTATTGTCATCTAATGCCTCATGAAGAGCACTAATGGCAATGTCATTGCATTGGAGCTTCTTCTCTTCCACCGGTGTAGGTGCTTCTGGATTAGCAACCTCAAATTTTGTTTCGGTGACCTTCCACACTTCTCTATTGATTGACTTGAGGTGTGCGGTCATCTTAATCTTCCAATATGCATAATTTGTGCCATCAAAGTGAGGTGCCTTCTTGGTGTTGTTGATGTGCAAGCTTAATTGAGCCATTTCTTTTTCACCGTAGGTTGTTAAGCCTCAAATAAACGGTGCCTCGGCCCTGATACCACTTGTAAGGTCCAAATGGCTAGAGGGGGGGTGAATAGCCTATTTAAAAAATCTACAAGCTTCACTAAACAACCACGCTAGTATAAAAGATGGCTAAGCTAATTCTAGTACTAGCTCAACTATACTATGCAAGCCACCTATACAATTCTAGTGAAGCAAGGCTATGATCTCTAATACACACCAACAAGACTAAGTCACTAAGCTACTTACTCCTATGTGATAAAAGCTACACTAAGAAAACTACACTAGGACTAGTACAAGAAAGTAAAGAGCAAGTGACTTGATTCTTATACCAACAATGTAGAGAAGTAATGCACTCGAAGAATCAATCATAATGATCAACCACACGAGAAATCCTCGGCAAAGAGATGACACAAGAATTTTACCGAGGTTCACTTGCTTCCCGGCAAGCTACTCCTCGTTGTGGCGATGCACCCACTTGTCGATTCGCGAGCTAATCGACTATCAAGAGTCGAGCCCTCGGCGAGTGCCACACAACCGCACACAAGATGGTAATCATTAATGCTTAAGCATCAAGTTAATTATCATTAACCTGTCATCTATATTAGAACCTGTACTAGAGCACTCACTTTATTAGGAGCAAACAATATTAACCATAGCAGGTATAAATTTAGGCAACCTTTCCATCGTTATCCAATTAACCATCCGTTCAATTTAATGGAATCTACGTTGCCGCTGCTCAAGTCAAGTGCTCACTAACCGGGAGCGACGGCGATTCGAATCGAATTCCTATCCAGCTGGAGGGGTATTTCTAACACTCACCGAGTCACGCCTGGCGAGGGCTGCTCAGGTCACCTTTGGTACAGTTCAGGAGCCGTGGGTCCGAATGATGTCGCGACCCCAAGGGCGACACTCTGCTAGGTGATAGGGACTCTAACCCCCCCCTTGGTCTCACGCCAATGTCCCCAAGCACATCCTTTCTCTCCTCCAAGAAGCAACCTACCATTCGATTCCCGGCCTGAACTGTATTACTCGGATTCGCGGTCGGAACGACTTATCCGGCCAACTAAGTGTTAGACTGCGTTCAACATGACTCAAGGACGTACAGTGAATCGGTCCTTAAACGACTCAGACGGGGATAGATCCACACCCAAGACCTCCATGCCTTGTTGCTTCACTATCGTCATCCCGCCCGGTCTCATTTCATTTTATTAACACATGATTCCTTTCCACGATAGCAAATATAGCCAACCGTGCCATATATGAATATCCCTATATCTCGCAGGTGACAGGAAATCACCTGACTTCTACCGCTTAAAGCAGGGCTAAGCATCTATTCGATCCTAGTCTATGTAGGATTCAAGGATTCATATATCTGGATAAGGAATGATATAATGCAGCAAGGTTTTCAACCAACTCCTACCACTTAATGCAACAATACTTATAACATATATAGAATTAATTGCTTTGAAGGTAGGAGGCTTATAATGCTCCGGGGCTTGCCTGGGATCCGACTCAAGTTAGAGTATGTCAGATGAATTCACTTGGCGAGCATCCTCCCATCTAGCACTTGCCCGATCCTTCTATCTTCGGGATGGATCCACCAAACACCGCCTTCGGGTTTGGCTCCAACGCCACATCCTTCACACGTTTCTGCTAGCGTACCTATATGAGATGCAACCATGCACATGTGTGAATGCATAGAAGTGCAATAAACAGAGTAATCAAACAAGCATACCAAAGTTCTCATAAACACCTAGAGCTAATTAACTTAATTCTCACTAAGGCATAACATAGAAGATTGCAAACACATCAATCAAGACACAAGTCTTATAAGATCCTAGGGTACCAAACCAAGTACCAACAAAGACATGTGTCACACTTCAATACACAAGCATGGCAAAGTTAATCAAAGCACTACAACTAAAATCTGTCACTTTCTGGACATACATATAGTAGCTCAGTAAATTAATCATAACTGGAGATCCCTAAATCCAATTGACTTGCAAGACGATATCATGGAAAGCTTATGAAATTCTCTACATTTCATTTAATATCATCTAAACTTGATTCTAACATTTACCAGGTCGAAATACAGAAGGTACAGAATCTGTCCTGGAAGGACAGAGAGCAACATAAATCTGAACTCAACTTAGAACAGCTGTAGTTTCTAAACCATATGGCCAAATGCCACCAAAATTTAACAGCAGCTAGATCATGAAATTCACAACAACTTTGTTATAGCACACAAGACATGAAAACCTCATTTGCATAGGGTAATTAACAATATTCTTAAATCTGTTCAGAAACCTCATTTGCAAGAAATAATTATTAACTTATGTTGCAAACATATACTTGGACAAAACTAACTTTACCAACATTTCATACATGACTAAAGAACACCAGAAAACATAGTGCCCATTCCTAAATAAATTCTTTTAATATATTTTCTTACTTTATTTAGATAATTAGGTGGAATTATGAACACCTATCAAAAGTGCATAATAAATTATACCAAAATTACAGTGGCCTACAAATACTCCCAAAAGTCTATTGTCCAAATTTGAAACCATTTGGACAGGTATATCAACCTCTAAGAAAAAGACAAATGGCCATAGCAATAAATTATGTGAGAGCAAGTTAAACCTAAAACTCAATATTTTCTATGAACACATGGCCATAGTATGGATCAAAATGATAGAGCATTCTCATACTAAGATAATGGAACAACATTTTCTATTTTATCATTTATATATTATTTATAAGCTATTTATCAAGCCTTAAACAAGTTAAATCAATAATTAGATCATACAATAAGCAATGACCATGAAATTTATACCACAGTACATCCATATCATGACAAACCCACCATCAAAATTTCACATCATTTGGAGCATCACAACTCAAGATATAAAATGACAAGCAAAATAATATAGATTCCCTTATTTATCAAGGTCCAATCAAAACCCTAAGAAAACAGTGAACAATTAGTGTGTTTAATATTTTTCCTAGCAAGTACATGTCCTCACAAAATTAACAAAACAAGAATCATCATTTTTGGAGTTCTAAAACTCTAGATATGGCTCTGCTCAAGTTGGTAAGCATTTTTGGAGCATTTTTAAGGCTTAAATAAAGACATCAGAAAATATCTACAACATGTAACATATAATGACTCCACTGCATAGATCTTTTCCCAAGGTTTCCAAAAAGTCCCCATTTACTATTTTTGGAATTACCTAACAGGAGATATAAATTTTAGAAGATTTACATCAAATCTGATATTCAAAAACGAAATAAAACAACCCTAACAACATTCGCTAGGCACACCCGATTACTTACCCAACTCAGCCATTACTTAAGCCAACATGTGGGACCCGCTGGACCACCTAGTCCCACCTGTCATTCAAATAAAAGGACACAGAGAGAGGAAGCCGGCTTCTTCTACCTCTCGATAGCGAGCACAGGAATGGAGGGGGGGGGAAACGGGCTCCGGCGAGGGGAAAAACCGGCCTGCGGCTCGCCGGCGGCGGAGGAGCAGCACGGGAGCTGCGCGACGGTAAGGCGCACCTGTGGCCACCTGCAGCATGGCCTGCGACCGTCCGTGGCCCTCTGGCCACGCGAGCCAGGAGGCACGGCGACGGCTGCAGGCGGCGGTGGCGCTGCCGGCGACCAGTAGCCCGGCGAGCACGCGCAGGGGACGGAGCACGGTGAGGCGGAGGTGGTGACGCCCTTGGTCGGGATGGAGATGGAGCGCAGCAGCGGTTGGGCGGAGCTCCACCGCTCGGCAATGGTGGCCGTGGCGGCGAGCTTCGGAAGCTCGAGCTTGCGCGCGAGAAGGAGCGGAAAGGGACTGAAGAGGGGCTAGGGAGGAGCTCGGGCGGTCGCTCAGTTGTTCCACCATGCCAAGTGAGGCGCGGACACACGGCAGAGGGGACGACACGCGTCTTCCATGGTGGAGGCGAACTGGTGCATGGCCGCCACGCCCTCCCCTAAGGGAACAGCTGTCGAGCAGTTGGCAGGCATCACTTAGACCACTTTGGGGCGCCAGTTTGGGCTTGTTGCTCTCCGATTTGGGCCAAGGGCCTTTAAACAAAATTATTGCCCAGATAATGCTCTACAAGTTTCATTTAAGGAGCAAGGTCATTAGTGTCCTAGATTAGGAGATAATTAGCCCCAAAGTTGACAATGTCAGTGATTTAAAAGCAACGAGCAACAATCCAAAATGGGGGTCAAAATGAATTGCAATTGGTGCCATCTTCTTGTATGTTCTTCCCCATCATGTAATCTCCAACTTTTACATTTGGACCAATTTAAGTTGCATAGCAAAATTTGGAGAACGCGAGATGCCAACCACCATGGCATTGTAATTCCAGACTTAGCCAAATTCGAGACCTTGAAAACAGCACTAAGTTGATTCTTGTGAGCTCTATTTGGCTAGGTTAGAGGCCAAATTAGCTCTTGACCATTAAACAAAGTTTGTTCTATACAAGATGAACTACAAATTTTGTTTAAGGTCATACCTCATAACTGGTACAGAAGTCAAACTCTCACTTTGGTCAAAGTATCAACTCGATAAAGCCGAAACTAGGATGTTAGGCCAATCGGGGCAATTTCTTGACATTTGCTCAATATGAATCCTTCATGACTTTTGTTGTAGAGTTCATCTAGAGTCATTTGGGCAAGTTTGCATGGTTTGGCTGATGATCTACAATTCCATTCACTTCATGATGCAAGTTCCAATAGGAATGGAACTTATCATTTTATGTGACTTTTTTATTCCAAACTCCGTGAAACTTTTCCAGGGGTCCCTATAGATAGAATGTGATGTGAGACACATGAATATATTGTAATAACACCACCCAGCATATATCTTGAAAATGTCCTATATGCAAAGCAAAGGAGTAACATCCAAGTTTAGATTAGGGCTTATTTCCATAGGTTTGACCTTGACATCATCACCTCCACTAATCTATCATGATTGAGCTTAAACCCACTACTTAATTGGTGATAAACACCTAGGGTGTTACAGCCCTCCCCCCTTAAAAGAATCGCGTCCCGAGATTCAGAATGGAAGACCTTTTAAGGAAGAGAGACACGTTATCAAGTTCCCAACATTTGCTATAGCATTCAGCTACAAAGCTTCAACATCGGTGAACAATTTGGCCAAAGGCACTTTCTGACACTGACTTTTCATGGTAAAATTTGTCTAAAGAATTTCCTTCATTGACTTCCATGAAGCATTGTTACTTTGGGAGGAATCCAAGATAGCACGTACTGCATTCTCAGTGTACGGAGATCATTTGGTCCATGAGTGAACCACTCACAAGTATCTGATTCTTTAGTGAACACAACATAGTCTGTATGAACTTGACACTAGATCGAAATATTCATAAGTATGCTCGTTGAAATGACTCTATGTTCACATGGTTTTGAAAGGCAGTTCTCTACCAAAATGGCTTGAGTACAACCTTTCAAAAAGGGTGAGATCATAGATGACAAACATTCTCTGAGGTTATAGGATACTGACTAACCAATAGACAGGGTCTATGTTGGTCGTAAATGTTCAATCCTTCTGATATCAACTAATGGAAAACTACTTAAGGTTCCATGTGTGCAGTTCTCTTTCTCTGATGACAACACTGTATTATCTGAGTCTATCGAGGGGTTAGTGAATGTGATAGCTGACTCTGTCGGCTTCGTATTTCTGTCAATAGTCATCTAAAAGATTCTCTTATCCAAATGCAACAGTTATCCGGGTGGAATCAGATGTAAGCTCTTGGTAAAAACATGTATAAGGTACCAAAGTATGTCATCATTGGAAAATAATTCCCAAAGAAAGATGTAATGAGGCCTTAAGAACAACAAAAGTTGTAATTATTCACTTAACCGCGGGGAGTAGTCTACCACCAAGCGATTGAATAAAATTTTCCTTGGTGACTTAGTTGTACTGTAAGTTGAGTTGACTTGCAGCATAACAACTTTGTCAGGCCAACCTTTCACCATGAGACTTTCTCTTTAGGGTCATATAGCAGCTCTAAGATGGGAAATCTGTTGTTTGACACTTTTCAAATTGCTTTTGATTTGCAAATTTACTCGTAGAACCCTTGATTGTCCCAATAATTATTGATGAGAGAACATAAAAGCAAAGAGAAAGGGTGTCCAACAGGATCCTTAAGACCACTTAAGAGATCGTCCAAAAGAGTAATGAACAAGCCATTTGTGGCACCTAAGGGCACAAGGATGCTAATTGAAACTAGGTCATGCTTTCTCTAATTCTTCACTTTAGCTGATAGAACACCTTGCACTATCTGTGTGATTGTCCAAGACGGAATTGACTTGATCACAATGGCTCTAGAAGATAGAGTATCTCTCAAGTTGTTGGCTAGTTGATTAACTTCTTATTGGTTATTGCTCTGTAAGACATAGCCTTTGTAGTTACCAAAGAGTCGTTACCTAGCTGGAGATTAACCTTCCTATTGGTAACTAATCAGTTGTCTCTCAACACTAAAAGGTTCCAAATCTTCACTCTTGACCACAACAACTGTGGTTGAAACAGAACAGATGGTTGCCATTGAAGTTAGCAAATATGAAATTATTCTAGAGATGGTTGATTTCGATTGTATGGTCATTATGCACCCAAGATTGCGACTTGGATAGCTCTGGTCATATGCACAATGCGTCAATCGATTCTCATCCCACAGATAACTTATCCAAAAGTAAGTGTTGTGTGTCCTTTTTATCCAACAGAGCTGAGATACGTGGCTCCCTACATGCTGGTTGTCAATACTTGGGCAACTATGTAGAGTCACTTGACTACCACATATTGCAGTCTGTTAAAGTTTATGTCGGTGACCTGTTCTTCAAAGGTTATCCTCTTAGCAACTTCAGGAGGAAGCTCCACTACTTTTGGTCTAAGATATGGATCTTACGATATGATATGGAGAGATAATCAAGAAAAGGAACACGAGAAAATAACACATCGACTGTCGCTTCATAATGGATCATGACTAAAAACCGTGATACCAGCGCGTGCCAAGCAGCCAGCCATGTGTCTGCAGCCACAGGAGGCCCTTGGTTTCGTCGCGGCACCATCAGCGGCTACTCATAACACCAATACTAAACGCATAACGAAAGTGAAATTTCAAGTGGCACCAATGGGCTGTAAGAACAAGCGCCATCCAAGAAGGGATAGGAAACAAAGGTAGTCACAAGGTTTAAAATCAACACGAAAATGATCCGAAGATCAAAATATAGCACAAGAGAACATCACGCAATTGCCAAGGATAACTGAGCAAGAGGCTCTTGCTTAAATTCTACGTACGACTTGCGTCCACCAAGGGGAGTACCATATAAAAGATTAACAGGAGATTCATTCATGTTGGGCAACAACATGAGATCAAGACTGATAAACGTCTCGAGACTTGAGAAGGTTGGGGACGGATTAAGCAAATTTTAAGGGCAAAAACCGACACATAGTCATAGATTGAGTTGATAAGGTAGATACACGAATTTGCAAGCACACGATTTAGAGACCATAGCAGAGATACACTGTGTCATACTAGCTAACCTTTGGGAGAGGTAACCGGAAGGTCCAACATGGATTTGGGTACGGTCTCCATAATTGGCAACGTACGAACCATGGTCAAAGGCTAGCATTGATAAAAGTTAACTTGGTTGGTCAGTCGATAAAGGTCTTCATAAAAAGGGTTGCAAAACATCCACAACTTATGCAAACATATCGGAGAACTAAACTTTGTGTTTTCGGTCAAGCAAAGGCATGGATACAACATTCAAGGGCTAACCACCAAGTCTACAGGCTCAGGCTCCTAAGAGAGAGAACCTAATTGGAGACAACAACCATACAATTACATACGTGAACATTGTTCTAGGATAAAGCTATGTGACCCTCGTATGCTCACCGAGGACACACGAGGTGACAACTAGAGCACTACCCAGATACAAACACACATACAACATCACAATCAAGCAGTCCTTTGAGAAAATTCAACGAATGGTTTAAGCAACCCATACAAGGCACAAGGCTCACCCAAAACAAGCATTTATCTCAAGCATGAACTAACTACAAGTTTAGCTCAAAACAACGCTAGCTAAGGAAGCCAACTTAGCATGTGCCCAGAATCTGGACAGCAGCACAGTGGTTACTTGTTTCAACCATAACTGAGGTTGTAGACATCCCACAAAGGTGATCCTAGACTTTCTAGAAAGCTTAGGAAGATGACTACACTTTAGTTATTCACACCAAAAGCTAATTCATAGATTAACATGACCAAAAATGCTACTGTTTCAGATCTATACCAATATGGACAGAAAACTAACAAGAACTTCAAAAATGCGTAACTGGAGTTCTAGGGACACAACAAGGCTGAGCCTTAACTTTATGTAAAGCTTATTAAGTTGTCTATAACTTTCTTATTATCATATTAAGATGATTCTACAGCTAACAAGGTTAAACAAGACAAAGAAGACATCTCTGCCCAGATTTGGACAGATTCTGTCATTCCACTTTACAAGCTCATAACTAGAAATTTCGACCACCAAAAATTAGTGCTATAGGACACTTTGGAAAGCTTAGAAAAAGTACTACACTTCTTCTATTATCTCCAAGACATGATTCCTTATGCACATAGGTCAAACAAACCAAACATTCAGATCTGTTCTGAACATGAGCAGATTCTGACAACAAACTTCTAAAATTTATAACTCTCAAACCATAAGACCTAGGGTCATGAAATTTTAGGACAAGCTACATAAGTAAGTTATCTACAACTTTGGTATTCTCCATAACTACAGAAAACACCATTATGAGCACGAAAGCATCACTACAACTGAAACTATTCTAGTAGCCAACATTCAACAAGCAAAACAAAGCTTACCTTTGTTCTACTTAACAAGAGAGCACACAAACATGTTATTTTAGTAGCTCTAAATTTTTGTTACCTTAGATCAACATAAATTTAATTCATTCATGAGAATCCATATTACTCACAAGTTACTTACTATAGAACAAGGGTGAGAGGAGCATAGTTATGTATTAAGCAACAACATGATGATGCATGCTTCGTCCCTATTCGTCCTCACAAGATTGCCAATCTATGGTGGCGATCACGTTCTATGTCGGTGGCATAACACGCACTCTCTCGATATATAGCTAGTCGTCAGCTACATTCGACTTACGCATTCGTGGTTAGCGTACCTGCAGAAAAGTTTCATTGCAGCCCAACATTTCCCAATATAGCATACAATGCAAGCAGAGAAGTAAAATTCTAAGTACTCCCATGTACATATACCCCCGTATACATACATGTAGCACCAAAACTACCCGAATCATCAATCTCCCACAATTAAGTACCTTCATATATACATGTGTGTAACATGTAAATAATCCAGTAACCAAAACTAGCTCTCCCCTAGACCGAGGGTTGGACGGTCATGCTCTCACAACTCACACTTACCTGAGCGTAGGTGCGATGTTGCATAAAAGTAAACTAGCAACATATATGGCTATTTCATATATGAAGACTACCTCTAATCTGACACACCGGTAGCATAGTGTGGGAGAGTTATCACACATACATACCTTGGCCTGGGGCGTAGATGCAAAAATAAAAACCCCCAAGTTAGTACTTATATAAGCCACCTAATAATCCTTATATGGGCATAAGGAAATTGACCACTGGCATACTTAGGTTTAGAATTCAGATTTCACAAACCTATATATAGCTATAAGTTGATAAAACTAATTTTATAAAACAAAACCTTTGTTTTAAATACACATACGACAAGTTTAATGTTGAATCTTGCTCTGATGCCAGCTGTAACAGAACCGTCCAAATTATAAGAGCACAAGTACAAAAACAATCACCGAAGTGATCAAATTCTCGCACTTGAGCCCATATAACTCCGGTAGTCCAATGAAATCACGAGGGATTTCAAACCAACCAACATACAAGCCAAGATCGTAGTGATTCAACATAACAAGTCACATGTTACAACCATTTCACAAGTAAATTCAATATACATCGGAGTTCAACATAGTTATTACAACTTAAGTTCAAAAGTAGCAGAAGCAAAGTAATTTAAAACTAACATTATTCTTATTTCAAATACATGCCAGTGCCACGGTCGACTTTCAACAAAAGCATTAGAGACAAGATAAATAAGAAGGATCATGCCCGTGATCACGCTCCGCCTCTACAGCAGGAGCCAACCAACTTTTGCAGCCGACATGATACATCACAACCTGCAACAAGTGGGGATAAAACCCTGAGTACGAGAAGGTACTCAGCTAGACTTACCCGTCAAAAACCAGAAATAAGGTGACACCAAGGATCATGCAAGGCAGATATAAAGTGGGCTAGCTTGACAACATTTTGCATAAAAGCTTAATATGGATAAGTAATCATTAATGCTTAAGCATCAAGTTAATTATCATTAACCTGTCATCTATATTAGAACCTGTACTAGAGCACTCACTTTATTAGGAGCAAACAATATTAACCATAGCAGGTATAAATTTAGGCAACCTTTCCATCGTTATCCAATTAACCATCCGTTCAATTTAATGGAATCTACGTTGCCGCTGCTCAAGTCAAGTGCTCACTAACCGGGAGCGACGGCGATTTGAATCGAATTCCTATCCAGCTGGAGGGGTATTTCTAACACTCACCGAGTCACGCCTGGCGAGGGCTGCTCAGGTCACCTTTGGTACAGTTCAGGAGCCGCGGGTCCGAATAATGTCGCGACCCCAAGGGCGACACTCTGCCAGGTGATAGGGACTCTAACCCCCCCTTGGTCTCACGCCAATGTCCCCAAGCACATCCTTTCTCTCCTCCAAGAAGCAACCTACCATTCGATTCCCGGCCTGAACTGTATTACTCGGATTCGCGGTCGGAACGACTTATCCGGCCAACTAAGTGTTAGACTGCGTTCAACATGACTCAAGGACGTACAGCGAATCGGTCCTTAAACGACTCAGACGGGGATAGATCCACACCCAAGACCTCCATGCCTTGTTGCTTCACTATCGTCATCCCGCCCGGTCTCATTTCATTTTATTAACACATGATTCCTTTCCACGATAGCAAATATAGCCAACCGTGCCATATATGAATATCCCTATATCTCACAGGTGACAGGAAATCACCTGACTTCTACCGCTTAAAGCAGGGCTAAGCATCTATTCGATCCTAGTCTATGTAGGATTCAAGGATTCATATATCTGGACAAGGAATGATATAATGCAGCAAGGTTTTCAACCAACTCCTACCACTTAATGCAACAATACTTATAACATATATAAAATTAATTGCTTTGAAGGTAGGAGGCTTATAATGCTCCGGGGCTTGCCTGGGATCCGACTCAAGTTAGAGTATGTCAGATGAATTCACTTGGCGAGCATCCTCCCATCTAGCACTTGCCCGATCCTTCTATCTTCGGGATGGATCCACCAAACACCGCCTTCGGGTTTGGCTCCAACGCCACATCCTTCACACGTTTCTGCTAGCGTACCTATATGAGATGCAACCATGCACATGTGTGAATGCATAGAAGTGCAATAAACAGAGTAATCAAACAAGCATACCAAAGTTCTCATAAACACCTAGAGCTAATTAACTTAATTCTCACTAAGGCATAACATAGAAGATTGCAAACACATCAATCAAGACACAAGTCTTATAAGATCCTAGGGTACCAAACCAAGTACCAACAAAGACATGTGTCACACTTCAATACACAAGCATGGCAAAGTTAATCAAAGCACTACAACTAAAATCTGTCACTTTCTGGACATACATACAGTAGCTCAGTAAATTAATTATAACTGGAGATCCCTAAATCCAATTGACTTGCAAGATGACATTCTGGAAAGCTTATGAAATTCTATACATTTCATTTAATATCATCTAAACCTAATTCTAACATTTACCAGGTCGAAATACAGAAGGTACAGAATCTGTCCTGGAAGGACAGAGAGCAACATAAATCTGAACTCAACTTAGAAC
Source organism: Saccharum hybrid cultivar R570 (assembly GCA_038087645.1). Classification (NCBI taxonomy): domain Eukaryota; kingdom Viridiplantae; phylum Streptophyta; class Magnoliopsida; order Poales; family Poaceae; genus Saccharum; species Saccharum hybrid cultivar. The sequence goes on from JAQSUU010000703.1 coordinate 10,211,512, forward strand.
AGCTGTAGTTTCTAAACCATATAGCCAAATGCCACCAAAATTTAACAGCCGCTAGATCATGAAATTCACAACAACTTTGTTATAGCACACAAGACATGAAAACCTCATTTGCATAGGGTAATTAACAATATTCTTAAATCTGTTCAGAAACCTCATTTGCAAGAAATAATTATTAACTTATGTTGCAAACATATACTTGGACAAAACTAACTTTACCAACATTTCATACATGACTAAAGAACACCAGAAAACATAGTGCCCATTCCTAAATAAATTCTTTTAATATATTTTCTTACTTTATTTAGATAATTAGGTGGAATTATGAACACCTATCAAAAGTGCATAATAAATTATACCAAAATTACAGTGGCCTACAAATGCTCCCAAAAGTCTATTGTCCAAATTTGAAACCATTTGGATAGGTATATCAACCTCTAAGAAAAAGACAAATGGCCATAGCAATAAATTATGTGAGAGCAAGTTAAACCTAAAACTCAATATTTTCTATGAACACATGGCCATAGTATGGATCAAAATGATAGAGCATCCTCATACTAAGATAATGGAACAACATTTTCTATTTTATCATTTATATATTATTTATAAGCTATTTATCAAGCCTTAAACAAGTTAAATCAATAATTAGATCATACAATAAGCAATGACCATGAAATTTATACCACAGTACATCCATATCATGACAAACCTACCATCAAAATTTCACATCATTTGGAGCATCACAACTCAAGATATAAAATGGCAAGCAAAATAATATAGATTCCCTTATTTATCAAGGTCCAATCAAAACCCTAAGAAAACAGTGAACAATTAGTGTGTTTAATATTTTTCTAGCAAGTACATGTCCTCACAAAATTAACAAAACAAGAATCATCATTTTTGGAGTTCTAAAACTCTAGATATGGCTCTGCTCAAGTTGGTAAGCATTTTTGGAGCATTTTTAAGGCTTAAATAAAGACATCAGAAAATATCTACAACATGTAACATATTATGACTCCATTCCCTTATTTATCAAGGTCCAATCAAAACCCTAAGAAAACAGTGAACAATTAGTGTGTTTAATATTTTTTCTAGCAAGTACATGTACTCACAAAATTAACAAAACAAGAATCATCATTTTTGGAGTTCTAAAACTCTAGATATGGCTCTGCTCAAGTTGGTAAGCATTTTTGGAGCATTTTTAAGGCTTAAATAAAGACATCAGAAAATATCTACAACATGTAACATATAATGACTCCACTGCATAGATCTTTTCCCAAGGTTTCCAAAAAGTCCCCATTTACTATTTTTGGAATTACCTAACAGGAGATATAAATTTTAGAAGATTTACATCAAATCTGATATTCAAAAACGAAATAAAACAACCCTAACAACATTCGCTAGGCACACCCGATTACTTACCCAACTCAGCCATTACTTAAGCCAACACGTGGGACCCGCTGGACCACCTAGTCCCACCTGTCATTCAAATAAAAGGACATAGAGATAGGAAGCCGGCTTCTTCTACCTCTCGACAGCGAGCACAGGAATGGAGGGGGGGAAACGGGCTCCGGCGAGGGGAAAAACCGGCCTGCGGCTTGCCGGCGGCGGAGGAGCGGCACGGGAGCTACGCGACGGTAAGGCGCGCCTGTGGCCACCTGCAGCGTGGCCTGCGACCGTCCGTGGCCCTCTGGCCACGCGAGCCAGGAGGCACGGCGATGGCTGCAGGCGGCGGTGGCGCTGCCGGCGACCAGTAGCCCGGCGAGCACGTGCAGGGGACGGAGCACGGTGAGGCGGAGGTGGTGATGCCCTTGGTCGGGATGGAGATGGAGCGCAGCAGCGGTTGGGCGGAGCTCCACCGCTCGGCAATGGTGGTCGTGGCGGCGAGCTTCGGAAGCTCGAGCTTGCGCGCGAGAAGGAGCGGAAAGGGACTGAAGGGGGGCTGGGGAGGAGCTCGGGCGGTCGCTCAGTTGTTCCACCATGCCAAGTGAGGCGCGGACACACGGTAGAGGGGACGACACACGTCTTCCATGGTGGAGGCGAACTGGTGCATGGCCGCCACGCCCTCCCCTAAGGGAACAGCTGTCGAGCAGTTGGCAGGCATCACTCAGACCACATTGGGGCGCCAGTTTGGGCTTGTTGCTCTCTGATTTGGGCCAAGGGCCTTTAAACAAAATTATTGCCCAGATAATGCTCTACAAGTTTCATTTAGGGAGCAAGGTCATTAGTGTCCTAGATTAGGAGATAATTAGCCCCAAAATTGACAATGTCAGTGATTTGAAAGCAACGAGCAACAATCCAAAATGGGGGTCAAAATGAATTGCAATTGGTGCCATCTTCTTGTATGTTCTTCCCCATCATGTAAGCTCCAACTTTTACATTTGGACCAATTTAAGTTGCATAGCAAAATTTGGAGAACGCGAGATGCCAACCACCATGGCATTGTAATTCCAGACTTAGCCAAATTCGAGACCTTGAAAACAGCACTAAGTTGATTCTTGTGAGCTCTATTTGGCTAGGTTAGAGGCCAAATTAGCTCTTGACCATTAAACAAAGTTTGTTCTATACAAGATGAACTACAAATTTTGTTTAAGGTCATACCTCATAACTGGTACAGAAGTCAAACTCTCACTTTGGTCAAAGTATCAACTCGATAAAACCGAAACTAGGGTGTTAGGCCAATCGGGGCAATTTCTTGACATTTGCTCAATATGAATCCTTCATGACTTTTGTTGTAGAGTTCATCTAGAGTCATTTGGACAAGTTTGCATGGTTTGGCTGATGATCTACAATTCTATTCACTTCATGATGCAAGTTCCAATAGGAATGGAACTTATCATTTTATGTGACTTTTTGATTCCAAACTCCGTGAAACTTTTCCAGGGGTCCCTATAGATAGAATGTGATGTGAGACACATGAATATATTGTAATAACACCACCCAGCATATATCTTGAAAATGTCCTATATGCAAAGCAAAGGAGTAACATCCAAGTTTAGATTAGGGCTTATTTCCATAGGTTTGACCTTGACATCATCACCTCCACTAATCTATCATGATTGAGCTTAAACCCACTACTTAATTGGTGATAAACACCTGGGGTGTTACATTGCGGAAGTTTAAACATGACATATATTACAATGCAATGCAAGGGACAACACAAGCTCATTTTTTAAAATTACTAGAATCAAGCACATTTAGCTCACTTCTCAACCTACAAAAGGTAACCTCATCCAAAGGTTTAGTGAATATATCCGCTAATTGATTTTCACTTCTTACACCTTCTAGTGATATATCATTTTTAGCAACATGATCCCTTAGAAAGTGATGACGGATATCAATGTGCTTGGTGCATGAGTGTTGTACCAGATTATTGGCAATTTTAACGGCACTCTCATTATCACATAAAAGTGGCACCTTATCAAGAACAACACCATAGTCTAGAAGAGTTTGCTTCATATATAAGATTTGTGCACAACAAGCTCCCGCGGCAATGTATTCCGCCTCGGTGGTGCACAAAGCCACACTATTTTGCTTTTTAGATGACCAAGATACAAGTGACCTCCCAAGCAAATGGCACCCTCTGAATGTGTTTTTCTATCAATTTTGCAACTGGCATAGTCCGAGTCGGAATAGCCAACTAGTTGGAATCTAGCTCCTTTAGGATACCAAAGGCCAATGCTTGGGGTGTGCTTAAGATATCTTAAGATTCTTTTCACGACACTTAGGTGAGGTTCTTTAGGACACGCTTGAAAGTGAGCACACATGCACACACTAAACATGATATCGGGCCTAGATGCGGTAAGGTACAAAAAGCTACCAATCATAGAACGGTAGAGAGTTTGATCAACCGGTTTACCTCCCTCATCTAGGTCGAGATGTCCATTAGATGGCATTGGGGTCTTGATTGGCTTATAATCCTCCATCTTGAACCTCTTGAGAAGATCCTTGGTATAATTTTCTCGAGAGATAAAAATCCCTTCTTTCATTTGCTTGACTTGAAAACCAAGGAAGAATGTAAGTTCACCAATCATGGACATCTCAAACTCCTTTGACATCAATTTACCAAATTCCTTGCAATAATCTTCATTTATTGAGCTGAAGATAATATCATCAACATAGACTTGACAAATGAAGATCTCCCCATTAAGCTTCTTGGTAAATAGTGTGGTGTCGACCTTCCCAATAGTGAAGCCCTTCTCAATGAGGAAGTCCTGGAGGTGCTCATACCACGCTCTAGGGGCTTGCTTGAGCCCATATAGCGCCTTGGATAACCTATAAACATGATTAGGATATTTAGGGTCTTCAAACCCGGGAGGTTGATCAACATAAACTAGTTCATTTATGAAGCCATTTAAAAACGCGCTTTTAACATCCATTTGATATAATTCCATTTCATGATGTGATGCATATGCAAGAAGGATATGGATGGCTTCAAGTCTTGCAACAGGTGCAAAGATCTCTCCAAAGTCAAGGCCTTCAACTTGAGAATATCCCTTTGCAACTAGTCTTGCCTTGTTCCTCACAACTACGCCTTGGTCATCTTGCTTGTTGTGGAACACCCACTTGGTTCCAATGACTCTTGCACCTTTTGGATGCTCCTCAAGTGTCCAAACTTGATTGCGGGTGAAGTTGTTCAATTCTTTGTGCATTGCATTCACCCAATCTGGATCTTGAAGAGCTTCTTCTACATTCTTAGGTTCAAGGCAAGAGACAAAAGAGTGATGTTCAACAAAAGAAGCAAGCTTTTGAGATCGAGTCATTACACCCTTTGTAGGACTCCCTATGATGAGATCTTGTGGATGTGCTTGAAGTAGAGGTGAGTGTCTTCTATCAACCACTTGAGGAGGAGGTTGGGGAGCATCAACATCTTGAGCTTGTGCCTCGGCTTGTTCATGAGAGACATGAGTGTCTTCATTTTCAATTCTCTCATTCTTGTCATCATCTTGAGGCACATATGATGAAGATGGTGGATTGACCATTTGAGCATCGTCTTCATCATCTTTAGGCTTGATGTCTCCCACTATCATGTTCTTCATTGCCTCCCTCAATGGTTCATCACCTACATCATCACAATTCTCAATTGCTCCTTGGGAGCCGTTAGATTCATCAAATTCCACATCATATGTTTCTTCAACCAAACCGGTGGCATGGTTAAATACTCTATATGCTTTGGACTTTGATGAGTAGCCAACAAGAAAACCTATATCACAACATCTTTGGAACTTCCCTAGGTGTTGCCACTTCTTGTAGATGTAGCACTTGCAACCAAACACCCGAAAGAATGAGACGTCTGACTTCTTCCCATTTAGCAACTCATAGGGGGTCTTGCTAAGAAAGTTTTGTAGGAAAGAGGTGATTTGATGCATAGCATGCGGTGTTGATTGCCTCGGCCCACAATTTTTCCGGTGTGTTGTACTCATCTAGCATTGTTCTTGCAAGGGTAATCAATGTCCGGTTCTTTCTCTCAACTACACCATTTTGTTGAGGAGTGTAGGTTGATGAAACCTCATGCTTGATCCCAATCTCATCACAATAAGCTTCAATGTTTGTGTTGTCAAATTCTTTTCCATTGTCACTTCTTATCTTCTTTATCTTGACTTCAAATTCATTTTGAGCTCTCTTTGCAAACTTCTTGAAACAAGTGGCCACTTCGGATTTGTCATGAAGAAAGAATGTCCAAGTGTATCTTGAGTAGTCATCCACAATCACAAGACAATAAAGATTTCCACCCAAGCTCTTGTAAGTTGTAGGACCAAACAAATCCATGTGTAGAAGCTCTAATACTCTTGATGTTGACATGTAAGCTTTTGTTGGATGAGTATTTGCAACTTGTTTACTGACTCGACATGCACTACAAGGTTTGTCCTTCTCAAACTTGACATCTTTCAAGCCTCTCACTAACTCTTTCTTCAATAATTTGTTGAGAGTATTCATTCCAACATGAGCAAGCCTCCTATGCCAAAGCCACCCAAGTGAAGTTTTGGTGAACAAGCATGTCATCAAATTTGCATCTTCAGAGATAAAATCAACAAGATAGAGATTGTTATATCTAAAGCCTTTGAAAATCATTTGCTTGTCTTCTATCTTTGATACTACCACTTCATTTGGAGTGAATAAGCATTGATATCCAAGGTCACAAAGTTGCCCAACGGATAGTAGATTGAAACTCAAGGAAGCAACATAGAGCACATTTGAAAGAGAGTGATCATTTGATATTGCAATCTTGCCTATACCCTTGACTTTGCCCTTTGAATTGTCTCCAAATGTGATCTTCTCTTGACATTCCCCATTTTCTTCAAGTGAGGTGAACATACGAGGATCACCGGTCATATGTTGAGTGCAACCACTATCAATAACCCAATGAGATCCACCGGTCTTGTAGTTCACCTACACACAAGAGATCAAGATTTTTATTTAGGGACCCAAACTTGAGAGGGACCCTTGACTTTCTCAACTAGTGACTTGGCAACCCAAATTTTCTTAGGCCTATTCTTGTTTGGGGGACCCAAGAACATGACTTTCATCTTTCCACTAGAATCTCTTCTAAGCATATAGTGAGCATTGAAAGCAAAGGGTCTAGCATGCTTGGGCAAGGGTTGTGGTGGTGGAGTTTCACACTCATGAGCAAAGTGGCCCTCTTGTCCACACTCAACACATCTCTTAGGCTTAGGCTTTGATTTGCTTTGTTGTTGTTGAGTTTTGGCCTTCTTCTCTTGATTTGCCAAGTAACCAATACCACTTCTATCTATCTTCATGATGGTGTTCATGAGTAGCTCACTTTGCAAGTATTGACCTCTTGTAAACTTGCTTAAACCGGTCTTGAGATGCTCTTTCTCTTGCTTTAGCTTTTTGTTCTCCTCAATGAGTGACTCATTTGATGTTTGCTTTTCAAGAGCCATCAACCCTTTTAGCTTCTTGTTCTCATCTCTAAGCATTTCATTTTCACTCTTGAGCTTGACATAATCATCATAATTATCGGATTCAACCACTCTCTTGCCTTTGCCACTAGAGCCTTGCTCAATGCTCTCAATAATCAAGTCATCACATGATGTGGCTATATCAATCTTAACAACTTGGTTAGTAGCATCATGTGTCTCAAGAGAGAGCTCATTAGCAACAACAAGACTATTATAATTAATTTTCAATGAAGTATATTTGTCTTTTAGCAAGTTGTGCCAAGTGTTGAGCTCATCATGCTTCTTCTCAAGTTTATCATGTTCATCTCTAAGCTCTTTGTTGAAAGTTTTGAGCTCCTTGAGAGTAGAAGTCATAATTTCATTTTGATCTTTAAGCTCATCACTAGTCTTTTGTGCAATCTCAAGCTTTGATGAAAGTGGTTTATTTTCATTTTGAAGCTCATCATTTTCATTTCTAGTCTTTCTTATGACTTTAGAGTATTTGTTGAGCAATTTTACAAGTTCATCATAAGAAGGTGCATCAAATTCATCATCACTATCACTATCATTGTCATCACTTTCATTATTTTGTACCTTTCGTTCACCCTTGGCCATGAGGCATAGGTGAGTAGTGGATGATGACGGTGAAGATGGCAGTGAAGGTGGTGGTGAAGATGTCGATGAAGATGATGATGGCCCAATCATAAACGTGGCGACCTTCTCTTTCTCGTCGTCGCTTTCATCACCAGAGGACTCACATGATGACTCAATGTCGGTGAGCCAATCACCAACAATGTAAGCTTTGCCTCCCTTCTTTTTGTGATATTCTTTCTTCTTGCTATCCTTCTTCTTGTATGGCTTGTTCTTCTTCTCATCTTCTTCATCACTAGATTCATTTTTCTTGCCCTTGTTCTTGTTCTTGTATTTGCCTTTTGGAGGCTTAGGGCATTGATGAGCTAGATGACCAAGTTCACCACAATTATAGCAATCCATTTCGGATATAGGCTTTCTTTTGCTACTTATGAAGAACTTCTTCTTCTTGCCATCGAACTTGATGCCACTCTTATTAAGCTTCTTTAGCATCTTGGTGGTCTTTCTCACCATGAGAGCAAGTGATGCATCATCAATGTCACTCTCACTTGAGCTTTCATGTACGATCATGGCTTGGTTCTTCTTCTTTTTCTTGTCATGGCTAGCTTTGAAAGTGAAGTCCTTCTTCTTAGAAGATGATGAGCCCTCTTCCAGTGTGATATGCATGTACATCTCATGAGCATTGATCTTTCCCAATACTTGTGTCGGTGTTGCGGTGGAGAGATCACTTTGGTGAAGCACGGTGACAATGTGGCCATACTTCTCAACGGGAAGAACACTCAAGATCCTCCTTGCAACATCCGATGGACTCATTTGAGTGAGCCCGAGAGCATTAAGATCCTCTACAAGAACATTCAAGCGAGTGTACATGTCATTAGCACTTTCCTTGGGAAGCATCTCAAATGAATTAATCTTCTTCAAAGCAATATGATATCGTTCCTCACGCTCACTCTTAGTTCCCTCATGGAGAGCACAAAGGTTTTCCCACAATTCATGAGTGTTTTTTGCATTACGCACACGATTAAAGATATCCTTGCCAAGGCCCCGGTAGAGTGCATTTTTTGCCTTTGCATTCCACCGGTCGTACTTCTCCTCGTCACCAACGGGGTTAGCGGGATCCTTGACTTCCGGAAGCCCTTCGGTGGCGGCTCTAAGACACCCGACATCTATGGCTTCGAGGTACGCCTCCATGCGGATTTTCCAATATGGAAAATTATCTCCCTCAAAGATGGGAGGTGGTCCTTCCCCATTAGACATCTTGCTCTAGGCGGTAAAGCCTAATTTAGGAGCAACTCGGCTCTGATACCAATTGAAAGGATCAAGATGCCCAAGAGGGGGGTGAATTGGGCTTTTCTAAAATTTATTGCGAGAATTAAATCCTACTAAGCCATAATTCACCCCTAGTGCCTACAAGTGTTCCTAGTGATTCTATCGATAAAAGTTTTGCACCCTAAGTTACAATCCTAGTCTAGCATGGCAATTCTAGGAAAGTAAACCAAGCAACAAAAGTAATACGAGAAAATAATTGCTTGAAAGTAAAGGGTTAGGAACACGGTGATATTTCCTCGAGGTATCAGAGAGTCGCCACTCCCCACTAGTCCTCGTTGGAGCACCCGCGCAAGGGTGTAGCTCCCCCTTGATCCACGCGAGGATCAAGTGCTCTCTACGGGCTGATTCTTTGACACTTCGTCGCGGTGAATCGCCCACAACCGCTCACAAGATGAGTTGGGTCATCCACAAGCTCCGCTGGATGATCACCAAACTCCTAATCACCACCAAGCCGTCTAGATGGCGGCGACCACCAAGAGTAACAAGCAAGAACTCTCACTTGACCACAACAAGCCTAATGAGAAGATGGATGCACACTTGCTACTCCCTAGTCACTAATGAGGGATCTTAATCTTGGATTCTCAAATCTCAATCCTCACTAAAGCTCTTGCACTTCCTTGTATATGAAAGGTGTTTCTCAGCTGAACAAATGAGCAAGAGACCTTAAATAGAGGTGTAGGGGATGTATTTATACTCCCCACAGTCAATTCCAACCATTATGTGCCAACTCAGCATTGTACGTACTGACTGGACGCCCCGGTCGACGTGACCGGACGCGTCCGGTCGGTGGCAACGGTCGAATTGAAAACTAACGGTGCTGAGTGACCAGACGCGCAGTGAGTCCGATCAGGAGTGACCGGATGCGTCCGGTCGCTCAAAACCCTTTCTATACTTTGACCGGATGCACGAACGAGTCTGATCGGTGATGACCAGACACGTCCGGTCAACTAAGTTCCTCTCTGGAAGTGGATCGGACGCACTGTAGACGCGTCCGATCAATTTCCTGGTCGCGTCCGATCACGACACTTACCCTCTCTGACTCTGGTCAACACGATCTATGCGTCCGATCCATGGGAGGACCGCGTCCGGTCGATCGAATTGAAACTGCGGTGACTGCTAGTACTGACCAGACGCGTCCGGTCAAGGCAGAGACCGCGTCCGGTCGAGAATAAATGGCTCAAAAGACTTCGAATCGTGACGCAACTTGAACCGAGTTTCTTCCAACTGAACTTTGGGCTTCACCTGAGCTACCTAGTGCTAAGTTTGACAAGTGTGCACCACACCTAAACAAATAGACTCACCTAGGTCAAGCTACTCGCTCATGCCCCCCTTTATAGTACGTCCAAAGGAGAAAAGCGAAGATCCTAATGACTATTCCGAACGTAACTCAACTCCTCGACGTCCGGAACTAACCATCCTTAATCTTGACGTTAATCCTTTGAAAACCGAAACGATTTCCATCAAGGGGCATGAAAACCATAGTGCCCAAAATAGTCACCATTCCCATGACCTAACTTACCAAAGTTTCTGCAAAACACACGTTAGTCATGGTAATGTTGCGTTGTCATCAATTGCCGAAATCAACTCTCGGGGCCTAGATGCTTTCAGTGGTCTTGTCTCCTTTGCGGACAAGTTCCCACAACTTTATGAAATTAGTGAGGACCAGGAATGTTCTGTTGAAGCTCTGAAACGAAGAGATTGGAGATTGAAATTTATAAGATGGCTATATGAAGATTTACAAAATCAACTCAGACGCTTATACGACATGGTTCATCGTTTCAATATTAACAGTGAAAAAGACAAAGCTAAGTGGGACTGGGAGAAATCTGGGGCCTTTTCTGTTTGATCAGTTTACAAACATTTATGTAAAGATGAATATGGCCTAAGTTTCAAGAGAATGTGGAAGGCAAAAGTGCTGTTGAAAATCAAAATTTTCATGTGGTCGGTTTCACAGGAAGCCATTCTGACAAAGGATAACCTATGTAAACGTAAATGGAAAGGAAACACGACTTGTGCTTTTTGCACAGAGCAGGAGTCCGTTCAACATATTTTCTTTGAGTGCCTAACAGCTAAGTACATCTGGAGCTTGTTAGCATACTCCTTAGGAGCTGAATGCAGACCGGGTAACATGAACCAATACTGGATCTGGATAAACAATATACTCCCCCAGTGCTCGCAGATGCAGGCAGTTGGGCTTGCTGGCGGTGTGGAAAACTTGTAATGTTGTTTGCTTCGATGATCAAAGGGTGAAATCTCCTACTGAGATTATTTGTACAATTTGTTCTTTTCTCACATATTGGGCAGGCCTGTTGAATGAAGACTTGAAGTAGCAGGTAATCCAGGGGGTGGAGGCACTGAAGACGGCAGCGCTCATCTTCCACAAGCAGGATACTCAAAGGCAAATTCAAGATGAATGTCAACTGATCCCATTTGTCGGATGACCGAAATACCTGATGAAAACTCGATGATGGAAGTTTGATGACTGCGTTCTAGAGTTCGGCATTCAATGCTATGTGGTGTCTGGAGTAGTTTCTTTTTTAGCTTAAAATCCGATGGCTGTCGGTTACGATGTTCTTGGTGGAAACCCCTGTTGAGGTGCGGGGTCGTTTTGGGCTGGCGCTTCTTAGCCGCTTTTGGGAGTTTGTGGTAGTTGGGTCTGGGCATCTGTTCCCTTTGTGATCATTTGCCTGGATCGATTTATATCCTGGTGATCGTCTTTTCTTTTTGCATTTGAAACTGTGAACGCAATGTAATTTCATTGCTTTGGTAATGAAATTTGGTCTTACCGTTGTGGAGATAATGAATAGGTCCAGCTATTTTTGCTTTGGCACAGAGATGAACTATCCAGTCGACCATAATATGAAAAGGTGATAGAAAGAAACTAGTCTCAAGAAAGGTCAACAAAGTTTTAGCTATTTCGGCGTCTAGTTTTTTTCTCTCCATATCACACTACAATAATACAGGTTAATTTGAGGCAGGCAAAAAGAGTTTTGAGATGCAGACGCGGAGACATCTGTTACATCTGTATAGATCCAGATTTACACATGTGGTCAACGCTCACCTCTGCAATTGAAATTTGAAAAAAATATATTTTTGGACCAGGATTAGAGTAATTTAATATAGTAGGGATGTAATTCCATAATTTTGGGATTTGGAGCAGGTTTAGAGACCGCTCGTGCAATTATAAGCTATGGATCCATAGGTTGGTTTCACACTGAAGCACCACATTAGCTAATGACTTATGATGTGGCTATTTTGGACCATGATTGGGGTACTTAAATAGTATAGCGACTTTTTTAAGGGTCAGCGGGGGAGGCCCCTACTTATATATATATATATATATATATATATATATATATATATATATATATATATATATATATATATATATATATATATATATATATATATATATATATATATATATATATATATATATATATATATATGAAAGGGAATATTTACAATATACCATGCTTGTAAAGCCAAAACAGGGGAAAAAGTTGTTTGGGCTTTAGATGTGCAATTTCACAGTTCACGGACCAGAATGAGAATGACGTAATAGTTTAGGGATCACTAGTGTAATTTACTCTTTATATTATATGGCTAAAAAAGCTGAATTCAACAAGGGGAGGTGCTACATGAGGAGCTTTAGATTGAATAATTTCACTTTGTTTGAGATATCAGGTAGTCAATCAATTACATAGGGTCATTACAAACATTTCATATTTTTTCTATTCTACTAGAACGCTAGAAGAAGCCATTTTACCAAATGCTTTTCTAAAAAGCTTTAGCTCTACTAGAGACACTGCTTCTGTAGAGAAGCCAGAGCCATTTTGAAGGAGCCTTTGTCAGTACAGATCAAAATTGGCTACATCTTCTTGGTTTTTATATTCTTTTACAATAAATAGTTATCAATATGCTTAAATATATATCTATTGAGGTTAGCACTCTTTGTTCCTTCTAGATCTCACACTAAACTGCACCGTCGATCTTGAGCACCGTAGTGTATGCTTAAACGAAGGGGGAAGCTAGAATTTTATGTCACCGGGGTGACTCCTGAAGTTGCAATGCTATTTTATTGATTAGAAAGAGAGGTTTATAAATGTTAATGAGATTGTTGATGAGCCCATGGCTCCTCAAATTATTCAGTTTGGTTCATTTTTATTCGATGCAAAGAAAAGCAAGCTGAAGAAAGAGTTTCTAGCCAATGTTTCAGCCTCCAAGACCAAACTTATTTTTCAAGGAAATAACTTTTGCAAAGAAGAGAATAATGAAAATAATAAATCAAGCAAATATATATTTATTGGCACCACGCAGGTGGACATCACGTGAAGTTCATTGGCGTGGAAGAGTATTTGCTAATCTGGTAATCTGAGTACACGTCCACGCATGCTGCTAGTAAGGAAACCAGAGATTCCAATGACGTGATTTGTATCCAAAGCCGGACTATTAAATAATGTGTGCTAGCTTCATTATTTGTGCATCGGCATGGTAGGTAGGCAGGTGTGTTTTTTTTTTTTTTTTTGTTTACTAGCAAATATGCACGTGCGACACGCACGTGTGTATGAAAAACTATAAGAAAAATCTTGTCAGACATTTAAAAAACAGTGGATGGTCAGTAAATTAGCATGTATGATAAACATATTTCCGTAATACAAACTGAAGTTTGTCCACCTTGCGCAATTTCAGAAGCTTTTAGAGCTTTATGTATGCCTTGCTTCTATTTGCACAAACTATCAATGAAGCTAATGCATATTTATCTATTAAAATCAATATTATATGGTTGGTAAGCGTGCATGTTTCGATCAATAAAATGTGGCCGGTAAATCCGCCTTGCAAAAATTGACAATGAAGCTACCATTTACTAAAGTTACTCCCAAATCTGGTATGATTTTATCAACTATATAAGGTGACGGTGGCCGTCAGATTCATATATCCCTCTTAAGCTAGCTAGTCAAAATTGGATAGTCTCAACTGAAAACATCATGTTTAACGTATCCTACTGATTTATCGTTTTGCTGATAGAACCTTTTTTTCCACAAAATATGTACGTCATTAATGTTCTCTAGTATTAAGTATTATATATGCCGACGCGCTGGCAGTGCAGTCTGTGAAGACAAGTAGACAACGACACGTAAAGTGTCCCTTCGTCGTCGAAGTTTTCTATTTTTCCTTTTTTTCTATCAAACAATTTTTTCGGACCTTTTCTTTGCGTATCGCGCTAGAGTCAGGTAAGATGTAAGATCACATATAACGGAGGGCTCATATAGCACGAAGTCCAGATCGAACGGTTATTAGGTAGGGAGATCCATTAAAAAAAACTCGTTCTTTTATAGTAGGATTATGGTTGAGTCTGAACCAAATATGTTTGGCGGGTTTGAGTCAGAGTCTGGTCTAATTGGTCTTAGAGTTGGCTGGCCTGCGTGCTATAAAGCCTGGGCGATGGCCCTGTAAGATTTAGATTGGATTTTATTTGCCGAGTTTATTCCTTGTCGAGCCACTGCTCGTGAAATCTTAGATGGTGTTCACATCAGGTTCTTCGTCTTGAAGAATATCTTTCGGATTTTTACGGATCTATGTGGAGTGCATGATCAAGCTGCTTCAGTTTGGGTGCATCGCTTGGAATTCTTGGAATTCCCCATCTTATGATCGTGTTCTTCGGAAGCACGGGTGGAAGAACGTCGCTGTTGCTCGGATTGCATCTACACCCAAGTATTTGTAAGCTGAGATTTATTTAATCCTCCGTCTGCTACTCTTTTGGTCATCGAATTGAGTTTCCAGGCTGCGGATTTGTGTTAGTGCTCTGTTCGGTTCTTGGACCAAATCAATTATTATAATATATTCTATTTGCCGAGAACTCGAGCTGCTACCTTGATTGCCTACTGTGGTCAGGCCTATATTGATTTGTCTGACGTTTGGTACCTGTTGCGGATTGACCCTGCTGCTGGCTTTGTCAGACTATTTCTATTGCTAATCTCGATATTACTGAATTAAAGAACCTTGCTGCTGTCCGAGAGCATATATAATCGTTAGCTGCTGTTACTGTGCATTCATGTGTGATAAGATCAGCTAAAACTATTGTCATGCGGCACAGTACATAGAGGTTATATAATAATTATTTTCTGGACATAAGAAAATAATCAGAGAAGCTAATTTCTGTGATCTTGTACCCTGAAAAATTAGGATAAATTCTTGGACATCATAGACGTGTCCTTATCAATTGCAGTGGGAATAAGAAAAGCTATTGGGCTTAGCTGACCACAATAGAATTATGCCCTCCCTCCATTCTAAATTATAAGACATTTTGACTTTTCTACATACATAACTTTTGTTTTGCACTTAGATATATACTAAGCAATGTATTTAGAAAAGTCATAATGTGTTATAATTTAGAACAGAGAGAGTACCTCTATACTTAAATGATTGTTTATGCCATAGTAACAATAAGAGTGCAGCCTGCATGCAAAAATTATCATTTTTAATAGCACACAAATGATAAGACTATTTTATACCATATATGTCATGTAACGGTGCATTTAGCAAAACTATTTTTCCGTAGGCTTTGGTCAAAGAATATTTTTATTTAAGATAAAACTAAAATAATATAAATTTTTAGAACCAGTAGAGTATGAAGTGGCGTTCTTTTAATTATTATTATGAAAATGTTCTTTCCATGAAGCACACATAACACATACCGATCAATCTGTCTCCACTTGACAAGAAATATCTCTTTTCCAAACAGGTTATAGGTCCACATCATTAAGGTATGACATAGTTGCAGAAACACCATTACACCTCCCTTGACGCCCGCTGGGTGGCCCTGAGGTCGGCCATGACCCATCTTGGGCCTCTCCTGACCCGTTTGGCCCAATGTGGGGGGTTCAAATCGGACGTGTGACATGCAATAATTTTCTTTCCACTCAATCTCCTTGGTTATGTGTTTGTGAGTGCAGGTACTTCGTGGACTTGGTACTGGACATCTCCAAACACGTCCAGACGTTTGGTTTGAGCTTGATCTCTATATGCTTAGTGAACTCTGTGTTATTCTATTTTGTGCAGAAGTTCCACAAAATTACGGCGAAGTTTCGCACCCTAGTAACCAGTTGCGAAGTTTTATTTTTTTTTAATTGTCAGAAACGCCTATTCAAACCCCCTAGGCAACATCAAGGTCCTTTCAACTAGGATTTATCTTTGTTTGTAGCGTGTCTTGAGAAATCTATGATCATGCACCCTTGCTCTTAAAATACAGGGGATGCTTCAATAACTCACCGTTATTCAAATTTGATTTGGGTTGCTTATTAAGAGAAGGGTTTGTTGATATAGTTAGGGGTATTTAGCAAAGTGTGCATGAGGGTCATACATCTTTAGAGAGTGGTAGGGGAAATTAGACGCCTGTGTTAGTACTTAAAGGGGTGGGCCAAAAAATACAAGTGGGGCTTACAAGAAAGAAAAGAAAATGTTGTTAGGTAAATTTGGTGAACTAGATAGGATGGCAGAAACAACCTTATTAGATCAAATTGAAGTGAATCTTAAACATGATTTAAATGAGAGATTGGCCAAACTTTTAAGAGAGGAAGACTAAAATGGTAACAGCAAGAAAGGTGAAAAAATTATTGGAAGGGGATGCAAATACAAAGTACTTCCAACTAGTAGCAAATGGTAAACACAGTAAAACCAGAATTTTTAGGTTCGAACAAGAGGAAGGGTTGATTCACAAGCTTTTTGGTCTATATTATTGCAACAATTTGGTGATGGATGAGTCATACCGTGATGATATTCCTATGTTACATCGATCCAAGAAAATGAACATCTAGTTGTTGAGTTTACAGAGGAGGAAGTTGGAGATGCAATGTTCATATGAACCATAATACTGCTCCAAGACCTAAGACCCAGGTCATTTGGAATATAATTAAGGATGACCTAATGTCCTATCTGTTTGTTGAATGCTAGCTTTAAGTTTTTTACAAAGGTAGCCACTATTAGGATTGTAAAGGTTGCTTAGCAGATAATAATTAAGGTATGACAGCTGCACTCCACGAGCCAGTAGAGTATGACAAGTGGCATTATTTTAATTATGAAAATGTTATTTTTCAATGAAGCACACATAACACATACAGATCAATCTGTCTAAAAAAAATGTCTCCACTTGACAAGGAATATTCTCTTTTTCAAACAGGTTACAGCTCCCCACATCCTTAAGGTATGACATAGTTGCAGAAACACCACTGCACATATGTTGAAGTATGTGAAACTGAAAGTTGAAAGGCTCAAGGGGGGCGACTGTGTTTTGCTAGTCAACGGCTAAGTAGATATATCAGAGATCCAACTCAGCTCACGGATCTAGCCAGGCAAGACTTAGCTTTGCAATGTCCCAATCTCCCAGTTGACTGTGTTCATGCCAAGCTGATATCCCCCATCTGTTCCCATCTCTAGGTGCGTGTAGGTTGCACAATTCCTCCGAGCATTAGCATCACCAATCAGTAGCCTGCTACCACAGACAAACAAGCTAGAGTATCTAGGAGAGGCAGGCAGGGGAGAAGCAATGGCAGACCTGGCAGTGAGCTTGGCCAAGTCGGTGGTGGAGGGGGCTGTGACCAAGGCCCTGACGGCGATTGAGGACGAGGCAACGCTGCGGCAGAGCACGCAGAACGACCTGGTGTTCATCACCGGTGAGTTCCAGATGATGCAGTCCTTCCTCAATGTCGCAGATGAGGAGCGCACCAGGAACAACGTGGTGAGGACCTGGGTGAGACAGGTCCGTGACCTCGCATACAACGTGGAGGACTGCATCGAGTATGTGATCCACCTTGACAAGGCGTCAGACTGCCACTGCCGCTGCCTCCCAGGCTTCATCAGACCAGAGCTGCCGCTGGACAAGGCGGTCGCCGAGATAAAGCTGCTCAAGGGCAGGGTTGAGGAGGTGAGCCTTAGGAACATGCGCTACAACCTCATTAGTGACTCAGGTTCCAAGCCCGTCACGCAGCAACAGTTGGTGCCTGGTGCTTCTGTCGGTGCCACAACATTTGACATGCTCGTCAAAGCAAGAGATACCACAAAGATGCAACGAGGATTAGGAGATCTGACCAAGTTGTTGATCACCAAGAAACCTGGTGAAGACCTTGGAGTGATCTCAGTGTGGGCAGCAGGTGGCAATGCTGATACCACACCCATCATCAGGGAGGCTTATGGCAAACCAGAAATATGTGACAGCTTCAGATGCCGTGGCTGGGCAAAGCTGTCGCACCCTTTCAATCCCCATGAGTTCCAGCGGAGCTTGCTAATTCAGTTCCACACAAACTCATGCCTACAAAAGAAATCGGGTGTAGACGTTGGTACCCTCAAGAGATTGGAAGTGGCTGCAGAAGGCGAACTTATTGAAGAGTTCATGGAGCAAATGAAGGAGAGGTACCTGGTTATCCTGGAAAACGTTTCCAGTATGGTAGAGTGGGACACCGTCCGAGCTTACCTGCCTGAAGAGAAAAATCACAGCTGGGTCATCATCTCTACTCAGCAATCTGAAGTCGCTAGGCTGTGTGTTGGAGATCCATGGCAAGTGTTTGAGCTTAAGCAGTCCTCAGCCGAACACTCTGTATGTGTCTTCTTCAGGGAGGTAAGCAGCTGAAACACAATCAAATAACTTTCTGGAAAAAAAAATGATCTTTTCCTCTTATAGTTTTGATCATTACATATTCTAATCATATGCTAGAAATATTAATTTCAAATTATTGATAGATATAGAAGTACTTTGATTAAAAATGTACAGTAGCAGTTCTACTTATTTTGCTCATCACCAGTGAAGGGCTGGCTGTGCAAACAAAACGAAAATGTGCAGACAATGCTAGTCATTGGTATATTTATCATTAACAAAAGCTCCCCCCGCCCCTGCACACACACACACACACAATGAGACTGATTCCCCATAGTCCCCACATAGGGAATAACGGAAATAGGTTTAGGAGAAAGTAGTGGAATAAATTCTTATATTTGTTCAGTCAAATCATCAAATCCAAACTCATAATGTAACACTTGGCACAGGATTCAGAAAATGTGCCATCCCTCCAATGTTTGTTGCATGCTACATTAATTCTCTCCTTGACCACCCTTCTTAAATTGTCTATATTTTCAGGGTTCTCAAGGCGACAGAGATAAAAGCAAGCAAACCACTATGGTGATGGCTAACAATAATGAGGCATCATCATCAATGGGTGTCCAAAACAACACTGATATGTGTATTGGTCGATTCCCGCTAGTTAAAGTACGTGATTCACAGATGAAAGATCTCCGTGGCTATTTAGCCAGGGCGTGTGTTAATGGTGTTCCTGTGATATCCGTGTGGGGGATAGCTGGTGTTGGGAAATCAGCTCTAGTCAGGAACTTATACTACGACATAATGTATGACAGTAGCAACAGAATATTTACCATGTACAGTTGGGTGGATGTATCACATCCATTCAATTTAAGGAACTTGGCTTGGAGCTTACTTTCACAACTTCAGTCAGATTCTCCTCAGCAAAATGGAATCAGCAATCCCATTCAAGAGTGTCATGAGCTTCTGGAGAAGCATCGCTGCCTTGTCATTATAGATGGTTTGCAATCCACAGAAGAGTGGGATCTAATACGACATTACTTGGTATCTACACATTGTAGAAGCATTATCGTTGTGATTACAACTGAAGCAAGCATAGCCATATATTGTGCAAATCGAGAAGAGGCCATGTACAATGTCAAAAGTCTAGAAGACGATGAAGCACGTGATCTCTTCAAAAAGAAGGTGTGTTTTCTTGCAAGATACTTGCATATTCTCTTGGTCTTGCTAAATCATTTCTCAGATGCATCTTGATGCTCAAATCTATGATTTTTCTTCTTTTCCCCCTCTAGGAGATTAAACTGTGTTTTGCAAAACATGAAAAATGGTGTGAACATTTTTTCTTTTGCATCAAAGTAGTTTTATCCAAGCTTTTTTTTCTCTGTTGCTACTATGCTCATCCAAACTTCTTAAAATACACAGAATCATCTTATCCAAGTCTTCTATAGTAAGCTTAACAAAACTCCTTATCCAAATGGTATCATAAAAATTCAGAACAATTCTTGGACCATGAGTACAATTTTTTTTCTATTAACGAACTATATGTTTAGCAGTATAGATTTTATAAACAATAGACCATATTACAAGCATACTATCAATATAGATATGTCGTAATATTTCAACAAAAAATTGTATATTTTTCTAAATAAAAACTTACAGATTATAACAAATAACAAGCTGCAATCCACAATTTGTAAGATAAAACAAACAGATCTTGATGCACATGTATTTTTTTCAATTTTCAATACATGAGATTATGCATGTTAACAGCACAAGCTAAAACTAAATCTAAAGTGTGATTGATTGATCTACTAATTTAGGCCTTGTTTAGTTGTAGGAAGTTGGAATTTGGGCTACTGTAGCACTTTCGTTTTTATTTGGCAATTAGTGTTCAATCATGGACTAATTAGACTCAAAATGTTCGTTTCGCAATTTCCCACCAAACTGTGCAATTAGTTTTTTTTTCGTCTACATTTAATGCTCCATGCACGGGCCGCAAACATTCGATGTGACAGGTACTGTAGCGCTTTTTGGGAATTTGGGGTGGAACTAAACAAGGCCTTAGCTTCTTTTCAATAATACAGGTAGGCACATTTCCAGATTCGTCCGCTTTAACGGATTCTGAAGATCCGGAGCTTCGAAAACTTATTTCCATGTGTGGCGGACTTCCCAAAGTAATAGTTGCTGTAGCCAACTTTTTGGCACCCATGACAGTCAGCTGGATGAAAACCGCAATGAATCTTAGTGACAGATTTATGCATGATCTGGAGACTAAACCGGAATTTGATAACCTGCGTGGACTATTTGGTTGGATGCATTCCTACTTCCGTACTTGCCCAGATTATCTCAAGCCATGTATCCTCTACCTGTCCATTTTCCCGCAAGGCCAAAGCATTAGACGGAGGCGTCTAGTGAGGCGGTGGATCGCAGAGGGTTACTCGAGGGACACGTCCAACAGGTCAGCTGAGGAGAATGGGGAGAAATTCTTCTCGATGCTCCTTGATCTGAGTATCATCCAGCAGACTCCACATTCAGTCACCACTGCAGATACAAGAACGGTCATGTGCCAAGTCAATGGCTTCTTCCGTGAGTACATCATATCAAGGCAAAAGGATGAGGACCTTGTCTTCGAACTGGAGGGCAGGTGCATATTGACCAGTCAACGCACAGGACGGCACCTTGTCATAAAGGATAGCTGGGACAGAGACAAGATCGTGTTCGGTAGTATTGACTTCACAAGGCTACGCTCCCTCACTGTGTTTGGACAGTGGAAGCCCTTCTTCATCAGTGACACTATGAGGGTGCTCCGGGTGCTTGATCTCGAGAATGCAACAGGTGTGACATATAAATACCTGGAGCAGATGCTGAAGCTGCTTCCTCGCCTCAAGTTGCTCTCTCTAAGAGGAATAAGAGAGATCTGCCATCTGCCAAGTTCATTTGCTGCTCTGAGGCAACTTGAAACTCTGGATGTCAGGGGCACCTCCATAGTCACTTTGCCACCATCCATCACCAAACTTACCAAGCTGCAATACATCCGTGCTGGCACAGCCAAGGAACCATCAGTAGCATGTGCTCATTTGTCATGGTTGCCTTGCTGCCGCAGAGCTTGTCCTGTAGGTGGTGTTCAGGTGCCTGCAGGGATTGAGGAACTTACATCCTTGCACACTCTTGGTGCCGTCAATGTTGGTTTTTCAGGGGGCAAGACCATCCTGAAAGAGCTCAAGAAGCTCACCCAATTGCACAAGCTCGAAGTGACCGGCGTCAACAAGAAAAACAGCAAAGAGTTCTGTTCTACCATCTCAGACCACGTTCATTTGGAATCCTTATCAGTTTGGCTCTGCATGGGCAATAATGAACCATGTTTGAATGACATGTTCTGGCCTCTGCAGAAACATCTGGAAAAACTTCAAAGCCTTAAACTATATGGTCTTGCAAAAGTGGTGCCACCATGGATCAAAGATCTTCCTAAACTCACAAAGTTACATGTGAATATGGCAATATCAAAAAATGTTAACATAAGCGAAGTTCTTGGGGAAATAAAAGGACTATGTATTCTACATCTTGATATCAGGCCACTTGAAGATGGTGATGGTGACCTTAACTTTTGTGTCAAGGTGAATGGAGTAGAGCAGCGCAGTTATTTGAACGTCAGGATACTTGAGATTGCTTGTAACTCTGAGTTAAATGTATCCTTTGGATCATTAGCAATGGAAAATCTTGAGCTGCTGACAGCTAAATGCTGTACTGGGTCAGCAGTGAAGTTTGCTGAGCTAAAGAGTCTGTCTAAAGGAAAACTCAAGGAGGTGTGGTATTTGGGTTCCCTTGACAACAAAGTTAAGGTGGACATGGAGAATCAACTTAACCAGCATCCTAAGACACCTGCTTTGAAACTGGAGGAACCATGTTCGTCCTGATGCATGCTGACAATCTGTCTGCTGTTTGCTGATTCTGGCACCAGAGCAGGATCAGGACTAAATGACTGGTGCTTTTCATTTATACCTTCCCGCGTCCTTTTCCTGCACTCTAGACGTTTTGAACTGAAACATCTGCGTCCATGGCAGTGTAAAGATAATTGTTGCTTCTTCGATGTCAAAATGTACATGGAGAAAAATAAGGAGTTAACATATATAGCTAAAATGCTAAATTTACTCGAGTTTGTTTACTCTGTACTGCAAACGTTATATGCATCTGTGGCATATAATGGACCTGTGCATTGACATCGTAATTCAATTATCTTGCTTTCATTTTGTGCTTGTTTTCCCCTGATTCCTTGGGTGATATTGTGTAGATGTCGTCTCTCATAGTCTCGTATTATTGGTTCATGTTAATTCCAGGTCTCATTGAGTCGATTTGTCGATGTGCCTAAAGTCTTGACCAGATCTTTCTCCATTAGAGTACACTATCTCTCTCCTGTGCTAGGTGCTTGTCAGCAACCTGGGTTCTACAGCTGAAGCCGGTGCCGACCAAGGCGTCACGCACGACTAAAACCCTGAAGATGGGCCGAGAAGGAGCACAAGGGCGCGCCGGCCCAACACACGCGTCCAAGGCCCGGCGTGGGCATGAAGACGAGCAGCTGGCAAGAGAACCGTAAGTTAGTGGTATAAGGATAGAGCGATGGTGAGGAGAGGGAATTAACAAAGAATTGAACCCTGTTTTGTAACAATCACTCCTCTGTTCTATGACTCTTCCTCCAAACTGAATCCCAACTACAGCTTGCTATCCTATTCTTCCTCTCTTGTATGCTGGTGCTAACAGTGCTATGCACATATGTTTTGTGCTAGTCAGTATGGAGGCTAGAAAGGATCCTCTAATTAGTAATAGTTCTAGGAAGTCTTGTGAGGATCAGTATGGAGGCTAGAAAGGATCCTCTAATTAGTAACAGTACGATTGCTAAAAAATCCAATAACCTAAACGGGACATCTTCAAAATGATTATATGTTTATATTCTGTACCATTCGTTTAGAACAAGTCACAATTATCATATCAACTGATGCACAAAATCTTATGCCCATGACAAAAATCTGAATTTTAACTTGCACTAGAAGTCTTGGGTTTCAACCAACCTCTTAGTAAATTTAATTTCCAAGGACAAGGCTATCTAGAATCTAGAAATTCCCATCTTTAGACCTCGTCTTACACTGGAGCATTTTAGAACTGGCCCAGTAAATCGCAAGCAATGTGACTCAGAGAAGCAACAAGCAAGGTTGCAAGTTAAGCATCGACAGGAAAACTAGATCTCTACAACAGACCCTCTTATCCACGAAGCACGAAACAGAGGAACAGCTTTGAATCCGCAGATACCATCTCCTGTACCTTCTCCTGCTTACTTTGTAAGAAAAAGAAAAAAGAATTTATTGTACCTTGGGCCAGAAGGACGTATTGGGGCAACAGGAACAAGCGACGCGCAGGTGTGGACGCCCTTCCTCTTCAAGCTCAAGCTGCTAGTCTGCTACCGGTTAGAGGTCGATGGCGTGGACTGGTGGGGCTGCAGTGTCGTCGCTTATTGTGCTCGGCGGCGGTGGGGATTCCATGGAGTAGCGAGGAATCTGGGAATCAGGCGGTGAGCTGCATCATTGGCGGGCGCTGGGACTGCGAATTGGGGAACGCCGACCGGTGGCGGGGCCCTGTATTGCCTGGCCTGGGCACCAAGTCCAGCAACGCTGGAAGCGCATGAGCGAAGGACTTAGCAGAGCACAAAAATGTTTCGTTCTTTTTCGAGGCACAAATGAGAAACAGAATTCCATCGCATTTATCCCCTAAACTTACAACCTATTTTGATTCCAATTAAATTACAAAAATCTTTATTACGATAAGATTATAACATTATTAGGCCGTTTAGGTCTCTTGATTGACTATAGAGGTGGACTATTATTAGTTGGAGTATAAATGATCTATAATTTCAAAAAAAAAAAGAAGGCTTTGGAGACAGATTGAGGATTTTTGTAATCCGGATCTGCAGTGTTTTGAGCATCTTCAGATTATTTTATCTGATTACTGTAATTCAGTTGGCATCCAAACAACCTCTTAATTCTTCATGTATTCAGTAAAAAAAAACATTTGAAGTGACACAAATGCACGTTTCTAAAATCAGAAAATTCATTCGATCACCACACTAGACAATTGTATTGTGACCTGCCACGTAGGTATATCAGCCAAAACATCCTGATATATATATGTACTATTACTAATGTACGCCTCACAAGATGATTCTACTGCCTCATGACTGTATATGTACTATATAACTCAAGATATTTTCACAAGACAGGAGTCACGGCAAACCACATCCTTTCAGGTTCGACTGAAACTTTACTGTAAACTTAAATTCTTGATATATTCATTAAGGGTCTGTTTTAAATTCTTGATATATTCATTAAGGGTCTGTTTGGAACAAAGGAATACAAAATAGAGGAACGAGGAAAAATACAGGAATATAAAATGAATGAATGTGCAAAACAGAGGATGAAAAAAACGCAGGAATGCGAACACATGAACCAGATGATGGATGAATAGGGTAAAACTCATATTCTAATAATGTGTGGACATAATGATATAGTAATTAAGAGTTTGAAATCATGTACAGACTTTTCCTTCGTCTCACCTCCATTCTTAAACGGGGCCTTGTTTGAAATTCCCAATCTCCAGAGAGAGAGAGAGAGAGAGAGAGAGAGTGAAACAGAGAGAAGAAATTGATTCTGCCACTCACTCTCTCAGGATTCCTCATCAGCCGGTGGTGGATTGTCAAAAACAACCATCACATTCACCTCATCAACCACATTACCCTCCTTCTCAATGAACACGTCTCTAGTTATATCCATAGCAGCAAGACCTCCATCTACTCGGGTGCTCAGCACGGTGATCTCCTCCTTGTGGTGATTGTTTGGCAGTGCATTGACCTGTGCTTGCATTGTTATGGTGACACTGCACTTGGATCCTGGTGGGACAATGCCCTTGTCTGGCTCTATGCGGAAGCGGCATGACCCTGCCTTTGTCATGAAGGCAATGTAATCATCTGTATCGTTGGTCAGCTCAATTGAGTGTGACATCTGCAGGTCAAGTTCAAAGGGAAAGTGTGTTTCCAAGTTCCAGCGGCTCAATCCCAAGCATGTCCTCCAGGCAAGGGATTTCCTGTGATGGAGAAATTAAAGATGCATTAGCTTTACCACAGCCTATCGAAGCTTTAGCTCTCTTGAGTTTCAGGGAGCCCATATGGAGGCTTACCTGGAATTGGTCATCCTTACTATGTACTGCATTGATGAGCTCATGTGTTATGTCTACTATGTCAGGTCTGCTTGTCGGGTCAATTTGCATGCATCTTTGGGCCAGCTCGAGGCATTTTGTCACTTGTTGATAACCCAAGGGTGTATGTTTCGATGATTTAATCCACCTGTGCCTCCATCTTCTAAGTACCTGCATTTGCACAAAACTATTTAAATCGGAACCAAAATATTTAATGCACATAACATGTATATTGTTATCAGCTTAAGAATACAACTAAAGAGACGACGTTGGCTATAGCAACACAGGTTTGGAATATTATGTCAAAGTACCCTAATTCCTACAACTGAGAATTGAACTGTTTCCAGTAAACAACCTATAAAGTTCATGTGAAATTCCTATGTGATCCTTGTGTTGAAAATGATGCCAATTAATTTTACGAACTGTAACAGGGTAGTTGCTTTGAAAACTAAAAAATACAGAAAAAAGGGACTCACAATAAGTAGATACTATATACCAGAGGAAATAATAAAGCAGTAACCTTTTATTGTTTTCTGTTTTCTATATTAGCGTTATTCCTAATGGAACATATGCACTGCTTTCAAGGTTGATCACACCAGTGAAATAGGAGCACGACTACTTTTCAAGGTCATATTTAACATCATGATGAAAAGAGAACATATGCAACATTGACATAATCCCTCTTACTTTGCTAAGATCAGCCTCGTTTTTAGTTCCTGTCACCAGCTCTGTGATCATTACTCCTAAACTATATATATCTGATTTGCTTGATGATTTGCCTTCTGAAATGTATTCTGGAGCACAATATCCTCTGCATGACAAGAAGTAAGAACACATATACCGACACGCTATGACATAAAGACATTGTAAGAGAACAAGTATCAGAAACAACAATGTATTAGTTGTAGCTTACAATGATATAAGACGTGATGAAGTCTTAGTTTGTGAATTATTATCAAATCTCGATAGACCAAAATATGTAATTTTGGGCACCATGCGATCATCTAGTAGTATATTGGCAGGTTTGAGATCCATGTGGATGATATCCTTCTCCTTGCGAAGATAGAGCAAACCCTTGCAGATTCCCACTATGATTTCATAACGACTATGCCATTCAAGTCCCCTCAATTCATCTTCAAAAGTGTATGAAGAATCAAGAGTATTTTAGAAGTTGGAAATCATAAAATAATAATGTGCCCAGTGTATTTGCAAGTGAGTATTGAATAAAATGTTTGACTTTTTTATCTGTTCAGACGACCGTCCATGATTATTCATCAAATACAATTTAAAAGTAAGGATTACATGTAGTGAAGATGGTGCGATAAAGAAAGTAACCAGATCATATCAAAATGCAGTTTTACGCTTTGGTCACTGGACTGTATGCAAGCAAATGAATAGAAGAACATTGATAGCATTTACTTGAGTATTTACAAATTTGTTTTAAAATTTAGGAAGTGATCATGATTAGGGAATTGACTCTTGATCAGATAATTTCTCAGTTGTGCCCTTTAATTTAGATTTTGACTATTGATGATCTTAGTTATTTGTTGTTTGGCATATTTTAGGGCGCAAGCATTCTGTTAGATTGCTGTTTATTTGCACTGCTGTCTTCTAATGTGGATTGGAGAGCTACTGAAATCATGTTTAAAAGAAAGTCATACCTGTAAGATGGTTCTCAAGGTTTCCGCTGCTAATGTACTCGAAACAAAGCAACGTTTCCCTTATATCGGCCATAATTGTTCTTCCTTCAAATATTAATACGCGTTCCTCTGTAAAAGAACAATAACCCAGAAAGTGCACTATATTTCCGTGCCTAACCGTGATCAAACTTTGAACCTCCCAGTGGAACATCTTGTTTTTAATTGTTCGGCTGTTGAAAAGCCTTTTCACAGCAACAATTCCATTTCGAAGGATGCCCTGTTTATAATACCCTTATGTCAAGTAATGCTATGAAATGAACAACGAACATGAAGCTGCTGCCATAAAAATAGCAGTTACCTTGTAAACCTCTCCACATCCACCAACACCAATTTTTCTCTGCCCAGAGAAATTTTCCGTGATGCTCTGTAGAAGTGACAAATCTAGATGGCTCGGTTCCTCGCTTCCAGCTACTAAATGCTCTAGTATGTTCAGCTCCATAGTCTGTACTGATTCAGGGTAAAGATGCATTTTTGTTTATGAATATGAATTCAGTGTTGTTGACAACGTAAAAAAATGTTTTGGAACAGATGCTATGAGCAAAGAAAAAAACACTATGCTGCAAAAAAAAAAAACTAGCCGTCAATATGCTACACTTTTCAAACAGTTGGACTACGAGGTTATAATTAAATAAGAATTTCTATCTGACAGGGCACACATGAGGCTTTGATAATAGTACAAGTTGGTGTAGCACCTCAGGCCAAAGTTGTTAAACGTTATGTAATAGCGAGATCATTTTTATAAGAACATTGTAGCTCTCAATGAGATTCGGAGCTTTGTATTGACATTTTTTTGACATTATCTAGATGGCCAAATCTTATTTATTACTTTAATTTGACAACAAAAAATTATGAGCTGTCAGATAAAATAATAACGTTTATGATAACAACTAAGTATCATTAGATTCTTCATTAATTATATTTTTATAGTATATTTATTTGATGTAAAAAATCATTGTAGTTTTTTCTATAATTTTGGTCAAACTTGACACGTTTTGACTCTCCAAGATTTTTGGAATGATTTATAATTTGGGATGGAGGGAGTACAATTCTTTTCCTACAGACTCACTCATGAAGTCATGATAATATGTAGTACCCCTAAACCATATGAAAAGAGGATAAAGATGTTAACATGATTAAATGATAATACTTGCAATGCTTATGTACTAGAAAAAGTTGATGTCTAAAAGTAGGTATTATAAAGGCCATGTTTGGATCCTATGGTCTGAAGTTTAGTAGTTTAGCCACTAAACTTTAGTCCACTTTAGCTCTTGAGGCTCCAAACAGAAGGTCTAAACTGTTGTCTAAAGTTTAGACATGTTACAAAAACTTTAGACTATACAAGTAAGCTAAAGTGGTCTAAAGTTCAATTTACTCCTCGATTTTAACCAAAAACTTTTGATCAGAGAATCCAAATAGGCTCTAAGTTTTCATGTCGAAGTTGCAGAAAATAAGAGCGAGTTTACATGTTTGCAGCGAGGTAGTATTAGAAAGTTCATAGATTTTTATATGAAACTGACGGAAGAAATTTGTTTAATGCAAATTGTTGCTCTCAAATAAGATATAAACTTAGTAAATAACTTTTTTTCATGTGACCTGACCTGCGACTATAGCTATAGCACAAAAGGTTTGTCCCATGACATTTTAACATAAGATCCTGGATGCATGTATAGGGAGACATCATAGACACTTTTAGAGAGAGACGCAGATCAAAGAGTATGGTATGAAGCTTTAATTTAGAGCCATGTGGATGAACTATTGTTATTAATGTAATATGCCCAAACTCCGGGAGGGGTTTGGTGACCTGCATCACCCTGAATGAACTGACCTTTGCATCAGGTTCAGTAAACTCGTCCACACTTTCCGTTTCATCAAGCTCAGTACACTCATCCGTACTTTCCGTTTCAACAAGCATCTCGATTATATGCTCTGCATACGGTCTCTTCTCAGGGAGACGCTCCAAGCGGCTTTTGGAAATCTCAGTGCATACTCGTATTTGTTCCACGCGCGTGTCTTCTAGTGACGTTCCAAATCGGTCAGCCCAGCTTTTGAGTACCTATACAAAATGGCAACGATTAATTGCTTTTAAGGGAACTGGAGATATCTTTTCATTTGGAAAATTCAATAGTACTTCATAAATATCTGCCGTATAAATACTCTCTCCAGCTAAAATAAATCATGAGTTGTCCACAGAATCATTTTAAATTCAAACAACTTCGTAGAAAATAACAGAAATA
The DNA here is from genome assembly GCA_038087645.1 of Saccharum hybrid cultivar R570. NCBI lineage: Eukaryota > Viridiplantae > Streptophyta > Magnoliopsida > Poales > Poaceae > Saccharum > Saccharum hybrid cultivar. The sequence continues at coordinate 10,241,087 of JAQSUU010000703.1, forward strand.
TTTGTGACGCCAAATTTGGTTCAATAGATAATATATTTTTATAATATATTTATTTGGTGTTGTAGATGTTGTTACTCTCTCCCGTAAAGCTATTTAAATTTAGATAGTCTGACTTTGGGTGATTCTAAGAGTTCATTTAGGGATTAGTCGACTACTCCCTCCATCTTTCCTATTTCCTATAAAGCTGTGCAAATTAGTTAGTCTGACTTTGGTTGCTTCTAAGAGTTCATTTATTTTAGGATGGAGGGAGTAGACCATCCCTTCTATTCTAGATTATAAGAATTTTGGCTTTTCTAGATACATAGCTCTTGCTATATACTTAGATACTCTCTCTATTCTCATTTATAAGTCGCACATGCATATCAAGATTCAAAATTTAAAGTCTTTTAGCTAACAATTTTTATTTATTGTAATATAAACTTGAATGGTTAGATTTATAATTAAATGTACTATCCGATTATTATGAATTTATAAGTATAAATAATATAATATAAAATACATAAAAGGTAAAACTGTAGTTTAGGAGGCCATGTGACATCTAGTTGCACCTTATGAAAGACAATGGAGATCATTTACACTACGTCTAAATACATAGTAAAAACAACGTATCTAGGAAAACCAAAACATCTTATAATTTGAAACAGAGGGAGTAGCAACATGCATGTCAATTCTAGAGTCAAACCGGCATCACAACAGAGATTCTCCAAAAATGAAGGTAATAAGGACTAAAAGTTTCTCAAAATAATAAACTAACATTATTGCTTATGTTACATGTTTTAATGTGCTTTCACCTTCCCCAGCTAAATTTTGCTTTCACCACTTGATTTTCACCTAGAGTTATACACATCTTTACACATCTTCAAACAGGGTACAGGACATCTGTGATATAGTCACGTATTTTAACTGTTCTTACATTGTGTTGTACTATGAAATGCATCTTCTGCCCGGTCAGTATCTCTGTGATTAGAACACCAAGGCTATATATGTCCGCCTTCAATGTGGTCAGTCCATCTTGTAAGAATTCAGGTGCCATGTATCCCCTGCATGAAAATTTGTACCCCGTGATGACTTATTTGTCAATTTAGAAAGGAAACTTCATTTTTGCCCAACTATAGTAGGGAGAAAAACACCTTGAGGACCAAGCTTACTTACTGCGTCCCGTAAATAACTCGTGTAATAACCTCGCTTTGCTTTTCCTCAAGGTGCCTTGAGCCCCCAAAATCATGAATTTTTGGCACCTTTTTTTCATCCAGCCATATGTTGGCAGGTTTAAGATCTAAGTGGACAGTAAGGTTTTGATGAAGATAATATAAGCCCTCACAAATTCCCTTGATTATTTTATAGCGCTTTCTCGAGCCAAGTCCATGAGAGGCATCTGTAATGGGCGAGAATAATAAATATAAAACAAACTAGAAAAGTCAAACCCTCCATTCCATAAACAGAATTTGACTATTAACCAATTAATCATGCTCTTATTCTCCAATATACTTTATTTACAAAGTAATCAATCCCACTATGTGCTCGTGCGGTGCATGGTACATACTGTCTGTTTTTTTAACAACAAAGGAAATAAAAACAGAAAGGCCATTACGTGTCACACAACACGATCCTCTTACCTGTGATATACGCATCAAGTTTCCCTCCACTTGGGTACTCAAAGCAGAGCAACCTTTCATCCGCAAGGACGAATCGTCCACTGTATTCCTCCATCGTCCCTTGTGTTTCAATACAGTATCCCAGAAATCGAACTATATTCTTGTGCTGCTTCGCCCTCATCCTCATGAGGCAACCGACCTCATTTTCGAATCTCTGGTTATCCATATGTAGGGATTGAGACAGCTTCTTCACAGCGACTTTTCCATTTCGAAGCACACCCTGCCATCACGAACGTTCACAGCAGCTTTTAGGCCAATAATAAGTCAATAACCCAAACAGAGTGTACTAGTCGGCAGTGATACATACAGTTCCTTGTAAAGCACAAAATGTCCATCAGCACCAATTTTCTGATCCTCAGCGAAATTATTTGTGATGGCTCTTAGAAGTGATAGTGGCAGTACACTTGGCTCTGCGCTTTCATCATGTAGCAAGCGCTCCAAGACATTGTGCATACTAGCTTCATAATCCATTTAATTTAATTTTGTACCTAGTTACTACTTATAAATGCGCCCTTCGAACACGAACCACAACCACAAGGAATATATAATTATGCAGCCGATGAAATTTCCAAGGAAGATAAAACTACAGATCAGCTGGTCTACAAGATAAACGTACCGGAAGTATAACCAACACTACCAAGAGTGATATAATGGGGACGTCCTAACACTTGTTGGATCCGTGGCACTGGCCCAGGCAAAATAAGTATAGAGATTACATCACCTTGTGAATGAAGAAAGAAAAGGGGCAAATTAATATGCAATAATCACAACGTCAACAACGGCAGTTGAAGCTAAATGAAAGAAAGAACATCTCAACACTCTGGACTTAACAATCTTCTCTCCTGTATCACAAGGCCTGTATGTTTACCCTGACTGTAAGTAAGTATCCTGCTACATACTATCGCTTTTTTAGATCCAAGCTGAGTGACTTACCAGCAATAAGGCAATGCGTCGGTCAACTCGCCAGTGTTGGAGTAGGACACATCTGACTGTGAAGAATGCTCAATCAGAAATGACGAACAAAGAGAAGACAGCAAGTGAGCCCTCAATCTGAACTGAATCAATGTCCAGACGAGGTGAGCGGTGTCAACGGAGTGAGGAGATTAGGTTATAGGAAGGCGACAGGAATTCCTCTGCAGCTCGGCAGATCGATTCAGGGAAGACGGAGGGGAAGCAACACAATCGACAAAGGTCAAAACAACCTTGACGATCCAGATTCACAGCGCAGACTAATTTCAACGGACTTTCGCCGTTAGGGAACATTAATTCACAGAATCGGGGAATAGAATGTAAAAACCACAAACGGACTACACTGCAAGTCTCAATCTGCTCAAGTAGACAAGTACACAACGTGTACCATGGATGCACCAAAGCAAAGAAATAGAGTTCCTGGGAAAAATCGATATCCGCTCGAGTTCAGTAGGAAAATCGAGACAGCAGGAGAAGAAAACTGAGAGAGAAAAATAACACTGACAGCAGCGTACACACCAATTCTTACGAGGCTGTGTTTGGTTCGTGAAATTTGGAAATTTGACTACGGTAGTATTTTCGTTTTTACTTGACAATTAGTGTTTAATTATGGACTAATTAGGTTTAAAACGTTCGTCTCATGATTTTCTACCAAACTATGCAATTAGTTTTTTTTTCTACGTTTAATGCTCCATGCACATGTCGCAACTGTAGCACTTTTTGACCAAGTAGGACCTGAGCCAAATAGCCCCAGCCCCCGTGCTTCCGCTGAGCCAGTCACCAATTGACGAGTGAAGACACCGCATCATAAAGAAATTCACTCTATTATGAGCTTTTTACATATATGTTATTAAAAAAGTTTGCACATAAGTTATTAAAAAAATTGACTGCACATGAGTGTCATCGTTCTGAACTTCCAAGTTATTCTGTCCACTTTTCTACTTAACGGTGTCGAACAGACAGATGAAAATGACCATTTTACCCTACGGTGGGCTCCGTTTCTCAGCCACGCACTCGGGCGAGGTGCAGGCGCGCCTCCCGCGCCGCCACAGCCAAGAAAGAGATGGCAGGGAGCAACAGCAGCGGCACGAGCCCCAACAGCGACGTCGATGCCCCTAGTGTGCAGGGAGGCGGCCTCGTCCCCAACGGCGGCGGCGAGAGCTGCTGCAGCCGGTCCTCGCCATGGATCTAACGCAGCGCGCGTGGAGGTGACACGAGGAGGTTCGCCCCGGACAACTGGTCCTCGGGCGCGTGCGGGCGAGCTCGGCCCTGGACAGCCACCGTGAGCACGGGCGCGGACGCGGGCACGGGCGAGCTCCGCCCCGGACAGCCGCCTCTGGCGCAGGCGCGGGCGAGCTTAGCCCCGGACAGCCGCCGTGGGCACGGGCACGGACGAGAGCCCCGGACAGCCGCCGCGGGCGCGCGGCGCGGGCGAGCTCCGCCGGGGGCGCGCGCGGAGCAGAGGGATGAGGTCGAGTTTGTGAGAGAGAGGATATGAATGAGAGGGATATTATAAACGTTTTGACTGACCGGACCCACTTGTCATGACTCTCAAACGGTGAAAAACAGAACACCGACGGAATGGCTTGGAGAGCAAAGAAGTTTAGAACGATGACACTCGTGTGCGGTCAATTTTTTTAATGACTTATGTGTAATTACAAACTTTTTAATAGCATACATGTAAAAGCCTCCTCTGTTATCTCCTGCCCGTTCTCTGTTATCTCCTGCCCGTTCTCATTCCACTAATATAAATTGAGTGCACACTACAACAGCCGTCGTTCCGCTCCCAGTGACTTTGGCCAAGCATCAAGATGGGATCACCATTGCCCAGCCACCAAAACAAAGATGACTGTCATGGAAGTTGCTGGTGATAAGATCCAACGTATTGTGCAATGTAGACGCTGCAGTGGCCCCTGGTGGCCTGGGCCTATGCGGGTCTACCTGGCACCCTCTGGTGGCCTGGGCGCCTGTCACCCCGCTCCTGGCGGCCTAGCCCAATAAAAATTAAGAAGCCTATGACTATGAGCTCTGAAATCTGAACTCTGACCCTAGAATCATAACGTAGCACGGACGCACGGTAGCAGTCGCCCCTCCGTTCATGTCACTTCGTATTCCACCGCCGCCAGTCAAAAAGGACATGGATGATGCCATGATAGAGCCATGCGTAGCAGCGTCTCTGTGGACTGTGGTTCGTTTGGTGATTCTGTGTTATTCTTTAGCTTGTTTTCTCATGTCTTCATTTTTCTAGGCTATAGATCTTGGGGATTTTTTGTTTATGTGTTTCATGATGCATGTACATATGATTTTCTTTCCAATCCAATTGAATGTCTCAAAAGCTGATGGATTCTTGCTCCAAACTTTTTATCTATCGCTGTTGAGTTCTATTCTTTTCTTTCTCCAGTGATATTCTCTTATCTAATTAACAGTCACCGGTGATTCTAAATTTTCCTTTCTAATTTTAGACAATATGAAGAAGTGTGAAAGGATCAAGATGCCCAAGAGGGGGTGAATTGAGCTAATTACAAATTTCTTTGCAAAAATCAAATCCTACGGTTAGCCCAATTAACCCCTTATGCCTAGAAAGTGTTTCTATTAATCTAACGCATAAAAGTTTAGCACCCTAAGTTCCAATCCTACTCTAACATGGTAATTATAGGAATGTAAAAGACAAGTATTGAATTGCTCAAAGTAAATGCTTAAAGTAAAGAGAGGAGAAGAAACGCGGCGATGTTTTGCCAACGTATCGGAGAGTCGTCACTCCCCACTAGTCCTCGTTGGAGCACCCGTGCAAGGGTATAGCTCTCTCTTGATCCGCGCAAGGATCAAGTGCTCTCTATGGGTTGATTCTTTGACACTCCGTCATGGTGAATCATCCACAACCGCTCATAACTTGAGTTTGGTCACCCACAAGCTCCGCCGGATGATCACCAAACTCTCAATCACCACCAAACCGTCTAGGTAATGGCGATCACCAAGAGTAATAAGCACGAACTCTCACTTGACCACGACAAGCCTAATGAGAAGGGTGGATGCACACTTTGCTCTCTTGCTTCACTAATGAGGGCTCTCTTTGGGATTCTCAAATCTCAATCACCTCACTAGGACCTTGCTCTTTTTGGCACTCTCAAACGTGTTTTTCAGCTGTTGGAATGAGCAAAAGGACCCCCACACACGAATGGCGGTGGTATTGATAACATGGGCTAAAAATGAACTGTTATGTGCCTCTGCGGGGTGACCTGACGCTCCGGTCATGTTGACCGGATGCGCCGGTCAGTTTACCCCGAACTCCAGTGTTTACAGTGTGACCATCACTGGAACCTTACTGATGTCGACCGAACGCTGGCCCTCAGCGTCCGGTCACTTCCAGACAACTTCACCTTGATCAAATGAACTGACCAGACTCTGAGCCAGCGTCCGGTCACACCGAAGCCAGCGTCTGGTCAGTATTTGACCCTCCATTCACTTCCAACTCTCGATCATACGTGAATGAAGTTTGCTCCATTGGATCTAAGGGCTATTTTGGAGCTACCTAGTGCTAATTTTAGTAAGTGTGCACCACACCTAACCCACTAGACTCACCTAGGTCAAGCTACCGTTCGTTCCCCCCTTAATAGTACGGCCAAAGGAAAAACAAAGTACTAAACTACTCTAAGTGTCACTCCAACTCCAATCGACACTTAAAACTAGTCCATCCTTAACATTGTCGTCCATCCTTTGAAAACTGAAACAATTTCCATCGTAGGGGCATGACCACCATGATAGCCCAATTGATCTCCATTACCATGACCTAACTTAATTGCCTCTACAAAACACACATTAGTCACAGTAATCATGTATTGTCATTATTCACCGAAACCCAACTACGGGCCTAGATGCTTTCAATCTCCTCCTTTTTGGTGATTGATGACAATACCACCTCGAGTATGTAAAAGATATGAGGTTTTTCACATGCTTGGTTCATATAAGCTTTTTGCAATAAGAACAAAAGTGTTAGGAAAGCTTATCTGACCCAAGCCAACATGATGTACTCAAAAGATACGAAATAAGCATGAGTACTAGTAATAAAGCTCATTTGCATCGGAGTAAAACGCGGAAGCAAAGCAAAAGAGCATAGCACACATGATATGACTATAAATAATTCAAAGTAGAGAGCACACATGTAATATATCATGATCACGTAGATATCACTATCACATAGATATAGTTTAATGCATAGAAGTAAACACACGACGAATGCATAAAAGTGTATCACACATAAAAACTCCAAATGTAATAGATAAGCTACTAAGTAAGCTAAGCTCCCCCTAAATAGTCGCTCCCCCTAGACTATCATACTCGAACCCTCTCCTCCTTTGGCGTCAAACACCAAAACCTAAGGGTCGGTCAGCTGGGCTGTAGCGAACGAGCCAGGCGCTGAGGTACGAGGAGCGAGCTAAAACTGGGCGCCATCATCATCTGACCCTGAGCTCTGAGCAGTCTGACCCTCTGTAGCTGGAAGCAATGCTAAAACAGTCTGGGTCGGATTAGGAACATGAGCTGCTGTAGGTTGTGCTGGTATGACTGAAGCAGCTGGCCCTGATGATGCCACTGAGGAAGGGAGTGTCTCTGTAGTCCCGGTAATAGGTGCAACTGTAGAAGGACCTAGGACATGTAGATATGGAGGAGTAGGCTATCCTATCAACTCACTTAAGGATACACCAAGGCTCCTGGACACTATAGTCTCTGGCACTAGCAGTGACGATGTCTGAGTCGGTGTGAAGCCCGTCTGAAGAGGTGTGAACTGCGGGGCGATCACTGGCAAAGCGAACCACTAGGACACCTGCTCTGTAGGTGAAGCATATTGTGCTGGTGGTTGTCCCTGACTCCGAAGCCCACTAGGCTGTAACGCTAGAGTCATTGAAGTGGTGGCAGTCTGACCAAGCTGGGGCGAAGGCTGTGGCGGTGGAGCCCCAATAGCTATCACAACATGCTGCATAAATCCAAGTAGCTGCTGCTGCATGAGGATCTACTGCTAATGCATGGCCTGCTGCTGTTGCTGTAGAGCCTGTGTCTACTACTGAATAGCTAGCCGTTGTCGCTAAAACTCATCCTGCCGAGTCTAGAACTATGCAAAAGTGGCAGCGGTCTCCTGAGCATGGCGTGCCTAATCCTGCCTCATCCGCTCAAGTATAGGAAGGAGAGCGAGGTCTATCTACGGTGCATGTGGAGCTAAACTGGAGCTGTCGGCCTCATGATCATGTCGACGTGCAGGCATCTGAGGAATGTCTCGGTAGTCCTCGTCTGAGCTATCGTTGGGGTCGCTCTCGACCATCCCCTCCTGCTAAGCAAGCTCCTCCTCCTCAGTAGCTGCAATACCCCTAATAATAGCATCCTGCTGGGCTACAGTCTCTGGTACATCTAGACGATGGTGCGGCTGACTAGGTGCTTGTGGTGTACTATGGCGGATCATCTAAGTTAGGTTGTATGTAGGGAACTCTGTAGTAGCACCACTGTACTCAGCTAACATCTTAGGTGACCTCACTGTAACTGCCCTATGAATAAGAAATATGATCTAATGGGCATAGGGCAACTGTCGATGACCTCTGAACCCCTCAGCAATAGTATCCTCCATCTCTGAAAGAAGGAGATCCCAAATGTCAAACACTGTCTATTGCGTCAGAGAGTTGAGAAGCCATAGCTATAAGCGACTCAAGCCCTCATGATACCCCATCCTCGAAATCAAGGTCCTCCTCATAATGGCATCCAACACTCTAGCTGTAGGAGTGAGATCACTGGGAGTCCTGCTCGACCCCTCGCCAAAAGGCTCCTTGAAGCAGTGGCGAACCAAATCTGTGGGAGGCACCATACCGCCATGAGGGCGTCTAGGAGGCGTTGTCTGTCCATAGCAAACCTCATGTAACCTGACGAGCTGCTCCTGAAGCCTGAGTATCTCCCTAACTCTAGTGCTCGTTAGCCTATAATCTCTACCTCTGAATGCAAAGTGAATGTATCTGTGCTGTGGGTCAATCCATAGTGTAGCATAGAACTGACGGACCCAAGATGGAACATATAATCTTGTCCGTCCAATCAAGTCTATTAGCCCTGATAGATATATAAGGTAGGGGCGAATGTGCTCTCCAACTGCTGCAACTATAGACTCAATGTTGCACACCCTCTGAGGTCTGAATACAGCTCCACTATTAAGATATGCATTGTAGAAATCCTTTTGGAGTGGTGTGTAGAAGTCCTTTGATGCTCTGTCATCCCTCCTCGGCGGGAACCACTGCTCAAAGTCCACAAACCTGAGCTGCTGCACCTGCTTGGTCGTGGTGGCCCTCAAGTCCAAGTGTGTCACAAGAGGCGGACCCTATGGTCTGGGCGGTGGACAAGAACCCCTCCGCTGTGTATCCGCCCTCGGCGTGACTGGAGCACGGGTATGACTAGAGCAGCAAAGTTGTGGCTGAGGTGCCTGCTCTGTCTCCTCGACCTACTGTCCCTCCTGAGTCGGCTCTACTGATGGTGCCTGCTGCTGTGACTCTCCCTGAGGCTGACCCTCATCCATGGCAACACACTGTCCTCCAATCATGAGAGTCCCAGGTGGACCACCATGAAGGCGCTCAACCTGCTCAAGTGTAGCCCTTACTTTTGGTGAAAGTCGATCTGCAATCTGGACTCCACTGCGAGCACCTCCTCTCTCGGCACGCTCTGCAACCTCTGCAACTACGTCTGCTCTAGCTGTCTCTGCATCTGGGTACTTGCACTTCTTTGTTACAGTCTTCTTCGTCGCCTTGCCTTTTGGATCTGCAGGCAAGCGAGGCGGACGCCTCGGATCCTCATCACCCGAACCGCCCCTAACATTCTTGACACGAACCATCAGTTGGATCTGAAGAGAACAACTGCCGCTAACAAGAGACAACTGTCAACTATCACTTCTGAGGCTTGGCCTCGATCCATACTCGTGAGCTTGGCCCCGAGTTGACTGACAACTTCCACTAAGACCTCAACGGCACCGACTCACTTCATGATGGAATAGATCGAGTTTATAAACAATAACACTAAATCTAGAGATACGAAAACCTTATGAAAGCAAGCAATTAGGTATGTGTCGGTACCAACAGTACGGGGGTACCACAGCTATCGCCAAAACACTAACAAAAACCGAAACCAGTAGAAAAGATAGCCCACTCGACGGGGCGCCTCGACCGCGTCCCGGCTCCGACTCGTACGAGGCCCGCTCGACGGGGTGCCTCGACCGCGCCCCGGCTCCGACTCGTACGAGGCCCGCTCGACGGGGTGCCTCGACTGCGCCCCGGCTCCGACTCGTACGAGGCCCGCTCGACGGGGCGCCTCGACCGCGTCCCGGCTCCGACTCGTACGAGGCCCGCTCGACGGGGCGCCTCGACCGCGCTCCGGCTCCGACTCGTACGAGGCCCGCTCGACGGGGCGCCTCGACCGCGCCCCGGCCCCTCGACGCCCTTTCTTTACCTGCCCGGGACAAAAGCCATAGCATTCAATGCGGTTACCTACTACCACCGACCGACATGGCTACGGCATGGGTCAACGCGGGAACAATACCCACGTCAAGTCTCACTGTTTTACCGCCCATCCCGTGATGGGAGGTGAAAGCCGTCACTGTATCCACCATACCGCGCACTATTCACCATCAGTCACCCTCGAGGGAGGATAAGACAAGGTCCGTCCCCCGCGATACCGGGGATTCGGCCTTATCCATCCAGCCTCGACCCAGCCTCGACCCGGCCCCAACGCTCGACTTAGCTCGAAGGACGGTATGGCCTGGCACTCTGGGTCATTTCACCCTCTTGTCCCGTACCGCGTCAGGATACCCAGGGATGGCCGGCCATCCCGAAGCCACGTCGCTACAGTCAACTCAACAGGAATCGACGAAGCATCGCCTCAAGCCTCCCCTCGACTTGGCCACCTCTCGCCCTATAAAAAGGCAGGCCAGGGCGAACCAAAGGGGAGAGGGGGAAGAAAAAACACGAAGCATCACGGAAAAAACGCGGAGCAACCATCTTTCTCCTTTTTCTCTTTGAGACTTGGGGCTCGACACCCTCTCTCGCCTGCTTGTAACCCCTACACGAGCACCCCGGTGCAAGGAAATACAAACCTCTCTTCCCCGCTGGACGTAGGGCCTTCTTTTGCCCGAACCAGGATAAACCCCCGTGTGTTCTCCTTGCATCACCATCCAGGAAAGAGTCACGCAGCATTTACTCGTTGGTTTAGGACCCCCTTGGTCCGAACACCGACAGTTGGCGCGCCAGGTAGGGGTACGCTGCGTGCAAACCTCGCTTTGTCGCCGTTCTTCCTGGATGGCTAACCCCGAACGCCCGATCCCGTTGGGTACGGTGATCTGGTTTGGGAGTTTGGAGTTCATGTCGCTCGGCTCTGGCTACGACATGGTCCTACTCCCACCCAGGCACCCGACCGACGAAGATTACGAGCTCTCCCAGCCCGGGGGAGCAGTCAACCGGCACCGTCGCTCTAGGCGGTCGCGGGCCGCCCGGCGACGGCGAGCCCAGCACAACTACCGTCTCTACCTGACGGAGGGCGATGGGATCCCCCGGTCCGGCACCCCCCAGACAGGCGCTAGCCCAGATCTCCTTTTGGAAGATTTGGGAAGGATGAGCCTGGTCGAGGGTCGCGTGCCAACGAGGAATCCCGCTGCTCCCCCGTCCGGTGAGACACCACTGTCCATAGCATCTATTTCGCCACGAACAGTGACGTCCCCATCACCATTCCCGTTTGGACTAGACTCGGTCGCCCGGGTGTATGCATCCTCCGTGAGCACTCGCATGAGCGCTTATGAGGAACTCCCCGGACACCATCTACGCTCCACTCTGGACCTCGTTGCGTCCACGCCGGTTTCTGATTATCGGGACTCTACGGAGACACCGGAAACAGAACCCCGTGTGACTGCTTCTCCACGTCACCACCTCGGTGATGGTTGGCATCGGCCACACATTCCCCCATCATATTACTACTTTGGCGCACCTGACTCCGACTCAGCCGACGACACCTATGATCCGACTCGTGAGTGCTTCAACATCGACGTTGAAAGCACCTCGGAATCAGAGGACGAAGAGCCGGTCGAGGAAAGGCACACGCCCCCTCATGTCGAGCTTCCTGCCGAGCGAAACGAGCCCCAGTTCCTTGCGGATCAAGGAGCGCAGCTCGGACAGATTCGTGAGTTGCAGGACCAGCTTGACGAGGAACGCGAAAACCTGGATCTCCTCCAGCAAACCCTCGAGCGTGAGCGTGCGGAACACGCATTTGGCGGGAGAGCTCGTGAGAGGGCTCGCGACGTAAACCGTCGCATCGACGAGGACCGGGCGGTCGACCCCCCGGTTTTCGCTCGAGCCAGCCAAAACGTTGTCGCCGCTGCCATGCTCCTGCGCAACATGCCCGAGCCGTCAAACCCTGACGCCCGTCGGGCTCGAGACGAAATCCGAGGGCTCCTCGAGACTGCCGCCATGCAGCAGGCCGAGAGCTCTGCCTCGAGGCGGCGCGAAGCAGCCTCGGAGCGGACCCTCGAGCCTTCCCGACAGGAGAGAGAAGCCTCGGTTCATCCCGAGCCTGCCCGGCGAAACCGGGTAGCACCTGCCCCTGAGCCCATCGCCAACGGCCGCGAGCCTCGAGACACCCGTGGCAACATCGTCGAGCGTCGCACACGCAAACACGGTGACGGTGTAGCTCGAGGCTACCACGTCCACAGGGGCGGACGCTACGACAGCTCGGAAGACCGTAGCCCTTCACTCGAACCTCCAGGCCCTCGGGTGTTCAGTAGGGCTATCCGTGAGACGGTGCCCCCGGCTCGGTTCCGTCCCCCCACGACTCTCACCAAGTATAACAGCGAGACCAAACCCGAACTTTGGCTCGTCGATTTCCGCTTGGCGTGTCAGTTGGGCGGGGCCACCGATGACCGGGCCATCATTCGGCAACTCCCCCTGTTCCTCTCCGACACCGCCCGAGCCTGGCTCGAGGATCTCCCACCTTGGCAGATCCACGACTGGGACGATCTCGTGAGGGTGTTCGAGGGAAATTTCAAGGGAACCTACATGCGCCCCGGCAACTCGTGGGACCTCCGGAGCTGCAAGCAGAAACCAGATGAGTCCCTCCGGGACTACATCCGGCGCTTCTCCCGGCAGCGCACTGAGCTCCCCAACATCACCGACTCCGACGTGATTACGGCCTTCCTCTCCGGTACCACCTGTAAGGAGTTGGTCCGGGAGTTGGGCCGTAACACCCCGCTCACTGCCAACGGATTGATGGACATCGTCACCAACTTCGCCTCCGGCGAGGAGGCGGTTGGTGCGATCTTTGGCGGCGAGCCGGCAAGGGAGGAGCAGAAGGTCGACGACCCCGCGAGTTCCACCCGAGGCCCCAAGAGAAACAACCGCAAGAAGAAGAAAGGCCAGCAGGGCAAGCTCGAGGCCCCGGCCGACGAGCTCGTCGCTGCTACCGAGCACAAGAAACCTCGAGGCCCCCCCGGCGGGGGCGTCTTCGACAAAATGCTCAAAGAGCCGTGTCCCTACCACAAAGGACTCACTAACCATAACCTCGAGGATTGTCACATGCTGCGCAGGTACTTTGGGGGTGCCGGCGCTAAGAAGGACGACAAGGGGGAGGACCCTAAGGGTGACGACAAGGACGGGGAATTTCCCGAGATCCGCGACTGCTATATGATCTACGGAGGACCCTCGACCTGCCTCTCCGCGCGTCAGCGCAAGCGAGAACGGCGCGAGGTCTTCTCCGTACAGTCGGCAGTACCCCGCTTCCTTGATTGGTCTGCGGTGGCCATCACTTTCGACCGTGATGACCACCCAGACTACGTCCCCAACCCGGGGGTCTATCCACTCGTCGTTGACCCCGTCATCGCCAACACACGCCTCACCAAAGTGCTCATGGACGGCGGAAGCAGCCTCAACATTATCTATTCTCAGACCCTCGACCTCTTGGGGGTCGACAGAGCGCGCCTCCAGCCTAGCGTCGGGGGCTTCCACGGAGTCGTGCCAGGGAAACGGGCGGAACCCCTCGGGCGGGTCGATCTGCCTGTTTGCTTTGGCACGCCGGCGAACTTCCGAAAGGAAACTCTCACTTTCGAAGTGGTCGGATTCCGTGGAACGTACCACGCTATCCTGGGACGCCCATGCTACGCCAAGTTCATGGCGATCCCGAACTACACCTACCTCAAGCTCAAAATGCCTGGCCCAAACGGTGTCATCACTGTAGGGCCCTCGTTTGAACATGCCTACGAGTGCGACGTCGAGTGCGTCGAGCACGGTGAGGCTGTTTTTGGGTCAGCGATCTTGGCCGCAGACCTCGACGGACTAGCCAATGCGATCCCCGACCCAAAACGCCATGCCGGCAGCTTCGAGTCCGCCGAAGACGTCAAGCTCGTACCCCTCGACCCCGCTGATCCCAAGGGGAGGGCGCTGAGCGTCAGCGCCACCCTCGATCCTAAATAGGAAGCAGTGCTCGTCGACTTTCTCCGCGCGAACGTCGACATCTTTGCGTGGAGTCCCTCGGATATGCCGGGCATACCCAGGGAGGTCGCCGAGCACGCCTTGGAGATCCGGGCCGGAGCCAAACCGGTGAAGCAACGCCTGCGCCGCTTCGACGAGGAGAAGCGCAGGATCATCGGCGAGGAGATACACAAACTGCTGGAGGCCGGGTTCATCAAGGAGGTTCATCATCCCGAGTGGCTAGCTAATCCTGTCTTAGTTAGAAAAAAGAGTGGGAAATGGAGGATGTGCGTAGACTATACTGGTTTAAATAAAGCATGTCCGAAAGTTCCCTTTCCTTTGCCACGCATTGATCAAATCGTTGATTCCACCGCGGGATGTGAAACTCTCTCATTCTTAGATGCATATTCCGGTTACCACCAAATCAAAATGAAGAAGTCCGACCAGCTCGCGACTTCGTTCGTCACCCCATTCGGCATGTATTGCTACGTTACGATGCCCTTCGGTCTCCGGAACGCGGGGGCAACGTACCAGCGATGCATGCAACATGTTTTTGGGGGGCACATTGGGTCGACCGTCGAGGCTTACGTCGACGACATCGTGGTCAAAACCCAACGTGCCGGCGACCTGGTCAGCGACCTCGACGTTGCATTCAAGTGCCTCAGAGCAAAAAACATCAAACTCAATCCAGAGAAATGTGTCTTCGGCGTCCCACGAGGTATGCTTTTAGGGTTTATCGTATCTAAACGTGGCATCGAGGCCAACCCTGAAAAAATCTCTGCGATCACCAAAATGGGCCCCATCCGAGATCTCAAGGGCGTACAGAGAGTCACAGGTTGCTTGGCGGCACTCAGCCGTTTCATTTCGCGCCTCAGTGAAAAAGCACTCCCTCTGTACCGTCTCTTGAGGAAATCGGACCATTTTTCCTGGAACCTCGAGGCTGAGGAGGCTCTCACAAAACTGAAAGCCACCCTCTCTAGCTCACCGATCCTCGTCCCTCCGACCCCGGGGGAACCACTCCTACTCTATGTCGCAGCGACATCACAGGTTGTCAGTGCTGCCCTGGTTGTCGAACGGGCCGAGGAGGCACACACCTTGCTCGTCCAGAGGCCGGTCTATTTCGTTAGCGAGGTGCTCTCAGAAACAAAGTGTCGGTACCCACAGATCCAGAAACTGCTGTATGCTGTCATCTTGACACGGCGCAAGCTCCGACACTACTTCGAGGGTCACCCGGTTACTGTGGTTTCTTCTTTCCCCTTGGGAGAGATAGCCCAGAACCGGGAAGCCTCGGGTAGGATTGCCAAATGGGCGGTCGAGCTTATGGGCGAGGCATTGTCCTATGCGCCGCGAAAAGCTATCAAGTCACAGGCGTTAGCAGATTTTCTGGCCGAGTGGACTGACACACAACTCCCTCCTGCACAGCTCCAAGCGGAGCTGTGGACCATGTACTTCGATGGGTCATTAACGAAAATGGGAGCAGGCGCGGGCTTGCACTTCATCTCACCCCTCGGGGTTCACATGCGCTACGTCATCCGGCTTCATTTCCCTACGTCTAACAACGTCGCCGAATACGAGGCACTCGTCACGGGGTTGAGAATCGCCATCGAGCTCGGGGTCCGACACCTCGACGTCCGAGGCGACTCTCAACTCGTGATTGATCAGGTGATGAAGAACTCGAGCTGCCGCGACCCCAAGATGGAGGCCTACTGCCAGGAAGTACGGCGCCTCGAGGACAAGTTTCACGGCCTCGAGCTCAACCACATCGCACGCAGGTATAATGAGGCCGCTGATGAATTGGCAAAAATCGCGTCCGGTCGAGCCACGGTTCCACCGGACGTCTTCACGAAAGACCTTCAGCGCCCATCCGTCGACCTCAGGCCAGACGGGGGGGTCGACGAGGCGTCGATCGACCTTCCACCTAAGGCAGAAGCCCCCTCGACCGGGGCTGAAGCCATGCAGGTGGAAGACTCGACGTCACCGCCTGACCTCGAGCCTGATTGGCGCGTCCCGTACCTCGACTACCTCATCCATGGGGACCTCCCCTCGGATAGGACTGAGGCTCGACGGATCGCACGTCGGGCCAAAACTTTTGTGATCATGAGCGACAGCAGGGAGCTCTACCGTCGTAGCCCTACCGGTATCCTCCAACGTTGCATCACGAAAGAGCAAGGCAGAAATCTGCTCGGCGATCTTCACTCGGGGGCTTGCGGTCACCACGCTGCGCCTCGAACCCTTGTCGGAAACGCCTTTCGACAAGGATTCTATTGGCCGACCGTGGTCTCCGACGCTGTCAAGCTAGTACGCTCCTGCGAGGGTTGTCAGTACTATGCGAGACAGACTCATCTTCCGGCACATGCCCTACAGACTATCCCCATCACATGGCCGTTCGCCGTTTGGGGGCTCGACCTTGTCGGACCACTGAAAAGGACGACCGGCGGCTTCACCCACTTGCTCGTCGCAATCGACAAATTCTCCAAGTGGATCGAGGCCCGCCCTATCACCAGCATCAGGTCCGAACAAGCTGTACTCTTCTTCACTAACATTGTTCATCGCTTCGGGGTCCCCAACTGTATCATCACGGACAACGGCACCCAGTTCACTGGCAAAAAGTTTTTGGATTTCTGCGACAACCACCACATCCGTGTGCTCTGGTCGGCCGTGGCTCATCCAAAAACAAACGGGCAAGTGGAACGTGCCAACGGCATGGTTCTACAAGGCCTTAAGCCCAGAATCTTTGACAAACTAAACAAACATGGCAAAAGATGGGCTGCCGAGCTACCCTCGGTCCTGTGGAGCCTAAGAACAACGCCGAGTCGAGCCACGGGGTTCACTCCGTTCTTCTTAGTCTACGGGTCTGAGGCTATGCTACCAACCGATATAGAATACGGGTCCCCAAGATTGAAGGCATACAACGAAGTACACAACGACGCCACAAGACAGGACGCCCTCGACCAGCTCGAGGAAGCCCGAGATGTGGCTCTGTTGCATTCTGCCAGGTACCAGCAGGGTCTCCGACGCTACCACGACAGATACGTCCGCAAGCGTGACCTCAACGTTGGTGACTTGGTGCTACGGCGGAACCAGAACACCAAGGGACGGCACAAGCTCACACCACCATGGGAAGGGCCGTACATCATCGCAGAAGTACTAAAGCCGGGCACCTACAAGCTATCCAACGAGAAGGGCGAAATCCTCACCAACGCTTGGAACATCGAACAGCTACGTCGCTTCTTTCCTTAAAAAGCCTCGAGGCTCTGTATTTCCTTTTTCGTCAATAAAGAATACAGCGATGTTTAAAATTTCTCGTTTCGTAATAAGGAAGGATCGACCCTGCACTCCCAGAGTCGACCCTCCCTCGGGGGCTGGCAAGGGGGGAACCCCCGGTCCCCGAAAACCGAAAAAACTTGCGCTCTTTTTTAAATTTAAGAACCGTTTCTTAGATCGACTTCGCTGAAAGAGCACCCTAAGGTTCGAAAGGGCTCTCGAGCCTGGAGCATCACCTACGCCTCCGAGGCTACGGTACCTCCACTCGACCCTTGCGCCTTTTAGAGGTATGCCTTCACGCTGAGAAGATCTAAACAACGGTTCCTAAAATTAAAAAAGAACATACCCCCTGTCGCTTAGATCAGGCTCTCACACGATTTACTAGGCCGCAACATCACCCTGAAGCTCGAGGGCAGTCGAGCCGCGAGATCACTTACGCCCCCGAGGCTACGGTACCTCCACTCGCTCCCTTACGCCAAAGGATGTAGCTGCGCGCTAGGTAAATCACGCGAGAACACGATCCGTGCGATAAAGGGAAGAAAAGCTCGAGTAAAACTAAATCAACCGCGAACCGGTTTATGTTTCGAGTCTTTTAGGCCTCCGCGGCCACCGCGATCAAAATTCGAAATACTAACTTATTACATGGGCCTTCATGCCCAGATTTGGCTCACAGGCCTTCGTCGTCGGCAGGAGGAACCACCCCGGCTTCAAAAAGCGAGGCCAGACGACTCCCAGGCTCTTCGGCGGCTTCGATCAGCTCCACGCAGGCGTCCTCGTTCTCCTCGTCCGTCCGATCGGGGTCTGTGATGAAGCCCTCGGCAACGAGCCTCATATCAAACACAAACCCCGAACGGACGACGGCCAGCGCCCTCTTCACGCCGTGATGGAGGCCGTTCCGTATCTTCTCCCGGGCAAGGCGGCCCAGCGCCACCATCCGTCGGACGAAGGAGTTCCCCGGAACATCTTCCCCGGTGTCGGTGTCGGGCTCGACCCCTAGGCCATCACACACAGTGGTGATCACGCCCTGGAGAAGTTGGGTCCTCCGGACCTCGGCTTCGAAGAGGCTCTGGAAGGAGTTGGCGCACGATTGGGCCTCTCGGTTCTCTCTCTCCAGCTCTGAAACACGACAAACAAATTAGTGCCCAACGCGGGGCCTTCAACGTCGCGACTATAACAACCACACTTACCCTCGACGTGGGTCTGCAGGCCCACGACCTCGTCGCGGAGCCCCCCACATGTTCGCTCGAGCCCCAGGAAGGCGTTGTCCTTGTCACGGATGGCCGCCTTTAGCGCCTCGACCTCCTGCCGAGCAGACTCGAGAGCTGCGTCCTTCTTTTGGACGGCTCCCTGCAGCGTCGTGACCTCGGCATGGAAGGCGTCGCGCTGAAGACTGACCTGGGAGACATCCTCCTCAAGCTCCTTCACCCGCGCAGACAAGGGCTCGAGGTCCCTGCGCGCCTGGGTAGCCTCCTCCCGAGCCTTGTCCAGGCTTGTGCGCATCACGGCCTCGGCCGCCCATGCCTGCGCCGCCTCTTCCTTCAATGTGGCGTATGCGACGCGCAGTTCAGCCATCTCGGCGTTCCGATCGGATAGCCGTTTCTGGGCCTCCTCGACCAGAACCCGTTGCTGGGACAGCGCGCCCCACACGCCACTCTCGTCCCGGATGAAGAGTGACTTGCGGCGGGAGTACTCCTTCAGCTCCTGAACGCAATTCGAAAAGGTCACAAATCCGAAGAAAAAACAGCCTATCAAGCGAGCCGACGGGTCGATCATACCTCGGTGGCATCCCCCATACTCCGCACAGCGCCGGACGCCACTCGAAGCAACCGGTCGAGATGCTGGCGGACGCCCTCGAGGTACTCCCATCGGTGCACTTCGTCTTTGTCGCTAAGGACAAAGACGGGCTCGGCGTCGGGGTTCGTAGCGTCCCTGAACTCAAGGGACGGCCCCCCCCACTTCGGCAGCTCCGCCTCGACCCGCGCTATCGCCAGCGCGGCGATGTCGGGCCACGAGTAGGACGACCCGGCCGGGGCGTCTCCCGGTCCCGCGGAAGGACCGGCCTCGCCCGCGGTATCCGCCTCTCCAACGGCCGTCGAGACACCGGCCTGGTCCGCGACCTCACCCCCCTCGACCCCTATCGTTTGTTTTCCCTTGTCCAGGGAGATGTTGTCGAGGGGAGCGTGAGGGCGGGCACTTACGACCGCCGGTGCCACCGGAGCCGGCACCTCGACCGACGACGGCTCCGGTACCCTCGCCTCGACCATCGGCACCGCCGGAGCCGGCGTCTCTTCTTCGGGTGCTCCGGATGGGGGCTCGACCGCCCCGATCTCCACCACGCCCGCTGGCTCTGCCGACGGGCCTTGTCGTGGCTGCGACCCCTTCGCCAGGACCGTCTCTTGCCCTGACACCGACGCGACCTCCTCCTTGGTCACGTCAGCACCCGCCCGCTCCGCGTCGCGGACGGGTGCCTCGCTCGTCGCGACCGCAACGGCAGCCTCGGCCGTCCCCGACGGCCGGGGCCCCGCCTCGACCACGTCAAGAGCCGCCGCCTTTGCCGGTTCGGCCCCCTCGACGGCGGGCTCCGGGCCGGCAACCGCCGCGGCGTCGGCCGACCCTTGCTGATGTCGCAGGCGCCCTTTCGCTGCCTCGACCTGACGGACCCAGGCCGCGTCCTGCTCCGCAGTCCGGTTGAGGACAACGGCGCTGGCGCGCAGCGACTTCACAGGGGTAGGCCCCATTGGCTCCGCCTTCCGCTTCAGCCTGCGAAGTGAGAAGAATTGTCAGCCGACGGACTTTGGGAAAGGCAGGACAACCAAGTTGAGATACTTACCCGGAAATCGGCACCAAGTACCTCGACCCTGCGCGGCTCGAGCCTCCCGGGACGGCCGCTGGTGGCCCCGCGGCGGCCTCACCAGCAGGCCGAGCGCTCCTGGGAGCCCCGGCCAACACACCGCCCTGCGCCCTTTGTGCTCCCGAGGCCAGCTGGCCTCGGGTCCTTACTCCTACCGGCGCCGCCGCTGATGACGACGCCGGTACCACCGTCTCCGCCCCTCCCGGAGCTTGCGAGGCCCCGGCTGGTGCGGACGTCCCCGACGACCCCTCTCGCCGGGTCCGGGGTAAAATGGCCCCTCCCCTCGAGGGGCCAGATCCCTTCTCCACCTTCTTCCCCTCGACCTCCTCGACCACGACGACCGAGGAGGACCCCCCCCGATGGGCTCCAGCAGGGGGCGAATGTCGGGGAGATCCCCAAGCCTGGTCGCAATCTCATACCGCGACAGGGCATCTTCATCTTCATCGCTGCTGCCGTCGTCCTCCCCCGAGACTGTCTCGGAAGGCGACGGTGACAGGGGCACTCCGTCGATGGCTTGCTGGCGCCGGCGCTTCTTCAACGCCTCCGCCTTCTTGGCCTTGCGGATCGCCCGCTTCTTGGCCGTCTCCTTGGCCTGCTTCTTCTGGGAGGCATGCAGGCGTCGAGCCTCCCGGGCGGGCCGGTCCTCCGGGACTGGTGGGCGCGTTTCCCGCAACGCCGACAAATCCTACACACCGGCCTCGACCACATCAGCGAAATCCACAGAAAAACAAGAAAAGCAATACCTCAGCCCCGGGATACGTACCACGGATTCGCACCCCTCGGTAGGCCTCATGGGAACCTGATTGGCTTCCTCCGCCTTGAAGTTCCCGACCATCCGGCGAGCCCGCCGGAGAACCTCCTCAAGGGTGAGGGATTCGTGGGACATCCGGGTGCCCTCCAGGTTCGCCTCCGGAGTCATCTGGTCCAGGCGGAGACGACGCTGGCACAACGGCATCACTCTACGGCGATGGAAGCCCGTAGCCACCGCCGCAGCCGTCAGGCCCCGAAGGCGAAGCTGCTGCAGCGCCGCCAGCAGCGGATCCAAGCGCGTCTTCTCGGCCTCGGGCACTCCGTACGACCAGTGCTCTTCTCGGGCAGTCAGCACGCGGCCGGTGTACCTCGGCAACTGATTTTCATCATTGCGGAGATAGAACCAACCCTCGTGCCACCCACTGTTCGAGGAGATGAGTCGGGCCGGGATGTATAGATCCGTCCGACCCGATCTCACTTGCAGCACGCAGCTCCCCACTCGGGCCGCGGACAGGACGCCTTTCTCCCCTGCCCTCTTGGCGAAGAGCTCGGCCTTGAAAAGGTGAAGCCACAAGTTCCACTGTGGCTCCACCCCAAGGTAGCCCTCGCAGACCGCCGCAAAGATGGCGGCCTGCACTACGGCGTTGGGGGAAAGGTGGTGAAGCTCCACCCGGTAGTAGTGGAGGAGCGCACGCATGAAGACCGACGCCGGCACGCCGAACCCCCGCTCATGAAAGCTGACGAAGCTCACCACGTACCCTTCGGGGGGCACTGGCTCCTGGTGGGCGGGGGGCGGTGCCACCCACTCCGGCCGCGCCGAGTTCGTCCTCGGCCGCAACAGCCCGTCCTCGACCAACTCCTCCAACCTCCTCTCCGTCACCGAGGAGGCGGCCCAGTCGTCGGCGGGAAGGATCTGGCTCTTTCCTGCCATCGATGTCGTCGGAAGGGGATGGGAGAAAAGGATGCGGTGGCTGCGGCAAGACGGGCGGAGAACGCGATGTGGCAGGGGATGTCTAGGGCAAAGGATTGCAGGGATGCAAGTAACCGGTGGGGAACGGAGACCCCAAGGCCTTAGCTTTATATGCTCGGACGGAAGCCCAATGGCCGCGCGAAAAGTAAGGAGCAGTTTCTCGCGATAAAACCGCTCGCCTAACCGTTTCCTTATATCTCGCAGGAACTGAGCACGTGGCCGCTCCCCACGTCGTAACCATACGCCGATAACGCGCCGGTCTCGCCTCCCGAAAAAACGCGCCCGGACAACGAAATATCTCCAGGTATGTCTTAAATGGGTGCGAAACCCGCAATAAGTCTCGAGGGAACGAAAGCTGGCCCTCGAACGGGGTTCGACAGCTGCCCTCGAGCAACAGAGTTAGGGACGACCCAGGGTGCGCCCGTACATGGCCAAGGGCTCGAGCCACGCTCTCGAGGCACCCCAGGACGTATTCGAGGCCGAAGGAGGAGGTTGTGGTAGGAATCCCTCCGGGGGAGGCATCGAGCCCTCGAATCCTGTCGAAGGGAATCGAGATCCACACGACCACTTCTTGGCATTTTTGAGGGCGCCTCCGGGCCACTAGCCGACCCCTAACGAACGGGGCACGGGTTCTCACTCGAATTCCCCCGCTAGCAGCTCACCGGAGATCGTCGTAACTCGGGCCCAAACGAGGGTAGTGCGACATTCTCCACCCCTCCTCCTTTTTTCGAAAAAGGAGCGTGAGGGTCGCGAAAGACGGCCGGGACTCTGATCGACCTCGTGCGTGCGAGGCTCGGGGTCCCGACCGCAAAAATGGGTGCGAAGCCCGCAATAAGTCTCGAGGGAGCGAAAGCTGGCCCTCGAACGGGGTTCGACAGCTGCCCTCGAGCAACAGAGTTAGGGACGACCCAGGGTGCGCCCGTACATGGCCAAGGGCTCGAGCCACGCTCTCGAGGCACCCCAGGACGTATTCGAGGCCGAAGGAGAAGGTTGTGGTAGGAATCCCTCCGGGGGAGGCATCGAGCCCTCGAATCCTGTCGAAGGGAATCGAGATCCACACGACCACTTCTTGGCATTTTTGAGGGCGCCTCCGGGCCACTAGCCGACCCCTAACGAACGGGGCACGGGTTCTCACTCGAATTCCCCCGCTAGCAGCTCACCAGAGATCGTCGTAACTCGGGCCCAAACGAGGGTAGTACGACATTCTACGCCCCTCCTCCTTTTTTCGAAAAAGGAGCGCGAGGGTCGCACAGCAAAAGACGGCCGGGACCCTAATCGACCTCGCGCGCACGAGGCTCGGGGGCTTGACCGCAACAAAATGTCCCCCAATCGAACGCAAACATGACCTCGGAGGAGTCTCCATACTCCACCGAGGCCTCGGGGGCTACACCCGGCGGGTGCGCTCGCGCGCCCCCACCGGAAAAATCACGACGCTACGACTCCAGTTCTGACTAACCTCTGGGAGAGTGATCACACACTCACCCAAAGGCTCGGGGGCTACACCCGGCGGGTGCGCTCGCGCGCCCCCACCGGAAAAATCACGACGCTACGACTCCAGTTCTGACTAACCTCTGGGAGAGTGATCACACACTCACCCAAAGGCTCGGGGGCTACTGTCGGTACCAACAGTACGGGGGTACCACAGCTATCGCCAAAACACTAACAAAAACCGAAACCAGTAGAAAAGATAGCCCGCTCGACGGGGCGCCTCGACCGCGTCCCGGCTCCGACTCGTACGAGGCCCGCTCGACGGGGTGCCTCGACCGCGCCCCGGCTCCGACTCGTACGAGGCCCGCTCGACGGGGTGCCTCGACCGCGCCCCGGCTCCGACTCGTATGAGGCCCGCTCGACGGGGCGCCTCGACCGCGTCCCGGCTCCGACTCGTACGAGGCCCACTCGACGGGGCGCCTCGACCGCGCTCCGGCTCCGACTCGTACGAGGCCCGCTCGACGGGGCGCCTCGACCGCGCCCCGGCCCCTCGACGCCCTTTCTTTACCTACCCGGGACAAAAGCCATAGCATTCAATGCGGTTACCTACTACCACCGACCGACATGGCTACGGCATGGGTCAACGCGGGAACAATACCCACGTCAAGTCTCACTGTTTTACCGCCCATCCCGTGATGGGAGGTGAAAGCCGTCACTGTATCCACCATACCGCGCACTATTCACCATCAGTCACCCTCGAGGGAGGATAAGACAAGGTCCGTCCCCCGCGATACCGGGGATTCGGCCTTATCCATCCAGCCTCGACCCAGCCTCGACCCGGCCCCAACGCTCGACTTAGCTCGAAGGACGGTATGGCCTGGCACTCTGGGTCATTTCACCCTCTTGTCCCGTACCGCGTCAGGATACCCAGGGATGGCCGGCCATCCCGAAGCCACGTCGCTACAGTCAACTCAACAGGAATCGACGAAGCATCGCCTCAAGCCTCCCCTCGACTTGGCCACCTCTCGCCCTATAAAAAGGCAGGCCAGGGCGAACCAAAGGGGAGAGGGGGAAGAAAAAACACGAAGCATCACGGAAAAAACGTGGAGCAACCATCTTTCTCCTTTTTCTCTTTGAGACTTGGGGCTCGACACCCTCTCTCGCCTGCTTGTAACCCCTACACGAGCACCCCGGTGCAAGGAAATACAAACCTCTCTTCCCTGCTGGACGTAGGGCCTTCTTTTGCCCGAACCAGGATAAACCCCCGTGTGTTCTCCTTGCATCACCATCCAGGAAAGAGTCACGCAGCATTTACTCGTTGGTTTAGGACCCCCTTGGTCCGAACACCGACAGTATGAAATAGAAACGTGGGTTTGCTACCTTACAAACCATCACCGAAACACGAGGCTAGGGTTAGTTTCAAACGTCCCAACTTGGCACTGGATGGATCTAGCAACGTGGGCAGTGATCAATGCGGCTCAAGTGCGTGGAGTAGAGGCAAATCCTAGGGCACAACAGCGGCACTAGAGCACAAGACGACGTCAGCGCTAGGGCAAGCGATGGTGGCACTAGATCATGGGACAACGTCAGTGCTAGGGCAAGTGGCGGCAACGCTGGAGCACGAGACGATGTAGGCGCGGATGCGGAGTTGGCTGAGGCGGCGTTGTGATTATAAAGGGTCCCCTATGGGATGGAAAAGGAAACGAAGTGAGAGTCCTGATTACGCACGCTTCCTATTGACCAGACGCTCTAGTGGCAGCGACCGAACACTGCCACCAAGTGTCCGGTCGATTCCAGAGAGGTCGAAATCTCCTAGAATCGTGACCGAACGCGTCCGGTGGACACCGACCGGACGCAGCTAGAGTCCGGTCACCTTGCCTTGAACACCTTCATGCTCAACCGGACGCTGAACCTTCAACTGACCGGACGCTGAAACGCATAGTCTGGTCACTCCTTCGCGGCGAGTTCACCTCCTGTGAACTGACCGGACGCTGGACTCTAGAGTCCAGTGCAGCGTTCGGTCACTCCTTTTCCAGCGAATCTTCAAAGTCCTTCGTGCTACCTGTTCCTAATCAAGTTTCAACTCAAATAAGATCCAAATAAACACCAATTGGGACTGATGTGAGTGACCTCTCTCAAACACTCATGTTTTTCAAAAATATTTTGCCTTAGGCTATAATTCTTTTTAAGAAAATAGGCAATAAGATGGCAATTTGAAGACAACCGACAAAACAATATTCATGCATATGCAATGCAATACTTGTAAGTAAATCTAGTTGCTTGTCAAGTTTGATCCAAGGTTAAGCTTCTTCACATGCTTTTTGGCAGTTATCTTAACCATGCTAGACAAGCCCTATATGCATTACAAAACATTAAACATGTTGTATATTACAATGCAATGCAAGAGACAACACAAGCTCATTTTTAGTGAAGTTACTAAAATCAAGCACATTGAGCTCATTCCGCAATCTACAAAATGTTGTCTCATCTAGCGGTTTAGTGAAGATATCCGCCAATTGATCCTCGGTCCTTACACCTTCTAGTGATATATCATTTTTAGCAATATGATCTCTAAGAAAGTGATGGTGGGTATCTATGTGCTTGGTGCGAGAGTATTGAACTGGATTATTTGCAAGTTTTACCGCACTTTCATTGTCGCACAAAAGAGGTACTTTTTCTAGAACTACACCATAGTCTAGCAAAGTTTGTTTCATGTAAAGTATTTGAGCACAACAAGCACCCGTGGCAATGTATTCCGCTTCAGCGGTGGACAAAGCCATACTATTTTGCTTCTTGGAGGACCAAGACACAAGTGATCTACCAAGCAAATGGCACCCTCCGGATGTGCTTGTTCTATTAACTTTGCAACCGGCATAGTCCGAATCGGAATAGCCAACTAATTCAAATATAGCTCCTTTGGGATACCAAAGGCCAATGCTTGGTGTGTGCTTAAGATACCTAAGGATTCTTTTTACGGTAATTAAATGAGTTTCCTTAGGATTAGCTTGAAATCTAGCACACATACACACACTAAACATAATGTCGGACCTAGATGCGGTTAAATATAACAAACTACCAATCATAGAGCGGTAGAGAGTTTGATCAACCGGGTTACCTCCCTCATCTAGGTTGATATGTCCATTAGTTGGCATTGGTGTCTTGATTGGCTTACATTCATCCATCTTAAATCTCTTGAGAAGATCATTAGTATATTTCTCTTGAGAGATGAAAATCCCTTCTCTCATTTGCTTGACTTGAAAACCAAGAAAGAATGTAAGCACTCCAATCATTAACATCTCGAACTCCTTCGACATCAATTCACCAAACTCTTTGCAAGAATATTCATTTGATGATCCAAAGATGATATCATCAACATACACTTGACAAATGAAGATATGCCTATCAAGCTTCTTGGTGAATAGTGTGGTGTCGACCTTCCCAATGGTGAAGCCTTTCTCAATGAGGAAGTCCCGAAGGCGCTCATACCAAGCTCTTGGGGCTTGCTTAAGCCCATATAAAGTCTTGGACAACCTATAAACATGATTAGGATATCTAGGGTCTTCAAATCCGAGAGGTTGATCAACATAGACTAGTTCATTAATAAAGCCATTTAAAAATGCACTTTTCACATCCACTTGATAAAGTTTTATTTCATGATGTGATGCATATACAAGGAGGATACGGATGGCTTCTAATCTTGCAACCGGTGCAAAGGTATCTCCAAAATCCAAACCTTCAACTTGAGAGAACACCTTTGCCACTAGTCTTGTCTTGTTCCTCACAACAACACCTTGATCATCTTGCTTGTTTCAGAACACCCACTTTGTTCCAATGACTCTTGCACCTTTGGGCCGCTCTTCAAGAGTCCAAACTTCATTGCGGGTGAAGTTGTTCAACTCTTCATGCATTGCATTTATCTAATCCAGATTTTGAAGAGCTTCTTCTACCTTAGTAGGCTCAAAGCAAGAGACAAAAGAGTGATGAGCGATAAATGAAGCAAGTTTTTGTGAGCGAGTCATTACACCCTTTGATGGACTCCCTATGATGAGATCTTGCGGATGATCTTGTAGTAGAGGTGTATTTCTTCTATTGACCACATGAGGAGGAGGTAGTGGAGCATCAACATCTTGTGCTTGTACCACCATTTGATCATGGGAGACATGAGTGTCTTCACTTTCTACTCTCCCATCTTTATCACCATCTTATGGCACACTTGATGAAGAAGGTGGATCAATCACTTGTACATCATCTTTATCATCTTTAGGCTTGATGTCTCCAACCGAAATGTTCTTCATAGCCTCCCTCAATGATTCATCATCTACATCATCAAGATTCTCATGTGCTCCTTAGGAGCTGTTAGATTCATCAAATTCCACATCATATGTTTCTTCAACCAAGCCAGTGGCATGATTAAATATTCTATATGCTTTGGACTTTGATGAGTAACCAACAAGAAAACCAATATCACAACGTCTTTGAAACTTTCCTAGGTGTTGCCGCTTCTTATAAATGTAGCATTTGCAACCAAACACCCTAAAGAAGGAGACGTCCGGCTTCTTCCCATTGAGCAACTCATAAGGTGTCTTGCCAAGGAACTTTTGAAGGAATAGGCGGTTTGATGCATAGCATGCAGTGTTGATAGCTTCCACCCATAGAGCTTTGGGGGTGTTGTACTCATCAAGCATGTTCTTGCAAGAGTGATCAATGTCCGGTTTTTTCTCTCAACTACACTATTTTGTTGAGGAGTATATGTTGTGGAGACCTCATGCTCAATCCCAACTTCATCACAATAGGCTTCTATATTTGTGTTGTCAAATTCCTTCCCATTGTCACTTCTTATCTTCTTAAGCTTCACTTCAAATTTATTTTGTGCTCTCTTGGCAAACTTCTTGAAACAAGATGCAACTTCGGATTTGTCATGAAGGAAGAATACCCATGTATACCTTGAATAGTCATCAACAATCACAAGACAATAAAGATTTCCTCCCAAACTCTTATATGTTGTTGGTCCAAATAAATCCATATGAAGGAGTTCTAGCACTCTTGCGGTTGACATGAAAGCTTTTGTTGGATGGGTATTTGCAACTTGCTTACCGGCTTGACATGCACTACAAAGCTTGTCCTTCTCAAACTTCGCATCATTCAACCCTCTCACCAAATCATTCTTCATTAGCTTCTTGAGTGAGCTCATTCCAACATAAGCAAGTCTTCTATGCCATAGCCACCCAAGTGTTGTTTTGGTGAATAGGCATGTCTTCAAGTTTGCATCTTCGGAGGTGAAGTCCACTAGATATAGGTCGTAGTATCTAAATCCTTTGAATATCACATGATCATCATCCTTCTTGGATACAATAACCTCCTTCTCAGTAAACAAGCATTGGAAGCCAAGATCACACAATTGTCCAACGGATAGCAAGTTGAAACTCAATGAAGCAACATATAGCACATTGGAGATGGAACGATCATTTGATATAGCCACTTTGCCCAATCCTTTGACCTTGCCCTTTGAGTTATCTTCAAATGTGATTCTTTCTTTTCCATCTACTTCTTCATCTAGTGAGGTGAACATACGAGGATCACCGATCATATGTTGTGTGCAACCACTATCAATAACCCAATGACTTCCACCGGTCTTGTAGTTCACCTACACACAAGAGATCAAGCTTTAGGAACCCAAACTTATTGAGGGCCCTTCACCTTCTCAACAAGTGACTTTGCAACCCAAATTTTCTTAGGCCTATTCTTGTTAGGAGGACCTAAGAACATGACTTTCATCTTTCTACTAGAATCCTTTCTAAGCATGTAGTGAGCATTAAAGGCAAAAGGTCTAGCATGCTTGGGCAAGGGTTGTGGTGGTGGAGTTTGACACTCATGAGCAAAGTGGTCTTCTTGTCCACACTCAAAACATCTCTTTGGCTTTGTCTTAGACTTATGTTATTGTTGAGCTTGAGCCTTCTTCTCTTGGTTTGCTAAGTACCCAATGCCACTTCTATCCATCTTCATGACGGTGTTCATTAGTAGCTCACTTTGAAGATGCTTGCCTCTAGTGAACTTGTTCAATCCAATCTTAAGATGCTCTTTCTCTAACTTGAGCTTCTTGTTTTCTTCCTTGAGCGCATCATTGTTTTCTCTTCCTTGAGCTTCTTGTTCTCATCTTTGAGCTTCTCATTATCAAGGATCAAACCATCATCATGAACTATAGTTTCTAGCACAATAGACTTGGTGGTTTTGAGTTCTTCAAGATCTTTCTTGAGCTTTTCATTGTCATTCTTGAGCTTGACAAACTCATCATAATCATCGGCTTCAACCACTTGCTTGCCCTTGCTACTAGAACTTTGCTCAATGCTCTCAATAATCAAGTCATCACATGATGTAGCTATATCAATCTTAACAACATCGTTAGTAGCATCATGTGGCTCATTGGATAAGAATTCTTGAGTAATAACAAGATTATCATGATTAACCTTAAGAGTAGTATATTCTTCTCGTAGCTTGTTGTGGCTAGTGATGAGCTCATTATGTGTCCTCTCAAGTTTATCATGTTTTTCTTTAAGCTCTTTCTTAGAAGATTTGAGCTCCTTGAGTTTGGATGATATAGCATTATTTGCTTCTTTAAGCTCAACACTAGCCTTTTTCGCTATATCACATTTGGCTAAAAGAGAATCATTTTTAGCTTCTAGCTTTTCATTTTTAGCTCTAGTTTTTATAATGATCTTAGTGTATTGTTTTAGCACTCTAGCAAGATCATCATAAGAAGGTGATTCATATTCATCATCATCACTAGCATGCTCATCATCATTACTATCATCATTGCTAGATACCTTACGGTCACCCTTGGCCATAAGGCATAAGTGTGTAGAGGATGATGGCGGTGGTGGCGGTGAAGATGATGAAGAGTCGATAACAATTGTGGCCACCTTCTCGTTGTCACTATCATCATCGGATGATGCACTATATGAATCAATGTCCGTGAGCCAATCACTGACAATGTATGTCTTTCCACTCTTCTTCTTCTTATGGAAGTCCTTCTTCTTGCCATCTCTCTTCTTGTATGGCTTGTTCTTCTTCTTCTCTTCTTCTTCTTCATTACTTGAGTCATCTTTCTTGCCCTTGTATTTGTTCTTAAACTTGTCTTTCTTGGGCTTAGTGCATTGGTGTTCTAGATGACCAAGTTCTTCATAATTGAAGCAATCTATCTCGGAGATTTGCTTCCTTCTAGAGCTAGTGAAGAACTTCTTCTTCTTGCCATCAAACTTGATGCCACTCTTGTTGAGCTTCTTTAGCATCTTGGCGGTCTTTTTTACCATGAGAGCAAGACTTTCATCATCAACTTCATCATCACTTGAGCTCTCATACTCAAGTCTTGCTTTACCCTTCTCTTGGCTAGCTTTGAATGCTAAGTCCTTATCTTTCTCTTTGGTAGAGGATGAGCCATCTTGTGGCATGATGTGAATGTATATCTCATGAGCATTGATCTTTCTCAAGATTTGTGTCGGTGTAGCGGTGAAAAGATCACCTTGATGAAGCACGGTCATAATATGCCCATATTTATCAATGGGGAGGACACTCAAAATCTTTCTTACAACATCGGATGGTTGCATTTGAGTGAGTCCAAGCCCATTGACTTCCTATACAAGAACATTCAAGCATGAATACATCTCATTAGCACATTCTTTAGGAAGCATTTCAAAAGAGTTGAGCTTTTTCATGACAAGATGATAGCATTCCTTACGCTCACTCTTAGTTCCCTCATAGAGCGCATAAACGTCCAACCATAGTGCATGGACGTCTTTGTGGTTCCTCACCCGATTGAACACATCTTTGCAAAGGCCTCTAAAGATGGTGTTTCGAGCCTTTGCATTCCACTTCTCGTAGTTCACCTCATCGCCTTGTAGGTGAGTAGCATCCCGAGGTTTTGGGAAGCCTTGTGAGGCAGCTCTAAGAATACCAACATCTAGAGCTTCTAGATACGCCTTCATGCGAATTTTCCAATAAGGAAAATCATCTCCCTCTCCCTCAAAGATAGGAGGAGGTCCATTCCTGTGAGACATCTTGCTCTAGGTGGTTAAGCCTAAATACGTGAGCATGAGGCTCTGATACCAATTAAAAGGATCAAGATGCCCAAGAGGGGAGGTGAATTGGGCTAATTACAAATTTCTTTGCAATAATCAAATCCTATGGTTAGCCCAATTGACCCCTTGTGCCTAGAAAGTATTTCTATTGATCTAACGCACAAAAGTTTAGCACCCTAAGTTCCAATCCTACTCTAGCATGGCAATTCTAGGAATGTAAAAGACAAGTATTGAATTGCTCAAAGCAAATGCTTAAAGTAAAGAGAGGAGAAGGAACGCGACGATGTTTTGCCGATATATCAAAGAGTTGCCACTCCCCACTAGTCCTCATTGGAGCACCCGTGCAAGGGTGTAGCTCCCCTTTGATCCGCGCAAGGATCAAGTGCTCTCTATGGGTTAATTCTTTGACACTCCGTCACGGTGAATCACCCACAACCACTCACAACTTGAGTTTGGTCACCCACAAGCTCCGCCGGATGATCACCAAACTCCCAATCACCACCAAGCCGTCTAGGTGATGACGATCACTAAGAGTAACGAGCACGAACTCTCACTTGACCACGACAAGCCTAATGAGAAGGGTGGATGCACATTTTGCTACTCTTGCTTCACTAATGAGGGATCTCTTTGGGATTCTCAAATCTCAATCACCTCACTAGGACCTTGCTCTTCTTGGCACTCTCAAATGTGTTTCTCAGCTGTTGGAATGAGCAAAAGTACCCCCACACAAATGGAGGTGGTATTTATAACATGGGCTAAAAAACGAACCGTTATGTGCCTCTGCGGGGTGATCGGACGCTCCAGTCATGTTGACCAGATGTGCCGGTCAGTTTACCCCGAACTCCAGTGTTTATAATGTGACCGGACGCTAGCCAACGTCCGGTCAGCACTGACCGGACGCGTCCAGTCGCAATTTACCCTCACTAGAACCTTACTGATGTCGACCGGACGCTGGCCCTCAGCATCCGATCACTTCACTTCTCAGCGTCCGGTCATTTCTAGATGACGTCACCTTGATCAAATGAACTGACCAAACTCTCAGCCAGCGTCCGGTCACACCGAAGCTAGTGTCCGGTCAGTATTTGACCCTCCATTCACTTCCAACTCTCGATCATACGTGAATGAAGTTTGCTCCATTGGATCTAAGGGCTATTTTGGAGCTACCTAGTGCTAGTTTTAGTAAGTGTGCACCACACCTAACCCACTAGACTCACCTAGGTCAAGCTACCCGTTCGTACCCCCCTTAATAGTACGGCCAAAGGAAAAACAAAGTCCTAAACTACTCTAAGTGTCACTCTAACTCCAATCGACACTTAGAACTAGTTCATACTTAACCTTGTCGTCCATCCTTTAAAAACCAAAACGATTTCCATCGTAGGGACATGACCACCATGATAGCACAATCGATCTCCATTACCATGACCTAACTTAATTGCCTCTACAAAACACACGTTAGTCACAGTAATCACGTATTGTCATTAATGACCGAAACCCAACTAGGGGCCTAGATGCTTTCAAAGAGAAAGACCATCAATAGCTTTTTAAAGCCGATTGGTTCAAGTGCTAATGGAATTGAAGCCATTGCAAGCCGAGGCAGTCAGAGTAACGTGCAAGTGGAAGCTCCTAATCTGGAAGGGGGAACTCATAATGATCATGTACAAAATCCTAATAATGAGAGTAATGTTGCTGCTACTGCTAAACCAATCGAAGCCGAGGTTGCTGAGCATCCACCAGTTGTTGCTACTAGATTTGAGAGAGACCCTGGTAAAAGTGTTCAAATATTGGAACTGCCAGCTGACCAACAAGATGAAGCTCGGAGATTTTATATTTTAGAGGGTCCTTATCAACCTGTGTTGGCAGAGTACCCACTCAGTGAATTAGCTCATCGTCGTCGATTTCAGAGTAACTGGTTCAAGCAATTTACTTGGCTAGAATATTCATCTCATACAAATCGTGCTTAGTGTCTGCCATGTTTTTTATTTTCCAAGAAGCCAATTGAGAAAATCGGATCAGATACATTCGTAATAAAGGGGTTTCAGAACAGGAAGAAATTTAATTGCGGAAATGAATGTTCTTTTCTAAAACACATGGGAGATGCCGGCTCAGCCCATAATTATTCTGTTCGGTGTTTTAATAATCTTAAGAACATGATGGCTCACATTTGATTTTGTGTTTATTCTACTCCTAATGGAAAAGATTATGAAGATCACCGGTGTGTTGTGCCAGACACTCCAAAAGAAGAGCATTGATATCTTAAATGCGGTGAATTCTGTTTCTACCACAAAAGTGTTGCTTGGTGAGTTGCGAAATAATGGCTGGGAACCTCTTCTGAAGGAGGTCAAATTGTTTTGTGGAAAGCACGAGATTGATATTCCGGATCTGAATAAGAAGTATGTTTTTCCTCAAATTATTTATTCTTTTGTAAAATTGTACTTGTTCATCAATCAATCCATATCTTCCCATTTGTAGGTATGTTGATGTGACTAAATCTCAAAACAAGAATGACAACACCACAGCCTTTCACCATTACAAAGTAGATGTGTTTAATGTTGCAATTGATCAACGACTAGCAGAGTTAGAAGATTGATTCAGTTCTCAAGCGACAGAGCTTTTGTCCCTTTGTGCTTCTTTGATCCTAGGCAACATAGACAATATATGCACTCTGGTAGAAACAATATTATCCTGCTGATTTCTCAAGTCAAGAAAGAGCTCAATTAGAGTGTCGGCTGCCACATTTTCAAATTGATGTATGCAACAGTCCAGAACTGAAGGAATTATCAATACTTGCTGCTCTAACAAGTGGACTATTTAAAACATGAAAATATTCATCTTATCCTATGGTGGACAGGTTATTAAGATTAGTATTAACTCTTCCGGTATCAACTGCAACCACGGAAAAATGGTTTTCAGCTATGAAACTTGCGAAGACACGTCTCAGATGTACAATGGGAGATGGATTTCTGCGAGATTGTTTGGTAATTTATATTGAGAAGGAATTGGTTGCATCAATCAGTACTGATGATATTATTACAACGGTCTTGCTGCTAGTCGAAGAGCTAAATTTAAGTTGATAGATATGTAATTTTATTTTGGTTAAGACTTGTGAAACATGCTATTATTATATCATTATATGTGACTAAAACCAGCTCATGTGGCTATTATTTCTACGTTGCTTTGTCCATTGCCCCCACTTACCTCAAATCCTGGCTCCGCACCTGAATGTAGATGAGGGTTTAATTAGTACATTCACACCAGCCGGCGTATTATAATAATAACAGCTCGTTTAACAGTTGAAGTGGACGGACAAAGTGACAAACGTAGTTGGTTCCAAGTTGAAAATTATTGACTTGACTTGGTACATGTGCAGGTAGTGATGACACGACAACTTGCAAGTTGCAACCATTTAATTAGGTTCACATGACATGGAGATGGAGCCGTTCGAATACATAATTGCAGACCAACTGATAATACTCTGTCTACTTATCCTGTCAGTGGACGTATTGCACCTCTACAGCTCTTCATCTACTGCTATTGTTCCGCTGACAGAGCAACTCACCAATTGACATAGTAAACACCGTTGTCATGTGTGGTGGCGCCATAGACAGCATCTCAAGTTCTCCTTTCCCACTCGAAATAGACATGTGCCCTCATGCATTGGTCTGTGTATTATTACACTATGACTGTACATGGATTCCAATAGTACACGGCATGTAGGTTGTACAGATCCAGGTGTGATCGGTCATGGATCTTGTAGATTAGCGGGCGTGCGGTAGCATCCTAGCAAGCAGTTATGCTAAATTGGTGGCCAACGAAACAAGAAACAGCTTGTTCTCCTTGCGTAGTCTCAACTTGTTTTAGCTTATTCTCTCTCACAGACAGGCACGGAGCCAGCGGTGAGGCTAGAGGGGCTCCAGCCCCCCTACCGCTCGCGAGCAAGCGAAGCCCCGTGGAGCCGCCGTCTGAAATTTCAGCTGTAGATGTATAGATAGGAGGGGATGAGATTTGCTGAACCTCTTTTCTTGCTAATTGCCGTTGTTTAGCCCCTCCTAAAATTTTTCCTAGCTTCGTCCCTGCTCACAGAACACTATTGAATCAACCGAAATCAGCCGAAATAATCAAAAAACCGATCAGCTGAACGTGCCAAAAAACTTTTATTCCTGCAGTACACACTTGGAACAAATAACAATGCATCCGAACAATTAACATGCCTCCCACCTTCCATTTTTGCATTAGAAACGGATCCATATCATTCTGGCAAGCTGAAAGTTCATGACAAAAACAAACTAAAGTGTTGATGCTTTTATGCTACACCGTAATGGGCTCACTGTTAACGGTCCGTCAACCACCATTAAACTTAAGCAGCAAACTTACCAACAATACTAAATGCACATACAATATTATATTTAGATGAAAATTGGCGACTAATAAGAACAATAAAGCCATCTAAAGAACATTACAAAAGGAATAAAGAGAAAATTCAGGATTCAGTTGGTATTATCGTTACACAAAATTACATAATGATTGCAACACCAACATAAAAGCAAATCCATAAACTTGCACACAAACAAGAGAGCATTCTTTATGGAGATACATAAACTCAAAGCTCAACGTTTCGAGTACAGAGTAAATAAACTGAACTGAATATGTCTTCTCCTAGCGATGTTACACATAGGATAAGTGCCAATTATCTTGACACCTTGAAGGAAGCAGATGTTTCAGTTTCCACTGGCATGAAGGGTGTATTGCAGTACTGGATCAATTGGCAGGGAAAACAAAGAAAAATAAGTGAACAGAGTTCTGCAGATGCCTGGGACGACACATTGATCACTGTGAGCTCAGCGTTCTTCCAGTTCCTCCAGCTTCAAAGGAGGATTCCTTGGATGCTCCTCCAGTTGCTTCTCAATGTCATCCTTGAGTGCAGTGTCATTGGAACCGATAAGCCGGGCTTCCTTGAGTTTTTGTTTAGAGAGATTCTTTATCTCCATAAACTTCAATGTTGACCCACTACAGCAGCGAGCTGTCAGCAGCTCAAGATTTTGCATTGCTTCTGATCCAAAGGATACATTTAACTTTGAGCTGCAAGTAATCTCGAGGATCTTGAGGTTTAAATAGCAGCGCTGCTGTATTCCATTCACCCACACACAAAAATCAAGCTTGCCATCAGCACCATGATGTGGCTTGACACAAAGACGTAGAATACATAATTCTTTTATTTCCCCAAGAACATTAATTACTTCAACTTCTTCTGACATGGTTATCTCCAGTTCCAGCTTTGTGAGTTTGGGAAGATCTTTGATCCATGATGGCACTTGTTTTACAAGACCACATAGCTTAAGGCTCTGAAGGTTCCCTAGAGGTTTCCCCTGAGTCTTCTGGTGAGGCTTCTCCTGGGGCTTATGCTGAGGCCTTTGCTGAGTCTTCCCCAGACCCATCCCCTGGGGCTGCCGCTGAATTTTCTCTAGAGGCTTCTCCAGATGCAAGGAAATGTCATCCAAACATTCTTCATTGCCCTTGCTGAGCCACACTGACAAGGATTCCAGACGGACATGGCATGCGATGGCAGCACAGAATTCCATGCAGTTTTTCTTGTTGACACCGAACACTCCAAGCTTGCGCAATTGGGTAATCTTCTTGAGCTCTTTGAGGGAGTCTTTGCCCCCTGCAAGACCAGCATTGACAACACCAAGCGTGTGCAAAGCAGTCAGCTTGTCAATACCTACTGGCACCTCAACACCAACTAATTGATGAGATCTGAATGGTTTTGATGGTT
This sequence comes from Saccharum hybrid cultivar R570, assembly GCA_038087645.1. Taxonomy (NCBI): domain Eukaryota; kingdom Viridiplantae; phylum Streptophyta; class Magnoliopsida; order Poales; family Poaceae; genus Saccharum; species Saccharum hybrid cultivar. Next base: position 10,278,278 of record JAQSUU010000703.1, read on the forward strand.
CCCCTGCTGGGAAAGTTGTGCCAGCACGGATGTACTGCAGTTTCTTTAACTTGGTGATAGATGCTGGCAAGGTAACTATGGAGGTATGCCTGACATCCAGAGTCTCAAGCTGCCGTAACTCACCCAATGAACTCGGCAGATGGTGGATCCCACTGCTTCCTCGCAGAGATAGAAACTTGAGACGAGGAAGAAGCTTCACCATTAGCTTGAGGTCTTTATCTGTCACACCTGTTGCATTCTCCAGATCGAGCACTCGAAGCACCTTCATACTATTAGAGATGAAGAATGATTCCCACTCCCCAAACACTGTTAATGACCGTAGACGTGAAAAATCAATGCTTTCAAACACAATCCTGTCTCTGTCCCAGCTGCTCTCTATTACAAGGTGGCGTCCTGTGCGCTGGGTGGTTGGAAGGCAACGCCCCTTCAGTGCAAAGACCTCCAGTGCAAATATAATATTCTCTTCGTCTGGACGTGAGATGATGTATTCGTGGAAGAAAGCACTGACTTGGCATTGGATCATTCTCATGTGTGTGATGGCTTTGCACATTGGTGGCTGTATCATGCTCAGGTTGACGAGCATTGAGAAGAGGATCTCCCCTTTCTCCTCTGCAGTTGTGTCTTTAGTGTCCCTAGAGTAGCCCTCAGCAACCCATCGCATCACCAAACGCCTCCGCCGAATGATTTGGGACCCAGGGAATATTGACATATAGAATATACATGGCCTTAGGAAATCTGGGCATGTACGGAAGTAGGAATGCATCCAACCAAACAGATCTCTCAGACCACGAAACTCAGGGTTGCTCTCAAGCTCGTGCATAAATCTGCGATTAAGCGTTCTAGTGCTCTCCATACATGTGACTGTCTTGGGTGCCAAAAACTTGGCTACAGCAACTATTACTTTAGGAAGTCTACCACACTTCACAATAAGTTGTTCTAGCTCTTTGTCATCTGAATTCTTTAGAGGTGATGCCTGGTTTTTATTTTGTACCTATTGTAAAGAAATTTGGATGATCTTAGTCATTTGGGTAAACACAAAATACATTAGGTATTTATTTTTGTCATATAAAATGAATTTTCATGATGAATTGCGCTTGATACTTTAGAAAGGCCAATGGAACACGAAACAAAAATAAAATGGTCAAGTGAGGAAACATAGAATTATCTAAATACTATAAGAATCCTAAAAAACATTATATGCATGACATGGCCAACATAAATGTTTTGTAGCTATGTGACCAATAAAAAAAGGGCAGACCCAGTGCCAGAGGCTCCCACACGAGTGGGGTCTGGGGAAGGGAATAACCGAAGCAAAGTCTTACCCCCGCAGAAATTCTGCAGAGAGACGGCTTCGAACCCAGGACCTGGTGACTCGGCGAGCTAGCACTCACCAACTGCACCAGGCCTGCCCTTCATCTATGTGACCAATCATAGTAAAAATAATTTGGCCACACATACACGTGTACCATTGGGTAGATTATTAGTAAAATAATTTGGCCACACAGGACGAGGACACACCTATTTGTTTCTCAAAATTATTTGAATAAGTGCACTGGATTATAAATGCTTGATTAATTGAGAAGCACATGTCAATATCCCATGCAGGAGCATGGTTAAGAGTATACACAATCCTTTACATCATGATGTCCTTCCTAAAAACCATACATGAGTTCCATGTTAAGGAAAACAAAGCTTGTAAAGTAAAGTAACAACTTGTGAAATGGAGAACTAATCTTAACACTTTGGAGAACAGATACATGGTTCACCTCCTAAATTTCTGTTTGAGCTCTGCATTGTGTTGTGAAATCAATGAACAGAACAGTTTGGGTTCCACCACCAACTAGTAGTATGGTGTACAGTAAAAGGTGCTCTCCAGATTAGTAGCTCCAAATAACAATCTATTTGTTAGACATTATTATTCGAAAGAAATTGATGCAGAAAATTGAAACACAAGTGGCAGATTTCAGACAAACTTATGAGCTTTATGGTGCAAAAGCATATCATCCCTTGGCAGACAATAAACCTAAGAAAAAGATAGAGCACCCTGTTTTGATTTACTCTAATACATGCTATACTTCTGGGCAAACTAATTGCAGTTTCATACTTCCACTAGATAGATTGCTTAGAACTGTTGGGTGAAACATGTTTGGAATTGTTGGCAATATGATAGAAAAAACCATCTGCATTCCTCAGCATTGCGTGGACTAAGTTTAATTTTTTACTATTTTTGCAAACAACATTCAAACTCCGGTAAAATGGTAAACCATCTATCTAGGATGCAGCCGTGAATAAAAGATTATTGAATATCGACCAACATGATATGGTAATCACTCCTTATTTTTTAATGTCTGTAACTGTGGGCGAAGGAGAAACAACTGGTAGTTGCGAATGAGATGCTATGTTTGTGGTAAGACTCATGCAGGACAATAGATTCAAGTATCTAGAAAACATGAATGTTTCTTATGATTAAGAATACCTCTTTTCTGAAGAGATCAAAGGATGCTTGAGCTTCTAGGCCCTTCACGTTAAACACAACCTCTTCATTGTCTGCACAATATGTGGCAATGCTTTCTTCGGTTGTGATGACAATGACAACACTCTTGGAATGTCTAGATACCAGGGAAGGTTGTATTAAATCCCATTCTTCTGTAGACTGTACATCATCAATAACAACAAGACACGGATGTTCTTTTAGAAGCTTATGGCATTCCTGAATAGGGTCTTCGATTCCCAAGTCTTCAATAGGTTTTGAATGAAAATCCAAAAGTAAGCTCCGAGAGAAGTCCCTCAGATTGAATGGATGGGACACCAGAACCCAACCATACTTGTCAAATATTGGGTCCTTTTGAAGCATTCTTTCATAATACAAATTTCTGACTAGAACTGATTTCCCAACACCTGCTATCCCCCACACAGACATCACTTGCCAATCATTGAAACGTGCTGTGGTCTGATAGTTACGAAGTTCGTTCATTTGTGATTCACGTCCAACAAGGCTAAACTGGTCAAACCAGCTACTGGCTACAGCCTTTCTTGAGGTCGGAATTCTGTGATAGGAAGTAAGACCTCCCCCGTGATTCACTTCATCCTCCATTAATTTCTCATTGTTGCTTGACATTACTCTTCCAGTCTCCTTGCCCTCAGGACCCTGAAAATACGAAGCAGTTAAGGAGAGAAGGGAGAAATCCAAGAGTTACTAGGAGAGAGAGTTCTCATATTTTCTCGAGATTAGATCTATCTTTGATAGATTGAAGTGTTTCTAGATTTTATGCAAAATGCAATAGACTGTGAAATATATTAAGTACAAAGAATCTATAAACTAGTCACTTGTCAAGTAGATAGCAATCGTTTAATTTTCTTTACAGGCAACCATTTTAAAGTTTTTAACTTGTGACATACATTGAGTAAATATGTGACACCTATCGAAAATTTACTTTATATATGAATTTATTTTGACATTAGAAAACATAATGACCAATACTGTGCATCAGAGAGACAGAGACTAATGTCCAAAAAAAGCTACATATAACAGAAATATGTTTTTTTTCATAAAAGTGAATTCACTCTGTTCCTGTCTCACCTCCTTGAAGAACACACATACAGGGTGCTCGGCTGAGTACTGTTTAAGCTCCAACACTTGGTACGAGTGTCCAATACACAAGCTTGCGATTTCTCGTTTCTCTGTTGACACGATAATCCAGTTGCCCTTCTGCCTATCCGGTAGGCATGCCCTGATGGCATCCCACTCTCCCATTGTGCACACATTTTCCAGGACGATTAGGTACCTCTTCTCATTCACTTGCTTCATGACTTCTTCAAGGAGCCCTCCTTGCTTTGCTCCTGTTCTCTCCATCCTTTTCAGTTCAGCTACATCTACAGTGGTTCCCTGTTGTAAGCAAGAATTTGTGTAGAACTGAGTCACTAAGCTCTGATGGAATTTGTGGGGATTGAAAGGATATGTCAACCTGATCCAGCCACGGCATCCAAAGTTTTGGCAGATTTCTGGATCTTGGTAGGCTTTCCTTATGATGGATGTCCTACCAAGATCACCACCTATCCCCCACACCGAGATCACTCCAAGATCACTATTTTCCTTGGTGATCAACTGTGTGAGATCCCCTATGCCTTGCTGCTTTTTTGTGGTGTCCCTTGCCTCAGCAAACATGTCACGTGCTGTTGCGCCATTAGCAGGGCTGGTTGTGGGTTGTTGCTGCATGACTGGTTTGGATCCAGAGTCACTGATGAGGCTGTAGCGCGAGTTCCTCTTGCTAACATCCTCGACCCTGGCCTTGATCTGCTCTATCTCGGTGACTACTGCATCTATGGGTAGCGCCGATGCTGCCATACATGATGGTATGAAGCGGCACCACCAGTGGGGCCGGTTATCCAAGTGAACAACAAACTCAATGCAATCCTCCACATCGTAGGCTAGGTCACGGACCTGCCTCACCCATGTCCTCACCACGTTGTTCTTGGCACGCTCTTCATTGGTGACGTTGAGAAAGGAGTGCATCATCTCAAATTCACCTGTGATGAACACAAGGTCCCTCTGTGCACTCTGCCGCAGCTTTGACTCTTCCTCAATAGCCGACTGGGCCTTGGTTAGTACCCCCTCCACCACCGACTTCGCCAATCCAACCACAAGATCCCCCATTGCACGCTCCCTCCCTCTCCCTCTTCCTCTCTCCCTCCCTCTCTCCTTGTGCTTCTGTGTCGTAGCAGCTAGCAAGTGATGCTGCTAATGTAGTAGAATTGCATATTTTGAGCACCCAGAGATGGGACTAATGAAGGCAAGACCAGCTCCAGCTGTGAAACAGATAGACATTATTGTTAATCAAGGCTGGCAGGAACTGTGGAATGAGTCAGGTCAATAAAAAAGTAATCTAGCTGTACGCTCAATAACTTTGTCTCGCCAAGTGAGCCTCTTGGTCAAGGGATCTGCACCTAACCCAATGTTAGCCTGTTCGTTTCGGCTGAATTGGCTTATAAGCCATGGTGGCTGGTTTGGTGTGAGAGAAAAATACTGTTCAAGCCGTGGATTATAAGCCAGATACGAGCAAATAAGCCGAAACGAACAGGCTGTTATAATAAAGAAGCCCTATTCAAAAAAGAATAATTTTTTAAGTTGGAATGTGGGGCAACTGATTGCACATGTTGTCACATGGGGCGAAAATGACATCTTAAGAACAATACCGTTGGTATATGCCTACAACAACAACAACAACACAACAGTTTTTTCCTACAAAAGAAACCTAACCCAGAATAGTTGATTAGACACACTTTTTATTAAGCAAAATGAAAAGTGCATCATAGTAAGTCAGAAATGCTTTTTTACTATGAATTGGTTGCAATCAGCTAGCTGCGAAGGAGGAAGAGAACACCCTGCTAGCACCATTGATGATGACTTCGTTTTGCATATCTTTTGCTAAACTAACTTTTCTTTTGAGTTCTGAGGTACTGTACTCACCTAATTGATTAATAAGTACAACGTATGGTTTGTCAAGGGCGTCAAGCCCTAGGATAGCACGACCCCGGCTACGTAGTTCGTAGCCGCGATCCGTCTTCTCCGGCGAGGTTTGCCCCTCCGCCGCAGGCTTAAGAACACGAGAGAGATAGAGTTTGGGATAATACTTTCTTCCTTCCTCAATGTTCTCACGTACAAGATATATATAGCCCGTAGCTCAACTAACTTTGGCAAATAAATAAAAGAGGAAACAAACTTCCTAGACTCACGGTAACAGCCACGGAAACAAATCACTAAATATTCTCCTAGCCACTCTCGTTGGCCTGGGCGTGCACTGTGTTGGACGCTCGCTCTGCAGCTCGGCGGATGTCACGGGCACGACGACGCCGGGTATACGTGTGCCCCCACATGACATGGTTACCGAAACAGGTTTGTACGTTGTTTTGCACAGGTTATATTTCGAAAAATTGCCAACTGAATGTCATATGGAGCAGTAGCATCAGGTCAATCACCTATACTGAGCCATTCTTTTCTATTCTCTAATCCACTCCATCTTTTCTATTCTCCAAATCCACCATTCTCGCTCTCCACTAATGTAGAGGCCACATCACTCTCTAAATTCAATATAAGGCAGTCCTCAACATGCGTGCAAAATGCTGAGCCATTTATTTCATGGTATATGCAACGAAGTTAAAAATTTCAAAAATCCAAAGTAGAAGTATATGTACAAAACACAATTTTGTATGCATAGCACAGAAGATAATGTACAGAGTATCAAATATCTTCTACCTAGTCCAACTAGGATTTGGCATCTAAACTGACTGAAGTCTCCATTAAAAACATGCATGTATATAAAAATGCATATACCAATTCAAAATTTAGAACTAAATTTTAATATTTTGTTACATTTTGGACTCCACACAATTATCAGAGCATGGATTAGCATGTAAGATATTCTTTCACAAGCTATCTATCATATCAAACGATATATTTCTTGTACCTGGATGTAAATAATATGTTTCCATCCACTGAGTTAATACTAATCTTACTATTACATAATGGAGGACCCAAAAGAGGCTCCACATTAATTCTTTTTTAGAAGCACCAAGGCTCAACATTAATTCACATGAGGCAAGTTATCAAAAAAAAAAAAGCTAATAGTTGGAGCGGAAGCAGGGATTCCAAACATAATGGAGCACCGTACCTTAAAATGTCCATTGCCACATACATTAGCTATCTCACTAACAAAGTAAAACAAAACATGTAATTAGTTGATTTCTGTGTACCTTGCTAGCTTACTGTATGTCCGAGCCCAACCCATGTCAAACACATAGCAAGTTGTACATACAAGAAAGAAAAAAAAAGAAAACTTACTAAGCTTCGCAATCTGATGTATTTAACCCGAAGGCAAAAACTGATATTGGCAGAAAGTTTCTACGAAAACAAATCAAGCAACTCACACCAATCTGGAGATAAGATGAACGGGGTGTGCTCACCTTGGATGAAGCTGCGGTCAGCTGAGCGCGGGGCCGTCGCACCTGCTGGTCTCCTGTAGGCCGAGCCGCCGGAGCCCGTAGTGGTAAAGCTCCAGAGATTGGTGGGTGGGGGAGGGAGGGACTGGAGTGGGAGAGCGCGGATCTGCTGGTGGTGCCTGGTTGATGTTTGGGACAGTAAAAGAGGACTCCAGATAAAGTAGGCAATGACAAGCTCCGGGCCAAAGCATCCATCGTGTACGTCTGTATGAGAGGCGCCATGAGACGTTGACTTGACTCGACCCCAAAGCTGCAGTCGTCGTCAATGGCCTTACGCGGTGCCATCTAGCTATGACAGAGAACCACTCTTGTAATGTTGAATAAAATTGCCGAGTAATTCCAAAACCAAAACCCATGCATGTTGTGAGTTGTCATAACCGCGTCCGGTTGTGTGTTGGATGAGAGCGGACCATTGTCTATTTATATTAAATTATTAGCTTAGTAGCCAATGGAGCTAACTGTTCTTTAATTGATTGGTCGACTCTCTTTCCAGACAGGTCCATTTGTATACTAATAGTACTACATAATATTTTGCCACTGATTGATGGCTAAATGCTACTGCCTGTACTATGTCACAAGAAATTTACACTGATTTACCCTGTCGACCGCTATTTTGGTACGAAGAACAGATCCGGGATGACATCTGCTCCTTCTGTTTACACGTTCAGCATTTTTTATTCTTCGCTTCCAAGTTCCAACCGTTGAGCGGTAGCTGCAAAAGCTGTTCATTTCTTATCTCCACGCAGACTCTTCAAAAGAAAGAGCACTATTGCAGAGCTTCGTAGGAATTTGTTTCAGTTCAAGATGGCATCTAGCTGCTAGATGGAAAGCTGCTTCCATTAAGCTGCATGATAATTTGCCCTATGGAAGGCCTTTCCTTTGGATTTTCGCTGACACAATTTAGCCCAACATCAATGCATCTTTTAACTTGTTGGAGGCTGCTTGCTTCCAACGTCGGGTATTTCGAAGCTATCTGCTGCATTTTTGTCCAAGTTTTTTGTACCTGTAATTGCAAAGTTTCATTAAAGAGCATCAATTACACCATTCAAAGTATGGTTCAATACCTCTATTTGTCAGAACAACATTCTTCAGGTTAAGGATAAAAAAATCAAAACATGTTGGACTTACATTGACGATAAGGTTCTTAGAGGACAAATCTTCAGTGTTAGAATCTACTTTTAACCCTGTTACTATCTCGATTATAAGGATACCCAGACTGTATATATCTGTTTTGGTTGAGACTTCACCTCTGTAGCGATATTCTGGAGCCATGTACCCTCTGCATCACATGAAAGTCAATGTTGTAAGCAGTACAGGTAATCTAATCCATTTGATCATGAACACACAGAGAATTGTTCTTCATTTTCGTCAAGCTTACCTTGATCCCACAACATTTGAAGTGAGTGTATGTGTTTGCTCTTCGCCAAAGAGCCTTGATAAACCAAAATCGGCAATTTTGGGCATTAAATTATCATCCAACAATATATTGCCAGGTTTGAGATCCATGTGAATTATGGGTCTGTGCAATTCATGTAAGAACTGTAAACCCTGACAAATCCCCTGTATTATTATGAAGCTGATGCTCCAGTTAAGCTCATGAGATGCACCTGTACAAATACACAAATCAGTAAGTCAAAAACTAGAGAAAGTTGTATTTTTGTGTAGCACTCATAATTTTGCATTATTACTAGCAAACTAAAATACTTTGAATGCAAATTTACTACTATAAGTTTTGGATCCATCCTCAAGATATATGGACATATTTAAGGAAATCTAATATGTAATGTGGACAAATACCTTTATAGTCTCATACCAAATTGCACTATATTTTGTGATGGGTTCAGTAAATATCTAGTGGGCACACCTTAAGTTTAAATTTAACTGATCGTTGTCACCTAAACATAAGGAGCAGAAGTATATTTTTCCCTGGTGTCTGAACAACTTGTTAAATAAACCTGCCTATGACTGTTAATTCGTGTTTGATACAACAGAAGCCAATATTCCACTAAAATCAGAGAGAGAATGAGATAAAGTAGAATACCGTAAAGATACTTGTCAAGGCTCCCCCTAGGCAAATACTCATAGCAGAGTATCCTTTCTTGTGTGTCTGCAAAAACATATCCTCCATGGTATTCCACCAGTTTCTTATGTATTTCATAACAATACCCGATTAGCTTCACTATATTTCTATGATTGAGATCAATCAGACTAAATACTTCATTCTTAAATTGCTTATCCAGATTGATTTGTGGAACTACCAAAAGCTTTTTTACCGCAACAACTTCTCCATTTTGAAGCATTCCCTGAGATTAATTAAAATCATTAGTACAGAACAATATTCAGATAGCTTCTCCCATATTTTTTCTCAAATTGATGGTGATGGAAATTAAAATATACCTTATAAACTACCCCAAAAGAACCTTTACCAATTTCGCGTTCATTGGCAAAGTTCCCTGTGATTTCCTCTACAAAGTGTAGCTTTGGTTCCCTTGGGAATTCAGTTATCAGTTGCAGCTTCTTCTCCATGAATTTGTGTATGCTAGCTTCATGGCTGATTTCTGCTTGAACATATTACATTTTAAACAAGAGAATGCATATTTTACTCTAGAGGTAGAGAGTACGACAGCAGTTTAATTGGCCCTGTTCGTTTCGCTATGTTTCGACAAAGCCTCTAGATTAAATCCTTAAATCCTGAAATGAATAAATGGTTTTATGAACCAGTTCCTTTACCTTCGAGTTTACCAATTATTGATCCGACAGTAGGCCTTTTCTTTGGATCCGTCTCCACGCAGTTTAAACCAAGGTCAATGCATCTTTTTACTTGTAGAATGTGTTGTTCTTCCAGTGATGGATACTTTGATTCTATATGCGACATTTTTGTCCAATTTTTAGATACCTGTGTGAATTAGAAGAATTAGATAATGAAATGGTAAAGTAAAGAAGCAAACTGAATAGTAACATTCCTGAATAGAGACTAAATTGTTTATACTATTACAGCATTGCTTACATTATCAATTAGTAACTTAGAAGAAATGTCTTGAATATTGAGGTCCCTTTTCAGTCCTGTCACTATTTCGAGAATAAGAACACCCAAACTGAATATGTCTGACTTTACTGATATTTCTCCTCTGTAATGGTATTCCGGGGCAATGTATCCTCTGGGTCACATTAGCATCAAATTATATTCTGTCACACAAAAAATACTAATGCAACTTTGAAGAATGGAAAGATACAGAAACTAGTAAGTTCTTACATCCATCCCACAACATTTTGGGTGAGAATTCTGGTTTGTTCTTCACCAAACAACCTTGAAAGTCCAAAATCTGCAATTTTCGGCACCATGTCGTCACCCAACATTATGTTGCTAGGTTTAAGGTTCAAGTGAACTATGGCTTCACTTCGCTCCTCATGCAGAAAATGTAACCCATTGCATATCCCCAAGATTATTTTGAAGCGCATGGGCCAACCAAGTCCAGAAGATTCATCTGAAGAATAACAAAAGTAAGAAGGAATTGAAATACTTCGTAGCAAAGAGCTTCTCAATGATATCTCTGCATCTTCTGTGTTACAGAAAATGGCAAAATGTTTTATGTGCCCTGTATCATTCCTGGGTATATATATAAAATGGCCATCATCATATTAACTTTCTATCATAGACCAAGACCATTAGGATTCTGTATTTAGACAGTCAAAAAACAAAAATAAGGAAACAATTATGCAACTAGGGATTACCATACCATAAATGTATTTGTCAAGGCTTCCACTAGACAAATATTCATAGCAGAGGAATTTTTCTGGAACATCTGAGAGAAAATGTCTGCCATTTCTCTCCACCAATTTCTTTTCTACTTGGTAACAAGAACCAAGTAACCTGACTATATTTCTGTGCTCCAGAATCTGGAGATTGCCTGCCTCATTCTGAAACCGTCCATCATGAACTCCGGATGTTCGCACAAGCTTCTTCACAGCAACCAGTTGTCCACTCTGAAGTATGCCCTGTTTTGGTTCCATGTTAGTATATGGTTTCAACTTTTTTACTAGTTATAGTTAACTTCAAAAGAATTAAAATATGAGACAGAAATTATACCTTATAAACCACTCCAAATGCACCATGTCCAACCTCTCGTTCACTTGAGAAGTCTTTTGTGATGTTCTTTAGGAATTCTAGCTTTGGCTCTCTTGGAAATGCACTTGATATTTGTGGGTTGTCATTTAAGCTACTTTCTCTGCTGGAATCTCCCTTCATTCCCCAACTATACAAAAATAACCTTCATATGAGACAATAAATCATGCGGGGCTGCACAAAACATACATTATAAATAAACATTGCAAGCCTATGGTCAACCTGCAACTCTCTTTGATTGATAGAAGTAAGGAAAGTCCAATACCTATGCCCCTTTCATTAAGCCTATGGATACATTGCAAGCCATTGACATACAGAACTAGATATTGATAAATAAGTGAAATCCACGAAATTTAGGGTTCATAAAATTTAAGAATTTGTGGAGAAAATTACAGATAATCGTGATTGTTTGGACTTGGGAAGAACATAAATATGCGAAGCCTACATAATACAAAGGTAGCGAAACAGATAGTTCCTCAGTCGTTTGTAAAGCAGCAATTTCATGACAGAAATCCAGATGAAATGTCAACTGGGTAAAAAGAGAGGGAAAAATCACGCCCCAAAGAACATAGATTCTGCATCAGCAACAAGCTGGAGAATACCTGAAGCAATGATGTCCGTTTCTGAGACAATAAGCGGGAGAGCTCCTCTCACTGGTGATCGGACACAACCTGGAGATGGGTGGGTGTGGGAGACGAATGGCTGTAGGTTTTGGGGGAGGATGGGAGAAGCGCATCCGCAGAAGCAACTGTAACTCTTCCAATAATGCCCGTGTGAACCGTTGACTTTTGCTGCAAGACTGGGGAAGTGGGACTGGGGAGGCGACGGCTCAGATTGTCTGACTTACCCCATGCCCAATGCCCTCCTTTCCTCGTCCAATGGCTAAGCTAGGTAGGCGGCGGCTGAGATGTTGGCGGAGCTGGGGCAGGGGTGGCGCAGACCGCAGACGCAAGAAGAGCTGGGCAGCAGTCGCGCGGCGGAAGTCGGTAGGCGGCGGCGCGGATGCGGGCGAAGCTCAGCAGCAGACCGCGCAGATGCAGGAGAAGCTCAGCAGCAGACCCCGCGGACGCTGTCGCGGCTGGGGCAGCGGCGGTGCCCAGTCTGGCAGTCCCGTATTGGGCCATTTTATTCCACTAAAAAAATCAACCGTTGGATAGCAAGAATAGAATCAGACAGGAGGCAAGCTACCGGTGACTTTTACCTCTCATGACTAAGGTGAAAGCTATAAGCCCCGTGATGACTAAGGTAATATGGTGAATATTAAAAAATACCAACTTATTCAATTCGAAAGATATAGGCTCCGTTTGGCAGGGCTTCTCCAGCGGCTTCAGGAGCCGTTTGGAGCCGTTTTCTGCCAAACGGGGTAAAATGAAACGGCTCCACCGATGAAGCCCCTAAAAACGCGCTCTCATAGAGCTTTAGGGTGAGAAGGAACCAAAAATAGTGGCTTCTCCCGGCTTCACCTCATCCTACGTGGCGTTCTGTGAGAGCATGTTTTAAGGAACTCTACATGTAGAGCTGTTTTGCCAAACGATTTACCAAAACGGCTCTAACTCCACCGATAGAGCTGTTCATGGAGCTGAAACACAAAAAAATGGCTTCGCTGGTGAAGCGGAGCCGTGCCAAACGGAGCCATAGTGTTGATTTGTATATGCAAAATACTTGTGAGGAGTTAACATTGTAGTAATTTCTGATCCACTGCTGCTAAATTTTCGTCTTTACTCGGGCCGAGGAAAAGGGAAGCTTGGAGGAGCTTGTTGATGATCACTAAATGAATAATCAAACCATCAACATGTCAACAAAGTGAAGGTGAAATCAACATGAAAACAATGTTCAATTTTGGTCAGAACCTTGGGCTGGGTTACCTTTAAAAGTCTCCTTCCCCGCTCTTTTCCTTTACTAAAAAAGCCTAATTGCTCCGTTAGGTTCTTCCTCGATCAGGAACTCAGCAGAATTTTTAGTCTTCCTCTCCCCTCAAGCTACCAACCAATTAGAGGAAGTTCAATCCATCATCCAAGAAAGGCAGCGGGATTAAGGGGTGCCTGATGCTTAGAATCATTCCTAGGGCTCAACTCATTACAATAGCAGAAATGCCTACTCTGTGCTAATTGGAACTGTTGAAGCCTCCCCTTTGTTTCCTTGGTTATGGTCCTCAAGCAACTTGGGTAATAAGTTTTTTCTTCTAACTTCTCATCAGAGATAGACTCAATACAAGGAACCTTTTGAGAAGGAAAAACAAGGTCCTTAACGATTTATTGTTGTGTGTTATGCAATTCAGGTTGTGAAGAAACCAGTTTTCACCTTTTCTTTGAATGTGCTTTTTTATCCAATCATGTTGGAACACAATCCCATTACTTAGAATTTGAATTCGCAGCCCTTATACATGATTATTGAAGCTAGAACAACCTTTGGCAGCCCACTTTTCAGAGATATCTTCATTACTGCATGCTGGGTCATTTGGTCTACAAGAAATGGACTGATCTTTGACAGTGGCCAAATTAATCTCAACGTTTGGAAGACACAATTTAGAGAAGTTGGTTTACAAGAATTTGGTTTGGTGTGCACCAAAGCCAAGCAATCTAGATAAGTCCCCCTCAGCCTTTGGAGAGATAGCTATAGCTAATTTCTTTTTTTCTTTTCTTTTTTGGGCCTAGTTTCCTTGTACTTCTTTGTTATACTTTTGTACATATTGGTTCTTTGTTAATACAAAAGAAAAAAAATAGGTAGGGGGCTTCCCTGCCAACTTGGTCAAAAAGGGGTGAAATCAACATTAAAGTAGATTCTGGTTTTTCAAATAATAGTTCCACTTGTATTTGTAATTTTGTATTTATATTTGTGCAGGGGTAAACTTGTGAAAACATCAAAGATCAATCACCTAGAACACGAGGGGCGAAGCAAGAGCTCCAGGGCCTACCTGGTCCTAGCCCCACCATGGGTCGCCCGAACTAGCCAGGACTCCTCCACGTCATCAATTCTACCATAAGCTAAGAACCATGCAGGAGCAATCCTACACGCTAGTTTGACGTCGATTTGATCTAAGAGCTAATTAAGGTGGAGCTTCACTTAGATTGGAGGGCCCACCAATTCATGTTTGGACCAAGCAAACGCAGTTAACTACCTAGGATACCTGCCAACTGCCACTGGGGATCATCCTGGAGCGTTGGATCAAAGGTCAGTGGATCCTAAGGGTCGCCCGACCCCTAGGCGGTTTGAGCGACCCCACCAGGGGTGCCACCGCCTCTCCACTCCTTTACAAATTCCCCCTACTCATTTGTACTATAAATACAAGTGTCGGCGCCATTTATAAGATATCTCATCACAAAATCATCTCAAGGAAGCAAGAAGAAGCTAGTAGTTAGGCAAGTAGTGGGAGTTAGAGTCGAGTCAATCTTTGCTAAGAATCCAGAAGTAGTCTTTCGAGTCTGATATAGCTCATGTACCTTTGCTCTTTTGTAAGACTTTACTTTATTAAATATATTGCTTTTTACTTTGAGTAAATTGCACCGTGGGTATCTAAACTATTTGGTGTTTCATAGATGGGTACTCCAACTAAAAAACGTAACTTCTAGGTACTAGAACTATACTTACGTAACTTCTAGGTACTCCAACTAAAAACGTAACGTCCAGGTACTGGAACTATACTTACGTAACTTTTGGGTACCAGAGCTTGAGCAGAGAGAGAGGGAGCTGTCGGGTCCTCACTGTCATTGAAAACGGACGGAAAAATTCTCATTCTGACCCGTTTTGTTTTTCACTTTTGTATGTTCGTTTCTGTATTTGCGGGTCCCGTTTCCGTATTTACGGAAATGGGAGAGGGGTTTTTTTGTCCGTTTCCGTGGGATCCCGTTTTCACCCGAAATTGACACGTATTTATTCCGTTTTCATCCCGTTTTAAATCTATATGAGATGTGTAGAAATTAATATAGAAACGTTTTCATCCCGTTCCGTTTTTTCCGTCCGTTTCCTTGGGATCCCGTTTTCATCCGAAATCTATACGTTTTCGTTCCGAACCCGATCCCGTTTCCGCCAAAAAATATAGAAACGGAAGTAGAAATAAGGTTTTTCCATCCGTTTCCGTCCGTTTTCATCGCTAGTCCTCACATCGTGGTCGGTGCTGAGCGTAGCCATCAGTGTCGCCGGACTCCACACCCAGAGCGCATAGTAGTCCATGTCGGCAAGGGCAGCCACCGGTGGGGCCCTACCGCGGGCACTGCACGGCCGTAGGCAAGGCGTGGTTTCCCACGGCAGCTCGCCTGCGGCGGCATGCGCGGTGCGTGCAAGCGGGAGCTCTACTCCGCCTGTCCCACGGCGAGCGAGCGCCGCCACCTTTGACGTGGGCACGGTGCTGCTCAAGCAACAATACCCAGAAGTTACGCAAGTATAGTTCCAATACCTAGACGTTACGTTTTTAGTTGAAGTACCTAGAAGTTACGTAAGTATAGTTCCAGTACCCAGAAGTTACGTTTTTTTAGTTGGAGTACCCATCTGTGAAACACCAAATAGTTTAGGTACCCACAGTGCAATTTACTCTTTTTACTTTACTTAAGTACTTCATTCAAGTCTGTCTTACTTATAGTAGTAGTCTTGATCTCTAGTTAGAACGTAGTATTTTGATTAATTGCCTTGTTTATCATAAGTGGTTATCTCATAGCACAGGTTCACTGCTCTTTGTAGACTGCTCTGATCAAATTGTCGTGGCCAGGATTAATTAGAGTAGTAAGTCTGTGGTGTAAATATGGTGTTTAGACTATAGCTTACTTGTGTTTGTGGATAGCCCCCACAAATAGATTATGGTAGTTGGCAAGCGGTGGCAATCATGTCCGTCCTATGTATTCCACATGTTCAGGCTAATTCTTAAAGCATATGTTTCAATTGTAGTATATCTCTATCAACCCTTCTCATCCCTTTTTGTTGGTGTTTGGACCATACCCCGAAGTGCTATCCATTCCTACTTGTTATTCCTTGGCTTAGTTATTCGCTATAATCTTAACTAGATAGTAGAAGACTCAGGGCTCTTGTACTCACTCGTTGTAACACCCCAGCTCGTTAGAAGCCTCTCTCTCTCTCTCTCTCTCTCTCTCTATATATATATATATATATATATATATATATATATATATATATATATATATATATATATATATATATATATATATATATATATATATATATATATATATGGCCTATGTGGCACACCGCACACGAGATGTTGGTGGTGGGCTACCATCTTGGAAGTTTAAGAGGGTGAAGGCCAGCTTATAATCTTTATCGTTCCAAATATATCACCTCTGGGTTAACCCATTTACACGAAGCGAGGACGGAAGTGTAAGAGGTGTGTTACGCATATGTAGGCACATTCCACATGCGGAGCTGGGCTATATAAGCAGATTTTGGACGCGGTGTTACACTCCTTGTCCTCCCATTAGCTTTGGCATTTATCTTATAGCTTTCTTCATGTCTCTTGTATCAGACTACCTTTGTTTACTATCGTCACCCCTGTCTAGAGTCAAAAGATTGTTGGTAACTTAGTCATACAACATTTATCTTATAGCTTTCTTCTTGTCTCTTGTATCACACTACCTTTGTTTATTATCGTCACCCCTATCTAGAGTCGAAAGATTGTTTGTAACTTAGTCATTGGAAATCATATAGATCAATCATCTCTTAGCCATACATCTATTTTCCCCGATGATATAAATACGAAAATTAGAATACTTCAGGGTAAAATGTTGCATCGATATTCTATGTGCTTGCAGATGAGCATAAAAATTATCAATAGACCACGTCCAACCACTGCAACGACAATCATTAACAATGTCCACAACAATGACAACCCTCCGGCCATCGTTGTAGGTCTCAAATATTCATTGCAATACTCGTTTAATTAAATACAAAAGGATTATATTAGGCACATGTACAAGTAACTTTGGGGTACGAGTGGTAAGGAACGTGTGTATTTCACATGTAAAATTATGTGACTTGTGACATGCGACGACATGACCGCAGGAGTTGCCTGGTGAGCTTTTCTCATGGTTATTTTTCTTGCCAGTTTTTTGGCCTAATAATTTATAAAATTGTAAACTGACTTACAGAACCAGCTATATTTCAGCCAACCAATAGAAAATCGATTTATAGAGCTTGCAGTGTTCAAACATTTAGAAATCATTGACGTATAGCCATAGTCATCTCTAAAGAAACTTTCTGTGGTGATAATTCTAGATTTGGATAAGACAAAATTTTTTAAATTTAGCCATTTAAAGAAAAATAATATAAATATTTATTTTTCAAATGGATTTATTCTAAAAATATAGTGTTTAATTAATATAATACTATTTATTTGAGTTTATAAAATTAATATCTTTTATATATTAATTTAATTAAACTAGAATTGTTTGACTAGCGAGGAGCGAGAATTGTCTTTTTATTGCACAGACAGAGGGAGCAGTAGGTTGCTCTCCCAAGCTGCGCTGCACCGCGCGCGCAGTGCAGAGCTTCGGAGCACCAGGTCAGAGTGTTTGGTCGGGGGAGAAGCAGGCGAGTAGCCATTGTAGTTCTCTGCTCTTTGCAGCAGCACCACCACCAGGTAGGTGATTCGTTAATGGTTTTCTCTACAATCCTGTGTTCCTGGTGGGATTGGATCGATAAATCATCTTTCTATTGAAATGGATTTTTTTTCTACTGCGGCAGCACGACGGCCCCACATTCCTGAGCACGCCGGCAGGGACCAACCGCGGCGACCTCGCCGGCACCTCGGTCTCTTTACACCTCTACTCTCCGACGCATTGGACGGACTCATACTCCGCTCGATCCGCCTCCGCCGATCCTCAAGCACTTAAGGCCACGCGTCAGGGGTCGGTCCCTGAGCGCACGACCTGCTTGACGAATTGCTGCGCTGCAGTGCCGAATAAAAATACATGGCTCTAAGCCTCTAAACTTCTTTTCTGTCATATCTTGGCTTCGTAGTCCTCAGATGTATCCTGCTCAAGGTCTGATGACTGATTGCGAATTGGGATTCACCAATCGCCATGCCACAAGGATGCAACTTGCAAAGCTAATTTCATCGTTTGGTTATCTGATTGTTCAATGGTGGGTACTTCTTACCTCCTTGTTATAATGTTATTATATTCGGTCCTCTGTTTTCTTTCGTTTGAGATGAACGTCATTGGTAGGATATGTTTTTTTGGGAAAAAATCTTGGCATAAAAAGGTGTATTGTTCTCTTGTTTGCTAAATTCTGATTTAAATTATTTTGAATATACACCACAACATCTACCCATGTCTCATGACTCATTTTATATTTTGATGCTGATGAATTGAGATGGCCACACAATCACAATGGGTGTTTCGATTTTATTGCACAGAGGTTCTTGGTAGACATCATACTAAGAATCTTAAGTTTTTCCATATACTTATCCATGGTATAGCATGTGCATGTTATAATCTAGGTAAACAGACGTGTGCAGCGTAATGGGTTCAAACCTAGTAATGGATAAAGATAAAGAAGAGTTATAATTAATTCTCTAAAATGAACTAGAAAGTATGTATGACTCTATAATAAGTTGGAGTCTGAAGCATCCGTTTCTGTTTATAGAAGAATAAGCTCAAGTATAAACCATTGACTCTGCTAACTACCCAAGATACACTTGGTTCTCTATAAGGCATAGATCGCGTCTAAGTATGAATAGTAATGTTTCGAGGCAACACATTGAACATACAGATATATGAAGAAAACCATTAGGTCTGTTTACATTCCTCCAAAATTCATTTGTAGTAGCTCATTCAATAGGAATTTTAAAGGAATTGTTGGGTACCATCCCTTAATTTAAATACTTCTTTGCATAATGATTACAATGAAAAGATATTTGGAGCAGCAGTTCTGGTGTTGATGCAAGGAATATAATGTGATAGTTTCCATATCTGAGATGATAAAAGAAAGGATCTTATTCCAAAAGGAATTTCGGGCTGTCTACGAATAATAAACATGCTTTATCCATCTTGGATATCGATCTATCATCCTTTGGAGGCCAGTATGTTTGAAACTCGCTGGGACTGAGAGGCCTAAAAATTCCAAAGGATATGTTAGCATTGGCAGAATGTAGCATGAACCATATGATGTTGTATGTGCTGGCTTTTTGGAGCAGAAAACATAGTCATAGAAGGCAAGAAAATAGGAGTAGCTGATGCACATATCTTGATTGTAACTTTTTAACTAAACAAATGAAAGGAAAACCCCAATCCTTTGTAAACATATACATGGAACTTAGATTACTTAAACAATTGATAATGCAAACTATGGTCTCTTTGTAACATGTGTAGTTGGACCTGAAAGTTATAATGTCCTTAGGCCAAAGCATCCCATAAGTTTCCAATTATTACAATTAAGTAAACTGATTAGCAAGTTCTATTCAGAATAACAGGGCCTGAGCATAACTGCAAACCATTTTGGCCTTAGGTTTGTCAAAAGTGGGTAGCATTTGTGCAAGAAACTGACCAAAGGGATTCACTGTTCCAGTGTTCATACCTCATTCCTGCATTGCATTGAGCTTTTCAACAATATCCGCTACGCAAGGTCTCATCTTGCGTTCATGTTCCACACATTGTAACCCAATTTCAACACACATTTTAATTTGCTGGAGGCGATATGGATCAAATGATGTGTACTTGGATGATATGTGGCCATCTGTCCAACTTTTTTGTACCTACAGGTTTCGATGTTCCTCCTGTTATATCATATATGCAAACTAAATCTAATCTAGTCTATTTGAAAAAAATCAAATCATGAAAATACCAAATAACATGATCTTATTTTGTCAATAAATTTTCGTCCACACTTGTCCTCAGCGTTAGGAGTATTCTTTTCTCCGGTGCTTATCTGAAATTAGTAGACCCAAACTATATATGTCTGACTGGGTAGAGATTTCACCTCTGTATAGATACTCCGGAGCCATATATCCTCTGAACAGAGTTTATTAAAACTTATTCAGTGCGAATTTTTTTTAAAAACTGAATCTAGTAATAAAGGAAAATAGTCATTTCACATTTTTTTACTTACAATGATCCCACAACATTTTGAGTGTTCATTCGGGTTTTGCTCTTGACCAAAGAGTCTTGAAAGTCCAAAATCAGCAATTTTGGGGACCATATTATCACCCAACAAAATATTTTCAGGCTTAAGATCCATGTGAACGACAGGCTGATCCATTTCCTTACGTAGGAAATGTAAACCATTGCAGATTCCCTGAACTATTCTAAACCGTGTGTCCCAGTCGATTCTATTAGATTCATCTAAAGAAGTAGAACACAGAGATATGTAAGTAATCTTTACCAGAAACAAAAATCTTATTGTACTAATAACACATTTTGAAATTTTTTGGTTTATAATATGAATTTTAATAACTCATTTATCTTCAAGTAGCAACTGAAAACTCATTTGGATGCAAACATTAAAGGAATTAAATAGTGGCGAATGTTGTCGAATATTGTAGTACATATACATACCAAATAGATAATTGTCAAGGCTTCCCTTAGGTATTCATAGCAGAGAAAAATTTCAGCTATATCTACAATGATATATCTTCCATTGTGCTGCACCACCTTCTTCTGTGATTCATGACAGTAGCCCACCAACTTCACAATATTTTCATGTTGGGCTGCCATAAGATTACAGACCTCATTACTGAATGTTTTGTCCGCCACAGAACAATTTTCCCCAAGTTTCTTCACAGCAATCATTTCCCCATTCTCCGCAATTCCCTATGTCAAGTATCATATCATGCATTATGTATATTGGCATGCTGACATGTGTTCAGTCAACTTCAGAAGGCACGAACAAATTTAAGGCGTATATATGATCATACCTGGTAGACTGTTCCAAATGCACCTTTACCGAGTTCTCGCCCAGGAGAGAAATCATTTGTGATTTGCTTCAGGAAGCTTGCTGGTATATCCTTGGGCAATGTGCTTAGAAGACTAGACGTGCTGTTAGTAGTCATCTCTGACGATTTAGAAGGTTGTGATCTGAGCGACAGCAAGACACAGCACAAAGGTATGGATGGTTAGAACATCCAATTCATGGAAATATGACACAGTACTTAAACAACTTTGCAAGAAAGAATAAGCTAAAAAATTAGAAAAACATTAGAAAATAACCTGATGTTTCGATGTGTTGCAGTGTTGTATATAGTATTTGTTTCAGATTTGAACTATTGCATCCTAAGCTTCCACTGGCAAACCCCTCAACAAGAGTTAATCTAAACTCGCATTTTTTTTTGCTAGTTTGAAAAGTTTAAAAAGTTGGGGTGTATGTGTATCCATCTGTTTTCATAACTAAACCTGGTCGTCCTTTGTGTGGAGTCCAAATCAACCAGGAATGGTTATATCCCTGAAAGATTCAGACTGATCCAGTTTATGCTGAACATTTCATTTCAGTGTTCGTAATGCATCTATCAGGCGTCAGCACAGTTGCTGTAGGTGTAGGGGCTTTCGGATTTAATGTTCCCCCTCGAATTAGATATGACAAATGATTCAGTACTATGTTTTGTTCAGATCAGAATGCAGGTCTAATGGAACACGCTTTCGAATGTGCAGGAGTATACAAATGCTATTACAGATGAGATGAATTAAAGATGACAGTGCGCTGTGATGGCAAGCGAAAACAAGCACAAGGCCTTGCAAAATTCATGCGAAGAACAGTGAGGACAAGAAGACTGACCTGAAAGGGAAGAGCTGGAAAATGCAGAGCAGCAGAACGACAGGGAGAGACGGATGAATCGTGAGTATCTATATGCTAACCGGCGGCGAGGAAACGCGCTTCTTGGACGCTTCACGGCCATGGTGAAGGTAGGTACGACACGGGTCAATCTGACAAGTCAATGGCCAGACGCGTTTCTGTCAGGAAATTTTTTTATTCCAGAGTTCAAAAGTTTTGTTCATTGGAATGTAGAGTACGGAGATGAGAGAAAAATTCCACGGTGAAGCACGTTGCATTACCTGATGTTGTATACATGTATATGGACATGAGCCTGCTGCGTGGCAGCGTGGGCATGCGAAATGGTGAATGAATTGCCTTGCAGTTTCGGAACTGCAGGGATATATGGGCCCAATGTCTCCGTGTAACTTCCCATCTAGTGCCAAGGGATTCTACTGACGAAATGCAAAAGCTTACTGCTGCGAAATACTACCTCCGTTCCAAATTATATGACGTTTTGAATTTTCTAAATACATTGCTTTCACCATACATCTTAGACATAGTGTATATTTAAGTGCATAGTGGATTGAATAATTGAGTTAATTTCACTTTAATGGAAACAAAGTTAATTTTAGAGCACTTTGTTATTACAGCATGTTATAGTCAACTTCATTTTGCCTTTAAAATGTTCCCTTTTGGTTGAATTCCAATGAAAATAAGCTTTGAGCACACTTATTACACAAACCAAATATTTCTTATCCATTGCTTTACCTATTTTTCACTTCTTTCAGAACAAAAAGAAGTCATGATGTATTATCGGTAGTTTTGCTTGTGAGTTGAAGTCTTAGATGGCCTGCTATTTTATCACATTATACGTACACTCAGTGTTGAAAAGTTGAAATCACTTTGTCGATACTTTATATTGTGTCCATTCTAAATTATAAGTCGTTCTGCCTTAATTATTAGGCTAGTCTCAGTGGCGAGTTTTATGGTGTTGTTTCCAAAACTGTAAAATAAAATAAAACATGGATGAAACACCCTCTCTAAATGGAGAGTTTCATTATTTGGTTTTATTGACATTTAATTTTATGACTCACAGAGAGTTGATAATCGTGCCAAGAGAGTTTTATCCTCGTGAAACTCACTTTTTCTCTCTCTAATTACAAACGTTGCCACATCATCAAAAGCGCTTATGTGGCACCATATTAAATGCAAATGAAACTCTGATAAAACTCACACTGCGACTAGCCTTAGCGCTAGTCTTTAGCTCTAGCCTATCCAAACAGACACCCTGTTCGCTTGAATTACTTTTCAGCCAACGAATAGTGTTTTCTTTTACACCAAATCAGTATAAGCCAAATTTCAGCATAAGCGAACAGGGTGAGAGGCTAATAAGTGACCTAATCTTTTATCTAAGCTTCCTAGATATTAACCATGTAAATAATCAACAACTAATTTAAGTTATTTTATTTTCAACTAACAATTAATCCTAACTTATCCAAACAGGCCATAAATGTAGCGGACAGAATTTGTGTTATTAGGGCAATCGGATAACATTAACCTAGCGGTTGTGCTTTGGTAGTTGTACACTTCTCCTTTATGCCAGTTTAGGAGTAGTTAGTAATTAAGAATTCATAAGAGTGTACCAAATAAGTTAATGCTAAAGAATGTGCTAGCTACTATAAAAATTTTTGTAAGGTGAAGAATGTGAGTCGTCAGCGGTAAGGCTTACATTACAACACCCCGATCTACTTTTAAAATATCCAGATGAAACACTTGCAACATACATATGAAACACCTGAAACATTCGAAACATGCGTCTGAAACACTTGCAAAAACACATGAAAAACACTTGAAAAACAAATTGCAAATATATGCAACATCTAGATAAAACACTTGCAACATATGTGTGAAACATATACAACATTCAAATAACACACTTGCAACATACGTCTGACAAAATAGATGAAGCATTGGGAACAAACACTTGCAATATATGTGTACAACCATTGCAACATATACAACATTCTGATCTACTTTTGCAACATCCGCATGAGACACTTAAAACATACCTACGAAATATCTGAAACACTTGACATGCGCTTGCAACATGGGGGAGGCATGGGTCGGGTGATTCTAGCTGTCGGGGTCGGAGCCAGCGGCGCACGAGAGCACCATCACCACCATCATTAGCAGCACCGGGCTTGGCTCGCCCGGACGGGCGGCGCGTGTGACGAACGCGAGCGAGCGGTGAGGGATGGGTGAGTGCGACGGGCGGGACCGAGCAGCGCGAGATGGCCGCGCGACAGCAGCGAGTCGGAGTGGGCGCGTGGCGTCTGGACGGGAAGGCTGCGGCTAGAGAAGGGCCAGCGGCGGGGGGGGGGGGCACAGTGGATGCGCCCGCGACGTCGTATGCATGCGGCAGTGAGGAAAGGAAATGTCGCTATGTTTTTTTATTTTCTAGAGAAACTGCGTCGTACTAAAAGTGGAGCGGAAGAGGCCTGTTGGGCCCGATCGTTGTGTAGGCCTAGAAAACGAGCTATCCGGACGGAACACGCCTGGATGGACGCCCATACGCCAGCAGTATCGTAAATTTTTCTTTTTGGCACTGCAAAAGCTGTGACAAGTCATAATAGAGTTAGCGGATGGCTAATATGTGGTGGTCTTGAGTCTATTATGTGATAAGGAGAAGACCTTTTTTCTCTAAGGCTAACATTTCTATGGACCTCCTTTGAACTACAGTTTTTTTTGTATTTTCTCTAAATAAATAAATAAATTGATTTATATAATTTCTGTGAATTTTTTGCTGCGTGGGTGGTGCTCGCCTAAGGCTATCCACACTCATGATACTCTAAATTCATCCTCTAAAAGGAATATTCTATCCTGGTCATCAAGATTCCATCCTCTATATCAATTTCTCCCGCACCCATCCATACTCTATATCATCCTCTATCCACGATGGAGCCTAAATGTCTGTAAATAAATTTTATCTAAATATATCTATGTGAGATCTTGTTTTGAAGAATTTATTGTAACGAATTTAATGGTGTAATCGGAATTTAATTTGGTTTTTTGGATTTTGAGTTACAACATTTTTTCGAAGGCTTGAAATAGTGGGGTAGCATGGGGCCCATTGCTGGTTCAATGCTCTCTCTCTGTTGCCTTGCTCTGACGCGCATGTAGCGGACGGCCGGTACCGGCGCTCAATTTGGCGGATGACCGCACCTCCTCTTGGATATAGTACACGGATAGAGGAGCCGCTGCAGGTCTTTTTACGCTATGTGCCTACTGCAGGAAGATATAGAGGATGCCCGTGCAGACGGTCTAAGAATGTCCGCACTCGGTACGGTACGTGCATCCGGTAAACGTGATAGAGGGCCGTGTAGACCGAAAAACAGCCGCAGCGGGGGACGGTAAATGACACTATCAGTCTGCCCACGCCAAATATGCCGGATGACCGGCATATGGCGGACGCACCGAACGAGCCTGTGGCGGGACCAAGCACGCGGCAGAGCATGCACGCCAAAGAGAGAGGAGAGGACAGACGTGAGCCCCGCTGCTACTACTAACAAAAAAAAATTATTATAACTCACAAACCAAAAAAGCCAAATTAAATTTCGATTGCACCATTAAATTCGTTTCAATAAATTCTTCAAAACTAGATCCCACATGGATATATTTAGATAAAGTGACAAGTGAGCCCCACAGTGGATGGAGGATGATATAGAGGATAGATGAATATGGAGAAACTGTATATTTTGTGGTGACTAGGATGAAATATTCATTTTAGAGGATGAATATAGAGGTTCATGAGTGCGGGTAGTGTAATGACGCGGCTCCAAGTCAAAGTCAACCTAATGTCATCGCGATTCCAAAGCTGACGTAGTTGAATCTTGCAAGAATAGACAGCATTTCGTGCCTTTGGTTTTGGTCCTTGGATGTCTCCGCAGCTTTCCTCTTCCAAGCTTTTACTGCAATTCGCAGTGCAGCTGCAGCCAGAGAGTGGGACTCGGAACTCGAATAGACGCCACCATTGGAGGAGCTCGCTGCAACATCATCAGGTAAAAGTCTCTGTTGCTGGTGCTCACCAACTAGCGTTGGATGATGAATTGTGGGGGTTTTGTTTTGTGATTCCGTTTTTTTTCTTCTGATAAATCGTGGGTTAATAAAGAATAATAAAAGCACAAGAAAAGAGGAGGCCATCCGTTCTCCCATGTCGCCGCTCAAGATCCCGCAGCCGTATCACCCCTGGAGGTGGCGGCGCGCGCCGGCACGGCCAGCCGGAGCGACCTCGCTGCCTCCTTTGGCCGCTTAATCGCATCTCCCCCGTGTTCCTTTACACCCGTCGGGTGTGACGCCGGACACGCACACGCAACCTGCTCGAACAATCGCCGCACGCCCGCACCGCCGAGCGCCTCTGACGTATTGCAATCCTAATCCTCTGATGCTGCTCCGCTCTGCCACGACCAAATTCCACATATTCATAGGAAGGGATGCCAGGAAGTGATGAGAATCGCAATGTCCTGACAATTCCCTGCTCTCGCTGGTTGCTTAATGAACAACGCCGTTTCCTTGCATACTCTGTCTCTGTGACAGGCATTTCATTTGCTTTCGGAAGAAACCATAATGACAGGATGTTGTTCTTTGTAATTTCTGAAGAAAGGAGCGTCCTTTTTGCTCCAAGACTAAAGCTTGTAATTTTGTTTGAGATATATATGGTGCCATCTGGCCATTATCTTTCGTTGAGCTGTTGCTGACTCTGATTATCATTGACAGTAGTAAAATTGTGAGGGCCACACTTTCATAGTGAACCTACGGGTTATTCTATTTGATGAGGTTTCTAGCTAATTTTTCACTGTCACGTGTTGAAACTTATTTAACGCATAGCACAGTGTGCAAAATGTAAATATTGCAAATCAAATATACTGGGAGCGCAACCGAATAACAATGATAGTTATGATGAATTCTCTAAATCAAACTACGTAAGGTTACTGTTTCTAAGAATGGTTGCCTCTTCCCACTGTAGGAACATTAATTGCCAATGTTACATTGGAAGCAATCCCATGGACGTTTCCAGTTCATTTGATTCCATTACTTACAATAGCTTATTATGCAATCTGCAACAAATTTATGTTTTTTTCCCATTCAGCAGAGATGGCAGAGGCAGCACTCCTTGCTCTCTCGAAGATTGGGTCCTATTTAGGAGGAGAAGCAGCTACCTTCATTGCAACCAAATTTTCTAATTTGATCGAGCTACCAAACACTGTGTGGTGTATTCGTAGGGAACTTCTGATGATGAATATCTTTATACGGAAGACAGGTGCATCCTATCTCAGTGATGAGCTCCTCAAGGCTTGGATCACAGAAGTGAGAATACTGGCGTACCGTGTTGAGGACATAATGGACAACTTTTCATATCATTCTCTTCAATTCAAGAAAGACCCTAAAGGGAAAAAGTTGGCCAATGGGTTAAGCTATGGTCTAGTGTTTAGGGGAATTGCTGATGATTTAGCTCATATAGAGAAGGAAATTGAGCATGTTTCAAAGTTGAAGAATCTGTGGTTGAACTCAGTCCATGAGCTTTTTCCTACTCAAGTTAGCAGTCCTGAACAGCAATTCCCTCAATACAGTTTGCCCCAACTTGTAAAGGATGAAAACCTGGTGGGGTTAAAGGAAGAAAGAGAGCAATTAAAGGAATGGTTGATTCCCAATGCACCTGTCAACATGAAAACTATACCAGCTCTCAAGGTGGTATCTTTGTTGGGTATGGGTGGGATGGGAAAGACCACCCTGCTCACTAGTGTGTATGATAAACTGAAAGATATCTTCGAAATCCATGCTTGGCTCACTGTCTCACAAACACACAGAAGTGTAGATACTTTGCTGAAGGAGCTACTAAAGATTGTTAGTGCCTCTGAGCACACAATAACAGCTCATGTTAACAGTGTCAATCAGAAGGAAGCGACTGTACCAGTTGACATTGATGTAGGACACAAGAAACAGCTGAAACCAGATGATATCGACAAAATGGGCATCTTAGACTTGAAGAGTAATTTAAAGGCAGTCCTGAAACATAAGAAATATATAGTTGTGTTAGATGATGTATGGGATCGTCGAGTTCATGATGGAATAAGCGATGTTTTTGAAGATTGTGGGAAGGAAAGTTGCATTGTCATCACAACAAGGAAACATGATGTAGCTGCTCTTGCCACACCAGGTTACCAGCTCAACCTGAATCCATTAGACATCAAGGATGCACTCCAGCTCTTCTGTACAAAGGCTTTTCCCAACAAAATCCACTTTGATTGGATATCAGAACTTCTTGAGTGTGCTAATGATATGATGAAGACGTCGGAGGGTCTTCCATTGGAGAAGTGCCCACTCGAGCTTATACAGCTTGTTAATCATATTGTTAGGAAATGTGAGGACCCCTCGGTGGCAAAGTGTCCATCTGAGCTTCAGGATCTTGCTACTTATACTGTAAACAAATTTAACGGCTTATCACTATCAGCATGCCCATTAGAGCTTCAGAATCTAGCTACTCTTATTGTAAAACAGTGTGAGGATTTACCTCTGGTAAAGTGTCTGTTGGAGTATGTGTTTAGGCCCATGAGGCTAAGGCCCATGTGGCCCATGTATGGAACCTATATAGCTACCCTTTTAGGGTTAGCCCTAATCAATAGAGAATCAATTTCCAACATGGTATCAGAGCATGGAGCGGGGGTCCAATTTGTGAGAGGAAGTGGCAGCAGTGTTGGGGTAACACGCACACCCAAACACGAGGAGGTGATCGTACCGCGGCGGGGTACCAAAGAGGGCGTGGTGAGGAGTGGGAGCGGGGCAGGCCACAGAAGGAAGACGGTTAAGAGGTAGGTGGAGGTGTGCAGGCCCTCAGCCCAGAAGCGAGCGGGAAGAGAGGCCTGAAAGAGAAGGGTACGCACAATATCGTTGGTGGTGCGGATCATCCGCTCAGCCTTGCCATTCTGCGAGGAGGTGTATGGACAAGACATGCGGAGCTGAACACCGTGAGAAAGAAAGAAATCGCGGGAGGCGGAGTTATCAAACTCGCGACCATTGTCACACTGGACGGCCTTGATGGTGAGGCCGAACTGTGTGGACACCCACGTAAAGAAGTGGAGGAGCATGGTAAACGTATCAGACTTCGCACGGAGAGGAAAAGTCCACGAATAATGCGAAAAATCATCAACAACCACAAGATAATACTTATAACCAGAAATACTCATAATAGGAGATGTCCATAGGTCGCAATGTACAAGATCAAAAATGTGAGCCGCATGAGAAGTAGAACTAGAAAAAGGAAGACGAACATGTCGGCCCAATTGGCACGCATGACACAGATGCTCATCATGAGCTCGAGTACATGGAAGACCGGAGCTACGACTGAGCTGTATCAGGGCATCACGTCCAGGATGGCCGAGGCGCCGGTGCCAGGTGGTAGAGGAAGTAGAAGCGACGAAGGCAGCTGACAAAACGGGCGGCGAAGAAAACGAAGGAGCCGCCGGGAAGCGAAGAGTGTAAAGGGGCCCGGTGCTGTCACATCGGAGCAGAGAACGCTGGAAAGCTAAATCCTTTACAGTAAGATCAGAAGAGTCAAATTCCACAGAATAAGAATTATCAGCTGTAAAACGTCGAATAGAAAGAAGATTATGAACCATAGAAGGAGCAACAAGAACATCAGAAAGACGAAAGGAGCCATGAGCACCGGCGGTACCCACAGACGAGACAGGAATACAAGAACCATTAGCGACCATAATGGACGAAGGAAGAGAGGAAGAGGGAGAGTGAATCGACGACAGTATACCGGGGTCAGGAGTAGTGTGGTAGGTGGCCCCCGAATCAGCGATCCACTCGGGTCCGACCGGAGGTGTCAGGCCCATGGTGCTGAACGAGCGAGCCAGGGCCGCCTGATCCCAGCCGGCGACCCCCGGTGGAGTCCCGGAGGGTGGAACCCACGGCGTAGCAGGGAAGACGCCGGGTGAAGGACCAGCAGGAGGAGCTCCGGTGAGCATGGCCATCGGTGGGCGAGTGTCGGCTCCGGGGGCGTGGTAGGTCCACATGGAGATGCGACCGGACCACGGGTTCTGGAACGAAGGCCATGGTGCCCCCCCGTGTGTCCCAGCCGGTGCCGGAGCCTGGGGTTGACCACCCCCGCGGCCCCTCCACGGCGACGACGAGAGCCATGACCCCCTCACCTCCGCTCGGCCCGGAGGGAGGAGGGCCCAGGAGAGACGACGGTGGCGGAGCCGACGACCGCGGTGGAGCAGGAGGACGCGGCGAAGTAGCAGCCAGGGCCGTCGAGGAGGACGAGGACCCCGTGGAAGTGGTGGATCCCGGCTGGAGGCCCTGCGTGAGCTCCTCCATGACAAGATCGTCACGGACCTCCAGGAAGGTGGGGAAGGGCCTCTAACGGGTGATCCACGTCCTGAGGTGGGCGTAGCGGTCGCTGAGCCCCCGGAGGACGTTGAGGACCAAGATGCGATCCTCGACGGGCCACCCGAGGTCCCCCAGGGAGTCAGCCATGCCCTTCATCCGACGGCAGAACTCGCCGACGGAGAGGTCACCCTGGACGAAAGTACGGAAGCTCGCGTTGAGACGCAGAGCCCGGGCCTCAGCGTTGCCCAAGAACTGGCCCTCAAGAGCGAGCCACACCCGGCGCGCGTCTGGAGAGGTGCGGACGAGGTCATGGAGGTCCAGAGAGATCGTCCCCAGGATCCAGGAGAGGACGATGCTGTCGAGACGGAGCCACGACGGCGTCTGGACGGCGATGGAGGAGTCGATGAGGACGTGGTCGTCGAGGGCGTAGCGGCGAAGGGTAAGGAGCACCAGGTCCTGCCAGCGGGCGTACGAGGGCGACTCTGGTTCGAGAACGACCGGAACGAGCAGGTGAATGTTCTGGACCCCCCCCCCCGCCTGGTAGTGCAGCTGTGCCACGAGCGGGTCGGCCGGGTCGTGCCAGAGGACGGCAGGGTGTGACACGCGGCGTCCCGGCGAGGCAGAGGAGGTGGCGCCGGCGTCCTGGCCCGTGGGAGAGATGAGAAGATGCTCGGCCTCGGCGATTTGGCGAGCCAGGGCGTCAGCCGCGTCGCGCTCACGCTCCCAGACGGCGGCGGCCGCACGCACACGAGCCTGCCCCTCCGCGGCGGCCGCGCGGGCAGCGACAAGGGCGGCGGCGAGGGCGGAGTCGGAACTCGTGCTAGGAAGAGGAGGCGTACCCCCACCCGTAGCCATGGCTGCCCGAGGGTGGACGGCGGCATCAGTCCCGGCAGCGCGTAGGAGGGCAGCGAGGGCGGTGTGAAGATGGTCAGCGCCCCCGACCCCGGCATCGGTACCCAGGAGGCTGTGTAGGGCGGTCTGGAGGGCGGCAGTGGCAGATCCGGCAGGGAGCAGGGGAGATCCGGCCGCCGGCTGGAGGGGAGCCTCAGCCCCAGCAGCAGGAGCCGCGTCCTCTCCAGTGCCTGAACCCGCGGCGTCCGTGCCGGCAGTGAAGGCCGCCGCCAGTGGGGTAGGGTTTGGGAGGGAGGTGCGGCCGTCCATGGGATGGGGAAGGAAGGCGCGAGGGGGAAGGGAGCCGCGCGCACCCTGGACGTCCGCCCCCGCCCGGGGCGCGGCAGGGAGATGGGGAGTTCCCCCCGCGGTCGGGAGACCCGCAGCAGGGAGCACGGCAGCGGGCGTGGCCCCAGGAGGAGATGCCGCGATTTGCGCCCAGGATGGGGTGGAGGGGGAAGGGAAGAAGGAGAAGAAGGAGGGAGAGGAGGGAGGCCGGTCAGCCATGGCCGGCGGCGGCAGTGGGAGCAGCGCCGGCGGGTGGTGGCTGGCCGGCGGCTCAGGATAGGGAGAGAGGAAAAACTAGGCGCCGGCGGGTTGTGTGTGTTCTTTCTTGTTCAGCTTTGAACTCCGCTGCGCCGGTAGTTCATACTGCGGGGGGGGGGGGGGGTGTTGGAGTATGTGTTTAGGCCCATGAGGCTAAGGCCCATGTGGCCCATGTATGGAACCTATATAGCTACCCTTCTAGGGTTAGCCCTAATCAATAGAGAATCAATTTCCAACAGTGTCCATCAGAGCTTGAGGAGATTGCTATTGATATTGTAAAGAAATGTAGGGGTTTGCCGCTGGCTATTGTATCAGTAGGCAGTATGTTGTCTTCAAGGAAGCAGATAGTGCCAGTTTGGAGGCAGATGTGCAATGAGCTTCCTTGTGAGCTGGAAAAAGATGACCAGGTTCGAGGAATTCTAAATCTTAGCTACTATGACTTGCCAAGTGACCTTCGAAACTGCTTCCTATACTGCAGCCTGTTTCCGGAAGATTACCACTTCTCAAAGGATGACCTTGTGCGACTGTGGGTTGCTGAAGGATTTATTGAAAAGAAAGGGGATAGCACTCCTGAGGAGGTAGCAGAGGGCTATCTTACCGAGCTGATCCACCGCAATATGCTGCAACTTGTGGAAAATGATGAGCTTGGCAGGGTGAATACATGCAAAATGCATGAAATTTTAAGAGAGTTGGCCCTTTGCATCTCTAAAGCGGAAATGTTTGGTACAGTAAACGATTTTGGTGCAATGGTGCAGATGGGCACAGATGGTCGTCGCATATCTTCGTATGGATGGAAGAAGATGAAAAAGAATAAATCCAAGATGAAATTTCCGCACCTCTGAACACTGATGGCAAGTGATACCATTGTGGACTATGTACCATCAATACTATCTGAATCAAAGTACCTTACTGTCCTTGAGCTGCAGAACTCTGATTTCCAGGAACTGCCTACATCTATAGGGAATCTGTTTAATCTGAAATACATTGGCCTAAGAAATACAAAAATAACATCTCTGCCAGACTCCATTAAGAATCTCTGCAATCTCCAAACTCTTGATGTCAAATCAACTAGTATAAAAGCACTACCACCTGGTATAGTGAAGCTCACTAAGCTAAGGCACCTTCTTGCTGACAAATTTGCTGATAAGAACCAGTCAGAGTTTCGGTACTTCGTCGGAGTGGAAGCTCCGGAAGGGCTTTCGAACCTTGAAGATTTACAGACTCTGGAGACTGTGCAAGCAAACATGGACTTGCCAGAGCAACTTGATAAGCTTTTGCAACTAAGAAGCCTGTGGATAGATAACATCACTTCTGCCCACTGTGCAGGGCTTTTTGCTACCTTGTCAACTATGCCACTTCTTTCCAGTTTGCTTCTATCTGCAGCTGATGAAAATGAGACACTTCTCTTGAATCATTTCAATCCGACTTGCATGAAGCTCCACAAGCTAATTGTAAGAGGATCTTGGTCTCTAACGGATTGTCCAATACTTCAGAACCATGGCAGATATCTCAAGTATCTTGCCCTAAGCAGATGCCATTTTGTAGGAGATCCGCTGATGGTTCTAGCATCTACTGTACCAACACATCACGTATCTGAGACTTAACAATATACCTAGTCCACTTACTTTGGACCTTCCAGAAGGATCCTTCCCACACTTGAAGATACTAGTTTTGAAGAACATGAATGATTTCAGCCTTCTGAAAATTAGTAATGGTGCACTTCCAGTCATAGAATGTCTATATATCACATCACTGCCAAAATTGGAGACAGTCCCTCGAGGTATCAAATCCCTGGGATCCTTGAAAAAGCTCTGGCTGCTGGATCTCCATAGTAACTTCAAGGCTCAATGGGACATGGCTGGAATGCAGAAAGATCTACAGCATGTTCTGGAGATACGTGCCTAACAGCAGAAGCTTTGTTTGTGTTTGTCAAACGTGGCTGCTCTTTCAGTAGTAAAAGTGTGCCAAGATGCAACTGTGTCCACTCCAAAGTCCATCAAGTTTGCAGTTAGACATTAGGGATAGCTGCATTTGTCAATCTGGATCATTGTCAGATGTTTCCGAAATAATAATTCCTGAAACATGGTTTGCTATCTTTGCCCTCAGTATGCAATCTAGACTTACCAATGTCGATGTTCTTTTTTCTAGTTACATCTAAGGCGTCGGTTCATTTAAGGACATTACTCTATTTCTACTGAATTTGCAAACAACTAAAACTTTTTCTTGTATCACACACACATGTTGTCTGTACCTTTCTGTTGAAATGAACCAGCAGTATGTTCACTATTATCTACTCTCTATGTTCCAAATTATAAGTCGTTTGGGGTTTTTTAGATACATAGCTTTTGTTATGCTAAACATAACCTATATCTAGGTGCATAGCAAAGGTTATATATTTAGAAAAGCCAAAACGATTTATAATTCGGAATGAAGGAGTACAAGACATGGAGACACCATATAAATGGCATGAATCCTCCCAGGATGTTGTTATTAGGTTTGTTCATATGATTTCATTAGAAAAGGATATCTAGAAGAGTAAATGATTTCATTAGAAAGGATATCTAGAAGTCCACCATATGAGACCTTGTATGGTTGTATCACTTTGGTCTAACAACTAGTAAAACATGCAAAAGGATGCATCAACTTGTTATATGTGTGCATCTACAGTCATGCGAATGCTACTAAGCGCATTTTACCATGTAGTAAGCCATGTAGATGGTAGCTACAGTCTACAAGAGGAGGGCCAAAATATAAAACTGTTTTCCTTTGACGAAGATGTTCCCTAGCGTTCCTTTGATGAAGATGCTGGGCTGCTGCTGAATCACAGGTGCCGACCTCTCATGCACCCCATGTCTAGGCTACTATACCATGTGTTTCATTGATGGGTTAAAGGATCATATTCATGCTCCTGTGTCTTTACATGCCCACAAAATTTGGATACAATGTTTGTATTCTTGCCCTATTGCAGGAGGAGGTCATTGGCCCGTCAAAGGAGTTCAGGAAATGGGATTCTATGCCTACGGTGAAACCATATGTCATGTCGGCTTTGCCACTGCTCCTGCCACCCAACCATACTAATAAGTTGATTGATGCTGCTCCGGGTAAGCCTT
Source organism: Saccharum hybrid cultivar R570 (assembly GCA_038087645.1). Classification (NCBI taxonomy): domain Eukaryota; kingdom Viridiplantae; phylum Streptophyta; class Magnoliopsida; order Poales; family Poaceae; genus Saccharum; species Saccharum hybrid cultivar. The sequence continues at coordinate 10,313,024 of JAQSUU010000703.1, forward strand.
CGTCGGACGGGCCTCACGGTCCGTCTGTTGATGATCGTTGGGCTGCCCTGCGTTCATAACGGCGTTCTCAAGGGCTGTGTGTTCATTGTGCTGGTAAATGGTCCAAGGACCACCAATCTCCATAGGCTATTCAACTCAATGTGGTTCAGGAATTGATGGAGGTTTTTAATGTGGAGGATTCGCCCCTGGTTGATACAGATGCTGCCGATGTTGACCCCGGCCAACTATTGACGATTTTGTCTGCTGATGCTGTGATTTCTATTCTGGTGCCTCGGACTATAACCTTCAGTGGGCTGTTGGGCAGTCGTTCAATTGGTATTCTCTTGGATTCGGGAGCTCTCATACTTTTGTCACTGAGTTAGTCGCTGCTGCTTGTGCTCAGGTTTCCCAGCTGCCTTCTCCATTGCACGTTCAAGTTGCTAATGGTAGTGTGCTGTTGTGCTCAACTTACATTCCTGATGCACTTTGGTCTGTTCAGGGGGTTCCAATTCCACTTAGATTTGAAGGTGCTGCTATTATCATCGTATGATATGATCCTTGGGATCGACTGGTTGGAAAGCCATAGTCCGATGAAGGTTCATTGGGGTCACAAGTGAGTACAAATTCCATATCACGGCACTACGGTCAAGTTGTTTGGCACTCTGACAGTCTGACTTGTTTGCCTGCGGGTTCTGTTTTTCAGTTATGTGATTCTTCCAATCTTCCGCCAGGCGCTAATTCTGCTGATACATGGCTAATGGAGATACAGACACTCATGGCAGAGTTTTCCTCGTTTCATCCTCCAACCCAGCTTCCTCCTTCACGAGCCTATGACCATGCTATCGCTGGGGCAGCACCAGTTTATCCTCGGCCTTACCGTTTTGCTCCAGCTGTCAAGGATGAGATTGAAAAACAAGTCCAGGAGATGTTGTCTACTGGCCTGATTTAGAAAAGTTCTAGCCCCTTCTCTTCCTCAATTTTGTTACTGAAGAAGAAGGATAATTCTTGGCGCTTTTGCATGGACTACTGCCAGCTTAATGCTATCACACTAAAGGGAAAGTTTCCAGTCCTATTATAGATGAGTTGCTTGATGTGTTGGGACAGGCCAGCTAGTTTTCCAAGTTGGATATGTGCTCGGGGTTGCATCAGATTCTGCTCCAGCCCGAGGAGGAGTACAAAATGTCTTTTTAGACCCACTTTGGTCAGTTTGAATTTAGGGTGATGCCGTTTGGGTTGACAGGTGCTCCAGGAACCTTTCAAGAGGCTATGAACTCTACATTGACGCCATTCCTTCGGAAGTTTGTCTTGGTGTTCTTTGACAATATCTTGATATACAGCCCCTCTTATGAGCAGCACCTGCTTCATTTGCTGTAAGTTTTCCAGTTGCTCTCTGCCCACGAGTGGAAGCTCAAGATGTCTAAGTGTTCGTCGCACAACAGAGTATCAGCTACCTGGGTTATGTAATTAGTGGTGCTACAGTAGCCATCAATCCTAAAAAGATTGTTGCAGTGGCCAATTGGTCTGTGCCCAAGTCTGTCAAAGAACACCGTGGCTTCCTTAGTTTAGCAGGCTATTATCAGAAATTTATTAGCCACTTTGGCCTCCTTGCCAAGCCCTTGACTGTGCTGTTGCGCAAGAATTCAATTTTCAAATGGACCTCAGTGCACGATCAGTTGTTCCAAGCTCTCAAAAGTGCTCTCAGCTCTGCTCCCATATTGGCACTGCCTAATTTTTCTTAGCCATTCTACATTGAAACTGATGCCAGCATAGATGGCAAATCATGGCATTGGCGCTGTGCTGACTCAGGAAAGTCACCCTTTGGCATACATTAGCAAAGCTTTGGGCCCTCACTCGTGAAAAGTATATCTTGCAGTGTTGATGGCTGTGCAGCATTGGCGTGCTTATCTTAAGTTTGCCGAATTTACAATCTACAGAGACCAGCAGCTTAGTTCAACTTTCTGATATCTTCATACTACCTGGCAACAGAAGTTGTTCATGAAATTGTTGAGGCTCCGGTACCGTATTATTTATAATCCGATATCTTCTAATCGAGTGGCTGACACTTTGTCCCGCAAGGGTGCTCTAGACGCGTCGTGTGACGCAATTTTATTTTGTGGTTACTCCCCAATGGATCCAGCTAGTGATGGATGGTTACTCTCAGGATTCGGCACTGTGGCAATGCTTTCCAAGCTGAGTACTGATTCGCAAGAAGTACCCGGGTTTTCCTTCGCAATGAGGTCCTCCATTTTCATTCTTGCATTTGGCTCGGTGCCAATCCTGTTCTCCACAAGAAAATCATCGAAGCCACCCATTCCATCGGGCTCGGTGGCCATTGGGGGCTTCTGGTCACCTATATGCAATTGAAGCAAATCTTTCCCTAGCGAGGGATGAAGTCTGCAGTTCGCGATTTTGTCAAATCGTCTCATTTGCCAGTGCGCTAAACCGGACAGGGTCCACCTCCTGGGTCTTCTTGAACCATTGCTTGTGCCGCCTCAGCGTGACAAGTGATCTCTATGGACTTCATGGAGGGTTTGGCCCGCTCTAATCACGCCAACTCTATGCTAGTGGTCGTCGATTCCTTCATCAAATGCGACCACTTCCTTCCTCTGTCTCACCCGTTTACGGCGATGGGCGTTGCTTGGTTGCCTCTTGCAGAATTACGAAGTGGTCTGCTTGGTTGCCTCTTTGCGGAATTATGGTATAATTCATCTCCTCACTCGGCGATTGGGCGTTCACCCTCTGAAGCTCTGTATGGATACCCTCCGTGTCATTTTGGCATCCCTTTGAAGCTCTGTATGGATACCCTCCATGCTCTCAGGATGTTGTGCGTCCCAAGTTCCCTAGATCCATGACGCAAAGCTCGGCATGAGGGTCTCAGTCACCCACCTGCTCGCACGAGGTACCTGGCTCCCTGCCACGCTAGGTCCGTAGCGTGGGCCTGCTAGGTTGCCTGCATCGTGCGCTCGTAGCTCACCCGCCGAGTATGCATCGATCAAGGCCTCGTTTAGTTCGGTGAATTAGGGAGAAAAACACTGTATTAGAATTCCTGTAGCATTTCGTTTGTATTTGGTAAAAATTATCTAAATTTTGACTAACTAGGCTTAAAATGTTCATCTCGCAAAGTACAACAAAACTGTGCAATTAGTTTTTAATTTCATCAACATTTAGTACTCCATGCATTTGCCGACATTTTGATGTAACAGAGAATCTTCTTTTTACATAGTGAAATTTAAGGGAGAATTGGAGGAACTAAACAAGGGCCAAATGGCTACACCGCCACCAACGCGAGGCTCCCGGTAGCCTGGCCGGCCGCATGGGACACTTGCTGATCTATATCTATATTTCAACTTTTATCTATGATGTAACACCCCTGGTGTTAAGAGTTTATTTAGCACGCGATTAAGGTCTAAAAGAAATTAACAAACTAAGTTTTTGGGTTTTAAAATTTTAAAACTCACAAGAAATGATAAACTAATCCTTTGCGACTCGCTTTTGGGGTTGACGGAAATCAAATAAATATCGTAAGTTAGTTACTTAGTGCGTAATCATGTTAAAGAGAAATCCTAATAAGAAAAATAGAACATGTAGTTTAATCCTTTGGCACAGAAAACAATTTATATAAACGGAAATAAAATACAACTTGTATATAGTACTTAAATAAGATTTGAAGTGTAAGTTTAGTAGATGAAAATGCAACTTTTGTTTCGGAAAAAAAATGTTGTTAATTAATGTTCTTGGAAGCTCAAAAAATCAAAGTTGAAATTGAAGTTAGTTTCTTTTGTTAAGCCAGGCAACCGAGTCAAGTCGTTGCCCAGCATTCACGGCGTCTGACGCTGCCTAACCCATGCATGCACCTATGGAGTAGTACGTCTCTAAGAAATAGATGCGTGTGCATGGTATGGACTTTAGAGTGGTGTCCAGCCATTTCCTATTTTCCTTAAATCACTTCTCAATTAATTAAAGACGTGAGGGAGCTGGTTCCTAAGCGCGTGAACCTTTATGAACCAAGTCAAATCAACGCATGGTGCCACCGCTCCTGCTGCCCGCGCATGCAGCTCCTGGGGCTGGTTTAGTTCGCGAAAAATTTGGTAAAATGACACTGTAGCAGTTTCGTTGTTATTTAGTAATTAGTGTCCAATCATGGTCTAATTAGGCTTAAAAGATTCATCTCGTGCATTTCGTCTAAACTGTGTAATTAGTTTTATTTTTTATTTATATTTAATGTTTCATGCATGCGTCTAAAGATTCGATGTGACGAGGAATCTTGAAAAATTTTAGGAACTAAACAGGCCCCAGGCCTCTTGCGAGTTAATTTGACCAAGAGAGCGAGGAGTGGTGCAGACGTGGCCCAGCGCATGCAACCGGAGTGATGAGCGGGGAGGCTGGTCGGGTGCTTTGACTGAATATGCAGTGTATGGCCGGTTTTTCTAGATCAGACATAATTCAACCTAGGGTGTTTAGGCCTTGTTCACTTCCCATCCTAACCCAAAATATTTCCTCTTCCATCTATCATATCAAATCTTTCGACGTATACATGGAGCATTAAATGTAGGTAAAAAAGATAACTAATTACATAGTTTGTCTGTAAATGTCGGGACGAATCTTTTGAGCCTAGTTAATCCATGATTGGACAAATTTTGTCAAATAACAACGAAAGATGCTACAGTAACTTTTCAACTACTTTTCGCGAAGTGAACACACCCTTAGTTCCCAAAGTTAGAGTGCCAAAATTCACTATACCGACACTGTAGCATTTCGTTTGTATTTTGTAATAATTGTCCAACCGTTGACTAATTAGGCTCAAAACGTTCGTCTCGCAAAGTACAACCAAACTGTACAATTAGTTTTTTTATTTTATCCACATTTAGTACTCCATGCATGTATCGCAAGTTTGATGTGACGGTGAATCTTTTTTTTGCATAGTGCACTTTTCAATGGATCTAAACACAGCCCTAATTATGATGCTGGCCCCTCGCTGCTGCCGTGTCGTGTCCTTTCCGGCCTTTTAAGGACGCCAAGGTCACCTCCATCTCCTTGCTCTCACTCGCGCTCTCGCTCTCTCTAGGCCACACGCGCGGATGCCGTCGCTTTGCACGCCGACAAGCAGAGCTCCGCGCCTATCGCTTCTCGCTCGTCCTCTGAACCTCGCCGTCTTGACAACTACGCCCTCACCCCCCTCGTTGCTGCGCACTCATAGAACGTCTCTTTCCTGGCCACGCAACCCGCCGGCATGCGCTACCGCCATGAGCCGCCACCGTCGTCCGCTGCTGCGCATGGGCGCCGCTCTGCGGTCCATCCCAACAGAACCGCGAGCTCCCGCAGGCTAGAGCAGGTCCTGGGGTGGGCGTACGACCCTCAATCGTTGTCGCCGGCCGACCAGTCCCCCATTGCTATGGATGAAAACGGTCGGAAACGTTCGAAAACGGACTTACGAAATATAAAACGAAAATGGTTAGTTCGGTACATTTCTACATTTTAGCAATTAAAGAATATAAAAAATGATTGAAAATGGTTGTGAAACTAATTGAAACTATCAATTTTTTATGTTTAAAAACGGAATCATAATATAGAAAACGAAAACGGTCGGTTCAGGATATTTCCGTTCCGTTTTCATCCTTGGCCATCGCGTGCTCTGCTCTCTATCCGTGGAGAGAAATAGAAGGCAAGACCGGGTTCCAGTCGCGAAAATACTAGAGAGAAAGAAATAGCGGGAGAGGTTGTTTTCGTCTAAAGAAAGTATATGATTTTCTTTGTAAAATGTTGCTAGCTTATATGGTTAGATCTTCTAAAGTCCAAAGATTAGTTACCAAATTGTAAATTCCATATAAAAACGTAGATAAATCTGAAAATAGAAAACTCGATTATGTTAGGTTTATATTACTGAGATCTACATCCTGCAAGTGCAAAAATCACAATGTGCATGTATATTAATATCGGTGCATTTTTATATTACTTGATGAAATTATAGCGAGTTCAAAATAAATTTTGTTTGTGTTGTACTAAATTTATAGGGCGCATAAATGCTCTAATTTTATAAGGTTTATACAGCCGGTTGGTCTTTAGGTGATATAGGTGCAGTAAAGTTATCTTGTCCAAAAATTGTGAAACCAATTTTGTTAGACTTCTAAAATCATGATCTAGTTACTGGTATATCTTGTTCACATAGTTTCTATAATATTTTTAGGAGCGCTATAAGTAAACTAAGATGCTTAATATCATTAGTATATAAGCTTCTGGGGATTTTTGGATAACATGAAGATAGTGCTAGTTTTGGAACTTTTACGGTTGCTAATATTAGTATATGCTCTCTGTAATTTTTGTAGCTCCATAATAATTAAATTGTTAGGTAGCTAATGAACCCTAATTTGAATATTTATTAAATTGATAAAAGGAATAAAGCAACGCTGTGGGTTCGTGTAACTAAAATGCTTTTTAGGAAAATATTGTCTTATTCGATAACATGGGTGAGTAGCTGAAGGGTCGAGATGACGGACTAGAGGGGGTGAATAGTTATTTCTAAAAATTAAACACGTCGGCTAACCGAAACAAATGCGGAATTAAACTTATCGGTCTAGCCAAGACTTCACCCCTCTAACTAGGTTCTTGAGCACCTTAGAAAGATTCTAATTAAGCAACTAAGGTGCTAAGCTAAGCAAGAGCTCACCTAATCAATTCTAGAGCAAGGTCACACAAACCTATGCACTAGTACTTTGCCAACCGAGGGAGCTCCTACACAACTAGTGAAGCAAAAGCACAAAGCCTAAGCTCGCTAGCAAAGCTCAATAACAAGGCAACCAATGCCAAATTAGAGAGCGTAAATTACTTAGCTACACAAACTAAGCAATGTGACTAACAAGGTTACACAAACCGAATTAGCCACGCAAAGGGGATACTTCTAGCTATACAAGCAAGAAGATATCTAGCTAACTACACAAGCACAACTAGAACAAGAGCAACTACACAAGCATGATATATATATAAAAGTAAATACAAGCTTGTGTTGCACGAAGGCAAACCACCGAGAAGAGTAGACAATGTTGACACGGCGAATTTCTCCCGAGGTTCACTTGGTTGCCACCAAGCTACGTCCCCGTCGTGTCGACCAACACTTCGTGGTTCGGCGGCTAATCGGTCACACACCGAGCCTCTCAAAAGGCGCCGCAAGAACCCACAATCAAGTGTGGTAGCTCAATGACACGCTCTACTAGAGTTGCTCTTCGCGATCCCCGCGGGGTGAGCACAATCCCCCTCACAAAAGCTTCTCCGGAGCCTCGCACAATCTTCTTGCGATCTTCGACGGAGCCACAAGCCACCAAGCCGTCTAGGAGGTGGCAACCTCCAAGAGTAATAAGCACCACCGGATTGCAACACGATCACCTAGTGTCACATGATGCAATCTCTCAAAGAAACGCACTAGAATCAACTCACTCGCAATTGATTTGCACTTCTCACAAGCACAAGTGAGTTAGAGGGCTCCCAAGCACTACCACACAAGCCACAAAGACTATAGTGTGCTCAGCAATAAGCCAAGGCCGGCCACAACTTCTATTTATAGCCCCACAACTAAAAAGAGCCATTAGAAACCTCACTGGACAATTTTTGGGCGCGACAGACGCTGCATAGTAGCATCTGTCGCTAAGCCGACAGACGCTACAGGCGCGTCTGTCGCACCACCGAGCGGCCACGTGTCCCGACCATTGGAGTTCACCACGCTCGCGCTCTACACGTCAGACGCGTCTGTCGCGGTAGAGTCTAGCGTCTGTCGTGACGACAGACGCGGTCCAGAGAGGCCAAAACGCGAACCCAGCCGACAGACGCGTCTAACACACGCTCGCTGCTATGCTGAAATCGCCCGAGCTGCAACACAGACAGACACGGCAACAGTGCCATGCACGGCATCTGTCGCGGTCACGTCCCCGCGTCTGACGCCCAAGCGCTAGAAACCCTAACTAGGGTATGGCGACAGACACTGTATAATAGCGTCTGACGCTCAGGGCAACAGCGTCTGTCGCCTATAATTTGGCGATTATGCAACGTTTTCTCGCTCCGCTTGTTTCGCCCTTTCAAGCTCGGTGGAAGGGAGAGAGGGACCCAAACACTTCTCTACCGCTCAAACTCCGTCGCCTTTGTAAATATGCCAACACCACCATATGATCAACAACATGTGCAAGTGTGTTGGCATTTTCATAAATATTTTCTCCGAAGGAATTAGGCACTCAACTTGCCTCGCCACTCGATCCTAACACGTATGCAAAGTTAGATCGCTCAAGTGGCACTAGATGACCGATATGAAAACAAGTTTGCCCCTCTTGATAGTACGGCCATCTATCCTAAACCTGGTCATCAACTTCTCTACACACCTATAACCGGTGAAATAGAAATGCCCTATGGTTATACCTTTGCCTTGCGCATTCCATTCCAACTCCTCCGACGTTGATGCAACACATGCACCAACCAATCACCAAATGATATGATCCACTTCATATCATCACGTGACCGTATTGGTTCATCGATCTTGACCTCACTTGCTCTTCACCGTTGCCTCGGTCCTTCGGCGCCAAGCCATCTCACAACTTCCCCTTCACCCTAGCAACCGGTCCATCAAGCCAAGCCTCATCTTGATCTTCTTCACCTTGGTCACATGACTCCATATCGTGTCTCATGTGCAATAGGCTCCTTCATGACACCATCACCTGTGGACTAATCTCCTGTGTATCTCACATAACCACATATTAGTCCACCTAAGTTGTCACTCAATTACCAAAACTAAATAAGGACCTTTCAGTAGCCTAGTACGTTAAGTAGCTTGTTAGCTTGCGAAGTGTATCGTGTTCTCCTTGTTGCAATTAGCGTGTCTATTTACGTCTTGCGTTGCATCCACGAATCTCATAATAGGAACAATGATGGATCGATGGATCGAAGGACTTGGCGTTAACCTAAAAGATGGTGTCTTGGTGAACGTGCCCTGGAGATGGCATACTAACATTTGGTTATATTTTACCTAGGCAAGCCCCGATGCATAACCTCTATTATTCTGCACTTTATTTATACTTGTGCATTAAGTTTTAAGAAGTTGAATGAAACCCACTTGCATATATATATATATATATATATATATATATATATATATATATATATATATATATATATATATATATATATATATATATATATATATATCCCATGAGTCTTACTAATATGACAGGATCATGTAGAATGCTATGCTATAGGACTCCGATAGAAGTCGAGTGATTGTCTGTCACTCGCGAGAGATAGGAAATATATTATTGTTACTATTATCATGTTACTATCACATGGAATGCATATGGATAATAATTGCAGACCGGGCGGGACTATACTTGGAATTGGATATGAACTTGGTTGAGCAATCCGAGCGAGGCTCTAGTTGCATTTGTCCCGCCTGTGTCGATTAAGGACCGTTCGTTGCATTGGACCTTGGTCAAGTCACAGACTTATTATCCCGAGCACAAACTTGCTTATGGGAGCGAAAAGACTTGTTACTCTCTTGTCATGGGCTCCGACTCTTTCCGGACCGACTGATTGGAGGCGGGGATAGGTGGAGGTCTAAGCACCACTTTGAGGCCGGGCCTCAAGTGTGGGGGCTTGGAGTTCAAGTTTGGACGGGGACTTGGAACCCGTGACAGGAGTGGAACAGGTTGGTCTCGCTCGTGCCTGGGGTGCGAGCGAGGCGTGTATTTTTTGAGGTACCCAATTGGACACATTGATTCGCGAATCGCCATTTCTACGTGACGGTACGGCTTGACTATGATCTGGCACCGTAGTAAGAATTGAAATATGAAAGCTGAAAGATGAAAAATGGTTCTGATTGCTCAACCCTTGCTTAAAAGTAGAATATGTGCTTACCTAGAATGGTTGGTTAATGCATTACTGATAACTACTAATAAAAATTAAAAATAAGGATGCACCTTTAGTAATGCTTCCTGCAGTTGCAATAGCCCACAAGTCAGATAGCCTTGCATATCCTTAGAGTCTTTTCTTTCCTTCTGACGGGTAAGTCTTGCGGAGTACAATTGAGTACTCAGGGTTTGTTCTACCATATTGTAGGTGATAGGTTTTTGGAGCTAACACTTGTGTGTGGAAACCTCCTGGTGGGCTCAGCGAGGATTTCCTTTACGTGCGGACGTAGAGTTTATTTAAACTTTCACCCAAAATATTTTCAAAGGAGAAACACATAACCTGTTATTATTTCATGTATTTAAATGTTCTTCATGATAATGTTTAACTTGACCTTAAATGATTTCTATTCCGCTAAAACTCTGATAACATTTACATTCCACTGTTATAATCAAATGATGGATTACTCTAATGTTGTACTAAAAGTGATGTAAGAAATGATAAAGATGTTGTAAGTTTTATCTCTCATTTATGATCCTGAGGTAAAAATGTGGATTTTCGAGTTCTTCCTCAGGTGTGCTCGACGGAATCGCAGAGTTTAGTGCACTCTTTTGAGTACTTAGTGTCTAATGGAAGACAAGTACTCTTAGGAGGACATTAGATTAGACAGTTCTACCACATATGAGAAATCAACTTTTTAGTTTTTGCGGCAATGCACGAAATTATTTACCCAGTATACTCTAAAGTCTAAAAGGTCATTTTACTTTATACGTTGTTAAAATATCCATACGATGATTTATTTATTTATTTATGGGTTACACATGCACCCATTTAATTTAATTTATTTATTTTTGTCAAAAAAAGCTCAAGGGGTAAAGACGGTAATGAAAAAACGGTAATGCTTGGACTCTTACGTCCGATGCCATCGGACGCGCGTCGCAGCGCAACTGGACCGTCGCTCGGTCTTATCCGCGGCTTCTCCTTTCTTCTTTTCTTTTGCGCTCGTTGCTTCTCCTCCACTCGACTGAACACGCTCTCGCTTTCTCTGTCGCCCCCACGCTCGCACATGCGCTGCTCCTACGCCCGTGCCCACGTGCCTCCTCCCCGCGCGCCCTCCTGCTGCGCCACCGGCTAGCGCGCCCTCCCTCCCTTCCTCCCTCCCCCTCTCGCCCGCTGCGACCTCCGCTACGACGGCGGCGGCTTCCGGCGAGGAGAGTGCGTCTCCCCCCTCCCTGCTCTCTCTGCCTCGCTCTCTTACCTTCATGCATCCGGAGCTAGGATGATGGCGCGGCTCCGACGAGGTAGGTGGTGGAGGGTTCTGGATTTGGGGCCTCCTCCTCCTCTCCGTCCTCCTCCCATTCCTCCTCCTCCGCCTCCCATTTGGATCTAAGGGATGTGGTGGTGGCTAGGGTTCCAACGAGCTCTCTGGCTTGATGTTGCAATTGTTTTCTTCGTTTGTTGCATTAGGTCTCTGGGTTGATGTTGCAATGGTTTTCTTCGTTTGTTGCATTAGGTCTGCGTTGATGTTGCAATGGTTTTTTTTGTTTGTTGCACTAGGGCTCGGTTGATGTTGTAGTAGGCTATGGTTCCGGCGAGCTCTCTGGGTTGATGTTGCAATGGTTTTCTTCGTTTGTTGCATTAGGTCTGGGTTGATGTTGCAATTGTTTTCTTCGTTTGTTGCATTAGGTCTCGGTTGATATTGCAATTGTTTTCTTTGTTTGTTACATTAGGTCTCGATTAATGTTGCAGTAGGCTAGGGTTCCGGCGAGCTCTCTGGGTTGATGTTGCAATGGTTTTCTTCGTTTGTTGCATTAGGTCTGGGTTGATGTTGTAATTGTTTTATTCGTTTGTTGCATTAGGTCTGGGGTTGATGTTGCAATGGTTTTCTTCGTTTGTTGCATTAGGTCTGGGTTGATGTTGTAATTGTTTTATTCGTTTGTTGCATTAGGTCTAGGGTTGATGTTGCAATGATTTTTTTCGTTTGTTGCATTAGGTCTCGGTTGATATTGCGTCCTACCATTGCAGCGACGAAGGGAGGGTGGCAAGCTGGGGGCGTGCTGTGCGGGGCCGGCGGCGGCCGAAGGTGCTGCGGTGCCGGCGAGGTCGGGAGAGGGAGCGGATCCTGTGCGCGCGAGGGGACAGGTTCGATCCACTTTCTTCTGTGTGTGTGGGTGGTGCTTTTCTTCTTCTATTCATGCGGACGGGGCGATGCGGACTGTGCTTTTCTTCTTTTAGGATTACAGGTCTCCTCTCCCCCCCGGCTCTCCCCGCCTCCAGTCCCAGAGCAATCCCCAAAGTTTTCGATTCCCGTAGCCTGATCTCGATCTCGATCTCCTGACAACAGCTCCGGGCGCGCGCTTCGCGATCTCGACCCGGCGGCTCCCTCGATCGATTCCGGCGAGGCCGCAAGTGCTCCGCCCTCCTCGCCCGATGTCCGCAGGTGCTCCTCCCTCCTCGCCCGATCCCCTCTCCCCTCGAATCTTGGCCCTTTTGGATCCCGTTGCGATGCCGAGCCCCCCTCCTCCGGCCCCACCCGCGGTGGCGGAGGATGAGGAGCGGCCATGGCCGCCGATTAAGATGAAGCGTTTTCCGTACGCCGTGTACTACGTGTTCGGTGGCATGGGCCGCACCGGGGAGAACCTCCTCGCCGCTTGCGTCGGGATCCACTATCTGCTTATCATGGTCAATCTCCTCTCCTTGTACACAGACGGTGAGCAGGCCCGCTTCTGGACACTCGTCAGCCGCGTCGTGCAGTCCCTCTGCTACGCCTCCACGACGCTCATCACGTGCACGCTCATCACGTGCGTGTTCATCCGTTACTACATGCGCGTGTATGGGGAGTACCACGTGACGTTCGATCCGCCGCAGCAGCACCTGGCGCCGGCAGCGGCAGCAGCAGCGGCAGCAGAGCAGCTCCCACCTCCCCCTCCGGAGATGGACATGTGTTAGTTGGTCCGTGTGTGCGGTATGTGTTTTCTTGCTGGCCCCAGGTGCCTTCTCTAACCCATTCTTCAAGTATCTGTTTTAGTTGCTTAATTACAGGTGTTGCTGCTCTCCTTGTTCAAGGTACATTCCCTCCCAATCCCGGCCCTATCGTTGATTATATTCAGCATCTTTAATGTCGTATCGCTTAATTATGCAGCTATAAGTATCTGAAATCTGAAATACTAAGTTTTCAAATAGAAAATATCTGGATTTTAGGTTCCGTATATAATATAGTTTTCTATGGCCCATATGATTTGGTGCAGATTTCTTTGCTTGTGCTAGACAATCTGTTTTTAATTTGTTTAGGCACCACTAGAAATTGGAAGATGCTTCAGGCGCTTCTAGTTTAGCTATTAAATGGTATGTTTTTCAATTCTATGCTCAATCTATCTTTTATAAAACAATGAATCCAGAATGTATTCATACTTCAGTAGTTGCATTGTGGGAGCACTTCCGTAGATAGAAATTTATTAGTATGTTTTTCTGCGTTTATTACTTTCTGTCTTTTGTGTTATTTGTGATAAACAGGCTTTGTGATGAAAGGAACAATGGGAAGGACCAGCGTGCTGAAAAGATTTTGCTTTCTCTTGCCCCACCTGCCAAAGCAAAGATAGAAGATAGATGATGGCAAACATCAGTGAAAGCACATCACTTGATGGCCCGATCTGAACATGACCATCACAGAGAAGTGGAGTAAAAGAGCAACCTGTTGAGTGCCATGATAACAAAAATGCCAGCGCGCTAAATCAGGACAGAACTCAAGTAGAGCTGGAAAATACTGCAAACCTTGTTCGAAGTTTTTAACTGGAATAGCTATTAACTGGAATAGCTATTACTTTTGTGCAGTTCGAAGTTTCTCATTTGCAATAGCTACTTTTTATTTCATAGTTTAATAGTTTATTCAGTATCTTTAGGAAAGATTGAATAAGATATAGTTTTTTATGTCTCTAAAAGAATTTCCAGTTGCCATTGTCTGTCCTGGAATAGTGCTAGAAATTGTGGAGTTCTTAATAATTTATCACTTTGTCTCTTGTTACTTGGGTTTCTTTTGTTTTCTATGTTGTTCCTGCTGGGTTTTTGTCACTCCTGGTGACCAAGTGTGACCTCTGTATTATATGCACAGAAATATTACTAGTGTTGAAAAAAGTCTGATTTTTTTTTTAAAATGGTACAGAACAAAGGTTTCTATAATTTATTAGTTACATGCTTTTTAGTATCTGACTGTAATGTGAAAATGGGACAATAGGCAACTAGCATCTGGTACTTCCATTGCACGCTGATTGGGAAGTCTAATTGAATTGTGGTGACTGCCTGACTGGTGGGGTTGGGTTTCACACAGAGGTGATATGCGACATGTGCCAATGGCTATGTGATCCGTTTCCGCAAAATGGAACAGCTAAGGATTTTATTTTCCCTTTCTGTGCGCATAAAAAATGAAATGAACTGACTATTAATACAATTGTACTGTGTCACACTAATTCTGTTTTATGTTTTGGAATCAGCTTAGCCTACCCCAATTTGCTTGGGACAAAAGGCTATGTTGTTGTTGTTGTTGTTGTTGTTTTGGAATCAGCTAGTCACTTGATATATGCCAAAACTGCTAATCTGATAGTATTTTCTTGTTAGTGATGCTGATAGCTAATCAAACATTTTGTTTGCGTGACCTTTTGAATTATTATTTTGCAAACCTTCAGGTCCAGGGACAAAGATAATGCCAGATATCGTCTAGTTGGTGTCATTGAGCATTGCCGGAGGACCATAACAGGGGGGACACTTTGTTGCTTATGTGAGAGAAAGCAGGATTGTCAGTGAGCAGGAGACGAGCAGTAGCTCTTACTCATGGTTTCGTGCAAATGATAAAAGCATCAGAGAAGTCTCCCGAGACAAAGTTCTCAAGTGCGAGGCTTTCCTTCTTTTCTATGAGAAGGTAGAAGCTTGAGACATGCATCATATTATGCCCAAGTAATAACACAAGCAATCAAATGGCATTGGCAAGCATGATTTGGCTTGCTTAGGATCCATTCAGTGCACTCAGTCCATACATGTACTGCTTTTGCTGAGGCATTGCCAGGGCACATGGTTAATGGCGGTTTGTAACCAGTTGGGGAAATTGTTACCTAATCTGCTAAGTGTTTCTTCTTGCTCTTTTAGAAGGAAATGGGGCATGCTGTATTGGCTGAACAGGGTAGGAAATTGATCATAGAGTCACAAGATGGCCTGGTTTTGTTAGATGATACTCGATCTTACATGCTAGGGATCCACATTTTGTGACCACCTGCGATTTAATACAGATGTATGGTGACATGTGTTCATGATTTTGGTTATGGAAGCATTTCCTTGTTTTGTGAATGGTGGTTCGAAGCCGTCTCTCTGCAGAATTTCTGCGGGGGTAAGACTTTGGTTCGGTTATTCCCTTCCCCAGACCCCACTCGTGTGGGAGCCTCTGGCACTGGGTCTGCCCCTTTTATTGCCTTGGAGAATGACAGTGTAGGGTGCTCCTGGTTGATCAAGATGGCTTAATTCTGATTGCAGGCTGGTAAAACAATCGTTTTTTCACAACGCTGATTTGAAAGAAGAGCTCGATGAAAATTCAAGGGGATGTGTGTATCATGGTAAGCTGAGTGTGGATGTATTTGTTTTGGTCCGTGCGTGTGGTATGTGTTTGCTTGCTGGCCCCAGGTGCATTTTCTAACCCATTATTCAAGTCACTGTTTAGTGTTTAGTGTTGTTGCTCTCCTTGCTCAAGGTACATGCCCTCCCCCTTCAGACCATATCTTTGATTCAGCATCTTTAATGTTGTAACTGTTCAACTGTGCGGCTGTAAGTATCTGAAATCTGAAATATTAAATTTTGAAACAGAAAATATCTGGATGTTAGGTTCCATATAAATAGTTGTCTGTGGCCCATATGGTTTGGCACAGATTTCTTTGCCTGTGCAAGACTTCTGTTTCCAATTTGTTTAGGCACCAATGGAAACTGGAAGATGCTTAAGGTGTTTCTGGTTTAGCTATTAAATGGTATGTTTGTGGATGTTTGACTTGCTCGTTAAAGATCTTCCTGGTGTAGGTTATCCTCGATGCTAGAATCTGGGAGCATTTTGATGTTGCTGCTCCCTGCGTTGTATTTCTGTCAGTGTTAAGCATGGATTGTTCTGTTTACAATTCTACTAGTGTATGTTGTTTTCTTAGTTTCTTTTGTTAGTACAATCGTTGATTGGGTGCATTGCGCGTTTCACTGTGTTTGACCATTTCTTGATTTTACAACATGTAAATTCTTTTGTCACATGACCCATCTTTTAGCTGTGAAATTAAATGCGAATGTCTTTCATATATTCAACAACCTGACTTGATTACAAAAGATCATGAGTCCATGTTGAATCAGCACTAAGCATCTAAACATTGTTAGAAGTGCAATCCTTTTCTAGAAATTATTTCACTCGAGAAGGATGCATTTACTTGGACCTGTCAACATATGTATGATATCTAATGTTCAAGTGCAGGTTATGTTCAACTAGGATGAATGACCTGGTTCAGGCGAGTCTTCACCGACTACAAGTGGAAGACAGATGCTCAATCATATATGTTGTGCACATAGCATTGATGAAATACAGAGGCAAGATTGTTTGCTAAGACAGCCTGAATCCTATGATGCAGATTCATTTTCTTTATATATAGTAGATTGTTCCCCTTTTATGGGAAAGCTGATCAGTTTTGAATCTCGCTATGGGCATCAGATGCCAACCATTGTACTATAGGGCATAGGCATGCATATTCCATCACTATTATTTGAACCACTTAATAGTTTTATCAGGCTGCAAAAGCCTCAGCTTGGAATGGTAGTATATATATGCATATACGTGGCTCAATGGGCTTGCAGTACCATGTACATGGGAAGCGTTTTTATTTTGAATGTGCTTATTGAATTCAGAGACCATTCAGCCAGCAGAAGCATTACAATTCAGTATGTACAGATTGTGTATAGCCTACCTCTGAAAAACAGTGTCTGTCAGTGTCACAACTCACAAGTTAAGATTGATCTGTTTTCTCTGTCAGTGCGTCACAGACTGAGCTTCCTGTGTATTGTGTACTGCTCAAAAGAGTGTCAGTGTGACAATTTTTTTTTAGATACAAAGCGTGACACAAATTGGTAGGCCGCCTGATAGCAAAAGTTGTCATGAAAACCATGGTTTCAGGATGATGGCACTGCACCAGTTGATGAATCTGTTTGATTTAGGTCATAATTTGTTTTCAGAGTTGTCTCTTCGGAGACAGCCGATAATTTGTTTTCAGAGTTTGAATGATAACTAGTTTGCAGGTTAGTGGTTTGTTTGAATGATAGCAAAAGTTCCTGTAGTTAGTGGTTTGTTTGCAGGTTATCGTATTTAAACATTCATTAGTGTGTCATTGTGTTCTTGTAGCTGGTCTGAGATGCTTGTGGCCTTTTTCAACCAGACTGAAAAAAAATCAAGCAGTGACCTAGGTCACTTGTTCTTTCAGGGCTTCTAATGTAGTATAAATCACATGGAGATATGACGTGTTTAGACAATCAATCATTGTTGCAAAGATTTGGAGTACATGTGACATGCGAGAAGCACCAAATTCAAAGAATTGATGTCTCATGGCACTACAATGCTTTATGTAGGAATTCTCAGCTTCTTGCCTTGCCTGCCAGAAACTGGCCTTTGATTCAATACCCGAGTTATCTATTCTGTTCCGGTACTGCTCGGAACGGCCGGTATGCCTCGTGCCGGCGTGTGCAAACTGGAACAAAAGAAGCTGCGTCCTGTATCGGCCAGGATACTGGACGATTCCGGCCATCTCGAACGATTCCGGCCATTCCGGGCGGGATTGAGAGTTCCGTCCATGCCGGTACCGTCCTCGAGGAGGAAGACGCTCGACTGCTCGAGTCCTGTTCTTGCGCCTCGCTCCAGCTGATGCCGAACGACCGGGTACCATGGACGACCGCTCGAGGAGTCGGGTCTTGTTCTAGCACTCCGACCCCGCAAGCGATAGAAGTGTCTTTCTGCCGTCGGGGGAGTTTTGTACTCGGCACTCATGGCGTTACGTTTGCTTTGGTGCCTAAGTGTCTTTCTGTCGTCCGGGGAGTTTTGTACTCGGCACTCATGGCGTTACGTTTGATTTGGTGCCTTGCTTGCTGCTTGGAACAGGAGGTCTAGAGGTAGGTGACGGCGGCGCATGTGGAGTGTTCCTGAAACCTGGACATGAGGCTGCCGTTAAATTCAATTGAATGAGGTTAGTAATTCCCTGTATTGAGTTGGGTAAAAGCCCAATACATCCTAGCAGGCTGGCCCAAGTTGTTGTTCTTCTATTTTCACTATTTGTGAGTGATTTTTGATATTCTAAAAACTTGTATATTCCAAAAATATATAAATTAATGAAAACTAGAACAGTACATCGGAATGCACCGGTATCGGAATGTACCATTCCAAGAGCAAAACCGGAATGGTCTCCGGAATAGAATTGACAAATTAGTTCAATACCCAGACTCATCCATCGTATCAACTCGGAGAGAAGGAAGACGTCTCTATAATCTAGGAGAGAAGGAAGACATCTCTATAATCTAACAGATTAATTGTCCTCAGAACTTGTATATATTTCAGCTTCAAATGTAACATGATCTAGTAACCACGCAGATAGATGCTAGTAAACTTAGCAAGAACTAATCAAGACACAGCTAAAAGCATCACAATTGCATCAACAACACTTCCGTTCAACCGTTGCTTTGTGTTGCTAGGGAGAAGCTATAAAGCACGGCACAGGTACATTAGTTCTTGAGTAAAATTCAAACGTGGCCCTCAAAGTTGTTTGCAGGTGTTATTTAGATCCCCAAACTCACAAAATAATTTTTGGCTCCCTTATATTGTAACGGGTCTCAACTAGCTCCAAACAGGCGTTTACCCAATCTGCTATCCTACGTGGCATGGATCTGACAGATGGGACCCACATGTCAACAACAAGGCTCCACCTTAAAAAAATGTATTTTTTTTTTCACACGACCTCGATGAAGATGATTTTTATTTGAAAATTATAGCTTCCATTGAGATCTATAACTTTTTAATTTTGAGTTTTTTATTTGAGACCATTAAGATGCTAAAAATAGAATATAAAGTTTCAGCGACATATTAATCGGATACTAGAGCTTGTCGCTTTAGAAAAAAATATCTCTTTCTTGTAGGGTATCAGATAAAGATACTTTGTATATGAAAATTATAGCTCTCGATGAGATCTATAAATTTCTAGTTTTGAGTTTTGTCATTTGTGATCGTTAAGATGCTTAAAAATAATATAAAGTTTCAACAACACGTTAATCGCATACTGGGGCTCATCACCTTAGAAAAATCAAGTCTTTGTTGAATGGTGTCGGATAAAGATACTTTGTATTTGAAAGTTGTAGCGCTTGATGAGATCTACAACATTGACTAGGTTTAAAGAAACACTAATACTTTGATGAGGACATCCGTCCAAGAATGTCAGTCCGGACGCCCCATTCTCGGGCCTGTGCAGCGCGGGTCCAACACACGTCCAAAAAATAACGGGCTTGCTCCCGAAGAAATCCCCACTCTCTAATAAAACAAATAGAAATCTCTGTTGGGTGAAAAGTTTAGGTCAGACGACACGATTCACACAATCATCAGAAAAATTTCATCCAAGGCAAAATTACATGCAATTTTGCATTTATTTCATGATCATACCATACAGGTCAGAGGGGGTATTTATAGGGCCCTAGCCTTCATATTTTACATAAAATGACTATTTTACCCCTGACCTAACTATTTACAACCATTTAATTACGTAAGGGCGAAGTGGTCATTTTCTCCTAATTCAGTCTTTTTTTTTCGCATCCGATCCTCTTTTCCTTCAATGAATTTGTTTTCTTCAGATCATCTTATGTTTCTTATTCACTTCTCTGTCCAGCGAAGTTGAATTCTTGACGACGAAGTCGACAGTCGAAGTTGAATTTCTGACGATGAAGTCGATAGGCGAAGTTGAATTCTTGACGACGAAGTCGATATGCGAAGTTAAATTCTTGACGACGAAGTCGATAGGCGAAGTTGAATTCTTGGCGACGAAGTCGATATGCGAAGTTGAATTCTTAGCAACGAAGTCGATATGCGAAGTTGAATTCTTGATGACGAAGTCGATATGCGAAGTTGAGTTCTTAACGACGAAGTCGATATGCGAAGTTGAATTCTTGGCGATGAAGTCAAAATACATTTTTCGCTGTATTTTTTCCTGCAAGTGAATTTCATTAGAATATTTTTATATCTTTTATACTCTAAAGTTTGGGCTTGAGTTTTTTGGACGAAGTTAATTTCCCAACAGTAGCCCCTTGCGAATGAAGGCCTACTCCAAAGGTCTGAAATTCGTGAATTTTGAATTTTATGAAGCGAAGTCACAAAAAACACCGTCCCAAACTTTGGAGTTGGCCGTTTATGACCGTTATGATATGAACAGTGTTTGTAACGGTTATTTTCCGAAGCCGCCTATATATACTGTGATTTGTTCCCTTCTTGAGGGTACGCGATCGAAGACGGGGAGGTGTTGCTGACATTTTAAGTTTTCGCGAAGTCGCAGATGTCAGACATGGAGAAGAATGCTTCTGAAAATTCGCCTGCTGAATCTGAGCATTCTGTTTCTGGTGAAAATTTGTCTAATGTTTCTTCATCGGAGTCGGAGCTTGTTGGTGATGATACGAAGTCTCTGATCTTTGGAAAATCTTTGTTTGATGAGTCTGAATTGCAGTGGATGGTAAAAAATACAATTCCCAGGCCAGAACGTGATGAATGTGTTTTGTTTCGTGATTATTTTGCGGCTGGTCTTCGTATGCCACGTCAAGATTTTGTGGAAGAAATTCTGAAAGCTTATAACATTGAGATGCATCATTTGACTTCAAATGGTATAGCAAAAATCGCTCTTTTTATTTAGGCAGTGAAATCTCAGAGAGGAAATCTGGATATTGGAGCTTTTTGTTCTGTTCATGAGATGCATACTCAATTTCGGAGTAAAATGGTTGATGGAAAAAGTGTCATCAAATATTTTAGATGTTGTAGTTTTAAGCCAGCTCGTGGTGCTAAACAGATAGCTCCTGCTTCGAAAAATAAGTGGGTTGAAAATTGGTATCGATTTTGGTTTTATCATAAAGTTCCTTTAGTCGAAGAGAAGAATGAAGCTAACAGGGTTGTTAGAAGATATCCTTTGGCTGCAAGGATGCACAAGAACATTTTTGACTGTAAACCTGAATTTCAAAGTTCAAAAAGTTCTAAATCATGTGAGAAGTTTTATAAGCTTGTTGTAAGTATTCAAAGTGCTCGAGATCTTTGCGAAGAGTATATTGCTGCTCGGATTTGGCCTTTGAAGAAAGGTTGGAGCTTTGTTCGATTTCATGAAAAGGTTGTTAGAGGGAAAACATATATCTTTTGAGATAATGAAGTTTTTCGTCTAAAGAAATATACCGAAGACAAAGAATTTGTTTCTGCTGTTGAAATTAAAGCCGTTGAAATTCTTGGGAAATTTTTAAAGAAAGAAAAGGATTTGATGGATAAAATCCTTGGTTGAGATTACAAGAGACTAAATAGAGTTTTTGATATTGCTCAGATAGAATATGGTGAAAGGTCAGCTCCTGCTTATGCTAGAAGTGCGAAGCCTAGTATCGATAATGTTACTAGAAAAAGAGGGGTGGACCTCCGCTTATTAAAAAAGTTTCAAAGAAGAAGGCAAAGGCTGCTGGTTTTTCTGATTCTGAATTGTCAGAAAGTTTTGTTGACGAAGCTTTGAAGAAAATGTCTTGTGATGAAGAGGTGAGAATGTTTAGTTTAGTTTTTGATTCTGATGGGTTGACTCCTCCTATGTTGACTCCACTTGATAACTATTTTCAGAATTTGATGAGCAACATTTTCCCATGGTGGTGTTGCTGAAGCTATCTTGACTTCGTCACAACAAAATATTGGCAAAGATATTGTTTCTGATCCAGTTAATCTGATTTCTTCTCCGGTTACTGTGGCCGCCACTGTTGGTGGTTCACAAGGAGAAGGTAAGGTGTTGGCTTCACAGGAGACTACTGCGCCATCCTCTCAAAGATTTTCTGTTGAAACTCCCCGAGATGAGGCAGGAAATTTTGGTGATGAGATTGAAGCTGTAATTTTGTCTGGAGGTGCTAATTTAGGTTGTGAAGTTTTAGAGAATGTTTTATGGGTAGAACAAGATGCTACAGTTGTTGGTGAAAAAGGTGCTTCTGAAGTTGTTGTGCCTGTTGCGAAGGCACAAAAAATTAAGGGTACCACAGCTCTTGCCCTTGATTTTGATGAATCTGATGATGAAGTTCATGACGAGGAGGCTGAACATGATCGTGTTTCTCGTCTTTCTGAGTCTACTATCAATGTGATTACTAGTGAGAGGGTGTCCTTCCAGCTTGAAAAGGGTGTTTCTACAGGTGATTTTTTTTCACTTCGCGTATTTTTGTTTAATTCTTGATGTTTGTCTTCGTAGAGAAATTTTTTCCTGATTCTTCTTCTCAGAGGGAGGCAACTGTTGATATTAGAAAGATGAAAGAAGTTGCCCAGGAACCTGCGACTCCAGCTGAAGTTTTGGAAATAGTTTCTGATGGTGTAAATCTTGAAGCTTATAAATGTTGTATGGAGTACTGCCAGGCTCAAGGTGTGAACTTAGATACTTTCAAATTTGTTGGGATTAGTTTGGACAAACTTCGTATTATGCCGAAGAAACAAGAATTAAAATTATCAAAGTGCATTGATGATGCCTTCGTAGTTCCTGATGCGGAGGCCGAACTTGTTAGCAAATCTTCGCTTGATTTGGCGGATGCCAGTGTTTCCATGATTTACAAGGTTGGATCATTTTGAATGTTCATCTTTATTGCGTAAATTTTATTTTAGATTTGTTATTTCAATTTGTAATATATTTTTGACTTCGCATGTAGAATGCACTTTTGCAAAGGAGTTTGCATAAGTCAATTGAAGATGATGCAAAAAATGTTGCACTTTGTGAAAAAAGTTTGGTTGAAGAGATTAATTCTCTGAAATCTCAACTTGCTGCTAAGGAGAAAGAAAGGATAGAGACAGTTGAAGCTCTTCATAATGTGGAGTCTAGATGTATTTCTGTTGGAGCTAAACTTGAAGCGAAGACTGAAGAATACGATAATTTGAAGAAAGATATTGAGGAAGTTGTGAGAGAGAAGAATTATCTTGAAAAAAATCTCTTGAAAAGGATCAGAATTTTCATAATAAGTGCAATCGCTTGTAGGAACTTTGCAAAAATTGCTATGATAAATTTGGTGCGAAGCCAGAAGATCCTTGTTGGGAGGTTGGAGAATTCGATCCGTTCTTTGCTTGGCTTTGTCGGCAATATGAAGATTTGCCTACTGTTTTATAGACTTCTGCTGATTTAAGCTGTATGTATTCAAGTCGTGCCATTTTTCACTTGATGAAGGAGGCTAATGATCCCTTGTATGAGAAACTGTATGATAAAAGTTACAAGTTTCCGTCAGTGGAATATCTTAACCAAGTTTCTTCTCGTACTCAAATGCTTTGCAAGAAGTATTTTCATGAATACCGGAACCAAGGTGGAAGGGAGCATGCCTTTATGAAAGCTAAGCAAAAGATGAAAAAAGTATGCTATCTATATGTGATTTTTGATTCGTTGTTTTATCCTTGTGTTTTTTTTTCTTATCTGTTGTTTTATTTTGTTTTGCAGCAACTTGAAAAGAGAATTGCTTCTGATATGGAGGCAGAGAGGAGGCAAGATAGAATTGAACAAGAGAGGACGAGGGACGATGATGCTCGTGATCATGTACTTTAGTTTGTCGTAGTTTAGATTTTAGCTTCGAGGGGTGAGGTTTTGATAATCCTTTAATGTTTTTATAAATGTTGAACTTTGGACAGGATGGAGTTATGGTTATGCCCTTGTTAATGTTTAAAGGTAACTTTGTTGCTGAGCCTACTTTATGGTTGAAGTATGCTACTGAAGAAGTAAAATCTTCTTTTGATGTGTTTGTGAAACGTAAGCAAGCATAAATTTTTCTGTTTGTGGTTATATATATATGCAGACTTCTTTTTTGAAGTCGAAATTCACCTTAGTGAATTTGAAATATTGTTCGCTCTTTTTGGCGAAGATAATGTGCAGACTTCTTTTTTAAGTCAAAATTCACCTTAGTGAATTTGAAATATTGTTCGCTCTTTTTGGCGAAGATAATATGCAGACTTCATTTTTGAAGTCAAAATTCACCTTAGTGAATTTGAAATATCGTTCACTCTTTTTGGCGAAGATAATATGCAGACTTCTTTTTTAAAGTCGAAATTCACCTTAGTGAAATTGAAATATTGTTCGCTCTTTTTGGCGAAGATAATATGCAGACTTTATTTTTGAAGTCAAAATTCACCTTAGTGAATTTGAAATATTGTTTGCTCTTTTTGACGAAGAAATTCACCTTAGTGAATATATTTTATGATTCTTTTGATAGGTTAGCATTGTTTTTTGCTTGTTCAAAAATTGATGCTACCTACTTTGGGTGTTTTGCCGATACATGAGTATATTTAAAGTATACTCTTCGGCCGTTGATAAGATTGTTTTTTAGGGGAACTAGCTTTCTCATTTATACTTTGATGAGAATTTACAATGGAGACTGCCTCGTTAAAAAACCACTCACCCTGCGAAGGGTTCCCCTTGAGTGGAAAAAGAGTGCAGCTCGTTTACATTTGAATTAAAATTTTTCAGAATGTAAAAGCTAATCTATTTTGTACAAAGATGAAAGCAAATTCTAGGGATAGTATCTTCTAAGTCTTGAATATCGAATGTGTGATCAATTTCCTTCCCACTCATGTCTGTCAGGTGAAATGCTTCCTGGCTTGTTGGTTCTTATGATGAGGAACGGTCCTTCCCATTTTTGCTGGAATTTTTCGACTGTGTCTTTATTTTTTTTCTTTTCAAGACAAAGTCTTCTGGTGATAATTGTCTTGGTTTGACTTTTTTATTGTACCAACTTTCTGTTTCCTTTTTATATTTCTCAAGGTTCTGAATCGCCTTCATTCTTACTTCCTCTAGTAAATCTTTGCTTGTCATTTGTTGGTCTTTATCTATTATTTCAATATTTGTTCTTGGTCCTTGAAACTGTATCTCTTCGGGTGTCATCGCTTCTTCTCCATAAAGCAATTTGAAAGGGGAGAAGTTTGTTGATCTTGAAACTGTGGTGTTATATACCCAAACAACTTTAGGTAACTCATCCACCCATTTGCCTTTTGGTAGTCCCACGTGGAATTTTGATATTCCTATGCATATAATTCCATTTGCTCGTTCGACTGCACCGTTTGACTGTGGGTGTTTTACTGATGCGAAACATAATTGAATTCCTAGACTTTCACAATAATCTCTGAAATTTTGACTGTCAAATTGAGTTCCATTATCTACTGTTATGTGTCTTGGAACTCCGAAACGACAAATGATGTTTTGCCAAAGAAATTTCTTCATTGTGAAAGATGACATGTTTGTCACTGGTTTAGCTTCGATCCACTTAGTGAAATATTCCACTGCTACTACTGCATATTGAAGGTTTCCTTATACTGTAGGTAGCTTTCCAATGATGTCAATTCCCCATCTCGCCAATGGCCAAGTTGGTTCTATTGTTTGTAAATTTGTTGCTGGAGCCTTTACTTTGCTTGCAGACATTTGATAATTATGGCAAGATTTGACAATTTCTTTGCTATCATTTTGGGTTGATGGCCAATAAAATCCCTGACGGAATGCTTTTCCTGCCATTGTTCTTGCTCCAGGATGTGTGCCGCAAATTTCTTCGTGTATTTCTGATAATAGCTTATTTCCCTCTTCTACTCATATATATTTGAGTAATGGTGCACATATTCCTTGTTTGTATAGCTGATTGTTGATGATCTTGTAATTTCTTGTTCTTTGCTTCATTCTTATGTTGTTGACTTCATTTTCAGGCTCATAGTGCCCACGAAGGTAAGCCATGATTGGGGCTCTCCAGTCTTCACTTTGTATTATATGGACTTCTCTGGATGTAGCTTGCAATGCTTTGATGGATGCTTGTTTCAAGATTTGATAGAAAACATCTTGAGGGAGACATGAATTTTGTGCTGCAGCTTTTGCTAGTTCGTCTGCCTCTGAATTGTCATTTCTTGAGATGTTTTTGACTGTGAAACCTTCAAAATGTTTCTCTTGATCTCTGAGAAATTGCAAGTATTTTGCTAATTCTGGATCTCTTGCTTTGTAGTCTTTTTCAATGTGTCCTGCTACAATTTATGAATCTATTTTGATTATCAATCTTTGGATTACCATTGCTTTTGCTTTACGAAGTCCCAGTAAAACGGCTTCGTATTCTGCTATGTTGTTTGTGCACTGAAATTCTAGTCTTGCAGCATATTTAATCTTTATGCCTGAAGGTGAGGTGATTATTGCAGCTGCTCCAGCCCCTGCGAAGCCCCATGCGCCATCGCAATATATTGTCCATTCTGGTTGCTTCTTGTCTTCTCTTAAACTTTGGGAGGGTGTCCAATCTACTAAGAAGTCTGCTAGGACTTGGAATTTTATTGATGTTCTTTTTTCAAATTCTATAAAATGTTGAAATAATTCTGCTGCCTATTTTCCCAATCTTCTTGTTGTTCTGTAACTTTGTAATACTTCTTTTAGAGGGTAATTTGTGAGAACTCTAATTTTGTGGGCCTGAAAGTAGTGCTTCAACTTTCTTGATGCTGTTAAAACTGTGTATGCGATTTTCTCAATCTCAGAGTAGTATACTTTTGATCCAGATAATGCTTCTGAAACATAGTAGACTGGTACTTGATATTTTGAATGATTTGTTTTTTGTTCTTGGACTAGTACTGCACTTACTGCAGTTTCTGTGACTGAGACATATAAAACCAAATTTGCTCCTGGTGTTGGTGAAATCAATGTGTTTGGTTGCAGTAGATATTTTTTTATCTCTTCAAATGCATGTTGCTGCGAAGGTCCTCATATGAAGTCTCTTTTGGATCCTTTGAGTGCCTGAAATATTGGTAAGCTTCGTTTTGCTGATTTTGAGATGAATCTGTTTAAAGCTGCAAGTCTTCCCGTCAATTTTTGAACATCTTTTATATTTTTAGGAATTCTCATGTTCAAAATTACTTGAACTTTGTCTGGGTTTGGATCTATCCCTTTTGCTGATACAATGCAGCCTAAATTTTTTTCTTTTTTACTCCGAAGGTATATTTTTCAGGATTTAGTTTCAAATTTCCTTTTCTCAGATTTGAGAATGTTTCTTGAAGGTCCTGAATATGATCTTGTCTTTTCTTGCTCTTGACAACTATGTCGTCGACATAAGCTAGCAAGTTTTTGCCAATCTGACTTTTGAGCACTGTTGAAGTCATCCTGACAAATGTTGTGCCTGCATTGCGAAGCCCCTCTGCCATTCTTACAAAGCAGTATGTTCCAAATAGTGTGATGAAACTTGTAAATTCTTCATCTTCTTTTCTCATCCAGATTTAATGATATCCTGAGAAACAATCTAGGAAACTTAGCATTTCACTTTCAGCCGCTTGATCAACTAATGTGTCGATTCTTGGTAGTGGGAAATTATCTTTTGAGCATGCTTTGTTGAGATCTGTAAAATCGATACACATTCACCATTTTCCGTTCTTTTTCTTGACCATGATGATATTTGCTAGCCAAGTTATGAATTGGACTTCTCTTATAACTTTTGCATCTAGCAACCTTTGGACTTCGACTTTTGCAGCTTGTATTCTGTCTTCAGCTAATTTTCTCAGTTTCTGCTTTTTGGGTCTGAAATTTTGATTGATGTCGAGTTTGTGCTCAATTATTTCTCTATTGACTCATCCTAAATCATTGGATGTCCATGCGAAGACATCTTTGTTACTTTGAAGAAATTCTATGAGTTTGTTTTCTTCT
The DNA here is from genome assembly GCA_038087645.1 of Saccharum hybrid cultivar R570. NCBI lineage: Eukaryota > Viridiplantae > Streptophyta > Magnoliopsida > Poales > Poaceae > Saccharum > Saccharum hybrid cultivar. Next base: position 10,340,794 of record JAQSUU010000703.1, read on the forward strand.
TCTTGAGAAAGTCTTGTCCCTATGATTACTTGTTTGTCTGGGACTAATGAGTCAAGGGGTACTTTCTTTGTTTCTTCGACTGCTTGAGCTTTTTCTTGTGGCTTCGCATTTTCTGTTTCTTCTTTCTCTTCTTCTTTGATTGTATGGACATTTTTCCGACCAGGAGTGTATTCTTTTTCAATATTTCTTGCTTCGGTTTGATCTCCATGGACTATGATAACTTCATTAATTGCAGGCATCTTCATACATAAGTAAGAGTAGCTTATTACTGCTTCAAATGCATTCAGAGTTCCCCTTCTAAAAAGTGCGTTATAGGGATAATGAATGTCCACCACATCAAATGCAATTTGCTCTGTTCTTGCATTGTTTACTGTTCTAAATGATACAGGAAGAACTATTCTTCCTATTGAGTGAATTGGCTTTCCACCGAAGCCGTAGAGTGGGTGCTCAGCTCTTCCTAAAAGTTTGCGATCAATTTTCATGGCATCAATTGTTGCTATGAATATAATATCTGCAGAACTTCCACCGTCAACTAGAATTTTTGATACAGCCCATCCATCAATATTTTCTTCAACAACCATTGCATCCATGTGTGGATAGTCTTTCAGTTGCAAATCTTTTTCTGAGAATGTGATTGGTAGATGAGACCATCTTGTCTTTTTGTATGGGCCTTCTGTTGAGATGGAGTTTACTCTTCGAAAGTAATTCTTCTTTTGATTGTTGTTTTCATGATCAATACTGTTTCCTCCGATGATTGTCATGATTCTTCCTTTGCTTGCCATTGAAGTTGATGGAGAGTTGTCTTGTTTGTTGTTCCCTTATGGGTTGCTATTTGCCATAGAGGATTCGGGCTGTATTTGAAAATTTGTTTGTTGTTGATTTTGCCTCCATTGATTTGGGTCGTATATTGCCACTGGTCCATAGCTATATGATGATGAGCCTAGGATCATTGCTTGGGAGTGTCCAAACTAAATTGGGTAATAAGAGTTTTGTTGGCCTTGAATCATATGATTGACAACTTTTGATTGACGTGAGATTTTGTTTTCTTCTTGTATTTCTTCGATGCTTTTCTTTATTTTTGGACACATTTTTGATGTGTGTCTAGCCCCTTTGCCATGAATGATGCAATACATGTCTTCTGGTCTTAGGGGTGTTCTTCCTCTTCCTCGTCCTCCTCTTCCTCTTGAATTGAAGCCACCTCCTTCGAATGTCCTTTGGTTGTACTGACTGCTATACTGATTTTGAGGTGAGAAAGTGTTTTCAGTAGTTGAATTGCTATTTTCAACTTGCTTGACTTGGGTGAAGTGTCTTCGCTCAAAGTTGTTTTGCTTCGGGGGTTAAAAATTGTTGCTTTTGTTTTGATTTCTGAAGCTGTTTTCTTCCTCAAATCTTTTTCTGTAATCTTCATCGGACTTGCAGTAATTTTGGATTTCTTCGTAAAGCTGAGCCAGTGAAGTTGGCTTTTCTCGAGTAAGGTGTGCTGCACATTGTCCTGCCCGAAGTCCCTTGATTGCTGCAATTATGACAACTTCGTCTGAGATATTTGTGATTTGAGATTTGATTTGAATGAATCTCTTGTAATATTGACTTAGAGGTTCTTTGGGCTGTTGTTTGCAGTTGAATAAATCCATATCTGCAAGACCAGTTGGTTGAAATCCTTGGAAGTCAACAAGTAGATTTGTCTTTAATTGTTCCCATGAATGTATGGATCTTGCTTTCAGAGATAAATACCAGTGTTGTGCTGGACCTTTTACTGCCATGACAAATGACTTTGCAAGTGTGGTTTCGTCCCCTCCGCCTGCAATTACTGCGACTTCAAAACTTATTAGGAATTGCCTCGGGTCTGATTTACCATCAAATGTTGGTATCATGTTGAACTTGTACCCTATAGGCCATTGAGCTAGCTGCAAATTTGTTGATAGTGGGGAGCTTGTATCAATTGATATGAATGCTTTCTGAATATTTCTCTCTTGAGAGATTCTTGTTGCTGGATGTGATTCTTCTTGATTTATAACTTAATGATTTGTATTTTGCAGTTGCTCGTTTAAATTGCGAAGGGTAACTTCGGCCTCTTCTATTCTTTGTTTGAGTGTCTTTTCTCGTGCTCTTGCGCAACATTCTTCAAGTTCTTTTTGCCTTCGTAAAACTTGTGCTTCAAGTTCTTTAAGTCTTTGTTCTTTAGCTTCGGTCATTCTTGAAGAATTTGCACCTTGAGAGACTTCTTTTGTAAGACCTCTGTCTTCTCCGAGTGGTTGTTCGTCTTCGGTTTCTTCATTGACGGTTTTTTTATTTGGTCTTGCCATTTTATTTCTTGTAGTCGTGAAGATCTTTAGATGCACGCATAAACGGTGGGCGCTAGATGTTGGGTGAAAAGTTCAGGTCAGACGACATGTCAGAGGGGGTATTTATAGGGCCCTAGCCTTCATATTTTACATAAAATGACTATTTTACCCCTGACCTAACTATTTACAACCCTTTATTTACGTAAGGGCGAAGTGGTCATTTTCTCCTAATTCAGTCTTCTTTTTCACATCTGATCCTCTTTTCCTTCAATGAATTTGTTTTCTTCAGATCATCTTATGTTTATTGTTCACTTCTCTGTCTAGCGAAGTTGAATTCTTGACGACGAAGTCGGCAGTCGAAGTTGAATTTCTGACGATGAAGTCGATAGGCAAAGTTGAATTCTTGACGACGAAGTCGATATGCGAAGTTGAATTCTTGACGACGAAGTCGATAGGCGAAGTTGAATTCTTGGCGACGAAGTCGATATGCGAAGTTGAATTCTTAGCAACGAAGTCGATATGCGAAGTTGAATTCTTGACGACGAAGTCGATATGCGAAGTTGAGTTCTTAGCGACGAAGTCGATATGCAAAGTTGAATTCTTGGCGACGAAGTCAAAATACATTCTTCGCTGTATTTTTCCCTGCAAGTGAATTTCATCAGAATATTTTTATATCTTTTATACTCCAAAGTTTGGGCTTGAGTTTTTTTGGACGAAGTTAATTTCCCAACAATCTCCAATCCCCACTCACTTTGCTTTGCGTCTCGGCTTCACCGTGCCTCCTCTCCACCACATGTCGCGCAGCGCCCCCATCCCTCGCCGTGTCTGTCGCCGCGCCGCACTCCATCGCTCCCCTGCCGACCGCCGTCCACGCTCCACCTCGCTACGCCCCTTCCCACGCAGCGAGGTGCACTGTCCCTGCCCCTGCCCCGTGCCCCGCAGCTGAGCGCTGTGCCCCATCCCCCACCACGTCGAGGTGGTGCGCGGTGCTGCCGACGCCACCATTCCCCACCAGAAGGTCGTGGCCACTTCGACGTAGGTGCCGCTGCGACGCTCGTCCTCAGTTTGCGACATTAGAGATCCTGAGTGGCCAGACCAGGCTAGGCACAAGCGTAGCTACAATGTGTGATCAAGTTTGTACACGCCTTGACTTGGCCTTTACAATTGGAATGCTTAGCAGATATCAGCGCAATACAAGTATTAATCACTTGAGGGCCATGAAGAAGACCTTGCATTATTTGCATGTCATTAAGGATTTCCCGCTACTTCCTCCATCCCAAAAAACTTAATGTTCTATGATTCTTTTTGGTTAATGTTCTATGATTCGAAAAATATCATAAAAACATGATATTCTGAGTATTAGACATGCACTTTCTTTTCATGTGCCTCCATGCAACACACTTTAAATGGAAAACTTAACCATTACATCCCTCCTTTTAAGGAAATCTGCTATAACAAAATAGGAGTACTAGAGTCATTTCTCTCATCCACTAATTTGTTTCAAATCCTGGAATATCAAGTTTTTTTTGGGACGGATGAAGTAATATATAAAAAGCCGGATAACCTCGGGGTAGTGGGTTATTCAGACCCTGATTATAATGGGTGCTTGGATTCCATCAAGTCCATGTATGTATATCTATTCACCTTATCAGGGTAGCTATTTCGTAGAAGAGCTCCAAACAAAGTATTATTGCAACATAAACATTGCATGCAGAATTCATAGCTTTATTTGAAGCAACGCGATAGGCCGCATGGCCAAAGAACTTTATTCCTGGACTAAGAGTGGTCAACCACATATCTAAACCACTAACCTTATATTGTTATAATTTGCTAGCAATTCCTGGACTAAGAGTGGTTAACGACATATCTAAACCACTGACCTTATATTGTCAACGACATATCTAAACCACTACATTTCCTACATTAGACCTAACACACATACCACAACGACGGACTGTCCGCAGTTATAGGCTCGGACTGTCCGCAGGTCACTCTCAGAAAAACACATTGCACAAACAAGTTTCTGGACACACTTCAGCGGTGAACGGCGGACTGTCCGCGGGTATAGTCCCGGACTGTCCGCAGGTCAAAAACCGAAGAACACACTGAACCGAGACAGTTCTGGACACATCTCAAAAAATGAACTGCGGACTGTCCGGAGTCTGGGTGCGGACTGTCCGCAGTACAAAAATCAGCAACTCTAGAAACTCGCCAGAAATTGTTCCCGAGGGCCGGACTATCCGCGGTTTGATCCCGGACTGTCCGCGAATCACGTTCCAGCAAGAACAGAGAGCTTCAAAAATCGCCTCTACACTTCGATCCACAAATTTGCGGCCAAATCTTCACCAACTGCCATGAAACTTGGTGAGCATGATCACAAGGCAGTAAGAGAGCTATCTCTAAAAGGTCATCGCCCAATTTGAAGTCAATCAACGGAAAATCGAAGGAGAACGAAAAACATCGGTTCTTAAGACCTAGACCAAGAAATCGCCTGATCTACTTGCTCGTGAGGAATTGATGGATTTCCTTCGGTGAAAAGATTCTACTCACATCATAACACAAAATGGTCTAGAAACGAAGAATCAAAACACAAACTAGAGGGGAGAAAACAAAGAACGCGAAGAACACACCATGAACTCACAAATTGATTTCTCCGTCGAACTCCGGAGGACACACGAAGGATTCATGACCTCCTTCTCTCAAAGATTTATGGTTCTTACACTAATCGGTGGATTAGTGGACCTCTCTCTCACAAGCACCTAAGGAGAGGGGAAACCCTAGAAAGGATAAAAGAAAATACAAATGGAGGAGGTAAGGAAGATGGGGCTCCCTCATCCTATTTAACAGGGCTATTACACATTTCCAGTTTTGCCTCTGATACAAATGAGCCAAACCATTTAGCTCAAGGGCGTAAAGGTCCAACCCGGTGTCATCTTCATCCGACGGCCACCGCGCCTCCTCACCGGTAGCTTTGCCTCGACGCGAACCCCCCGATGCCGCCACGTGCCATCCGTTCCTCCTCGGAACCTCCGCCCGAGTTTTGAGGCCCAAACCCATAAACCCACCACCGATGATTTTGAGGCCCAAACCACCAAACCGCTCGCGAGTAGCGTATTCCATACGCGTCTCCCGTCGATGGTTTTGAGGACGAAACCACCAAACCCCCGATGTCGACGCGTGTCCGCCTGCCAAGCATGACGCCAAGTGCCATGACGCCATCATCTCCATCTCGACTTGGCCGACGCCGTCTTCATCACCATGTACTCTTGCACTTGTCGATGTCCCAAGTATCAACCACCGCGGCTAGTCACCCGGCCTCTTGGTCCCTCGGTCCAAGCCTCACGTCCGCCCTTCACCACTCCCGGTTCGTCGGCACAGCACGTCCTCCTTGACCTTCACCTCGTCGTCGACTATTGCTTCCGTGGTCTACACCTGCACACCACGAGTCAAGAGACATGCACACATAGCTTTCGCCATGGTAGGGTTAGTTACCACTCAACCTACTTCGTGGATCATATTGACAATCACTCATCACAAAACGAACAACAAGGGTACTTGTCAACCTTGTGTTCGCACAGAACTTGGACAGGCTGTGGCAGAGATTCCAGTCCCAGATGACTCGTTCATCCTCCCGTAGGGCAGCTTGAGCACCTTGAACTCGGCGTGGCAGGCGATTTACTGGTACGACCAGCTCTGCAGGAGGGCACTTCCACCGAGCTCCCGTCCAGGCGGTGGAACTCGCGGTCGACCGTGTTCTCCTTGTCGAAGGGGTCGCGCCACTCTCCCTTGAAGTAGATGGCGTTGGCGACCACGTGCACGGTGTTAGGGTTGTCGTCGTCGGGGTTCAAAACCTCGGTGATGAGGTTTCTCGTGGCCTTGGCCACCCAGGCGTTGATCTGCTTTCTTGATTCTTTTGGCTTTACATTGCACAAGAAAAAAGCAAAGAGATTTCAGATCTGATGTTTAGTTTTATTAACTACATAGATTGTACATATATAGATCAAAAAAAAAGTTTGACGAAGCAATTGAATTGGTAGAGATATAGATCGAACAAAATGCATAGGCACGATTTCTATAGTAACCTCGTTTTTGAAGTCGATGGCCCAAGAGTTGCCCTTGAACAGTTGAACGTCCCGACGACGGCGTCGACGTACGCGGGCCGGAGCGGCCACCTCTTGTCGGTCCACGAGCCGCAGGCAAACGAGATGCTCGGCCCGCCGATGCCGGACTGGTCGGCGAGTACGCCGTCCACCACCGTGCCCCTCACGAATGTGGCGAGCTTTTCCCGCGACGGCGCGCCGGCGACGCGGAGAATCTCGTCGAGGGTGTCGCCCGCGGCGGCCGTAGACATCAGCGCGAGCGCGACGTGGATGGACAGCGGCGAGAAGACGAGGTTGTTGCCCGCCGCCGCGGTTTCCGCCGAGATGTGCAGTGTGCTTCAGGAGGCGCGCAGCCAGCGCCGCCTGCCCGGCCTGGCAGTGGCAGGTCCTCGTGGCTTCCTTGCTCTTCCCCGACGCCATGGCCTTGTCTCGACTCTCGATCTGCTGGGGTTTGATGTTCGGAAAACTTTTACTCGAGTTGCGTGGCTAAATTCACGTCAGGATGGATGCTGTGGAATTTATATGGACCACAATGTGCGATGGAACGGGAGACCGCCAGACCGGTGAAGGCACCGCGTCCTCTACTGCATCCATGGCCACGCCTTGAAAATAAAAGGCAGGTCTCAGTCTCTGCAAAATAAAATTGAGTATATCACGGCCGTCGCTAGAATAGCAATCATTAGCGGACAGTGCTGTATTACGTAATGTTTTAAATAGCAATCAATAGCAATCATTAGTAGAACTTAGCAGCTATAGCCCGCTATAGCCTCATTTAACCTCCGCTGTAGCTGTTTTAGAGGTCATCCGCTAAATCCTTTAGCCAGATATTTAAAACCTTGATTATTATGCCTACTGTAGGAACAGAAAATCTAATACGTAGCGAGACGCGTGACCCTGTGCTCCCTCTACCTCTCCCATGCGACCCTGGCCTTAGGAGTAGGATTTGGGGGGAGACGGGCGCGGCTCGGCGTTGGTGGCGGGTTGAGGGAAGACGAGCGAGGCGGCGGGGGCACCGCCGATCAGGTGGCGTGGGAGGTGGGCAGCGCGGCCAGCGGCGCCGGCCGGGGGCGGCAGGCGAGGAAGATGCGGGTGGGGCAGGAAGGGCGTGAGGAAGGTGGATGGGCGCGAGGAGGACACTAGTAGAAAGAAGATTTTTCCCAGCGCCTGTTTTTTTACTGGCGGTTTTAGTTATGACGCGCCAGTAGAAATGAAACAGTGGACCCCAAGACCAAAACCGCCTGTAAAAATGGATTTCTACAGGCGGTTTGTTAAGACAACCGCCTGTGAAAATAAGACATTTCTACCAGTGGTTGTCTTAACAAACCGCATGGCGGTTCGTTAAGAAATCCGCCACTAGAATACCCGTGTTTTTTAAAATTCAATTTTTTCAAACGATCTCGGATGAGAAAACACCCAAAATAAAAAGTTGTTCGTCTCGAAAAGTTATGAAACTTTGTAAATTACAACTTTTTAATTTGAAATCATCTTGTCAACGAAAACTACGTTTGAATGGTCTCAAATTTTAAATTCAAATTTTGTAACGGCCTTGGACGGAGAAATGACCAATACGAAAGTTGTTCGTCTCGAAAAGTTATGAAACTTTGTAGTTGACAACTTTTTGATTTGAAATCGTTTAGGACCTCAAACAAGCAAAATACACACGAATTTATATAATATGTGGGGAACCGAAAGGGTATATGGACACATGTGAGTGTGTGGTGTAGTGGTAGAGGAGGCTCCGCGAGCGCGTAGTGAAAAATCACGCGACTTGCGACTACGACGGAGACGGGCAGGCACTAGGCTATGGGGTCCTCCCCTTAATTAAAATCTTTTTTTTGCTATTTATTTTCGGATTTTTTCGGGAATTTTTTGCACATAAGTGAACCGCCTGAGGAAATCCATTTCCACAGGCGGTTCACAAGCAACCGCCTGTGCAATTGGCCCATTTCTACTGGCCTCCAGCGCAGGCGGTGCTGGAAAACACCAGTAGAAATAGGTTATCAACCGCCTGTATAGTATGCCCGTGTACTGGTGGGAATAAGGCGGGGGAGGAAGAAGATGTGGAGTCGGGTTGCGCATTATCAGTGTCCCTATATACGAAATGTAGTCAATAAACGTGTTCACTGCTTCATCAAAACATGTAAACCACCAGCATTCATCAAAACATGTAAACCACCAGCACTAGACGTGGATGGAACCAGCATTGCAGTCAGGGTTTAAATCGCCAGCTAGGGCATTTAGCTGGCCAGCGACGCTCTTGTGCCACGGTGACACAAAGACGACGGCCGGGGTCAGGGTCACGCTGCTCCTCTTTGTGCTCCATCTGGGGCTGCCCCACAGCCACCGCCTCAACGCGCTAGGTGGGCCGCACTGCCACTTCCTCCACGCACATCAGGCGGGGCCACGCTACTCCTCATTGTCCATGGGCGGGGCCACGCTGCCCCTCATTGTCCATGTCTGAAGCACTACTACATAAATGATTAATAGCAACGTCCCTTTTTTATATATAAATGGTGCTCAAACAAGCCGTCCCTATAAATCTATTTGTAGAGGCTGTTGTTATCGGCCGCCCCTACAAATGGCCCGATTTGTAGGGGCGGCTCTATATCCAGCCGCCCCTATAAATAGACGCTGAATAGTAAAAATTAATCACTAAAATTTATTTTTTTTCAAACGATCTCAGATAGAGAAATGACCAAAATAAAAGTTGTAGATCTCGAAAAGTTATAGAACTTTGTTGTTTACAACTTTTTTATTTGAAATCATTTACAGCTTTAAAATGTTGTTTGAAATATAGTTTTGAAATTATTAAGAACTCTAATTTCTCTTTTTAATCTCTGGCTAAAACCTGTAACTAGCCTTTCTTCCTTATACTAAAGTTATAAAACTCATCAAGATTTACAACTTTTATTTTGATCATTTCTTCATCCGACAAAGTGGTAGTAACATTGTTCACAAATTTTACATGTCGGATGAACAAATAACCAAATGACCAAAATAAAAGTTATAGATCTCGGAAAGTTATAGAACTTTGTAGTTGACAACTTTTTCATTTGAATTTATTTGTGAAGGAAAACTACGTTTGAATTTCTCAAATTTGAAATTTGGATTTTTCAAACGACCTTGGATGGAGCAACAACCAAAATGAAAGTTGTAGATCCCGAAAAGTTATACAACTTTGTAGTACAACTTTTTTTGATTTAAAATCATCTGTGAAGAAAAACTACGTTTGAATTTCTAAAAAATTGAAATTTGAATTTTTTGAACGACCTCGAATGGACGAACAGCAAAAACAAAAGTTTTAGATCTTGAAAAGTTACGTAACTTTGTAGTTGACAACTTTTAGTTTGAAATCATCTTGTTAAGAAAAACTATGTTTGAATTTCTCAATTTAAAATTCAAATTTTGTAAACGACCTCAGATAGAGAAACTACCAAAATGAAAGTTGTAGATCTCGAAAAGTTATACAACATTGTAGTTAACAACTTTTTTATTTGAAATCATTTAGAGTCTTAAACACTCAATTTAAACTCTATATAGGATAATATGTGGAGAAAGAAAATCAATTAGAGACACAAGTGAATGTTAGGTAGAGTTGTTAGAGGGAACACGCGAGCTTGAGGTCATGAGTTCGAACCCCGGCAGCCGCGTATTGTGTGTGTTGCTGAATGGTGGGGGCCTCCCCGGATTTAAAAAGAATGTTTTGCTATTTTTTGACCCGGTTTCATAATTTCTGAAAAAATGGATAGCCGACTGGCCACCCACCCTTACAAATCAGCGATTTGTAGCAATGCTGCGGTAGGTACAAATCCGATTTGTAGGGGCGGCTGGCCACCCACCCCCTATAAATCAGCGATTTGTAGCAACGCTGCAGTAAGCGCGGCTGGCAAAACCACCCCTACAAAGAGTTGCGAGCCGCCCCTGGAAAACGTTTCTGTAGTAGTGACGGGGATGGTTTTAGGTCGCTCCTGTGTGTGTTGGTAAAAAAAACTACTACGAAACAGTTTAGTTTTTTTTACCAATGAGCTTGCACTAAACCCTATAAACAAAAGGATTATCATCTTAACATTCATATACCTACTACAAATGCTTTGAAGGCAAAGCTATAAAAGATCCTGCCTCCATTGTGTGTTATGCTTGTGCACTAATGAGCTACTGGGCAGGGTTGTATACAGGAGATGATAAGGATGCGCTGATAGTTGGAGTGAACTCCATGATAGAGATTGCAATGAAGCTGTTGGGCAAGAAGAAGACCGGTGGATAGAAACGCATAGAGGACAATGGTGGCAACCAGAATGCAGAAGGATGATGGGAGAAGTGCCTTTCTTGGATGTTCTAATCTGGGGCTGTCTTTCGTGAGTAGAATGCTTCTCACAAACTTTGTCTGTGACTGTGGGCTTTGCCCTTGGATGCTTGAAAGTATGGCTCGGCTAGGTCTTAAATTGTGGGCCTTTTTGTTTTGGTTCTTCTGTAGTAACTGTCCTGTTAGTTGTCTAAGTCTTAGTTCCTGTTGTCTGATACTGTCTCAAACTTTGTATTTCCGTTGATGTCATTAATGGAAATGGGGGTGCCTCCGGTTAAAAAAAAACCTACTACAAATGAAAGAAAAAATATATTTTTTTCCAAAGTAAAAACTGAATTGGCTGCTAATCAATCACATCAGAGAGAAACAAAATACCATAAGTCCACTCGCACCTCAAGGTTGTTACGATGTCAAGCTAGATGATAGTTTCATTGAAAAAATACCCACGCAGTCAGTAAAATATGTACCAATAAAATAAAGCTGAATTAATATAAAAAAACATCCACTGGAATTTAAATTATCGATGGAAAATGCATCCCACCTTTTCTAATCAGTATTAGTGTGGGATCAAACTTCGAAGGCCATCCAATTGGTGTTACAAGTCTTCTTCCAGCAAAAAGAACAGTACCCCAAGTGCGATGCTGCTTAATGAGATAACCAGTAGTTGTATGAGGTCCATTGACTTACCTTTGCAACCATTAATTTACACCAAACGTGGACGGATAATATTGTCTAATACCACTTGCAAACAGTTTATGAGATTGGCCGATTACATTTGCTGCATCCTGCATGTACTGACAGAATACGCTTGATGTGTCTAAGGCCAGTCTCAATGGAGTTTCATCAAAGTTTCATGGGCATTAAATGTGCTGATGTGGCACCATATTAATGAAGTGAGAGATGATAAGAGTTTCATGGGAGTAGAGAGAGTTTCATCCCCATGAAACTCTTCTGCACTGTTTCCAAAATATGGATGTGTTGGAAACTGGGTCATGAAACCTCCATTGAGACTGGCCTAATAACTAGTTTTACTCCTACAACCACATTTTAGCAACAAACAAGTTCGGATTTCTAGTGGGTTGAATCGCCTCTACCAAGAGTTCCTACAGATCATCAATTCCTACGGGCGTAAATGCAACCCTCCTAGAATTCAATCTAGGGATCACTATGTAGCTGCTCTAGAAATCAATTTCTAGAGGTTTTCGACCACACTTAGAAATTGATTTCTTGGTGTGGTTGGTATATGGTTCGCTCATAAAAACCATTAAAAGAAACAAAACCTGATTTAAAACCAACAACTTTAAATCGTGGCTATCTTTTTTATTAACATCTCCGAATCTTGTATTGAGTATTTAGGGATCTAGTTGATCCCAAATGAAAAAAAATTAACTACTAAGTCTTAGATCTCTTCTAGAGCTATAACTTTTGTATAGAGCGTGTTTCATCCGAGATCATTTGAAAAAATTAAAAAGTTGCATTTCAGAATATGAGAACTCATATAATTGGGACCTCAAACAATTTCAACTGAAAAATTTATTAGCTATACAAAGTTATAAATCTTATCAAGCTCTATAACTTTGACAAGTTCATCTTTATTTGAATTTTTTTTTGTGATGTTCATATTTTTGATGGTGATTAACATTAATAAACTATGGTGAAAAATCAATTTCTAGCCATATTGATGGATGTTTTCAAGGACCCCCCTAAATTTGCCTTTTTTCCTAGAGCTATCTCTAACGACCGTCTTTAGAAATCAAGGTCCGTTTTTTAAGTCATGGCTTTTCATCAACCATGGCTAGAATAAAATGTGATGCCTCTAAAATTGTTTTTAACTAATGTTTCTTAGGAAAAAAATCCTATAAAGTATCAATTTTCTTATACGTAATAAACATTCAACAAGCCATGGGTAAGAAAAAATATGCTTATTAAGTAAAGGTTCAAATTAAATGAACGCAAACTATATATGATGAGTGAAGAACACGCCGCTTGCCACAATGTCAATATACACGATGATGAACAAACTGGAAAGATAGATAAATAGATGATACAAACACATGACTGTGGTAGTGTGGTTGAGATTCCAGTCAATGGTGACTGATAAATTTTTTGATCGCATGAATTAACTGCTTTGTTCGAATCGATGTAAGGCGATCTGACTTCACCGCTAAGAAGTTGAGATAGAAGACGTGCGCGACCGCCCCTCTACTGACCTTCGTCTCCACCTCCTTCCCGGCAAGCACCATGGCCTTTCCATAATCCACCTGCGGATCACGAAGCAAATCCTTTTCTGCAACCATCAGCAGCAATGGCGGCATCGCAACATGTTCGACGGCCTTGGCTGCGAGCTCCGGGGACGTGTAGGGGCTGTCCTTGGTGGCTCCCAGCGGTAGTCCAAGAGCCAGGAGCTTGTCGATCATCTCCAGGGTCAACAATGGGTTCGGAGGGTTCTCAAGTTCCGACCGGCTCCTCTTCTCCCGGGCGAAGCCCGGATGTAGGAGCACGCCGCCGGCGAGCCTCACCGGGTTCAAGGCACCCATGCCATCCTCGCCAGCACGTGCGGCTACGAGGTGCACAAGGTTGCCGCCAGAACTGTCGCCGATGAGGAATACACGGGAGAAGTCGGCTGCCTTCCGGAGACGTTCCACAGGTGCAGAGTAAACGACGTTCTTGCCGCACGCGACGTCGCGGAGCCAGAGGAGGGCGTCGTGGCCGGCGACGATGGCTGCTGGCAGGCGGTGCTCAGGCGCGAGCGGGAGGTAGACGGAGACGATGCCGGCGACTCTTAGCTTGGCGGTGAGAGGAGCGTAGAAGTTGTGGTAGAGCGCCCACGAAGGGCGGGAGACGCAGAAGCCGCCGCCGTGGAAGTGGAGGAGGACTGGTCGCCGGGATCCAGCTGCAGCCGGCTCCGGTAGGTAGAGACGGACGTCGATGCCGCGGCCGGTGGCGACGTCGTGGACGGTCACGCCGCCGCGTGGCTCCGTGTACGGTGGGACGATGGCGGTGATAGCCTCCCCTCCCGGCGGTGTCAGCCGCTCGACTGTGCCGTCGGAGTAGATGCGGAGCCAGCCTGGTACTTCCTCGACCACCGTCCTGTTAGGGCTGGCCTGCGCCGACGTTCTCGTGGCCAGTTGAGCAATTGTCGCTAGCAGTAGCAGGGAAGAGAAGAACACAAAGGAACACCAGCAGCTTCTTTGGAAGCTCATTTTTAGAGACTTCTGGTGGAAATGGAATGCAAGTGTGTGGTGTGTGATTCCTGAGAAGTGGTGCCCTAAATATATGGGTCGTCGAAGCAGATGAAGACAAGACAACCGAGCGTTGACTTCACAAGAGATCGGAGATGTCGTTTTCATATAATTATTGAGAATTGCACCTCGTTGATGGCCGCCGGGGCAGAGAAATTTTGTCCCATGTATTTTTCTCTTTTTTCCTGTGATGGCTGCTGGGGCACAGAAATTATCTCTGGTAAGAAACTGCGGCCGGGGGACTATCGAGCAGAACGGAATACTTTTCTCTGCTGTGGGGGTACTATCGAGTGGAACAAAATACTTTTCTCTGCTGCAGACTTTCTCTCAACAGAAAAGCAGGTGAGCCGTATCCGGTTAATCGATGGACTCATTTTTAAATCCAACATGGACACGGAAACAGAATAGACGGACAGAAAAAAAAACACACAGGAAGGAGAGGTAGAAAAAAAAGTATGCAGAAATTTTGCATCTTTATTATTAAATATATTAGGTATAGACTAGCAAAATTGCCCGTGCATTGCAACGGGAGTAATATTATTTATCGGCCCAAACTAAAAAAATAACGTCAGAATATACAATCAAAATCCAATATAATTATGTTGCATGTACAGGAAAAACAAAATGCCACTTGATGATTTAAATGTATTAGTATCAGGTGTTGGTTTAGTTAGCTTGGTCTCATCTTCAAGGATGTTTCTATTAGTGTGCTAGTGAGCCTTTTATAACAAAATTATTTATTTAGATCAAATTTATTTTCTCCTTCAAACGCATTTCTTGGCGCGGCCCCCAGGTTCCACCACTGCCCCTAGGGCGGCCGTTGCTTCCTCCACTAGTGTCCCTGGCGTGGGCGCGAGCATTCTCGGTGTAGGTGCGGGCGTCCCCGGTGGTTGTACTGCACGAAGCCACTGGCGCGGCCTCCTCCCGTCCGCAATTTGTGAACAATTTATATATTTTTTGAAATTTACGAACAATTTATGAATAGTTTGACATATATTTCTGTGATATCTGCAATTCATAGAAATAATTTGTAATTTTTTCTAAAAATTTTGGTATATATTTCTCTGTGATCTGCAATCCATAGAAATAACAGTTGTATTATCTCCAAATTACATCACTCTATCCAATATATTACAGTGAAGAAAGCATTGTAAATATAGTAATAAGACATTTTAAATATAGCTAAAAGACATTGTAAATGAACATTCAGTTGCCAGGTAAACAGATTCTAATTATTACGTGTTTTCATTACGATGGTCAAGTAGCATAGTTAAGAACTGAAGATTATCATATCGCATTGATTGCTCGAGTAGAATAGTAAAATTTATAACAAATTTCTTCACGCGTAATGGAAACTTTCGAGGAAAACGTTGGCCTAAGCTGACGGTTGACCTATACCAAAGTTTATTTATGACTAGCAAACATGTACTAATTATTGTATTGCAATGGGACATATAATTTATTGTAAGATGATCATGCTGGTGATGATGTGCTAACTATTTTTGTTGGATTTAATTATGCTTAGCCAAACCTTGAATCAAATAAATTTAATAACACATCATAAATGTTAGTGCAATAAAGGGCTTATCATATTTTATGAAAAATGTTTCTTTTTAGGTATCGGAATCCAGCCTACCAGCCAAATGGTGTCATAAAACGATTTTGATTCATCACTAGAGAAACATTTTCTTAAGAGAATCCGGCTCCGAAGCATTTCTACAAGAATCTAAATCCCTACCAAACACACTCGTAAATAAGTGGCTATTGTATGTATTTGTACTGAGTTTAAAAAATGAGGAAGGCGAGCCATATGCCCACACACATGCCGCACTGTGAACAGTTGCATGGCCACGCACCCATTCGGTTGGCCACACCATGCCATGCGTGTACGAATCAAAGTGGTTGCTCACAAAGTCAACAAGCAGGACACAAGGAAGTGAACCAGGGCAATTTGGTGTCTAAGAAAATAATCTCAACCATGAAGACCACAAAAAAGTTTTGGGTTCCAAAGGAGAAGTAGAGTCCAAGGGACTGAGAGAATTTGGAGACTTGGCAAGCCAAATTCCAAGAATAGTAAGTGAAGATCATGGAACCAAATTCCCCACCCCCATGTTTAGGCAATTTAAATATGTCTGTCAGTGGTGGAGTAGTTGCTTTATTTTTCATATGTAGGATCGCACAGACAATCAGACATATTTAAATTCCATCGTGCATTCACTGGATAGTTCATATGGTAGGATGCTTGTGCTTCTCTCTAAGCCATGAGCAATCTACATAATTTATTAGTGTAGGAACAAAACACAAGTTCTTTATTTAATACCTTCTATATGTGCCGAAGTCCAAATCATATAGGCATCATCCTCCAATTATCACCTACAAGTGGTATTCGCCTTAAAGTGATATTTTTTTGATCTTAAAGTCAAGTGCATGTCTCCTACAAGTGATTCAATACTTGTATTCACACATTTTATGGGAGGCCATCCTATGGTTTGTGATTTTGAGACTAATAAGTTTGCAATTTTATATTGTGTGTAGTCTCATTGTAACAAAAATGAAGTCCCCAAAGATATGCAAGGATTCAAAGAAAAACTACCTTTAATTGGTGTCAATTTCTTTTGGTGCTGTCATATCTTTACTTTTGTGCTATCTTGATGCATTATATAGATTAAACTTCTGGGTCTTGACTTAAAAGTCTACTTATGCATATACCTTGCTTTCGCTATATGTATTCATACATTTATGGGCGCCTAGTCTATGTAATGTCAGTCAAGTATTGTCATCCAAAGGATTGTTATAATTTGACCCTTGCTCAGATTACTAATGTCTTCCGAGTAAAAACTATGTACCAGAAAAAGCCTAAATCACCTACAATTTGGAATGAAGGTAGTAATTTAAGTTGTCCAAAGTCAAACCATGCTAAGTTTTTTGGAAATCAATGATATTTACGATATTAAATGAGTTTCATTAGATACATTATGAAATGTATTGTCATAATTTATCTTTTAAATTTATGTAGATGCTACTGCTCTCTAATACAAAAACATTTTCTGTGGATGCTAAGTACTTTTTTCATTGGCGCTTGATAAGAACAAATGCCACTACAAATAGAAATATGGCCCCATTGCTAGGAACCACCCGTGGAGATACATCTCTACTAGTGGAGTTCCAAAGGATACTACTAGTACAAATCGTCTATTTACATAGGCACCAGGCTTAAGAAAACCGCCATTGTAAATATATACACATGCGGCTCCCAAAGTGACCCCAGTGAAAATACTATCACTTCCATTGGTTTCTCACATTAGCAGTTCACAAAACTGCCAACGGAAATTTAAAAAATGCTGCCACTACGGGTCTGTTTAATTTTGGACACCTGAAAATCCATTATATTTCAGAACAGAGGGATCATATAAAAAACGATCGAGATGCCCGCGTCCATAATCTTAACGGCGCCAGTATTTGATGCTCAAAAAAAAAAAAACGGCGCCAGTATTCTCGCCGGTGCGCTTCTTCTGCAGCACGGCCGTCATCGTCGGCACGTTGGCTTCCACGAGACCGCCGCCCATGCTGACTGGTAAGCCTGCTTCCAGCGCTGGAAAGCAATCTTCTTCATGCACGCCACGTGCAGGTACCCGTGGGTGCCGCCGTAGCCCCACCTGTAAGCCCAGAACTTCTTGACGGCGCCGGAGGAGGAGCTCTTCTGCCGCCCCTTGTCACGGCCGCAGACGACGCAGCAGTGGTCGGCCTCCCAGCAGAGCTTGACCAGATGGCCACCTTGGAAGGCGCTCTCTGTCTTGAGCGCCGCGCAGGTCGGGTGAAGGTCCAGGTCCTTGTTGAAGCAGTGGTAGACGATGTCAGGTGTTGTTTAAGGCCAAAGCCTTCGAATACCTGGTTGCCGCGCGAGCGAACTTCAAAGTAGAACGAGCCGAAAGGAAGAACACAAGCGACCGTAGTTGTCACTCGAGCTTATCATGCCACCAAAGAACGAAGCGCCGAAGCCACCGGCGGATAGGGCGGAAGCATCCAAGGCGCTAGCTTTCGCAGCTGCAGAGACAGCCGCGTGGGATGGCACGGCAACGGCGGAACCACCAGCTCCGCAGGTGGTGGGAGACAGCACGGTGCCTCCTCTCGGTCGAGAGATGCCCGAAGGAGTGGCTCAGGAAGTCTAGCTCGATCAAGACGGAAACCCAATACCGGAAGAAGACAAAGACAGAGAAATCACCAAACAGGCAAAAGATCTGAAAAAGTTAGATCAGTATCAACAGGACATCCTCAGGCTGTAGCATGAGAAGGAGCGGTTGCTGAGGCAGGCAGCAGCTCGAAATAGGGCAGAGCAAACGCAGCGAGCAATCAGGCAAGCGGAGATTGAAAGAGAAAGGCTAGCACGCGAGATCCAAGGCTTGCACAGAGCGGCGGCAGGCGCAGGCGCCGGGCGGGGAGGCGGAAACAAAATAATACCATACGCCATTTTGCTAGACGAAGATGAAGGAGCGTACGATTCTACCTTGCCCTTGTCAAAAGAGCTCCAGTTGCACCCATGGCCTCTGGGCTACAAACCCCGCATTCCATTATTCAATGGAAAGACAAACCAAAAAAAATCGTCACAGGCTATGAAATGGCAGACTCTCACCAAATCTCTAATTATGGCACTTGAAGATATCGCCCGTGATTGGTACACATCATTGAATCCCCTTTCCATCCACTCATGGAGCCAGGTCAAAGCGGAACTCTTATCCACATTCCAGGGGTATCACCGTGGAACAAAATGCACAAGGGACCTGCTAAACTGTATACAACGAGATGACGAGTCTTATCCGATTATTGAGAGAGACTCATCCAAATCAAAGCGCAAGTGCCGAATGCACCCGAAGAAACAGTGATAACAGCAGCTCTCGAAGGGTTGGCCATTGGCCAGTGTGCAGCACACTTCACCGGAAACTACTCCACAACTGTCAAAGAGTTGTTCGAGATAATGAGGCAGTACGCCAGGTCCGGATGACGACCTAAAGAAGCGAAAGGCAACACGCAACTTGTGGAGGCAGGCAGGCAGGCAGGACCCCTAGGCCACCACCAACCCCATGGTAGCGAAACATGAGACCATTTCATGCAATCAACAACTTGCAAGAACAGCGAGAGCATAACCCAGCAGAGCAAGGTTTCCCCGGGCCGCCGCCAAACCAACAGTATAGAAGCTTCGATCAAGCTCCGCGTGGCGGGCAAGGGGGATGAGGCCCCCACGGTGGACACAATGGCAGAGGAAGGGGAAGGAACCAAACAACGCCCTATTGCGCCGTGCACGACGAAAACGCGGCTCATTTCACAAAAGACTACAAATACAACAAAATGGCAAGAGAGCTTAAAGAGAAAGATGCGGCCACGAAAAGCAGCGAAACATCTACCCATGTGTTCCACAACACTAATCGTGAAATGGTAAACAATCAGGGTTACACCAGCCCCTACATGGCAACAAGCACCAATGCTCCCTAGTACCCAAGCTTTTCGCACAAGTATAACCAGCATCCATACATCTGGCAACAACCGGCATTCCCAGTGTATCAGCATTTCGCACAGCATCCAGGGCATTCAGCAACTGTGTCCTTGCCAGTCCAGCAAGAGCAGCAGCAATCAAGCCAACCTCAGCCCGCGAAGCAAGAAAATGCCCAAGAGCATCAGGTCGTAAACAACATCCTACCATCTCAAGGCCACATATTCGCAATCACTGGCGGATCAAACCAATAGCATGAAAACAAGAGAGCCAGAAGGGACTATGAAAGAAGAGTAAATACCCTCTTGCCAAGGGTGCCGCTCAACAGGCTAGCTTGGTCCATGGTGCCAATTACCTTCGACAAAAATGACTTCCAAGTATGAGATTTTCCACGTACAGACGCTTTCGTGGCAACAACAAACATAGTTGGGTTCACAGTATACAACATACTCATAGACAATGGGAGCTTCGCCAACATTCTTTTCATCAAACCTTTTGAGCAGATGAACCTCGACAAGCGAACACTAGAACCAGCCGATAATTCATTGTTCGGTTTCGATGGGAAAAAGATAGACGCCTTGGGGGAAAAAGGCAATCCCAGTCTCTTTCACAGAAGGAGAGAAGGTCCGCATAGAAACGATAACTTTCAACATAGTCAACATGGATTACCCATACAACGCCATCTTCGGCAGGGGAGTCCTAAACAAGTTCGAAATGGTAATAAAGCAAAGCTACTTATGCATGAAGATGCCATCTCGTTTCAGGATAATTACGATACATGGAGACCAAGCCGCGTCAAGGAAAATAGAGGGCAAACCGATCCCTAGTTACAGCCTCGTAAATGAAGTAGCGAAGAAGCCACCAAGCAAAGAAGTAGACGGTAAAGAGGCAGCAGAGCCAAGGGCAGAGGCCGCCAAAGACACTCTAAAAACACCCTTGTCAGCGTTGGTACCCGAAAAGTGCGTACACGTAGGCTCTAACCTCGCAAAAGGCAAGAAGGATAGTCTGGTAGCCTTTCTTCATGAGAACCGGGATGTATTCGCCTGGTCTGCAAATGACTTATAGGGCATCAGTCGCGACCTCGCACAACACAACTTGAACGTGGACAAAAGAACCAAAACCACAGAAACAAAAGCTAAGGAAAATGTCCACAGAAATAGCAGAAGTGGCAAAAGCCGAAGTGCAAAGGTTACTCGATGCCGGAGTAATCAGGCCGGTATAGTACCCAGAATGGTTAGCTAATGTTGTAATGGTCAGAAAGAAGAACGAGAAATGGCGAAGTGTGCAGATTGCACTGATCTGAACAAGTGTTGCCCGAAAGATCCATATCCGATCCCAAGAATTGATAAGTTAGTTGACATTGTTGCTGGATTGCTTCTCGGGGTATCACCAAATCTGATTGAACTCGGATGACGAAGAGAAGACAAGTTTCATCACTCCAGGAGGAACTTACTATTATCGGTGGATGCCCGAGGGACTGTGAAATGCAGGTCCCACTTTTTCCATGGAAAGACAAAAATCTGGTAGCGTATGTCGATGACATTGTTGTCAAGAGCGATAAGAAGGAGACCATATTCAAGACCTCCAAGAAACATTCAAGAACCTGAGAAGGAGCGGCCTCAAGTTGAACCCAGATAAATGCATATTCGGCATCAAGAAAGGCAAACTTCTCGGTTGTTTAGTATCAGCGAGAGGCATCGAGGCAAATCCCGAAAAATAGCAGGGATAGTAAACATGAAGCCACCTACAAGCAGAAAACAGGTGCAAAAGCTAACTAGCAGGCTAGCAGCACTAAACAGGTTCATCTCGAGATCAGCCAAAAAGGGCTTACCCTTCTTCAGAACCCTTCAAAGCTCAGATCATTTCGAATGGGGGCCCAAGCAGCTGCAAGCTTTCGACGAGCTTAAAACCTACTTGACCAAACTAACGACATTATCTAAGCCTTCACCATCTGCAACATTGCTGTTATATCTAGCAGCATCGCCAACAACTATCAGTGCAGTATTGGTCGAAGAGAAGGAGCACAAAAACAAGATGAAGCAGTTCCCAGTATACTTTGTATCAGAGGCTCTGTCAGGAGCAAAGCTCAACTATTCTGAATTAGAGAAAATAGCATACATAGTGGTTATGGCATCAAGAAAGCAGAAGCATTATTTCCAACCTCATCGCATCAATGTGCTTTTAGCACAGCCGCTGGAAGCATTGTTTCGCAATAGCGAAGCCATCAGAAGAATCAGAAAATGGGCCACAAAACTGAATGAATTTGTGGTTGATTTCAAACACAGATCAACAATCAAGTCGCAAGCACTCGCAGATTTCATCATGGAATGGATCCCAGCAGCTTTCGACACCACAATACAATTCGAAGAACCAACTTGGACCATGCATTGTGATGGAGCCTGAGGGATGGCTGGCGCAGGTATAGCAGCATATTAACGCTGCCGAAGGTCCAAAGCTTCGCTATGCAGCAAGGCTAGAATTCCCCATAACAAACAATATTGCTGAATACGAGGCAGTGCTCCTAAGTTTGCGAAAGCTCAGCGCACTTGGTGTCAGAAGATGTATAGTCAGATCAGACTCTCGGGTAATAGTGGGACAGTCGAGAAAGAGTTCACCGCGAAAGAGACTGAGCTGATCAAATACTTGGCGGCAGTAAGAAAAATGGAGAAACACATCGCCGGATTCACTTTTCGCCACATTCCGAGAAGTGAGAACAATGAGACAAATGAGCTAGCGAAAGCAGCCGTGCAAAAAGCACCAATGCTAGCAGACGTTTTCTACCAAGTGCTATCAGTCAAAGCCATACGAGAAGAAGAGGAACGGCCCTACAGCGTGCATGTCATTGCAAGCAAGGACTGGAGATCACTCATATTCCCCTACCCCAATGGAACCTATGAGCCGCAGAGTAAGCATGAAATAGATAGAATGAGCTCTAGGATGAAACAGTACTCCATCATAGCAGGAGAGTTATACAAAAACGGAATTGTGGCACTGATGTTGAAATGTATAAGCAGAGAGCAAGGAATCCAACTACTGAGTGAAATGCACGCTGGAATGTGTGGGGCTCATAGGGGACCGCATGAAATCGCCCATAGAGCGATGAGACAAGGGTTCTATTGGCCAACAGTAGCAGAAGACGCGAAGGAGCTTGTCCGCGGTTGCAAAGGCTGTCAGATGTTCGCCAAAAAGCAGAAAGCTCCAGATAACCCAACTAAGTCAATCTTTCCAACATGGCCATTGTAGAGATGGGCGGTCGACATAGTAGGGCCATTGCCAACAGTACCCAGGAATCTATGCTTCGCTGCAGTAGCCCTAGAATATTTCACAAAATGGATCGAGGTCAAGGCACTGGCAAAGATCACGTCAGGCATCTTAACCAGTTTCGTGTGGCAAAGGATAATCTGCCGTTTCAGAGTACCATCCTACATAACAGTTGTCAATGGGAAGCAATTCGACTGCACGAAATTCAGAAATTTTTGCAGTGATTTAGGAATCAAGCGCATTCGCCTCTGTTAATCACCCAGAAAGCAATGGAGCAGTCGAAAGGGCAAATGGCCTGATTTTCAATGCAGTATCCAGAGCACTGTTCAATTTGCCAAAAGGGAAATGGTCACACGAATTGGTCACTTCCATCTGGGGTCATAACATCTCGCATACTCGGAAAACTTGGTTCACCCCCTTTCGCCTCTTGTACGGTGAAGAAGCAATAACGCTAGAAGAGCTCAAGCTAGGCTCTTTCCGCACCGAAATCACAGCAACCACTCCAACATAGCGAGATGTGGAACTCGAAACAGCAGAAAACATCAGGTTGCAGGTCGCATCAAACCTCAGCAAATATCATGAAGAAACGAAGGCCTAGAGAGACAAGAAAGTTTTGCGAAAGAACATCAATCCAGGTGACATGGTGCTTATTCGTCATCCCGACAAACAGGGCAAGCTCTATTCTTAGTGGTACGGACTGTTCGTAGTGGCGAATATGGTCAAGCCAGGAGTTTACAGGCTGCTCAAGGAAGAAGGGGTCGAAACAAGGCACACGTGGAACGCGGACAACTTGCGTCGTTTCTACCCATGACATTCTCGCCCAAGAAGGGTTGTAATTTTTCTTTTCGCCATTTTTGTAAACATCAAAAAGGATCCGCACTCTTTTTCCTCACAGGGGAAGCCTTTGTGAAAAGGCGTGAGGTTTTTTAATGAGACGATCCTCTGTACCCTATTAATTCAATTTGATGCAAGGTCTAAAAAGTTGGACGTCGAAACAAAACCTGACTTCGGCGGGTTACGGATATCGACGAGAGGAAGCACCAAATTAGGTTGCGCCGTTTTGTGCTCGTGCAGAATGTCACGAACAAAAACTCAACAACCTAGAGAAAAGCCTAAGGGCTACAAACACCTTTCGCACCGCCAAAAAGGAGTGAGAGTGAAAGGGGAAAAAGGCCCATGAGCCATGACAACGTTTCTCCCCACCAAAAAGGAGTATGGGCAAACGGAAAAAGCCAGATAGGGTTAAAAATGATTCGCACCACCAAAAAGGAGTGGTGACAAAAGTAAAAGGCTAAAGAGCCATAAAACATTTTATACCGCCAAAGACGAGCGGGAACAATGGCCATAAGCCCAAGGGCACAAAAGCATATCCACATCATCAAAAAGAATGAGGAGCCAACGGTAAGTACAGGCACGTGTACGTCCATGTACTGCAATGGACAAACGAAATTAAAAGAGGCACCAAACACTAGCAATAGATGCTGCTACCAGCCGCAACAACCAAAATTAATGATATTGAGCCCCTAAAAAACACTATAAATAAGATGCCCGGGACTCTCAAGACACCAGATCAGGTATCAGTCTGAGGCAGAGCATTAGGATAGCCACCCATGGTGCTCAGGAGTGGTTGCGATAACGCATGGGGGATCTTCGCGCACAGGGGCAATGAGTGGGCTTGAGAGAGTGTCAGGAGATTCGGCTATAGTCAAAAGTGCAAAGTCTCGAGTGTGGGACAAATGGCTCTACAAGCATAAAGCGCTTGCTGGTGAAATTTAGATGCTACAAGAAAACACGTAAAGATCAGGACGCATACTGCCCAAAAGGAGTATGCGCCTGATATTCGCCACACACGGAGCTAAAAGATGAGGCAATAGGATGTGGCCGCGTCACTGCAACAAGCAAACATGGAGGGATGTTGCAAGAGAAAACGTAACATCCCCCCATCCGCCGAAACCACACCTCGAAGCCCTGTACCTCCAAGAGATTGCATCCTTGCAGCAGCTTTGCACTGGTAAGCACGATGCCACAGCGCCGCACATCAATTTAGCTAATTCGCCTTGCAATAGTGCTGATTCACTCTAGCGAATCAGCCAAACAAACAAGATGTTGCGAACCAAGAAGCATAAGGAAAGATACTGTTTGTGCACTTCTTCCTATACAACTAGCGCCAAAACAAGTGTAAAATAACCAAAGTTGAAAAGAAGAATAAAGTACATCGAAGCGACGAATGAACCATCATCCCCTTGACCTAAAAGGTTGAGGGGACGACGTCTTTTCACCTAAGCGATATGCTGAGAGGCTAGCAGGGAAGCCACCTCGAGCGTTCATGTCTTTGCCACCCCCTAGACCTAAAAGGTTAGGGGGACGGTGTCTTTTTGCCTAATCGATATGCCGAGGGGCTAGCAGGGAAGCCACCTCGGGCGTTTGTGTCTTCGCTATCCCTTCGACCTAAAAGGGTGGGGGGACGGCGTCTTTTTGACTAAGCGATATGCTGAGGGGCTAGTAGGGAAGCCACCTCAAGCATTCGTGTCTTCGCTATCCCCTCGACCTAAAAGGGCGGGGGACGGCGTCTTTTCGCCTAAGCGATATGCTGAGGGGCTAGCAGAGAAGCCACCTTGAGTGTTCGTGTCTTCGCCGCCCCCTCGACCTAAAAGGTTGGGAGGACAGCGTCTTTTCACCTAATTGACATGCCAAGGGGCTAGTAGGAAAGCCACCTCGAGCATTCATGTCTTCGCTATCCCCTCGACCTAAAAGGTTGGGGGGATGGCGTCCTTTTTGCTCAAAGTGATATGCCAAAGAGACCGCACCTTGAAAGGATTGAGGGATGGCACAATAAGAACAAGAACAAGGGACAATACATGTTTCCCAAAACAATCAATCAGCAAAAGGTACGCATGAAACAAAGCAAATACACTACACGCACAAACAGTTTTACATAGCACCTTGATAAGCGGAATTACAAGCATTATACACTGCTTTCGCGCCAAACTACACTCCGCCCCCTGCAGGGCGAAGATAAAAGCTATATCGCTGGTTTTCCAAATCCAATGTCATCTCTTCGGCCGCTCCTCCTTAGGATCCTTTAGGCCAGCCGTCGAGGGCTCCCCGCAGTCTTGCTTGGATCGTTCATGATGAACCTTTTGCTCTTCCAAGACTGTCGGGTCAAACTCCGCGTAGAAGAACCTATTAGGAATTCCCTCTTTCCTAAGAAAGCGCTGGAAACGCGACCTCGAAAAGTCGGTTATACTAGATCTGGGAAATTTCTCGCGGTGGCGAGACAAGGAAGCGCCTCCAACGTGAAAGCCATTGCAGTTAATCATTAACGGATAGATATCCATAGGTTGCATAGGCTCCGCGTCAGGAACCTACGCGCCGAAACCACAAGAGTTTAAACCATGTCTTACATCAAACATCCAAATGAACATAGCCCTCCAAAAACTACAAACATCAAATCCTAGTTGTGTACCCCATCTTGAGCAGCATCTTCACTTGGAGTGCCAGTGCCCTGTTCGGCCGGGATCTCGGTAACCGGAGTTGATGGCGCATCCGCATTGCCCGAACCGCTACCGGCCGCACACTCGCGGGCATTTCGCTCAACAATGTACTTTTTCACCTTTTCTTTGATAGCTGCGCACTCCTCAACGGACTGCAGAACATGTTTCAAAAACGTAAGAACACTCTTCGCAAGAAAATCGCAGAAAGACCAACAAGGCGAAAAGAAATGGCTTTTGAAAAAGAGTCACCTTGCCACGACTCATGGCAGCCCAAAGGAGAGCGAGATCCCGACCTCCAGGGCGCCAGAACCCTTCAAAGAACCTCATCCCCGCTCATGAGCGGGTAGGAGCATTCCAGCACGACTATGGGTCCTTAATCTCGTGTTTTTCAAGATGGTCGCACCCGCACTCTTCCAGAGCCTGAGCGAAGGCGCGGAGCGAGACAAAAGAGGCGTACTCCCACCCAACGGTCATGTAGTCGCTCATGGTAGCCAGCTCATTCGCCAGCCACTCCATGAAGTCGACAACAAGCACATCATTGGGCGCCTCCGTCTCCTCGCCCACACTCTCAATGAGCTCCTTGTACACATTCGCTGTTCTCTGGGCGCCGGCGACAACCTAGTTATGCTCATCACGTTTACGCTTCTGGTAGCCCTCGAAGTCAGTACGCATCTTCTCGATCTGCTCCTTGGCAGTCTTGCGGGCGGCTTCATTCTCTTCGGACAACTTTTTAGCCACTTCGAGCTGTTTGAGGGCCTGGATCCTTGCGTCCTTAGCCGCCAGATCTCTCTTCAGGCCTTGGTGAAAAGCTTGCCCTTGATGTTGAAGCCGCCGAGCCACGAGCATAGCCTGCGAAAAGTCAAAATACACCACATGAAGCTGCTGCCAGGCACAAAGAGAACAACAAAACAAATACAAGTAAATACCCTTCCACTTACACTAGCTGCATGAAAGTTTACCGCCTCTATAAGAGACAAATTATGGACCTTCAAAAGGCCCCTCTCCACTTCAGGAGCCGTGAACGACCCAACACATGCGTTGGCGAAACTAGCCACACTCTAGTTCAGCAGCAGACCAACCCGTGCGATGGTCCACGTTGGCGATCACCCGGGAGGTCGACGCGGCCCCTAAAGAACGAGCAAGCCCACAGCGGCAAGGAGTATTCCCCGAATGTGTAGTAGTTGCAAGGGCATTTTTATCCCACGAAAAGTCTATGGGCGTGTATAAATAGCCCTCGTCGGGGAAATATAAAGCAAGGAGGAACAAGATCAATAAAATCGTCTATCCCATTTCGCTTGTGTTCTTCCTTTCGGATCGTTCTACTTTGAAGTTCGCTTGCGCGGCAACCAGGTGTTCGAAGGCTTTGACCTTGAACAACACCGGGCGCCCGGAACCCGCAGGCGTCGCAGAACGTCTCGTCGACGGGCAGCGGCGCCTCAGGGAGGAGCTCAACTCGAGGCCGTCGCCGAACAGAGAGTGCTTCAGAGTGGGCTCCGCCAGGGCGCAGGCCGCGTGGAGGTCGAAGTCACAGCCGTGTCCGCACCTGTACCGCCGCCCCTTGCCGCTGCCGGGCTCCCTGCAGCCGTCGCACCGGAATGGCGGCGCGTCGTCGGTGGTCAGTGGTCACCAGCTTCAGCGCGTGCACGGGGTGGGCGTCGCGGGAGATCTCCGCTGGAGGCTCCTCGAACTCGACCATCCTCATGATTGGCAAGCAGCGTGCTTGATTTTGTTTGATCTACGCCTGCCAGCCACTCGATCGTATCCTGCAGTTCTCTGAATTTCTAAACAATAGAGCTTTTGATTTGCACGCGGTACAGGAGATGCAGATCGAGCTAGCTGCTGCAGAAGGTATTTATGTGCTTTTGGTAGCTCATAGCTAGTGCCCTGGTGCCGGGTATACTTTGTTCACAGTTGACACAATCACACAACAAATAGTATAATGTAATGCAACGGACGTTGATTAATTAATGGCGCGAAAGAGACTTGCTTTGCTTGCAATGCAACGGCACAGCGACAATGGAAGAAGACACAGGGAAACTTCCTTCCCTAGCGCCAACGAAAGTTTCAATTTTCAAAGCAGACATTTGCCAACAGAAGGTCTGGGCTTCAAAACTGAAAAAAAATCTCAGAGCCTACTGAATTAAACGAAATTCGGAAATTTCGAAAAATTCAGGCCGGGATTCAGCTAAGTTGACCGGTCAAATTTTCGAATTTTGACAAAAAAAATGTCAAAATTTAACAGAATCATCGGCAGCTTGTCGTGCAGCTTCACCACCGCCGACGCCTGGCTGCACATCATCAGAACTCCTTGAGCAGGGATCGCCTTGTTTGAGCTCTTCGATTTTTGAATCTGCACAGAACAGATCAGCTCCATTGCAAATTAGTATCCAGAAGGCATGTACCTTGCCTTTGGCCATGGAAGGGCCTTCAGACCGAGCTGCAAATTAGTATCCAGAAGGCATGCACCTTGCCTTTGGCCATGGAAGGGCCTTCACACCGAGCTGCTCGAGAACTGCAATTAGGATCAATTGTGGATTTGAGGAAGAGGTGGTGCAGGCGACGACAAATAACGGGAGTATGGAGGAGCGATAGAGAGGCGAGAAACGGAGGAGAAAACTAAGAAAACTAGAGTTTTCAGAGTGGGCTTTGAACTTTTATACCAGGGGAGATATTACTGGGCTATTTTAGACCTTATGATGGGCTGGAAATTTAAACTGGGCCGAAATTATTTGGCTGGTTTGATTTTATCTCGGGCATCACCGAATTTGACGAAATTCGGTGAGATTTGGGCAATTTGGGCCGAATCCCAGAACCGTGGGTCCCATGCGTTAGGAAGCGGTCCAACGAGTGAGACTGGTATGTATGGGAATGTGAAGCAAACAGCAAAGTTGCCACACAATTTTCCCCAGCCTGTCAGCATAGTTGCCAGTTCCAACCAACAAATCAATCATTGAGGTTCAAGTGGAATGAACATGTCTCTAGTGCTCCCTCCATTCCAAATCATAGGTAGTTTTGGCTTTTGTAGATACATAATTTTTACTATGTATGTATCTAAACATAATGTATATCTAGATGCATTATAAATATATATGGCCGCAAGTTGTGACTTGGTCGTAGAATTAACTTAGGACTAGGACTTCACAGCATCCCTAGTTCTAATTAGGATACCTACTTAGACTTAGTAGATCTCGGTTAGTACCTTTTTTTAGTCGATGAAGAAGCCATTAGGCTTTAGGTGCAAGGACCCATGCCTACATGGTGCAGGCGCTGATGCAGTTAGTTTGGTAGAGTTGATCCTGTAGTCATACCCGTTGCCTTCGTCCTCCTAGTGACGGCAACTCCCTCCGATGTGGTAGTGAGAAGGAGATGAGGGGTGGCGGCCTTCTCTTTACTCCAGCACTCGGTTAGATCGGGTGCTTAGGGTTTGGCATTGCTAACCTAACTTGACCCGTTGGGTATCGAAGGGAAGGAGCCTCAATTTTATAAGTGCAGTGTAGGAGGGGGGCACAACTAGGGTTGGTTATTTGACTCCGATCAAGTCATACATGGGGTTATCCCCTGCAGACTCAGTCTTTCGACCGTTCCCTTGAGATCCACCAAACATTCTCACTTGATCGAAAGGCATCCATTCTTCAACAAAAAGAATACACCAAGACAGAGCTCAGTGACTAGCATGCCATTAAAATTTCCATATGAACATTTTCATAGTCTTTGAAGGAGACACTTGCTTTAATGGTTCCTTAATTCTAGAATCATAATTGGTGGTCTCCTAGATAAATACTTGAGTTTTGGCAAATAGTAAAACTAGGTAATAGCCCTTTAGTTAGCAGTATCGCGAGCATTCAATAATGTGCTCATCTTAACTAATAAGATTCTGGCTTCTAACTTTCACAACTAGCACCTTAATGTCAATGTGGTTGGTAGTCCACTTGACATGTTGTTACTCGCTTAGATGATTGCTATGAACTATTGTAGTATTAATAGGTGGTTGTGCAAGCTTACCACTCTTAATCCGGTACTAATAATAAAAGCAATAAGCATGCCCAATAAAATCATGCTTCAAACTTTTAGTTTTAATCATCGATTATGCAATGATAACTTTGTGTCTCAATCACTCATGACCAGAAGTTATTTCGACAACTTACTAATGAGAATGAATTCATTATTCTTATGAAAATCAAATTTGCAAACACATAGCTTAACATATATCTGCCAATAAATCCAGTTATGTTTATCAAATCAAGGCATGCACATTTTGACCATTACTAAATTAAATAGAACCTCCTTTTGTCTTATTCAATTTCGTACTATTTTAAATTGGTTCATTGCCTTGACTTATGAGAGCAGGCAACATAGAGCACTCAAATAATATCTATACTTATATTCTTAGATTATCACTTGGCCGTGTCATGAATTTTTTGAGACACGTGACATCTATCCGAGTGGGCCTGCACGGAGGCGCCAGTGCAGGGAGGCTGCACCCAATTTTTCCCCCTCTTGTGTTGCTAAATAAGATAATCTGTTCCATGCTCCTATGCACACGCACGGAGGGGAGTTGTGTCTCCAATAAAAACAAACGTACGTTGATTGTTGAATTTGTGGTTGGCGACAAAATGACGGTTCCTGATATTTCAGACTCACAAAGAGAAATGGATCGGAAGTTAGCTACGGACATGTGTTACCTACACGCCTTGTCAAGGACCACGAAATTCTGAATCGAAAGCAGCCGAATTCCAACAATGGTGCATGGTAAGCACAGGGAAACTGCACATATACATTATTCTCGTGTAAAAAATGTTACAAAAGACGAAAGAACAATTACGTAGTAACTGCTTTAAAGAGTCACAGCTATCTGGTACATTGTTGAATATCAGCTACGGACTACGGCTGCCTGGCACGCCTCTTCCGCTCGATGTTTGCGTGTGGTCGATGTGTAGCGACAGTTAGGTGGGCACGCAGATTCCCACAGCACAATTCGCACCTCCTCTCTTGGCACAGCTGTGGCTGAACGCAGCAGTTCCTGGACGGTCATTCTCGGCAGCTCAGACTCGGCGGCCTCAGAGGTGGCCACTCTGGTCGTCTGACCGGCGCTCTTGAGCCTCAGTGGCACAGGGAGTATCTCCAGTGCAATCTTGGCGACACCAAGCTTTGAGAAGTGATCCTCGTCACCACGCAGCTCCGCAACGAATCAGCGCACGACGCCGAGCACAGCGCCCCAGAATTCAAAACTGATTGGAAACAAGAAAGCTGCAGTAACAAAAAGATCACATCAGTGCTAAATAAGGTACCATATCACTTGTGTTAGTGCAACTATTACTTTTTGATAATGCAATTGTACTTTACATGTATGCAAAAAGAAAAGCCTCAACTAGAAAAGCCCACTGGCGCATAATCAAACACCATCTATATGTTCTGCGGTGCCATTGAGGCCTATATCTCAAGGCAGTACCATAGCACAAAAGATGAGAAAAACCAAAATCAGGTTTTCCTTGTTGTGCCCTAAAAATCTAGAAACACCCGACGAGATCCATATTAAGATATTCTGAGCAAACAAAGGCACAATGAATATGATCTTGAAAATTTCAGAACATAAATACCAAAATTGCACATTTCAAATAGTGCAACTAGTACTTGTTGGTAATGCAATTATATTGTTTATGTATATAATTATAAAATCCAGCTCATGCATGTGAAGCCTGTTGTGAGTACAGTTAACTTGTGCTGGTGAAAAGCGACAAACAAACAAGCACAATTAATTAAACTCTGAACTGTGTTAGCACAAAGAAAAATCTGTTTTATCTATGTTGAGCTAGACCATGGTGCCTTTTTTTGGGCAGGACTGTGTTTATGGCTAGTGGCAAGCAATTATGCACCAACCCGAAGGATGTTCAAATGCAGCTGCTTTTTGAGTGATTTTAGTTGGCACAAAAAATTCAAAACAACAATTCTAAAACTACATGCACCGAATTTACAGCTGCTTGAGCATGCTGTAAAGGCACCCTAAGGCCAGGCTGCAATGTGTTGCTCCTGCGTGTGCTGGGACACCTCATAGCTCTCTAGCTGCAGTGTTATCTGGTTCAGGAAGCTCTCGCTCGCCTTTAGGTCTGCCTCAAGCATCACCTCCGGGTCACTGTCCGTCTGTCCCTCATCTCACGATTGGCTGCATTAAACGGACCAGTTCAGTTTTTTGTCTGATGTTGTACTGCATCAAGGGAGTTACTAGTCAATGAATGGAGTCCTACTTTCCTTGTTCTCAGGAAATTTTACAGAAATGACAACACCCTAAAACAAGCACATAACCACTATAGTGCTATGTTTTTGCCAGATGAGACCACATTTATTCATTTTTTATCACACAGTGTGCTTTCTATACGAGGATAGTCAGAAAATGCATTGAAAATCATTGAAGCTTGTACACTCTTATTACTCCTACATGCAAGTTCATTGCTATATCTTCCATTTTTGGTTATGAAAGAAAATTGCACGAGATTTGCTTAATCCACGTTTGCGTCCAGATTCATTGATGTATCCCACTTGCAGTCCTAAACAACAACTACATATTCCGTCCAGATTCACCATGCCAATTTCTTGCAGGCTAAACAGACACGCGAGAAATTTTCCCAGAATCACTAAAAACGACTTGCAAGTAATCTGTTAGCTAGGAGTACTACAGAAATTTCATTTGTGTTTGGTTCGTTCGAAAACAAACAGATACACAACTGCAGATGAAATTTCTTTGTGCAAGTCATTACAATTTTCCAAATAAACAGAATACAATATTTTTCTATAGTAAAGACAACAATAACCAAGACTATCAGTCCCTGAAATGTGTTGGCACAAAGCACAAATAACAATTTTTTCCTTCAAAAGGACAAGGATAAAAAAATATTGTCCGTGCTGCAGCTGGCATAAATCACAAATCACAATAAACAGAAATGAAATATGTTGGTACAAATCACAAGTAACAATTTTTTCTATTTAAGGACAAGGACAAAAGATGTTGTTCGCGCTGGTACAAATCACAAATCACAATAAACGGAAATGAAATGTGTTGGCACAAATCACAAATAACAATTTTTTTTCTATGGAAAGACAAGGACAAAAAATGTTGTCAGTGCTGGCACAAATCACAAATCACAAAAAACAGAAATGAAATGTGTTGGCACAAATCACAAATAACAATTTTTTTTCTATGGAAAGACAAGGACAAAAAATGTTGTCCATGCTGGCACAAATCACAGATGTAAAAGGTAAAGAGTTTTCTATTTGTGATTTGTGCACTTGGACTATTAAAGTAAAGAGTTTTCCTAGTGCAAACTTCCTGAACATATATTTTTCTTGCTTAATCAAATATAAAAAGGAAAACAAAATTAGGAAAGTTATATATAAATAATGGATATTGCACATGGTAAACACCATAATTGCAGAAATTTAAGAGTGCAATTTACTACTTATAAACGTGCAATCAAGAAATGGATACTAAACACAGCTTTCTTGTACAGTATATGCAACACACACTTAAAAGATGTGAGCTCCTACTATTCTACTACAACAGCCAAGAAGAGGAGCCAAGAGGAGGATACTACAGACTACAACTATACAAAATTTAGCTGGTGTACAAACCTCAATACGGCTGATGAAACGATCTCTCCATCCTTCTCCAGAACCATGGTGTACAACCCTTCATAGCTTAGCTGTTTAAATTCAGACTTGTTCGTTCAAGCATGAAACATCTTCTATATAAGCGACACAATTGTTGATGCAAAAGTAGATCTGCAAACACAAAGGGCTAATACCCGAAATCGATATCCAAAGCGTGCCAGTCGATTTGACCTGTTAATCGACAAGAATGAAGATACGAGCACTTTGGTCCTGACAACAGCGATACGCCCGGAAGTCACGGCCAAGAGGTACTCACGCGGAACTCGAGGATCGCCGAAGATTGCACTGGAGCAATGCAACTCGCCGAATCGATGAGAACTCGTAAAAAGATACGAGCACTTTGGTCCTAACAACAGCGATACGCCCGGAAGTCACGGCCAAGAGGTACTCATGCGGAACTCGAGGATCGCCGAAGATTGCACTGGAGCAATGCAACTCGCCGAATCGATGAGAACTCGTAAAAAAGAAAAATATGCAAATTGACGAAGTCGTCGAAAGTAGATGTAAATAAGAATAAAAGCTGTTTTTGATGTATTGATTGATTCCTTTCTTACATTGCCCTTCACCCTATATTTATATCCTGATTTACAGAAACGTAACCAAATACAACTAGGACACTAAATCCAAATCTATGGAAACACATAACTTTGATACAACTCAGACTCTAATAAACGTATATAAGGAAATTAACTCCTATCTTATTCCATAGTCCGCCTTAGTCACGATGGTATTCTCATCGACCTCCTTTTTATCGGCACAATCCCTATTCCATCGGCAGCAGCCTTCAAGTTCCTTCCATCGGTACATTCCCTGTTTCATCGGCAGCAGTCTTCAAACCATCTTTCATCGGCATCGGCAATACTACCCTTAACCTTATGGGCAACATTTCAATTTGAATTCATACGCCGCTACCACTCATAAGCAAACTCATTTTCATCAGCTATCAATTTACACAATAATCTTTCCTCTGCTGATTAGCCCTTCCTGACCATCTTGACACGTGCTAAAAAACGATGTCAACACATGCCCCCCAATTTCGGAGTATAAGATATTGATGCTCCGAAATTTACTCTAGATAATGCCTGCTATTACCTATTTTTCAACCCATTCTCCAAGCATAACATGATCTGTTACAAGATTTAATCAAATCTAGATCTAATCCATGTATCTCAGTAAATATCGCACATCTTCCAACTGTTTTTTACCTCAATTACGGTTGAGATACCAAAATAACAATCCATCGGCAAGATCTTATCACAGCAACATCACCATTTTAGAACTGAAAGATCCTGTATCAAAATATCCTTCAAGTCATGATTACTTGCCATGCCATTAAATCTTCTGTACAATCTCTTGATTGTCGTGCGAACAGTTACCATATCTATCTGAACCACCTCGATCCATCCGCGTACGGCATAGAGATAAGTCAAGAATACCCCTACCCCAAATGGCCTATAAATAGATTTCTCCGAACTGCTCATCTTCTACCTTCAAATTGCAACCTTTGGCATTCTCTCTCCGGCGGCAACCCTAACTGCGCATCCTCAACCCACCAGAGCTCATTCCATCGTCATTTTCCAATCTCCAGCTCGTGCCCTCATCCTTCTCGAAACAATGGCGGTCAACTTCAACGTCCCTGCGGTTCGTTCTTTTTTACTTCGACCCTTCTGGCCCCTTGCGAATTCTTACAGTTGGTATTTTTTTTACTTTTTCCATTCTCTTGATCTTCCAAACTCAGGAACTACGCAACACACTGGTTATTCCAACCAACCAACCTCCCCTCCATTGCCTAGGTCCAATGGGTGATCCAGATCCAACCGACCTGATCAATGCAGAGGCTAATCGTATTCCCTTCAAAGCTCAAAATTTCTCCTTGAATCTATGGAAAGATACATTTCGATCTTGGCCCAAACCTACCAAAGGGTGGAAAAACTGGTACTTGAGGGTCAACAGATCAATGCAAGTGTTCTAGATAGAACGGAAGATAGATCAATGTATCAGGCTATCCATTGCTGATATGCAAAGGAATGAATCCATGATGATAGTTGCTGCTCAATTTTGGTCAAATACCACAAATACCTTCATGTTCGGTCATGGCCCATGTGCCCCTACTCTTGCCGATATATATATGCTCACCGGCTTGGATATCTCAACTGTCGATGAAGGCCACATTTTTGGCAGAAAAGCTGAGTATAGAGTAAATACACGCAACATCGGCGGCTGGACAGGATACATACAAGAGTACCAAAAAACTGGTACTGTCAATCAAAGGGAACAAGCCATATTCCTGAACATGTGGCTGGAGAAGTTTATCTTCTGTGGTCGATCGGTAGGACCAACTAACGCCTTCCTCCCAGCAGCGGAACTCTTGGCCAACGGTGTCAGATTCCCACTTGGCCGATACCTCCTGAGCTCAACTTACCACCTTCTCCACCAAGTGTCTCAGAAGCTTCTACTTGGTGAACCCATCGGCAATCTGGGAGGCCCGTGGTGGTTCATCAATATGTGGTTAAACGCTCACATGCATAAGCGTCTACAATGGGATTTCTTTGCCCAAGAATTCTCACGAGAGATCGCCGAAGATTACGTCCTTGGAGATGATGAATCGGCAACACGCCCTCCTCTCAACTTCGGCGAAGCCATAATCGTCCTTCCTGGAACAGAGTCCAATGAAGATCAAATTGGTAGGTTTTTTCAGAATTTCTACCATGGTCTCCCTCGTGATCTCAGAGCTTGGGTACCCTATATTGATGAGGATAACAAGTTCCCTCTTCTTTTTAATTTTGCCGATAGTGATCTGAACCAAGATAATGATCTTATGATGGCTATTATTACCCCCAGAGCAATCCCAGTAAACACATTTGGTAGCGGGAAGAATTCCCATATTACTTATGAATTCTACAATCCATCGGCATTATCTCGCCAATTAGCCTTTGGGCAACTGCCAATCAAACTATGCTTTGCTGATGTGATTAAGCCCAAAGAAATTATTACAACTGGAACTGAATGGAGCAGGGTAGTAAGACTTGCTCCTGATGCCGATATTTCAAATGTTGATCTCTCCGCCTGGTCACCAGTGTCTTTCATCATAGAGTCATATAAGCAATGGTGGCAAGAGTGGAAAGAACAGTTGTTTTCAACATCCGTTCATACATATCGGCACATGATCGATCCCGACTATGCTGTTCCTGATGATGCAGTAAGTTCCTTTTAACTTTCGTCTCTCTCCTTCCTTTTATATGTATATTGGTAACTAATCTTTCCTAAAACAGGCCGATGATCCAGTTTCATCCGTAAGCAAAAGTGGAAGACCCTTCAACCTCCACCCTATTTCTCCAGTCTCAATAATTGGCTACAACGCCCCTACCTTAGAGGCCTTAACCTTCCAGAGGACTCGCGCCAAAACTATCACCTCCAAACCAAAACTAGCAACATCCAGGGCCACTCCAATGGCTGTTGCTT
This sequence comes from Saccharum hybrid cultivar R570, assembly GCA_038087645.1. Classification (NCBI taxonomy): domain Eukaryota; kingdom Viridiplantae; phylum Streptophyta; class Magnoliopsida; order Poales; family Poaceae; genus Saccharum; species Saccharum hybrid cultivar. The sequence goes on from JAQSUU010000703.1 coordinate 10,378,085, forward strand.
CAAGCCTAATCAAGGTTTTTAAGGTAATAACCTTGCTTACTTTGTTTTTCTGTCGATACACACTATATTAACATATAACTATCAGGATGTGAGAGCTGCAGCTGGATCGTCATCAGCAACTCTTCCAATATCAAGCACCATGACCTCTACTCTTCCTTAAGAGGTATTCTCTTATTTTTACATTTTTTCTATTAAATATCCAATCTCATACTCATTTTTGCAGCAACAAACGGGCACATCGGCAAGCACACCAAGCATGCAAGCTCCCCAATCAACACATGTCGATGCCCCCCAGCCAATTGTTGCTGAGGTCCAAACAAAGCGCAAAGCTTTAACCGATGCTGAAGCTCAACAAAAGCGACAGAAATCTACACCAACCCCTTCATCTGTTCTAACACCTGTCAATCGACCCACTGATATAATTGAACAAGCTGCTTCTTCTGTACAAGATACACCATCAGCCATTATACCCCAAGGGCCGACTACTGATGAGGTTGTAGAAGACATTCCATCGGCATCCTCTGTCGATCCTTCGCATGATATTTTTCAAGCCGTTCCCTCAAGCCAGGCTCAAGAAATTGCCCTGAAGCAGATAAACCGATTAACTGTTTGGTTTATAATATCCCCAGACACCACAAATCGGATTCCTAACTCTTTTTATTTCACAGGAACAAGATTCTCCCAATAGCTTGTTTTCTTTTGCTATCGACATCTCCGATGATGACAGAGAAGAAGCGAGTTCTTCCCTGGCACTGGGAACAATATCGGCAGATACCTATGGCAAACTAGAAGTTCTCCTGAATCTGCTGCAACAAGATACTGCTCAACTGGTGATCGATTCAGACCCTGCAAGGACCATCTTCAAAACAATCCGTGGCCAAGTCCCTGCCGATGGTGAAGAAATCATCTTCCTAGCAGTCCATCTAGAGAGCAGACAAATTCAATATCAAAAGGTTGTTCATCGTATTGCCGACAGAGCAGCTCAGGCTCAACTTAAGGAAGAAATGCTGCAGCTGAAGCAAACTGCCGATGAGAAGCACAAAAGCATCAGCAATTTGCAAGCCTCCGGTGCTGATCTTAAACAGAAAATCTTAGACCTATCGGCAAAAAGGGCAGCTCTGCTAGCCGAACTGGAAAAGGTTGACACAGTCCTGACTCAAGCCAAGCAAGAAGAAGACCAGCTTCCTGACGCTATCAAAGCCCTTCAGTAAGAACGAGACGTCCAAGCTTGCAAGGCCTTGGTTCTCAAGAAGAAACTTAAGCCTGTGGAAGGAAGTGCCGATGAAGATGCCAAGGAATTAAAAGAAACCGATGAAATTCACCTGCGTGCGATGTCGGCTATCCAAGCTTTGTTAAATTAGCGCATCGGCAACGATTGATACTTTGTTTTGACTCTAGCCGATAGGATTGTTATCGGCAGTTACTCTTTTATGTATCCATCCAGATACTAGGGTAATATTTCTTTAAATATTTTCCATTTAATGCTCTGGGAAATACAACTCCTTTGAGAGTTTCAAGAATATATGCATTACCAGGAACAGATTGATTTATCCGATATGGACCTTCCCAATTAGGTGACCATTTGCCAAACTTAGAACTTTTAGTCCCAATCGGTAAAATCAACTTCCAAACCAATTCTCCATCGACAAATTCCTTTACCTTCACCTTCTTGTCATACCATTTAGCTACTCTTTTCTTATTCTCCTCGATGCTAACTAAAGCTTTTAACCGATGACCTGCTACATCTTCCAACTCATCCTTCATAAGGATATCATAATCATCGGCTGTTAATTGATCTTGAGAGCGTATTTCCCTAGAACCAATTTTAATCTCCCAAGGTAAGACTGCATCGTGTCCATACACCAACTGATAAGGTGTTACCTTGGTTGCACCATAACATGCCATCCGATATGACCACAAAGCTTCATTTAATACTGTATGCCACTTCTTAGGATACTCTTTAATCTTGCGCTTAATGAGCTTGATAATTCCTTTATTAGATGCTTCAGCCGGACCATTAGCCTGGCATAATACGGTGAAGAATTCAAAACTTTAATCCCCATTCCTATAGCAAACTCATCAAATTCACCTGATGTAAACATAGTGCCCTGATCGGTAGTGATGGTTTGAGGGATGCCAAATCGGTAAACAATATGCTCCTTCACAAAATCAATCATATTAGCTGATGTCACCTTTTTTAAAGGAATTGCTTCAACCCACTTTGTGAAATAATCGGTAGCAACCAGAATAAACTTATGCCCTTTACTCGATGGTGGATAAATCTGACCGATGAGATCAATAGCCCAACCCCGGAACGGCCAAGGCTTAATTATAGGGTTCATAGCCGATGCGGGTGCCCTTTGAATATTACCAAATTTCTGACATTTCTGACATCCTTTAAAATATTTAAAACAATCTTCAAGAATAGTCGACCAATAATATCCATTTCTTTTGATCATCCATTTCATCTTGAAGGCTGACTGATGAGCCCCACATACTCCTTCATGAATTTCACCCATCAGGCCTTTTGATTCCTCTATGCTAACACACCTGAGTAAAACTCCATCTATGGTACGGTAATACAATTCATCATTGAGGAGTACATACTTGGTAGCTTGGAACCTTATACGTCTTTCAACCTTTTTAGATGGATTCTTTAAATAATCAATAATCTCCTTCCTCCAGTCATCGGTATCAGCTGCTGATATTAATACTTCTTGAACAGGTTGATATCCTGAAGCATGCTGAGCCAATCGGTTAGCCTCTTCATTATGCATCCAAGAAATATGTTCCAGATGAAAACTCCTGAACCCTTTTAATAATCTCAAACACTTTTCATGATATAAAATTAGAATTTCACTTCGGCATTCATAAATCCCAGTCAACTGATTTATAACTAACATAGAATCACCAAAGATCTCAACAGTATCAGCATGTACTTCCTTGAGCAATTCTAACCCTTTTATCAGGGCTTGGTACTCAGCTTGATTGTTTGTCGATGTAGCAACAATCGGCAATGAGAACTCATACTTCTTCCCCTGAGGGGAAATTAATACGATACCAATGCCTGCCCCTTCACCACAAGTAGACCCATCAAAGAAAAGTGTCCACGGAGCAATTTCTAGGGAATCCACCGTGTTGCAATGTTGAGTAACGAAATCGGCCATAACCTGTCCTTTAACTGCCTTAGCCGATTCATAACATAGGTCAAATTCTGATAATGCTAAAATCCATTTACCAATCCTACCATTCAGTATCGGCATTGACAGCATATACTTGACCACGTCATCTTTGCATATGACAGTACATTCGGCCGATAGTAAATAATGTCTCAGCTTAATACAAGAAAAGTATAAACGTAGATATAATTTCTCAATGGCCGAATACCTGGTTTCAGCATCTATTAACCGTCTGCTCAAATAATAGATAACACGCTCCTTTTCTTCAAATTCTTGAATAAGAGCTGAACCGATAACGGTATCTTCAGTTGATAAATACAATCTGAAAGGTTTTCCATGTTGGGGTGGAACTAACACTGGAGGATTTGTTAAATAACTCATCTAAGGCTAACTGCTGTTCATCCCCCCATTTAAATTCCTGATCGGCTTTCAATTTCAATAATGGACTGAAAGCCTTGATCTTACCCGACAAATTAGATATGAATCTTCTGATGAAATTAATCTTACCGATCAAGGATTGTAATTTAGTTTTATCGGCAGGAGCAACAATCTTGTTGATTGCCTCAATAGATTTTCTACTAATTTCAATACCCCGCTGATGCACCATAAAACCCAAGAATTGTCCTGCCGATACACCAAATGCACATTTATTAGGATTCATCTTTAATCCATGATTTCTTATGCACTCCAATATCTTCTATAGATCGGTTAAATGCTTTGCGATGTCTACAAACTTAATCACTATGTCATCAATATAGATTTCCACCAACGTGCCGATATATTCATGGAAAATAAAGTTCATAGCTCTTTGATAAGTAGCACCGGCATTTTTCAAACCAAATGTCATAACTATCCACTCAAATAATCCCACATGTCCTGGACATCTAAAAGCAGTCTTAGAAATATCTTCTTCAGCCATGAATATTTGATTATAACCTGCATTACCATCCATGAAACTGATAATCTGATGCCCTGCTGCAGCATCAATCAACAAATCAGCAATCGGTATTGGGTAACCATCCATCGGTGTGGCCTTATTGAGATTCCTGAAATCAATACAAACACGAAGTTTTCCATTTTTCTTGTATACAGGAACCACATTAGAAATCCACTCTGCATATCGACACTGCCGAATAAACTTTGCCTCAATTAATTTAGTTATTTCGGCCTTAATATCAAGAATTATATTAGGATTGCAGCGGCGTGTCGGCTGCTGATGTGGCCGAAATCCAGATTTAATAGGCAACCGATGTTCAACTATAGATCGGTCTAACCCAGGCATTTTAGTATAATCCCAAGCAAAACAATCTTTATATTCCTTTAACAAATCAACTAGTTGCTGTTTACACTTGGAATTTAAATTAGCGCTAATAAAAGTGGGCCTTGGCCCATCGCCTTCACCAATATCTACTTCTATTAAATCATCTGCCGATGTAAATCCTTGACCTAATTTTCCATCATCGGCAAATCTATCCATTAAAACTCTTCTTCAGAACCGACTGCTTGGATCGGTAGAATTTCATAATCGGCAACCTTGAGGAACTCTTTTTCCCAAGCTTCTCCTGATATGCACCTATTTCGCTCATAAGTGTCTGATTCTGCCGATGCGATGATATAAGAAGAATCACCAGGAACAACTTCAATTTTGTCTCCAACCCATTGTATAAGACACTGATGCATTGTAGAAGGAACACAACAATTAGCATGATTCCAATCCCTTCCTAAAAGCAGATTATATGCACCCTTGCCATTAATAACAAAGAAAGTTGTCGGTAAGGTTTTACTGCCGATGGTCAATTCAACACACACTGCCCCTTTAGCTTGTGATACATTGCCTTCAAAGTCCTTTAGCATCATATCAGTCTTAGTTAAGTCTTGACCTCCCTTACCAAGCTTCCGATACATCAAATAAGGCATAATATTAATTGCAGCTCCTCCATCAATAAGTATCTTAGATACAGGCTGCCCATCAACTCTGCCTTTTACAAACAAAGCCTTGAGGTGCTGTCTCTCATCATCGGCAGGCTTCTCAAAAATAGCCATCATTGGATCTAGTGTTAATTGAGCTATTTGGTCAGAGAAAAAAAACTTCTTCTTCGTTATCAGATAGAGCCAAAAATTCCATCGGCAACATAAACACCATATTGACATCTGCCGATGGGCCTTTATTTTTGTGCCTTATTTGCCACTGCTGATTACTAGATTTCTTATTGGAGGGACTTCCTTCTTGGTAAAAGTCTTTTTGACGCTCTCGCTGTATTTTCGTCTTCTGTGTCTTCGTCAAACCCTCTGGACACCATTGAGGAAGTTTAGTTTTCCACACTGGCTGATAGGTCCTGGTTGTCTCCACACGATGTATATTAGGATCCCTGTAAAATATTTCTTCATCAGGAACTCTTGCATTTGCCATCTCTTCAAGTTCCTCTTGGTTTCTTGGAAAATATGCAACGTGTTTACCAAACCTTTCATGTACACTGAGCCTGCCCCCAGCCGATCATATACTGATGCTCTCCTTCTGATCGGCTCATTAATGGACAAACCTTGATTACCAGATTGAAATCTTCTTATAGGACGATTAACTCCATAATAACCATTGCACTCTGGGCAATCTTCAACAGTAGGTAACTTAATACCTTCCTCCCAACAATGAATAAAAAATGGACAATTCCAATGATCCTTATGCCGATTCCACTCTTCTTGACGTCTTTCGTCTTGCTGTTGTCGATATCGGTCCCTTCGCTGTCGCCAGCCTTCCTGTTGTCTTTGTTGAGTAATCATGATGCCAGATCGAGGAGGCTTTCCAGAACTGCCACCTTCTATCAATAGCCCCTTGCCTTTTGCATCATCGGTAGTTATCCGATGTTGGGGATCTACTGATGCATTCTTTTTAGCAGCTTCCGATGTCAACACCTTAATTTTACCTTCAGTATCCAACATATTTGCTGGAAAAGGATGTTGATCAATTTTCATCGGCTTCTGAATCTTGGAATTGCCAAATTTTATTTTCCCAGACTCAATAGCTAACTGTAATTGTTGTCTAAAAAATTTGCACTCATTTGTACTGTGTGAAGTTGCATTATGCCATTTGCAATACAGCATATGCTTCAACTCTTCTGCCGATGGGATCACATGATTAGGTGACAACTTAATCTGGCCCTCCTGAAGTAAAAGATCAAATATCTTATCGGCTTTGGTGACGTCGAAAGTAAACTTCTCTGGCTCTTTGTGACCAAAGGGACAAGATATCGGCTTTTTATTCTTAACCCACTCAGCCAAACCGATTACTGGTTCTTCATCCGAATCAGAATCTTCTACTTCTTCGACAAATGAAACTTTCTTATTCCAATTCCTTTTAGGTTCAAAAACCCTAGTGTCTTGATCAGAAATTCTTTGCACTAGATGACTTAGGCTTTCGAACTCTTGAGAAGCATATATGTCCTTAAGGTGTGGCAACAATCCCTGAAAGGCCAAATCGGCAAGCTACCGATCGTCCAACACCAGGCTATAACATTTGTTCTTTACCTCTCGTAGCCTTTGCACAAAGCCTTCTACCGATTCATCATTGCGCTGTTTCATCTTTACTAAATCGGTAAGCTTCTTTTCATGAACTCCAGCAAAGAAATACTTATGAAATTATTTTTCCAGATCAGCCCAAGTAATAATAGAATTTGGCGGTAGTGAGATAAACCATGTAAATGCTGATCCAGATAGAGATGATGAAAACAAATGAACTCTCAATTCATCTCTACAAGCTGCCTCTCCACATTGAATAATAAAACGATTAACATGCTCCATGGTTGATGTATCGTCTTGCCCAGAAAACTTAGTGAAATCTAGCACCTTGTAACGATTTGGGAGAGGAATTAAATCATATGCCGGAGGATACGGAGTCCGATAAGAATAGGTATTAACTTTGGGCTTGATCCCAAATTGATCCTTCATAATTTCTGCTATTTTATCGGCCCAAAAAACATCAACATCTTGTTGATGACATGGTTGAATCTCCACCGGAGGTACTTGCTGATACCCTTCTGCATACCTTTGTGGCCCATGATCTCCAGCAATTGGCATATTTGTCACTATCCGTGGTCCATTAACCTGCTGAAAAGGGTTCATCGGTTGAGCTGCCGATGCTTGATTCTGAAAACCAGCATGCATGTGACCTTGATGAACACCTGTGGCTTGCTGATTTGGCTGAACTGAATGTTGAGTGGTAAACTGCCCTGGCCAATTATTAGCGTTCATCGGTACAAAATTTGCCGATGGTTGGTAACTTGTTGGCATTGCCGGATAATTACAACTAACTTGAGGTAAAACCTAGACTCCAGGTTGACTTACGATTGGAGCCTTCTGTTGCATCGGTAACAAATTTGCCGATGGACTTAAACTAGATGTTTGACCCAAAGACACCTGGAAACCTCCTAGAGTTGGTTGTACAGTAGTTGCTGTAGTATATTAGGGTACTTGAGCTATCAGTGAACCGGCCGATAGCATAGGAGCTTTTCCCGTTGCATCAAACACTTGAGGTGATCCATGGTTAAAAACAGATGGCTCTGGAGGTATACCATATCCCCACCAATTAGCAGTAGTCTGATTATTCTGTGGTACAGGACCTGATAAAGCCGATGCTGATAGATCTGTATTAAGCTGAACTCGTCCTGATAATGCTGAATCCGGACGCATCGGTGTAGACTGTACGTTAGATAAACCTGCTAATACTGGAAGAGAAGAAATCTCTATACCCGCAACGGCCGGGGGAGCCAAAGGAGCAATAGCAGATGCTAATTCTGGTTGATGATAAGTAGACCCAACGTAACGAGGTGACGCTTGCCCTTCTTTGAAAGTTTGAATCACAGCATTATGAACAGTATTGGTCAGCACATTGGAATGATTAATTAAAGCATGATTCACTGCAGAATTAACCATCTCTTGAAGTTTACCCGGATTAGAATCAAAGGTAACTTGCCGAGGCAACGGCAAATCTTGCTTCTGGATGACTTGTCCACTTTTGTTCAAACTGAATGACTTCAAGCAGAGCTGTCTGTATTCTTCTATAGCCCTCTCCATAGCCTACTTCTGATCGTCCTTAAGATCTTCTTCTGTTACCGCGATGATGTTCCCCGCATCGATCTCAGGATTAAGCATCTTGACTAGATCTGTCCCACCGGGCGTGCCAAAAGATGTGTTGATGCAAAAGTAGATCTGCAAACATAAAGGGCTAATACCCGAAATCGATATCCAAAGTGTGCCAGTCGATTTGACCTGTTAATCGACAAGGATGAAGATACGAGCACTTTGGTCCTGACAACAGCAATACGCCCGGAAGTCAGGGCCAAGAGGTACTCACGCGGAACTCGAGGATCACCGAAGATTGCACTGGAGCAATGCAACTCGCCGAATCGATGAGAACTCGTAAAAAGATACGAGCACTTTGGTCCTGACAACAGCGATACGCCCGGAAGTCACAGCCAAGAGGTACTCACGCGGAACTCGAGGATCGCTGAAGATTGCACTGGAGCAATGCAACTCGCCGAATCGATGAGAACTCGTAAAAAAGAAAAATATGCAAATTGACGAAGTCGTCGAAAGTAGATGTAAATAAGAATAAAAGCTGTTTTTGATGTATTGATTGATTCCTTTCTTACATTGCCCTTCACCCTATATTTATATCCTGATTTACAGAAACGTAACCAAATACGACTAGGACACTAAATCCAAATCTATGGAAACACATAACTTTGATACAACTCAGACTCTAATAAACGTATATAAGGAAATTAACTCCTATCTTATTCCATAGTCCGCCTTAGTCACGATGGTATTCTCATCGACCTCCTTTTTATCGGCACAATCCCTGTTCCATCGGCAGCAGCCTTCAAGTTACTTCCATCGGTACATTCCCTGTTTCATCGGCAGCAGTCTTCAAACTATCTTTCATCGGCATTGGCAATACTACCCTTAACCTTATTGGCAACATTTCAATTTGAATCCATACGCCGCTACCACTCATAAGCAAACTCATTTTCATCAGCTATCAATTTACACAATAATCTTTCCTCTGCTGATTAGCCCTTCCTGACCATCTTGACACGTGCTAAAAAACGATGTCAACAACAATCAATAGTCGAATGACATCTCAGGGTCAGTACAAAAATGTGCACGTCTCACTCTGACTCAAAAAGACTTACCCAAGGCTATACACAGCTTGGTGGAGCATGTCAGTCTTGGTCCGCCGATCCTTCACCGCATTGAAACACTCGTTGAGCATGCCGAACGCCACCACAAGTTTAACGTTGCATTCCCTGAGAACAGGTTGATTTCTCTTTCTAAATCCTCTGGAGCGATCACGAGAAACCATCCTCGGTAGGGTTCATTATGCCTGTCACTTCTGACAGCTAAGCAGAGAACTGAAACATGCATCCAAAAAAAGGGCATCGTGTTCAGTTTTATAACACAAGAATAAAAACCAAATGCAATGGTGAAATTATTGCGTATCAATACCAGCATATTGCATATGCTTAGAACTACAATTGAGGTGACCAATAATTACAATTTACATTATTTGTGATTGCAATTATGTAACTGAACTTTTTACTTGTTTGGTTTTCATAATAGCTAATATTAATAGGAACAGAGCACTTCAAAATTCAGTGGATGCATCTTATTTCTATAGTACTGCACCAACACACCTTGAAAGTAGCTAGAGCATATTTTCCAAGCTGTGAGGTTTTGTGAACTCAAATTTGAGTATTATGTATGTGAGAAAATTCACTACCACACAGAAACCAGCCATCACCTGAATTGTTCCAGCTGTTGTCAGGACTCCCACCTACACTCCCACCAATAACCCTATGGTCAGGAGTCAGGACCAAACGAAGCAATGCAAAGCCCTCCGCTTCGGGTACATGTGCCACCATCATCTAGCACCAAGAACGACCTGGAAAGGCAATAGATCTCAAATCGCCCCTGCCAAATCAACAATAAAGCACAATGGTACAAAACTAAATGAGAACAAAATAATCAAAGTATACATGAACGTGTTGCCAGTTTATCATAATCTGCCTCCTAAGAAGTTCCAGCATAATTTACTTGATTATTTCAACTTCTTACAACTGCAATAGAATTGAGGAAAAGGATTCCAGGTTTATCACTAATAGTTGCCACTTGGAGTGACCCTACGTGTTGCCACTGCATAGGCAGTTTGAGTAGTGTCAGTGTTCCTTGGAGAGACCCTACGTGTTGCCACTGCATGGGCAGTTTGAGTAGTGACAGTTAAAAGGAGCAACCAGTAGTGGAATTGAAACAAGGTTCTTACAAGGATGCTCCAATCAGGGGTGAGCAGCAACTTGCCAAGACCTAAGGGCAACTTCATCTCTCAAAATTCAGACTACATCTCGTTCTAAGCATGTACAACTTTTCCAGACAGGAAGGACCCAAACAAACTGTTAGTGTCTTGGTTAGCACTGCAGAATAACCATCTAGCAATTGCAATGCCCTAGGTTTATGGAACTTGCTTGGTGGAGACATGCACAAGTAATTGGGGGAGAAACACTTGATCGTTTTGAAAGAATTCAACTTCCAAGTTTGTTAGACATACACATCACAACAGGAAAACAGATATAACCAAAGGATCACAAGAAAAGGTTACATTATAGCGAATCCAGGTATTCCTTTCAGCGCTCTTGGAAAAGGGAAAGAAGACCAGACCAGACCTGAATAAATCTTCTGGACATAAAAACTGTGTAGTTATACCATCTTTGTTTTTCTTCTGAAGTTCAGCCATGCTGTAGAGTACAATCTCAGAGTAATTTGGAGTAAACACAACTGAATGGTTGAAACAGGAAAAAATTGCAGACAAACTCAAGGGAGCAAGCGGCGAAGATATGTCAAGAACGAGTAGTAGAGGGATGTGTTAGTCGCTGGATTCTCACTCTTGGTAGCAGTAGAATCCTTACTTCCTCGAGAGAGGATGACACTAGGAGTTGGGGCAATTTTCTGGTTTATTTCTCACACAAACTCATACAATGTCATGATAACCTGAGGGGTTGGGGATACATATTTATAGGGCTGCTAGCCAGCCAAGCATATGCTAAGATGCTGCTAAGATGCTAGTCTAAGATGCTGTCCTAGATGCTAGTCAAGATGCTGTCCTAAGATGCCGATGCTGTCCTAAGATGCCTGTCCTAAGATGCTGTCCTAAGATGCTAACTGCTGTCCTAAAAGCAGTCAAGGATGTTGTTACAAGGACACAAGGACCATGTGTTGTAGTCCCACAAAGACCAGCCAAACATAGACTTATTTCTGTCATTCCCCCCTAAGTCTTGTGTGGCGCCGTCTAGGGAACTCGGACCATCCTAATCCTGGCGCAAAGCTCCTGGAACTTCACTCGCCCAAGGGACTTGGTGAGAAGGTCTGCCAGCTGGTCCTGGGTGTTGATGTAGCCGGCCTTGATGCTCCCCTCGTCCAAGCAGCTCCGAATGAAGTGGTACTTGATGCGGATGTGCTTGCTGTGCTCATGGAAGACGGGGTTCTTTGCTAAGGCCAAGGCGGACTTGTTGTCCACCCTGAGCTCCACCGCTTCAGTGTCTATGCCGAGGAGATCACCAAGCAGTCGAGCGAGCCAGAGCGCCTGAGTCGAAGCGGTGGAAGCCACTATGTACTCGGCCTCGCAGCTGGACAGGGCCACCACCTGCTGCTTGATCGACTGCCAGCTAACGAGGCACTTGCCGAGGAAGAAGAGGACCCCGCTTGTGCTCTTGCTAGTGTCGATGTCGCCTGCGTGGTCACTGTCGCTGTACCCGACGAAGTGTGTCGTGCCAGGACACCTCAGGTAGTAGAGACCGTGGTCGAGAGTCCCCGCAACATAGCGGATGATCCTCTTCACAGCCTGCTGGTGCTCCATCGTCGATCGTTGCATGAACCAACTAACGTAGCCGACGGAGAATGCCAAGTCCGGCCGTGTGTGGGTGAGGTAGCGAAGGCTCCCCACAAGACGCCAGTACTGCGTAGCGTCCACCTCCTCCGTCGTGCTATCGCGGCTCAGCTTCAGCCTCTCCATCGGAGTGAGGGCTGGGTTGCAGTCGGTGAGCCCAGCTAGCTCAACGATGCGCTTGGCGTAGGCGGTCTGTTGAAGCATGATCCTAGAGTCATCCTGGTGCACCTCGATTCCCAGGTAGAAGGAGAGAGACGCTAGATCACTCATCTGGAAGGTGGCCTTCATCTCTTCCTTGAATGCCGCCACCTCCGCATCCATGGTGCCGGTGATCACCAAGTCGTCGACGTAGACGCCTACCAGCAGGGCCTTTCCTCCGCTGCCCCGCCGGTAGATGGCCGCCTCGTGTGGGCTTTGCTCAAAGCCCATCCCCTTCAGCGTGCAATCCAGCTTGGCATTCCACGCCCTCGGTGCCTGCCGCAAGCCATAGAGGGCCTTGCGCAGGCGAAGCACCTTGCCCTCCTTGCCGGGAATCGCAAATCCCGGCGGCTGATGCACGTAGACCTCCTCCTTCAAGTCGCCGTTAAGGAACGCCGACTTGACATCCATGTGATAGACATGCCAGCCCTCCTGGGCAGCTTGCGCAAGGAGTCGCACGGACTCCATCCGTGCAACGGGCGCGAAGGCGTCGTCAAAGTCGATTCCTTCTTGCTGGACGAAGCCGCGCGCCACTAGACGCGCCTTGTGCTTGATCACCTCTCCGGTCTCGTCCTTCTTGAGCTTGAAGACCCACTTGAGAGAGATGGCGTGGTGGCCGGCTGGAAGATCAGCCAGCTCCCACGTCTTGTTCCGCTCGGCGGCGTCCATCTCCATCTGCATCGCGGCACGCCATGCCGCGTCCCTCTCCGCCTCGGCGAAGGAACGAGGCTCGCCATCATCCTGTGCGAGGTGCAGCTCCGCCTCAAAGTCGTGCTATGCTAGTCCAGGGACCGGCTACTCGCCGAGGAGGTTGTCCACAGTACGGTAGCGCAGAGGCTCGCCGCCGTGGTAGGCGTCGATGCGATCCTCGTCGTTGGACAGCGGAGTGGCGAACTCCACTGTGCGCTGCTCGTCGTGGGCCGAAGTTGCCGGTGCCGAGCCTGAAGGGGTAGGGTCCGGTGTAGGAGAGCGAGGCGTGGCCGGTGGTGCTGGTGGTGGACTCGCCGGAGCCTGTGGACTTGCCGAAGCTGGTGGTGGCGGTGGTGAAGGACTCGCCGGAGGTGGTGGCGAACGAGGTGGTGGGGTAGGTGAGCTCGGTGAGGACGAGCTGCTAGCTCCCCCTGCCTCCTTAAAGTGGACGTAGTCGACGACGAAATTGCTGGTCATCAGAGTCGAGCCATCATCCACCATCTTGCCCCACGTCTCGCTTCGCCCCTCGTCGAACACGACGTCACGCGTGATGCGCACGCGCCGTGTCGCAGGGTCGAGGACGCGGTAGGCCTTGGCGCCCTCCGCGTAGCCGATGAAGACCCCTAGCGTGCTCCGGTCGTCGAGCTTGCCGACGTGGTTGAGCTCCTTGACGAAGGCCAGGCAGCCGAAGACACGAAGGTGGCTCACCACGGGCTTGCGCCCGTGCCAGGCCTCGTATGGCGTCTTGCCATCGAGGGCCTAGGTGGGGGAGCGGTTGAGCAAGTGGACGGCAGTCATCACCGCCTCACCCCAGTAGATTGCTGGCATCCCTCTCTGCTTGAGGAGGGCACGGGCGGTGGCCACCACCGTCTGGTTGCGGCGCTCGATGACGCCGTTCTGCTGTGGAGTGTATGGCACAGAGAAGTGGCGGTGGATCCCCTCATCGGTGCAGTACGCCGCAAACTCGGCCGCCGTGAACTCGCCGCCGTTGTTCGTGCGTAGGACCCGAAGCTTGCGGCCGCACTCCGCCTCCACAGCAGCTTGAAGGCGCTTGATGGCGTCCACTGCGGCTGCCTTGGCGTCGAGCAGGATAGCCCACATGTAGTGGGACACGTCGTCGACGAGGAGGAGGAAGTAGCGTCGGCCTCCAGGTTTAGCCGGTGTCACGGGGCCACAAAGGTCACCATGTACGAGCTCCAGCTTCTCCTTGGCGTGGAAGCTCACCTGGCGAGGGAAAGGGAGCCGCTGCAGCTTGGTGAGGACGCAGGTGTCGCAGAACTGCTCCACATGGTCGATGTGCGGCATGCCCCGCACCATCTCCTTACTGCCGAGCTGCCTCAGGGCCTCAAAGTTGAGGTGCCCAAAGCGCTCGTGCCACCTCCAAGTGTCGTCGTCACGGCGGGCTGCAGGACAGAGAGGTTGCGCCACCTACGCGTGAAGGACGTAGAGGCGGTTGCTCCTGTTGACCTTGACCAGGAGCCAGTGTTGATGATCCTAGATGCGCAGCACCCCGTGCTCGATCTCCACGCGCGATCCGCTCTCATCCAGCTGTCCCAAGCTGATGATGGAGTTCCTCAACGCGGGGATGTAGTAGACACCGGTGAGCAGCCTGTGCTCGCCAGTCTTGGCGACAAAGATGACAAAGCCGACGCCCTTGATCTCCACAGCGGAGGCGTCGCCGAACTTGACGATGCCTCGAACGCCTGAGTTGAGCTTGGAGAAGAACTCCCGCCGCCCGGTCATGTGGTGGGTGGCGCCGGTGTCAAGGCACCACCCATCGGTCTTGTCGTTGGCGGAGCTGTCGTCGAGGAGGACGTGTGCTTTTGGCTCGTTAAGGTGGAGGAGAGCCGTTGCGGCCGGTGCCGCTGGAGGTAGTTCGATGCTCGCATGAGCAATGAACAGAGCCGGCTGCTCCTCCTCCGCCTGCGCGACGTGGGCCTGGCCACATCGTGGCTGTCGACAATCCTTGGCCCAATGACCAAGCTTGCCGCAGTTGTAGCAAGGGTCATCTCGTGCTGGCTTTTGCTTACCAGCGGCGCCGCCCTAGGCGCCTCCATGATCATCACCCTCGGCACGTCCTCGCGCCCCTGCCTGGGCGTCTTTGCGCGGCTTGCCATGCTTGCAGCCGCCTGTCGTGGAAGAAGGCTCCCCCCTTCTTCCTGTCACCTTGGCCGGCAGCCCACTGCTCTCGAGTGAGGAGGAGCTTCCCGCGAATGGTGACGGGTTCTGAGAGGCGCTGTGGCTCATCGCTGTCAACGACCTTGAGGCGGCCCAACGCCTCCTTGATCATCATCATGGAGAGGTCCAGCAGAGACTCGATTGAGCGAGCCATCTGCTTGTACTTCTCGGGGACGCAGCGGAAGAGCTTCTCAACAGCTCTCTCCTCGCCGTAGGTGTCGTCGCCGAACTGCACCAACTTCTGCAACAGAGTGTTGAGATGGAGAGCAAAGTCATCAATGTCCTTACCTGGCTTGAAGGCCAGGTTCTCCCACTCCTTGCGAAGTGCCTGCAGTGTGGACTTGCGGGCGCGGTCGCTGCCGATGCGTGCTGCAGCGATGGCGTCCCAGGCCTCCTTGGCAGTCCGCTTGCTGGTAAGCGAAAACTGCATCTCGGGCGGGACTGCAGCAATGAGAGCATCCAGTGCCCGTCGATCTTGGTCGTAGTCGACGTCGCCGTACCGGACTGCATCCCATATATGCCGCACCTGGAGCCTCACTCTCATCACCGCAGCCCACTCAACGTAATTGGTCTTGGTGAGGGTAGGCCACCCGCCGCCGGGGCCGACGTCCCTGACGACAGCCTGGTACTCGTGGTGACCACGGTACCGAACCGGGGAGAGAGAGTCGTGCTGCCTGTGAAGGCCGCGCTCTCCGTCGACCCATCCGCCGCCGCCGTGCGTGCCTCCTTCAGGAGCGCCGTCGGCGTGTCTGCGCCTGTCTGGGCTGCCGCCGCGCTCGTGGGCATGCACGGCTGCCCATTGCGCCGCTCGCCCTCGCGATGCCTCCCTCTCCAGCAGCTCGAGGTCTGCGTCGGCGCTGTCATCAGCAGCGATGGAGCTGCTGTTGCTGCCGCGTAGAACCTCGACCTCCGCTGCTGCTGCACGCGCTGCATCTGTCGCCGCCGCTGCTTCCACCTCCGCTCTAGCTGCTGCCAGCTCCGCTGCTGCAAGCCTCCATGCCCTTGCTGCTGCTGCAGCTCGCTCGCGCTTCTCTGCCGCGGCGAGGTCGGCCTCCTGCCGACGCCGCGTGCTCGAGGCGACCGAGCCCTGAGACTGTCCTGCGGACATGGCGCGCTATCGAGGGGGCTGCTGTGTGGAGAGCAGGGGCAGCCGGAGTTGCTGCTGCTACCGGCTGGGGCTGCTGCGAGGCCAGGGAAGGAGAAGAGCAGGAGATGCTCAGGCTACAGGATAGTACGGCTCCGATACCACTTGTTAGTCGTTGGATTCTCACTATTGGTAGCAGTAGAATCCTTACTCTCATCGAGAGAGGATGACACTAGGAGTTGGGGTAATTTTATGGTTTATTTCTCACACAAACTCATACAATGCCATGTCAACCTGAGGGGTTGGGGATACATATTTATAGGGCTGCTAGCCAGCCAAGCATATGCTGAGATGCTAGTCTAAGATGCTGTCCTAGATGCTAGTCAAGATGCTGTCCTAAGATGCTGATGCTGTCCTAAGATGCTAACTGCTGTCCTAAAAGCAGTCAAGGATGCTGTTACAAGGACACAAGGACCATGTGTTGCAGTCCCACAAAGACCAGCCACACATAGACTTATTTCTGTCAGGATGAAGCTGGATTTTTCTCCATTATCTAAAAACAGTATACGAATATATGATTACAAACCTTATTAAGCATTTGAAGTTCAGATTTTGTAATCTCTCACCCATTAATCAATATTCCAGTGCTCCCCTTGCTTGCTTTTTGATCTAGAGAACCTCCAACATTCAGATTTGCTGTGATTATGCAATGTGGTTTGTGTCCCTCCTGGAATATTTTCAGTGAAAAGTTTATCAGAGTTGTCAGTGATAAATTATTATAGATTTTTAAGAAACAAGCAAAATGCATAATGCCATAGCTGAGATATTGAACAATTATGGAACTGCATAAAAGGACAAAAAAAATCACGAATCCTTCCCTAAAACAGAAGCCTGCCTAAACCATAGCACGAGATGCCACAATCATGGTCTGTATGTCATGACTAAATAGCTGGCATGCCAACTTGGGTGCACAATCTTTTCTGAGCAGTGTAATCAAATTATTAGATTCTCCTAATTTAGACAGCATGCCATACATCATCATTCCTAGGACAAGGAGAAATCATGCAGACCATGATACAACATGCCTGATGCTGTTGATTCAGCAAAGCTCCATCAAAGTCAACTAAATATTCGACCAGATCAAGTTCAACAGCACCACACATCCAGAGTTCCAAACCATACATCATGATTCCGATTAATAATACTACAGACCTAGTGAACTGCAGCTAAAAAAAATCACATAAATTGTCCTTCAAAGAGTTTACCCGACAGAATACATAGCAATCCTCACTTCATCTATGCACATTGTTGGTGTAATATTCCTATTTCTACTAGATTGACACGGATCACAACCAGTTTAGGTATAGAGCGTTTGCTGTGCATCAAACAGCTAGAGGTTACCCAAGAGCACAAGAAAATTACACCTATATTAAGGGACCTACTGTTTTACTATTTGAATGAACTATATGTAGGAATGTGCCAGGGAAACAAATTCTCATTTCTCAACAGCTATAAGGAGGTGTAAGACAAGTTACCTTAATGAACACAAATAATTGTCAAAAAAGACCAGCAACGGCTACTCATTCCTTTTTGCGGCAACAAAACATGTCACTTGATCCTTTCTTGCACAAATAATTTACCAGACATTCAAACAGCTGACCAGCTCCCTTTACTGGTTTGTCTTTCCATAGGCATGCTTCAAGAAAAAGCCCAGTAATCTGAAGATCCAACAAGAACCCAAAAATTATAAAATTACAAAATAATCACATGCTGGTTAATATTCTTGTGGTGATCGACAATAAAGAAGCACATCAATTGGTTATGTCTGAGTGGATAGTTTTCGTAGATCAGGCAACATCACCAGAACAAATAGTTCAAATCAACACTGATTTGCATGGTCACTGAACCTTATCTCCCATAGGCCCTATCCAAAATGACGAAATAACTCTTACATCAATAGCTATCACCAAAAAAAATATATTACTGCACTTAACCATACTTAATGTTGCACTGCACGGGGCTGTGAGCCACCGGCAGCACCGGGATTGGGGCAACACGGCGCTGTCGCCGCAGGCGTGAGAAATCAAGAGTCACGAATGGCGAGACAGAAGGCCAGGGGCTCGCATTACCGGACACCTCCCTCGAGCACAACACAAAATCTCGCCCCAAAAATCACCACGCACAACGGAAAATTCGCTCATCCTTACACCACAGCACACCCCTGCGAAGACGAGAACCAAAACACCACCAATCTCTAACCCGATGACCTCCTCGAGCTACAAGATAACACCAATCAAGCTAATCAATAACACATCCAACCAAAACAGCACCAATCTCTAACCCTATGACCTCCTCGAGCTACAAGATAACACCAAACGGGCTAATCAATAACACATCCGGAAAGGGGATCCAATACATGGAGCAACAGAGAGCAGTGCAGGTAAAAAGACGAAGAATAGAGAGCGACCACGCACCAGAGGATGTCACCGGGGTTGCTTGGAGACCTCCGACAGCGTCTGCAATGAGGATCTGCAATTCCGGCGGAGCAATCTCCGCGCCGCGATGAGCTCGAGGTCGCCTCCGTTTCCTCCCCTAATGCGCGGGAGGCATCCTGCGGGCAGCATCTTGAGGCGGGGCGCGGGCGCGGGCGCGGGCGCGACATCTGAAGCTGTGGTGTTTGTCGTGGAGCGACGGAATCCGAGGCCGGGTGGGGCGTACGCGCGGCGTGTGCTCGTCCGAGTGACTGAGCGGGCAGGGCTGGCTTCCAAGCGAGAATATGGGGAGGCCGGAGGGGAGAGAGGGAAATGCCGGTGCGGGCGGCAGTGGGCGCTCGCGGCGCTGCCATGGCGCGGGATGGAGGAGGACCGACCCGCGACGAGTTCGGTCGGTGTTAGCGGGTGCAGTCGATCACGCCGGACCCAATAAGAACCAAAGACAGCACACGGACCCAATACAAACCAGCGCACGGAGGATCGCAAACTCCATCCAATGAACAGAAACGTTGCCTGAGGGAGAGACATATTTCAGGCGACCGTAGTATAGGAGAAGTGTATAGTAAATCATATAAATTCTCTAAAAATAGAAATATATGGCAATTTTTTAATTACACAGTACAATATAGACGCACACAACACACATGTACACTCACCCCTATTAATACCCCTGCGAGCACCTCCGAAGGACTGAGCCGGCAGATCTTGAAGTTCACGAAGTCACCACATGCGCCTCGCTGTCGACGGGAACGTCGCCTACCACTTAATGCATAGCGCCGGTAAATCCTTGAAACACACTAATTGTCGTTGACAATAATAGATGTGAGATTAGATCTGAGATCTGTTTTAGTTTCTAAAAAACAAACTCTGCCATTATGAAAATAATCTTAAGTAACACCCTCAATTATGTCTAAATTATGCACCATTACCATTATGTAAAATAACATAAATAACCCCCTAATCTTCATAAACACTATTCCAAAATGCACAAAGAAGACATTATATCAGAGACAGATCAACGATGCGTGTCTTTGATGTGAGATTAGAGACTTGTCAAGATGAAGCACGTCTATGGTGTGTCAGCTCCAACAAAACAAGTAAAGGTTGTCTGCAATATGTAATTATGGCACTGTGAACACATGGTGGAGATCTGTCCATGTGTTTGATGAATAATTGACATAAGAGTTGAGGGGTTTGAAACTTTCCCGGTTGAGTCATATTTCATATGTGCTTCAATTATACTAATTGCTGACTGGAGGTGCCGTATTGAGTTGTATGTCGTGTGTTGTGTAACATGTTTTTTTGGCTTCTGAATAGGTGTTGAGTGCGCCAAGATGGTTGACAGTAATGTAGAAGGTCAAATGTGGAGCCCATGCGCGATGAACTGGGAGCGGTGAAGGGCAGATGAGAAGGCTTGACACACCAGAGGTCGGAAAACTGACTGTGCACGACTCACGTTGGGCACATGAAGAGCAATTGCACATGTGTGGAGATAGCATCGACAAGTCTCAGACAGGGTTGCACCAAGTATTGCGAGGCCTCGTGTAACATTCCCAGTGTTACCGCGCTAAACAACTCACTAAGCATGTCATGAGCATCAATTTTTTGTGTGATTGCATTTGGTCAACGGTAAAAAATAAAAATCGCGTAAGCGAAATAATCGATGAATACGTAAACGAAAAGTTCTCTGTTAGTTCATGTGTTTATTAAATAGGGTTGTAAACCCATTTTTATTGAATAAAAGTATTATGAACTTGTATGCGGCACTTAAATAAAGTTGGGAAGTGTAAAGTGTGTAGGTGTTGATGCAACTCTTATTGCCAGGAAATAAAATCGTTAGCCAATATTTTCAATAGCCTAGAAATGCAACTTGGCATCAAACCTAGCTTAAGAACTTAGTATATTTTTTCACGTTGTGGGCAGCTAGGCAGTGCCATGTTGGGCAATTTAGTTTGGGATTTCGGGTTAAGTAGTGGGGTGGTGTGTTAGCTCGGCTTGGCAGCCTCGTAGGTCAGCTCGAGCTTGGTAAGGATGGTTTAGGATTGGGAGCAACCAGTTAGTCGTTTTAGGGGCTTTAAAATTCATGCACAACACGTTTTCTGGTGGGCTTACGCGTGTGGCCGGCTGAGCCGCCTCGGCCTGGCCACTGCTGGCCGCTTCTGCTTGGGCCCACGGCAGCCACTGCCCTCCCCTTGTTCGCGCGCGGATGCGGCTGCTGCCGCGGTCAGCTCGTGTCATGACCGCGCATGGCGCCGCTGCTGCTGCCCCACCGTAGCCGCACTGCTGCTGCTGTCTCCCCGCGGCTGCATGCGTATGCGCTTGTCCACGCTGCCCCGCTGCCTCCCTCCCGCCCTGCACACGGTGACGCTGTTGCTGCCAAGTCAACAAATGTCGCATCCGTGCCCCGGTCCCAGTGCCGCCGCTGGCCGGTCGGTGGCTAAGCGCGCACGCCACGCTCTCCACTTCCTGCTCGCGCACGTCTTGGCGACCCCATCCCGACAGCGGAGGTGACCCGGGCACTGACCCTCCTCTCTCCTCTGCCACCATGGCTGCCGGAGCCGCGCTGTGTTTTTGGCGTGGGGGAGCCACCATGGTCCAATTCACCTTGCACGCTGACTCGTAGGCCAGTGCCTCAGTTGCCCGTCCCCACCCCGTTTCGAATCGCACACCATCGAGCCCTAATTTAGAGCATTCCTCCCCACTGTGCCGTTAAGGCCAAGGCCGCCATTAGCATGAGCAGCTCTCCGTTTGACCACCATGCGTCGAATTGGTGGCACCAATAGCTCCGCCTAGGACCCCTCTCCTCCGTGCGCACCCAAGTCGTAGCCCTAGGGCCGCCACCGCGCCGCTGGCACGATCGTGTCACTGCGGGTCGCCATTGAGCTCACCGTGCGCATGCGGCCAAGCTTGCTCGGGGCATCTCTGACCAAACCACCCCCACGGGTAGGTTCGTGGTGAGTCACTGGTGCTCACCGTTATTTCTACCGTTTCCCGTAAGCCGCAGCTCACCGGAACACTGTCGCCACCATTGCAGATCGCCGCCATCGCGGAGGAGCCGTTCTAGTGTGCCTCTGACCTTCCAACTGCCACCAGCCCATGCACGAGGTCCCGTAGTTGAGCGTCGGCTTCCTAGTTATGCTTTGGGGTTCCCTGGTCGGCCGGCGTAGCCGCCTAGTGCTGCTGCTTGCCGTGCCAGTGGGTGGGGAGGCGTCGGGACCTCCCTGTTGCGAAGGAGGGTTAGTACAAGGACCTTAGTGCATAAACGTGACTGGCGCAATAGTGTAGTTAGCGGTCATGTAAAACAGCTCAAGTCCAAGGGCTCTTTAGCAATTGTGCCAGCACGCGCGGGGGCTCCCCCGCCTAGGCCACTTCCGCACGTGGGCCGCCTCGCATGGTTGGGCCACGCGTGCGCGCGCTGCGCGCGGGTGGGCCGTCTGGTGCAGGCCGCGCCAAGGGATTTAGCTTTCCTTTTTTCTAGCGAATTAGTAATGGCTTTTTAAATTAGTTGTTGAGTTGAACTTGGATAATTAATATCAAATTGTGTACGTGTCCAAAAATCGTGAAACCACTTTAGTTGAGTTCCTAAATCCATGATCTACCTAATGGTATAATTAGTTTATATGTTTATGTGATGATGCTGGGATGTATTAAATTATTTAGAAAGACTTAATATCACTAGGAGTATATTTGTAGGAACTTTTGTGGAAAATCGGTAGTAGCGTTGATCATGGAATCTTCACAGTAGCCTCGTTGTATCATCATGTGCGTGCTAGAAATTTTGTAGCGTTGGATTAGACCGTTCATATGATAGCGAAATCGCCATTAAAACGAATATAAATAAAAAGCATATTATCGGCTTGTAAAATGAAGCAACTGTAAGATGAGTTGACATCCTAATTGATGAAGATGATAGATAGCTTGTTACCTTAGTCATTAGAGCTAGTTTTATAGCTTAGCATGTGTGTTGCATTTTAAGAGCTGTTGTTGCCTTAATGCTAATGTTGCATCATTATCGCATGCATGTAGAGAACGACCTGGTGGAGTTCAGGATCATCAAAGATCAGGAGTACGAGGAGATCGTCGAGGAGTACGAGGAGGAGATCTTCGTGCCGGAGGAGTTCCAGGAGCCGCCCGTGACTAACACCACTGACCTTGCACCTGCCCAAGGCAAGCCCCGGTGCATAACCTATATTTTTTATAATCATTATATATATATGTGGTGCATTTACGTTGTAAGAATTTTATGATACCCATGTATATATATATACCTATGATTCTTACTAGTGCAGGATCGTGTAGTTGCTATGCTTAGGTTTATCGGTAGCGTGGGTAACCTATCGTTACTCACAACAAGCGATTATTATTATCATAAATCTCAAAATAAAATGGTGGAAAGGAAATGGTGACCGGCCAAGGATGTGGTATGGGTATTGGTGGGTGTAATAGGTTGTGTCCCGCGATCACGGGGCATAGCTTGGTTGCACTGTTTTCCCTATCTGTGTCGATTAAGGATCATTCGTTTCATGGACCTTGGTCAAGTTACAAACTTATTATCCCAAGCACATACTTGGTTATTCGAGCGGGAAGGCTTGTTACTCTCTTGTCATGGGCTCTGGCTCTTTTCCGACCGACTGATTGGAGGCGGGGATAGGTGGAGGTCTAAGCACCACTTGAGACAGGGCCTCAAGTGTGAGGGCTTGGAGTCTAAGTTTGGACGGGACTTGGAACTTGTGATAGGAGTGGAGCGGGTTGGTCTTGCTTGTGCCTGGGGTGCAAGCGAGACGTGTGTTTTCGGGGTACCTAGCTAGGCACATTGATTCATGAATCATTGTTTCTACGTGACGGTACGGCTTGACTACGCTCTGGCACCATAGTAAGAACTGACATATGAAAGATGGAAAAATCGCTCCGATTGCTCAACCCTTGCTTGAATATAAAACATGTGCTTACTTAGTATGTTGGATAATGAATAAAACACAGCTGCTATTGATCTAATGAAATAAGGACACGCTCTTAGCATTGCTTTCCGCAAACAAGAAACCCACACAGCCATAAAGCCTATCATATTCCTTGAGAGTTGAGAAATATATTCCCTAGTCGGGTAAGTTTTACGAGTACATTGAGTACTTAGGGTTATTTTACCCTTGTTGTAGGTGCACCTTGAGAAGTTAGACCTTGTGTGGAGGATTCTTCTGGTGGGCACAGATGAATCCTCATATCGTACCGCTAGATGTTGATTTTATTTCCGCTGTTTAATTTATCGCACTCTGAATTCTAGTATTGTAATAAATGATTTCTGAGACTCTATGATGTATGAAATGGACTAAGCATTGTAAGTTTGTACTCATTATTGGATCCTAGATGTAAAATATGGATTGTTCGAGTTCTCCTGTTGGGTGTGCTCGACGGAACTGCTCGATCTAACTCCCTTTCGGGGTACTTAGTGTCAAGTGGAAGACAAGTGCCTCCAAAAGCATGTTAAATCGGACGGTTCTACCACACCTCGCGAGTTATTGGTGGACCACCGGGACGAGGACATGGTGGTTGGACATGCGTTGACATCAGTGAGTCACACTTTGGACAAGTTTTTGCTAGTTTTGGTCTCAAAACTAGGTGTGAATGCTTTGGTGGTTTGGGTCTCAAAACCATCAAAGTAGGGTTTGATGGTTTGTGTAACATCCCTGAAATTCAAACATCCAAAAATCACAACTATAAAATTTTTCTTAAATAAACCATTGCATGGTGAGTGTACATACTAGGAAACCATCTTGTAGTTACACAAGTAGATCCCAAGGTAGAGGTGTGAGCATTGCATTTTAAATTACTTCATGTGAGTTGCTTCTTTTTGGTTTATGTGATGCAACTAAAAGCAACCAGATAATCTTTATAATAAATTCTTGTGTGTGTGTGTGCCAAACCTTGGAAGTGGACCCCACCACCCTAGCCCCTAGTGGACCACCCCTAAGGGTGTGTACATGCTTGACACACATGTATACACACATAGGAACCATGGTTTAGCATAGAAATATAAGAAAGGAAATAGAAAAGACTTTAGAATAAAAGGAGAAATGGAAAGGCCTTTTCGGCTTGGATCACCAGCTAGCCTATCCGCTCCCAAGCCGGCCCAGCACAGAAGCTGGCCCGCCAAGCAAGCCGCCCGCACCTACAGCCAAGCGTAGCCCCCCGTGCGCAGCCGCAGCCTAGCAGGCCAGCACTGGTCAAAGTCAGCCGCAACCGGCCCAACCCCCGCCAAGCCAGCCCAACCGAGCGACCTGGCCCACCCCACTTCACCATGTCACGACAAGACGATGCCGTCATCTTATCCCCACGCCGCTGCCAGGAGGGCCCCATTCGTCATCCCCTTCATCTCAAGCCCTCCTCTACTTTCACCAAAAGAAGAGCACCGGCGCCCGCTAGGGAATCCTAGGCAACCAGGGCTGCTCCCGGCTGTTCGCCTGCGCCACCTACCACACCAGCGCCCCGATGAAGGCCACATGCATGATTCGCACCCGCGCCTCCCCTTTTTCCGTTCAAACTTGGCCGAGGTGACGTCACCCGCCGTGGCCCGAGCTGCTGACGCCAAGGCATCCGTCGACGCCCGAGAGCGAACGCGGAGCCGCTCAAGGTTGCGCAGCGCGCCAACCCTAGACCATTGCATCCTGGCCCTCCACGTACCCCTCCTTCACCCTTCACCATTTGCTGAAACACCATGGCCGGGCTTGGCTATATAAGTCGCCCAGTGCCCCAGCCCCAAACCCTGTCGCCACTGCCACCTCGTGGCAACCCACCGACCGTGTCAAGCCAAGGAGAAGGGAGGATGTGGCAAGGAGAAGGGAGACAAAGGAAGAGAAGGAGAACCCGGCACTAGAGCTGTTCATGATCGCTAAAGGCAAGGACGACGTTGCGGTCGTCTTCATCTCGAGAGGAGTCGGCACAGCACTGCTTCCGGTCGCCACCGCACCGAATCGCCCTGCACCAGTAGGCTTCGACTTTGCCACCACCAGTGAGCCGATGTTGTCCTAATTTCCTTCCTCTGTTCGCCGCTGCCGTGCACGGCCAGCACTGCCTCGCCGTTCCCGCACAGGGGATGACCAAGGCCGCAGTAGCGCTGCACACATGCACGGGCACGAGCGCGACCACCGCCTGGCCTTGCTGAGCCATAGGGGCTCGAGAACGTCAGCGCCTCGCAGAGCGGTTGCATGTGCGCGCCATGGCCGGACCCGCCTTGGAGAGGCCCCGTTCTACGTATCCTAGATCAGTAGAGGTAGAGGTAGGAGCACTGCTCGTTTTGCCCTGTCAAGGAACACATCATGCGCAAGGAGAGGGAGTAAGAGGAGCATGGGAGCCGCTGGTTGCCTCCGCCTCGTCAAGGTCGACACGACCCATGGTGCCGTTGTGGCGAGGCCATTCCGACAGACTCCGGGCGCCCTGCTCAATGAGGGATGGTCGTCGAGCTCCGCCCAGACCCCACAAACCCAGCCGAGCAACCGAAAGTGGAAAAAGGCCCTACCTTGACCTGGCTTGACGGAACCATGCGCCGCCGGAGCTTCGCCGTG
The DNA here is from genome assembly GCA_038087645.1 of Saccharum hybrid cultivar R570. NCBI lineage: Eukaryota > Viridiplantae > Streptophyta > Magnoliopsida > Poales > Poaceae > Saccharum > Saccharum hybrid cultivar. Next base: position 10,404,394 of record JAQSUU010000703.1, read on the forward strand.
GCCTTTGCCACGGAGCGGACTCCGCCGCGAGTTTTGGTCACCGCCACTAGCATCGTAGACCTCCTGGCATTCCCAATCAACAAAAAATAGCTGCCTTTGGCTTCCCTTGGGGACTGTAGCTGCCACACCGTGACCCACCACCGTCGCGGAGCATACGCCGGCCGCCGAAGATGCCAAGCCACCGCCCTGGGGCCTCATTGTGCTAGCTAGGGGTCCTTGTAGCCGAAGGGTCACGTGAAGTCGGTGCCAAGCCATCGAGGCACGAAGAAGCGCGAGCTCGCTGCTGGCGCAGCGCCGCCGTAAGAGTAAGGGAGGCCAAGGGGGAGGAGCTGGGCCACTACATGGATGCGGTCCGCGGTGAGTTGAGGGAGGAGAAGGGCGAGTGAACTTGGTCTGTGGTGCACCGCACCTACGGCCTATGCACCCACACCTACGCATCCACCGTGAGCTACGCCCCAGTGAGCCAAGCCTATGGGAGTCTAGTGCCCCACGTGGCCATCTCCATTGCCTAACACATGTCCAGGCCGGGCTAGCCCAGCACGACCCAACCCAGCCCAGTCGAGCCCAATCAAGGCCCGGACCCACACGTCAGTAGCACTACCACCTCAGCCTGTCACAGCATGCCACGTGTCGGCCCAGGGATTTTTCACTCTTTTATCTTTTTCAAAATACAATTTAAACTTCGGACATTCATAACTAATTCATTAGAGCTTAGAAAAATATGAAACCAGAGTCCAAATTTTCCTAAAATCAAGCTCTACATCATAGGCTTATGTTTGAGTGCATTTGGATCTTTTGTCTTTCAGTTTCTTCTTTGTGCTCAACTATAGGAGCCACTTACATGGCTATATGTTCCGTTCGATAGACCCGAAGGAGCCACCGACTGAGGACTTCGACCCTGACTACACCGAGGAGTTGGGAGACAACCTGCCAGGTGCCATGTCCCACCCAACCTCGTAGAATCCTATTAGACATGCTACAATATAGATGCTAGTGCTTTCCTTTTGATACAAATAAACTGTGATAGGTTGCATGGTAGAATTTGCTTTTGAGCCATTACCTTGTCGCAACCTATTCCCCTGCACACCCACTGATAGGCTAGATGCTCGTATTCTATTTACTGCTTTACTTTTACTATGCATTATATCTGTGACGTGATGCTCGGTGATGGAGCGACGTAAGTGGTTAAGGCACGAGGTGCCGTTAACTTGGTAATAACCAGATAATGAACTTGGGGAGATCTTGGTGTGCGTCTTGGGTGCGTGGTGAGGGTCGAATCAACCAAGCAGGATTTTACGACGAGTCATGGGACGAGTCTTGTTGGGAAATGCTACCTAGGAATTTTCCACGAGAGGTACCTGTGGCGGGTGCATGTGACAGGGAGAGATCCCGGGGTGGAGTGTCTTTGTGGGACGAAGCCTCGGGATGGAGGTGCTATTTTAGCACGGGGCACTAGATGTCTCGTCGAGCGGGGCATTGGTTCACCCCTCATGAAGACGTCATGTTCAGTCACCCTAAGGACTGATATGTTCTGTGGACCGGGTCTTAGGAACCTACGCCCCACTCGCCCTTACCATGGAAATAGCATGGATGTATGACCTGCTAGCGTGGTGCCACTACTACTAGGTGGTTAGCAGATATTGTAGGGAGGTACAGGCAAGAGGACCCACGCCTTCCTAAGACAGCGTAGTGACCTTGGGGGCTCGGTACTATGTCTCACAGTCTCAGTACGCCGGTGGTACTCCGGCGTGGCCCCAGTTCTGAGTGGTAGGGTGGCATCATGTCTATTTGGAAGGCAGCCCGGAATCAGCCTAAACAAGGCGCATCGTTGATGATGGTGATCTTGTGGGTAGTGTAAACCTCTGCAGAGTCTGGTTGATTGATCGATACATAAGCCAACTTGTCGGCTATGGACCTTTCCTAAGTACAACTTCACTTGACTAGAGATTGAAGTCCTTTCTATCTTCCGCCGGGTTTGGTGTTGGTTTTCGGCTTGTGCCGTTGAGGCAAGGTACAAGCGGGAGTCGTCCTTGTCGCCTAGAGAGTGTGAGAGTGTGGTGAGATGTCTATGATGGGATGGGAGGACGTGTGGAGGAGATGGGTTAAAACTTGATGAAATACTATTATAAAAATGTGACTCACTCGCATAGGAAAAACTATAGCCATAATAGGTCCTTTTGTTTACCCTTCTGCATTCCACCTACCACAAAGCTACGCAAAGCATAGGGTGGGAGCCAGTGGCCAGTACAAATTGTATTGAAGGATTTTTGGCAGGTCCTAAGCCCGAGTACGACTACGAGGGCGATGACTGGGAGGAGTAGGAGTCTTGTCCTTCGCTCGAGTTGGTGCATGGAGATGAAGACCGTGTCCATTGTCGTTCTACTTTGATGCTGTTCCAAATGCTGTGTGTCGAGTGATTCTACTAAGTGGCGATGTAATAATGAGTAAACCTTACTATGGTACCTTCTTTTTTTCGATGTTTGACTATGTTATCGACTGAGATTTGGATAATGTGATGGAATGATCGTCTGGGACTATCATGTTATACTTAGTATCTGTGGATTTCCCTTCGTGGAAATTGGAATCATTTCAGTTGGTATTAGAGTCATACTTGACCCTAGGACGAGACCCTTAGGTATGGATGTTAGCATTATTAGTGGAACCTATCACTATCGGTTATATTAACGACCATGCATCCTTTTATTGCATGGCTTACCTCTTTTTTACACTGTTTCACCTTACTTCGGTCTGCTAACCCCGTCCTTATAGTTGATTTGTAGATGGCACCTGTTGTTGAGCTTCCCATCGATGGTCTGAGCTACTGTGGGTTCGCTCAGATGTTGTACGACATCCTAGACGAGCTTGGTGTCCCCACGGAGTGAATTGAGTACGTTATTTGGGGCGAGCCTAGACCTGACGGACTTTAGGGCCACATCATCGTGCACCTCAAGGTCCCTACTAGCGAGTTCATGCCCGAGCTACACGCCTTTGAGGAGCTGTAGGTGGAGACCTCCATCACCGCTTGTGTTCAGTCTGTCTCACGTTCGGCCCTCCGCCGCATGATGCGTGACACACACAAGTACCTGAAGAGAGGCCTGTACCGTCTACTTCCCTGAGCCTTGGACCTCACTCAAAGTACCAAGAGGCAGATCTTGGCCACTAATCAGGCCACCCATGCTAAGGAGGACCCCTGTATTTAGGCCTCCGGATAGTATATCCTCTATCAGGACAGGTACATCATGGAGGTCAAGATGCAGAACTATCGATACTAGGACATGCTGTTCTAGGCCGATGATGCCTTTCTCGTGGAGGAGAAGAAGCAGGAGATGTTGATCAGCACCGTCTAGATGGAGCCTAAGGGCTACGACAGGATGAAGGCATTCTACAAGGCCTGTGAGAACTCACTCCGGGAGAAGATCGCCGATCTGAAGGACAAGGTCGGAGACTTCAGGCTACACAACAATTACCTTGACTCCAAGGTACTCAAGCTCGAGGATAGGATCGAGCGACGGAGGATGGACCTGAGGGGGCTCTGCGAGAAGGAGAAGCAGTGTGCCATCAGGAAGCTATACCTGGAGACTCGTTGCGACATGCTAGAGAAGGAGATCGTCAAATCCAATGTCGCTACCGCCCACAACTATTGCCACCTTGTGGAGTACATGAAGTACACGGAGTTCCACAAGGATAAGGCTAATAGGATGGGCCAGGCTTGGATTGACTCTGATCGCAAGCGCGTCAAGGAGATCGCGAGGGTGCAGGATGTCCTCCCACCTAGGATGTGCAAGAAGGCGCGCAAGCAGGCCTTTCGTGTTGAGCCTACCTAGCTCAACCTGAAGGCTTGCTCGTTCGAGGACTACCCCGAGACCCTGAGGACCGTGTAGTTGGACGCCGCCTTGGAGTATATCTCTCGGATGCACCGCACTGACACTGAGCTTCAGGCCATGGAGGCTGGCCCCTCTTCACCACCACTTACCCTAGGACAGGAGTAGCTACCCTCCGCTTGATCACTTAATAGTGTAGTAGTAGCCATGATGAGCCCTACGTGGCCAAGAGACATGACTCACTTTTAGGAGTAGAGTAGATTGTCCCTCTTTTGATACTACCTGCATGTAGTATGATCTCGCGAGTCTGCTAGTGTAGTTGCTGGAGACATTGCCATGTAATGAATGCTTGGATCTTAGTGCTTCTTATGGTTGTTATTGCTTCTTTGTTTGAGTGCTGGGTAGAACCTTTTTAAAATGATGATAAACTGTCTAATCACTTAATCCTGACCTAACCCTTGCAGCAAGATGTCGTGTCATCGTTCTGAGCACTTGAACTGCCATCCCTTCTCCCATGCCCATGGACCATGGTCGTGGCCATGGCCACGGTCGTGGACGCAGAAGAGGTTGTGCCCCCATCGCCTTCAACCTCAAGGAGGAAGAGCTCGTCCACGAGGAGCAGCTTATGGAGGAGCCTGCCAGGGAGGGAGGCGCTACACAGCTTGGAGAGGACTCTCCACCTGGGGGTGAGGATGCACCACCACCACCACTACCACCACTTCTGGCTGAGGTAATGGACCGCCAGACTCATCTCATGGAGACACTGGCTGACGGTCTGTTGCGCCGCAACAGAGGTCCACCTAATGACTTCTAGAGGAAGCTAGGGGGTTTCCTCAAGCTGAGGCCCCCTACCTTTGACAACGCTGACGATGACCCCATTGCTGCCAAGGATTGGCTGCACGAGATGGAGAAGAAGCTAGACCTCACCACTTGCTCCGACGAGGAGTGTGTGGGAGTCACTGCCCACCAGCTCATCGGCGCCGCACGCGCATGGTGGGATAGCTATTGTGACACCCACGAGGATCCCAAGAGCATCTCTTGGGAGGAGTTCGCTGAGGCCTTCCACGAGCACCACATGCCCGAGGGTGTCATGGATGCCAAGGTTGAGGAGTTTTGTAACATCTCCTAGGGCACCCAAAAGATCCAGGAGTATGCCACCCGCTTCACTCGCATGATGAGGTACACTCCAGGTGAGACAAACACTGAGAAGAAGAAGATGTACTTCTTCAAGAAGGGGTTGAACTCATGCCTCAAGATGGCCCTCTCAAGTCATACTTGCGACATCCTCCGTGAGATGATCAACAAGGTGTTAGAGATGGAGAGGGATTGTCTGGAGGCGGACGCCCTCTACAAGGAGAAGAAGCATTGGGCCAAGAACTCCTCTTGTACCCCGGCTTCCCAGAGGCCACATGCACATGCGTTGCCTCAGTCCTGTCCTCACTCTGTCCAGGGAGCTACACCTGCTTCGAGCCATGGAGGTGGTACCTACACCACCAACTACCACCGCCCCGCTCAAAGTCGCCCTGCCTAGAGCCCGAGCACGTGGAAGGCCCCTGCGCCCACCGCCAGAGGCAGTGTGCCCTTCGCGTGCTTCACCTTTGGTCAGCTAGGCCACAAGGTGGCCAACTATCCATCAAGGGTCACCGCACCACCAGCGTTGACCCCTGCGAGACAGGCACCAACCCAGGGAGCGCCTCGCAAGCCTGCTGTGGGAGCCACCCATGGCCGTCTCACTCACTTGACCACTCAGGATGCCCCGACGTGGTGTACGGTATGTTCTTAGTACAGGGAGTTATGGCTTTAGTACTATTTGATTCTGGTGCTACATGTTCATATGTATCCTCTAAGTTTGCACAAGAGCATAACCTACCGGTGACACCATGGAGTATACCCATAGACACCATATCCCCCTTAGGCAACATCAGATGCACCAAGAGATGTCAAGGAGTGACTATCACCATAGAGGGTTTGCACCTTTCTAGCCGATCTCACCTTGCTTTCGTTAGATGTTCTAGATGTCATATTAGGGATGGATTGGTTGACTCAACACAGGGGAGTGATATCCTGCTCGTCGAGATATGTGGAGATGACACATCCGAGTGGTCGGGTAATTAGATGTGAGCCCAACCATGAGAAGAAGGCTCCCATGTTGTGTACCATGGAGGCCAAGACAGTTGAGGAGCTGCCCGTTGTGAACAAGTACTCTAATGTGTTTTCCGAGGAGTTGCCAGGTATGCCACCTGATCGGGATGTGGAGTTTGTGATTGACATACTACTAGGTACCGTGCCTATTGCTAAGAGGCCCTATCGCATGTCAGTCGATGAGCTAAAGGAGCTCAAGAAATAGCTCAAGGAGTTATCCGACAAGGGGTACATTAGACCTAGTGCTTCACCATGGGGTTCACCTATCTTGTTTGTGAAGAAGAAGGATGGTCCCATGAGGATGTGCATTGATTATCAGAATCTAAATGCCATAATAGTCAAGAACAAGTACCCTCTACCAAGGATAGATGACCTCCTGGACCAGCTGCGGAATGCTAAGTTCTTTTCCAAGATTGATCTCAGATCTGGGTATCATCAGATGAAGATCAGATCAGAGGGCATTCCCAAGACAGGCTTTGTCACTAGATACGGGTAGTATGAGTTCACCGTCGTGTCCTTCGGACTCACGAATGCCCCATCCTACTTCATGAATATGATGAACAAGGTGTTCATGGATGAGCTAGATAAGTTCGTTGTGGTGTTCATTGATGACATCCTTGTCTATTCTTCTACCGCCGAAGAGCATGAGCAGCACTTGAGAGTAATTCTGGAGAAGCTGAGGTAGAACCAGCTATATGCCAAGTTCAACAAACATGAGTTCTAGCTTGAAGAAGTCGCCTTCTTGGCCATGTTCTTACTACTAAGGGAGTCGCTATTGATCCCACCAAGATTGAGGCTGTGAAAGAGTGGGAGCAACCCTGCAATGTGTCTGACATCCGTAGTTTTCTCGGGTTGGCCGGTTACTATCGTCGTTTCATTGAGAATTTCTCCAAGATAGCCAAGCCCATGACCAGCCTTTTGAAGAAGACCAATGAGTTGAGTAGACGCCCGAGTGCGAGCAAAGCTTCCAGACCTTGAAGCAGAACCTTACCACCACTCTTATACTTGCCTTGCCTAATATCCAGAAAGACTTCATGGTCTATTGTGATGCCTCCAGATAGGGACTTGGTTGTGTTCTAATGCAGAGTGGGAGAGTTATAGCTTATGCGTCCTGACAATTGAAGACCATGAGCAATGCTACCTGACCCACGACCTTGAGCTTGCAGCAGTTGTGCATGCCTTGAAGATCTAGAGACACTACTTGATCGGGAACAAACGTGAAACTATACCGATCATAAGAGCCTAAAGTACTTCACTCAAGAAGATCTAAACATGAGACAGCGCCGGTGGCTAGAGTTGATTAAGGACTACGACCTAGAGATTCACTATCATCTGGGGAAAGCTAATGTAGTCGCTGATGCCCTAAGCCGCAAGAGCTACTGCATAGTCTGTCCATGGAAGCCGTACCGCCCGAGTTGTGTCAGGAGATGGGTGACCTTCAGTTAGAGATCCTACCAAAAGGGATGCTGAACGAGTTGTGGGTACGATACGATCTGGAAGATCAGATCTGCAAGGCCCAGCAAAACTATCATGTGATCTAGAAGCTTCGCAAGATAATGAAGCGAGGCACGTCTCCTTGGTTTTGTGAAGATGAACGAGGGGTGTGTTGGTGCAAGGACAAAATCTATGTACCTTGTGATAAAGCCATACGTGAGGAGATTCTGTCAGAAGCACACAATTCCAAGTACTGCATCCACCCAGGCAGCACAAAGATGTATGCTAACTTGCGAAAGATGTTCTAGTGGAAGAACATGAAGAGGGATATTGCAGGGCACGTCACACGATGCGACACCTGCAATAGAATCAAGTCCGAGCACCAAAAACTGGCTAGATTGCTGAAACCCTTGGATGTACCAACATGGAAGTGGGAGAGCATATCTATGGACTTTATCGTGGGTTTGCCTCGAACCCTGAAAGGCCATGACTCTATCTGGGTGATTGTGGATAGATTGACCAAGGTAGCACACTTCTTGCCAGTCAAGACTGACTACCATGTAGATAAGCTAGTAGATTTGTATGTGGACAACATCCTTAGACTCCACAGAGCACCTGTTAGCATCGTATCTGATCGAGGAACTCAATGGGTGTCCAAATTCTGGTAGAGTCTGCATAAGGCAATTGGCTCCCAACTAGACTATAGCACCACTTACCACCCAAAGATCGATGGGTAGACAGAGAGAGTGAATTAGATTTTGGAGGATATGCTCCGAGCTTTGCGTACTGAAGTATGGGTCAGATTGGGAGAAGAGCTTGTCACACGTTGAGTTCTCCTATAACACCAGCTACCAGGCTAGCCTCCAAATGTCACCTTTTGAGGCTTTGTATGGAAGGAAATGCAGGACCCCATTGATGTGGTCAGGGGTTGGAGATAGGGCATTCTTTGGCCCTACAAAGATCAAGGAGGCCGAAGAAGGAGTCGCCCAAGTGTGAGAGAACCTGAGGATTGCTCAAAGCCGACAGAAGAGTTATGCGGATAACCTTCGGAGAGATCTCAAGTTCTAGGTTGGAGACTATGTCTACCTCAAGGTCTCACCACTTCGTGGCACTTTTCCATTTCCATGTGAAAGGGAAGTTGGCACCAAGGTTCGTACGGCCCTACCGTATTGGTAAGAGGATTGGGAAATTGGCCTATAAGCTAGAGTTGCCCGAAGAGTTAGCAGGGGTACACCTAGTGTTCCATGTATCCCAGCTACGCAAGTGCTTGAAGCTACCTGAGGAGCAAGTACCCACCGAGGCACTAGACCTTCAAGACACACTAGAGTACCGAGAGTACCTCGTTCAGATACTTGACTGAGCTACCAAGGAGACGAGGAGCACAACTATACCAATGTGTAAGGTATTATGGAGGAATCACACTGAACGAGAGGCCACTTGGGAGAAAGAGTCAGAACTTCGGTTGCGTTACCCCTACCTCTTCGAAAGGTACGTCACACCTTAAATCTCGGGATGAGATTCCTGTGAGGGGGAGGACTGTAACTTCCCTAAAATTCAAACATCCAAAAATCAAAACTACAATTTTTTTTCTTAAATAAACCATTACATGGTGAGTGTACATGCTAGGAAACCATCTTGTAGTTGCACAAGTAGATCCCAAGGTAGAGGTGTGAGCATTGCATTTTAATTACTTCATGTGAGTTGCTTCTTTTTGGTTTATGTGATGCAACTAAAAGCAACCAGATAATCTTTATAATAAATTCTTGTGTCTTTGTGTGTTAACCCTTGGAAGTGGACCCCACCACCCTAGCCCCTAGTGGACCACCCCTAAGGGTGTGTACATGCTTGGCACACATGTATACACACATAGAACCATGGTTTATCATAGACATAGAAGAAAGGAAATAGAAAAGACTTTAGAATAAAAGGAGAAATGGAAAGGCCCTTTCAGCTTGGATCACCAGCCAGCCTATTTGCTCCCAAGCCGACCCAGCATAGAAGCTAGCCCACCAAGCAAAGCCACCCGCACCCACAGCCGAGCGCAGCCACAGCCGCAGCCTAGCTCCAGCCAAAGTCAGCCACAGCTGGCCCAGCCCTCACCAAGCCAGTCCAACCGAGCGACTTGGCCCGCCCCGCTTCACCACGTCGCGATGAGATGATGCCATCGTCTTCTCCCCACGCCGCTACTAGGAGGGCCCCATTCGTCATCCCCTTCCCCTCAACCCCTCCTCTGCTTTCGCCAAAAGCAGAGCACCGGCGCCCGTTAGGGAATCCTAGGTGACCAGGGTTCCTCTCGGCTTGTCCGCCTATGCCACCTACCACACCAATGGTCAGATGAAGGCCATGTCTATGATCCACACCTACGCCTCCCCTTTTTCCGTTCAAACTTGGTCGGGGTGACGTCGCTCGCCGTGGCCTAAGCTGCTGACACCATGGCATCCGCCCCCTTTTCCGCCAGCGCCTGAGAGCCAACGCGGAGCTGCTCAAGGTTGCATAGCGCACCAACCCTAGCCCAGTGCATCCTAGCTCTCCACGTACCCCTCCTTTGCCCTCCACCGTTTGTCACAACACCATGGTTAGGCTCGGCTATATAAGCCACCCGGTGCCCTAGCCCCTAAACCCTCTCACCGTCGCCACCTTATGGCAACCCACCGACCGTGCCAAGCCAAGGAGAAGGGAGGAGGAGGCAAGGAGAAGGGAGACGAAGGAAGAGGAGGAGAACCCACCACCAGAGACGTTGGTGATCACCGGAGGCAAGGACGACGCTGCAGTCATCTTCATCTAAGGAGTCGGCACGGCACTACTTCCGATCGCCACCACACCAAATCGCCCTGCACTAGTAGCCTCTGACTTTGCCACCATCAGTGAGCCACCATTGTCCTGATGCCCTTCCTCTGTTCGCCGCTGCCGTGCACGGCCAGCACCGCCTTGCCGTTCTCACATAGGAGATGACTAAGGCCATAGTAGCGCTACACACACGCATGGGCATGAGCGCAATCGCCGCCTGGCCTTGTTGAGCCGTAGGGGCTCGAGAACGCTAGCACCTCGTAGAGCGGCTGCACGTGTGCGCCATGGCCAGACCTGCCATGGCGAGGCCCCGTTCTATGTATCCTGGACTGGTAGAGGTAAGGGTAGGAGCACTGCTCGTTTTGCCCCGTTGGAGAACACATCGTGTGCAAGGAGAGGGAGCAAGAGGAGCATGGGAGCCGCTGGTTGCCTTCACCTCATCAGGGTCAACGCGCCCCATGGTGCCATCATGGCGAGGCCGTTCTAGCAGACTCCGGCTGCCCCACTCGACGAGGGATGGCCGTCGAGCTCTGCTTGGACTGCGTGAACCCAACCGAGCAGTCGAAAGGGGAAAAAGCCCCTGCCTTGATCGGCTCAATGGAACCACGCGCCGCCGGAGCTCCGCCATGGCCTTTGCCATGGAGCGGACTCCACTACGGGTTTTGGTCACCACCGCTAGCACCGTAGCCCTCCTGGCGTTCCTAATCGATAAGAAATAGCTGCCTTGGCTTCCCTTGGGGGCCGTAGTTGCCACACCGTGACCCGCCACTGCCGTCGAGCATACGCCGACTGCCAGAGATGCCAAGCCACCGCCCTGGGCCCCGAGCGCTGCCGCGAGAGCAAGGGAGGCCAAGGGGGAGGAGCTAGGCCACCGCATGGACGCGGTCCACGATGAGTTGAGGGAGGAGAAGGGCGAGTGAACCTGGGCTATGGGGCACCGCGCCTGCGGCCTATACACCCACACCTATGTGTCCATCGTGAGCCGCACCCTAGTGAGCCAAGCCCGGTGGGAGTCCAGTGCGCCACGTGGCCGTCTCCTCTGCCTGACACGTGTCCAGGCCGGGCTAGCCCAACACGGCCCAAGTCCAGCCCAACCCCGCCCAGTCGAGCCCAGTCAAGGCCCGGTCAACGTTGACCGTCGATCGGACCCACACGTCTGTAGCACTGTCACAGCATGCCACATGTCAGCCCAGGGATTTTTCTCTCTCTTTTATCTTTTTTCAAAATACAATTTAAACTTCAGAAATTCATAAGTAATTCATTAGAGCTTAGAAAAATACAAAACCAGAGTCCAAAATTTCCTAAAATCAAGCTCTACATCATAAGCTTATGTTTGAGTGCATTTGGATCTTTTGTTTTTTCAGTTGCTTCTTTGTGCTCATCTATAGGAGCCACTTACGCGGCTATATGTTTCGTTTGATAGACCCGGAGGAGCCGCCGACTGAGGACTTTGACCCCACTACACCGAGGACTTGGGAGACAACCTGCCAGGTGCCACATCCCACCTAACCTCATAGAATCCTATTATACATGCTACAATATAGATGCTAGTGCTTTACTTTTGATGCAAATAAACTGTGATAGGTTGCATGGTAGAATTTGCTTTTGAGCCATTACCTTGTCGCAACCTATTCCCCTACACACTCGTTGATAGGCTAGATGCTTGCATTCTACTTACTGCTTTACTTGTACTATAAATTATATCTATGATGTGATGCTTGGTGAAGGAGTGACGTAAGTGGTTAAGGCATGAGGTGTCGTTAACTTGGTAATAAACGAATAATAAACTTGGAGAGATCTTGGCGTGCGTCTTGGGTGTGTGGTGAGGGTCGAGTCGACCGAGCAAGATTTTATGACGAGTCGTGGGACGAGTCTTGCCGGGGAATGCTACTTGGGCATTTCCCACAAGAGGTACTGTGGCAGATACATGTGATAGGGAGAGATCCTAGGGTGGAGTGTCTTTGTGGGATGAAGCCCTAGGATGGAGGTGATGTTTTAGCACGGGGCACTAGATGTCCCGTCGAGTGGGGCATCAGTTTACCCCTCGTGAAGACGTCATGTTCGGTCACCCTAAGGACTAATATGTTCTGTGGACCAGGTCTTAGGAACCTACGCCCCGCTCGCCCTTACCATGGAAATGGGACGGATGTACGACCTGCTAGCATGGTGCCACTACTACTAGGTGGTTAGTGGATAGTGTAGGGAGGTACGGGCAAGAGGACCCACACCCTCCTAAGACAGCGTAGTGCCTTGGGGGCTCGGTACTACGTCTCATAGTCTCAGTACGCCGGTGGTACTCTGGCGTGGCCACGGTTCTGAGTGGTAGGGTGGCATCATGTCTATTTTGAAGGCAGCCCGGAATCAGCCTAGATGAGGCGCATCATCGATGATGGTGGTCTTGTGGGTAGTGTAAACCTCTGCAGAGTCTGGTTGATCGATCGATACATAAGCCGACTTGTCAGCTATGGACCTTTCCTAAGTACAGCTTCACTTGACTAGAGATTGGAGTCCTTTCTATCTTCCCCTGGGTTTGGTGTTGGTTTTCGGTTTTGGTCGTTGAGGCAAGGTACAAGTAAGAGCCGTCCTTGTCGCCTAGAGAGTGTGAGTGTGGTGAGATGTGTGTGATGGGATGAGAGGATGTGTGGAGGAAATGGGTTAAAACTTGATGAAATACTATTATAAAAAGGTGACTCACTCTCATAGGAAAAACTATAGCCATAACAGGTGCTTTTGTTTACCCTTCTGCATTCCACCTACCACAAAGCAGCGTAAAGCATAGGGTTGGAGCTAGTGGCCAGTACAAATCGTACGAAAAGATTTTTGGCAGGTTCTAAGCCCAAGTATGACTACGAGGGCGATGACTGGGAGGAGTAGGACTCTTGTCCTTCGTTCGAGTTGGTGCGTGGAGATGAAGACCGCGTCTGTTGCTGTTCTACTTTGATGCTGTTCCAAATGCTGTGTGTCGAGTGATTCTGCCAAGTGGCGATGTAATAATGAGTAAACCTTACTATGGTACCTTCTTTTATTCGATGTTTGGCTATGTTATCGATTGAGATTTGGATTATGTGATGGAATGATTGTCTGGGACTATCACGTTATACTTCGTATATGTGGATTTTCCTTCTGTGGAAATCGGGATCGTTTCGGTTTGAACCTCAGAACCATCGAAGGATGGTTTGTTGGTTTGTGCCTCAAAACCAGACGTGGACAATTTGGTCATTTTGGCCTCAAAACCATCGGCGATAGGTTTGACCGGTTTAGGCCTCAAAACCGAGGAGCGATAGATCGGCGAACATATGGTGGAATCTTGGAGCTTGCGTTGAGGTGAAGCAGAGTCGAGAAAGGCACCGGCTCCATTGGATTGTTGAAGAAAAAGTTAGACGGTTTTATTGATGGGGGGCGTTATTTGGGCTAAGTGTTATATACATGAGAGGTGGCTTTTGAAAGCATGAGGGATTAGACTCTCATGTGTGAGGTTGAGAGCTTTTGGTTAGGGCTAGGAAGAGAGGGAGACATGAATGGCTCGTTGATTGAGGTTTTCGCCATCCAAGCTTTGTGATGAGCTAGGAGTGGCTTGTAATCATACATGGCAAAGTAATCGAGAGATTAGATTCGTGCACCACTTGTTCTCCGCCCCAAAATCTGAAATTTCTCTCTTTTTTTGTGATTTTCGTGGTCATTTTTTAGAGAATTTCTTACTGCTGCAGTTTGGGCATGTTTTTGAATTATTTTGGAACACTTGGAACTTGTCAAAATCATGGTTTAAATCCCAGCTATCATATCTCAAGCTCCGTCCTCCAAAAGCTCCATTTTCTATCTCCTTCAGTGTTTTGCTTGGGGATCTTTGAGATGAAGATTTTGGGATGTTCTTGGTTGATCTTTAGGTCCTATAAGCCTTTGGGAACTTATCAGCCACTAGTTTTCACTGATTTCCCATGAGCACCTAGAAATCATCTTTTGGAGGATTCTTGATAGAACCCCAAATTGAGAAAGGGATTTCAAAATTTCCATTCAAATTTTGATCTTTTTGATTTGATGTCTTCGGCGTTCACTGTGCATTGTCTAATCGATCTATTGGTCATTTTCCTTATCAAGGAACTCTAGTTCGTTGTCTCCTTGCAGGAGGTGTAGCATCATCGTCTTGTTGCCTTGGACTATCACTACATGGTTTTGACCCTAATGCAATGTTCTGCATTGCAACAACACAAAATTGGTTGCAATAGTTAGGGGTTAAAGCCACCATTTTCATTTTTTTTGTTGGGATAGTGGACAATGTTGGCCTTATTCGCTTGTTTTATAATCCGTACTTTTCAGCTTGTTTTTTTAGCCGGAACAGTGTTTTTATCTCACAACAAATCAGCGAACAGTACTTTCAGCCATACCTTTTCAGCAAAGCGAACAGAGCCAATTGCCATGCATTTTGTTGCAATAGGTAGACGTTATTGCAAGCATTTTTAAAACTTGGTAGGTGTTATAACACCTCACTGTTGATCATGTTTTCTGTATCTGGATCACGTTTAGGCCTAGCCCATCCAACCCAGTCCTGAGTTCATACCTCTACCCAAACCTAAAAGTCTGGTCTCCCATCCCCTCTGTTCTGTACTGCTCCACTTGGATTTGTCGAAGGAGACGGTGCCACTGTGCTGATTATTCCGGAGCAGCAACAACCGATGAACCGAGTGAAAGGCGGCACCTCCATCCTCCTCCTCCAATCTGGTTTCGTTGTGTGATGGCAGCCGGCAAGGAGCGCTGAAGGTGCCGTTCGATTTGGCATGAGGAGGTCCGATGCTTCCATCCACGTTGTCCTTGACCGGGGTGCCGTCCTCTAACTAGCGGCGCCTGAGAGTTCAGGCTTCCAAAACTACATTTGAATTTTTGGTCTCCGCTTAAACATTATTTTAAGTATTAACACTAAGGGGGTGTTTGGTTTGAGGAGTTAAAGTTTAACTCGCACTGTAGCACTTTCGTCTTATTTGAGAAAAAAATTCTAATCATAGAGTAATTAGGCTTAATAGATTCGTCTAGTGAAAAACTCCTAAACTGTATCAACATACATACAATTAGTCTACATTTAGTACTTCATGCATTTGCCGCAACATTCGATGTGATAGGAGTTAAAATTTAACTCCCCAAACCAAACAGGGCCTAAATCCAATCTCTAATAGTGTCAGGTTACACTTATTCAGTTTGGTACAGAACTAGAAATGTTAAAGGATCACGTATATTTGACAGTTTGTATGCCTCTTTCAGGCAATTGCACTGCATTAAGATTTTTTTATGCCTAACGAACGAACATGAACATGCACTGGCAATTCTGGTTTGGGGATCATCTGCGTGGGGCCAAATCTCGCTCACTTCCTGAACATGCAAATAAGTTGCCTCTTAGGATCTATACACCAGTTGCGAGGATCACAGATGGAGGAATTGGAGGAGTATGATGTTCAACAATGGAGGCATGGAGGCTTCGTGCTGTCGCACCGCCGGTAAGAATGGAACCTCCGTCGAGTCCGCTCATCGTAGTTGTCTCGAATCCACGTGTGAACGGAGAAGCACGGAACAGACGGGATGGGGACCTGAGTACCTGACTTTAGCTTTGGATCAGGCTGGACTCACGACTGTGTTAAACGGGCTGGCCAAGCGTTACCCAAACAAAAAGTATTAAGAAAAGATATTTAATTAGTTTATTAATAGACTGCTTTGAGATGTGTACAATTTTTAGAAAGAGATGTACTCGAGCAGATGATAAGAAACTGAAACTAAGAGGTTGCTGCCTGTTTGTCACATTGAATTTTTGGTCTAATTTCAACACCCTCTACGATGAGCCCTGACTTCCAATTCAGGCTTCTGTGCTCCATCAAACGGATTTCGATGGTTCCATCATCTAAATTTCCGTTGTAGAAATCCCCCATTGTCACCTCCATCCAGCCGTCGGCCCTTGCTCTTGGGTACCGCACAGCATCCTCCTCTTGCTCATCTTCTAGTGAATCCGGTAGATCACTGCTACCACCAATGTCAGGTGGCGTTCTTTCCATGCGACGAGCAGTATTGGTTGGAAGGTCAAAATGCTGAAAGTCATTTTCCTCTTCTTCCAACTCATTGTCGCTCTCCTCCTCCTCCCCGTCATCCTTCTCCTCTAACTCTACATTGTATTTTTCTTCCTCTTCAGTCTCATTCTCCTCATTCTCAATGTCCTTGTCCTCCTCCACCTCCATATCATCGTCGTCTTCTTCCTCCTCCTCCTCGTCCTCATTCTCATCCTCCTCCACATCTATATCGCTGTCATCCTCTTCCTCACTGTCCTCATGCTCGTCATCCTCTTTGTCCTCCACCCATAAATGGTCGTCTTCTTCTTCCTCCACTTCCTCATCGTCCTCATTCTTGTTGTCCTCTTCATTTTCCCATTGATGATGCTGCAGCCAGTAGCGGGAGCTTGATCCCAATCTTCTCCTCTGCGACCTTGCACGATCATGCAAAAAGACGGTGTGTCTCGCGGATACTTCACCAGCAATGGTAATACATGCCTCCTGTGTCTCGGAGTCCAAGCCGTAGGATCTGTCGTTTAGGCCGAAGACCAGATATGCTGTGTATGTTGTGTTGAGTGACAGCTCTCTGCAGTCAATGGTAGCAATTATGTCTAACCAACAGACATCTATAAGCTCAGCTACTTCTTCAAACCTGTTAACCAAAACAGAATGGTGTGGCTTTTTAGAGACTGAGAAGCAGAAGATCCATACATTCTTTAAAATTGCAATTGATATTTCGACCAGAGACTATACTCCCATAGTTTGAAATAATAATGAATTTTAGTTGTTCTAAGTCAATCAAACCTGTTAATTATTTGATAGGCTATGTCCACCTTATATGTTACCATCTTGGCAAAACATGTCATCAGTTACAAATCTTAGAGGCTTTGTTATCAATGAAATCTACAATAGATCGAACACAGTGATATTATCTAGTTGTTTTCCTTCTCGTCTTCCACAAAAAATTTAGAATCACTGCATATTGGTAGTGGGAGCATGTAAGAGCTTTTATTTTGATACTAAGTCAAACTTTTCTAACCTTGGCCAAGTTTATATTAACATCAATGATACGAGTTGTTTCCTTTTTTGGTTTTTCTTTTCTGTTCTTGTTCTGTACAACTTTTGCTGCTTCTCAGCTTGATATTATTTACAGGGTCTCAGACCCCTCCTGTTTTATTAAAAAAAACATCTATGATACAAATAAGTCCACTATCAAGGATTATATCATTGTGGATTATTGGAACTAATTTTATGCTGTATATGTTATTGTGCTTTTTATATAAACGTGGTTATGGAGTTAGAAAGTTTTGATTAATGAATGCTGACTTATTAGCAACCTCCTAGTTTTGATGTTGCAGTCAACAAACCTGGAATCACGAGAGGCAGTCCTCCTCCAGTACTGGGGCGAACCTCCCCATGTAATGCCCAATGATTTTGATGCCAGCATGTAGGACTTGGCGCCGGTAGTTCTATCCAACCAGAAACTCTGTTTTCATAAAGCATATTAGATCAACTGGTACTGTATATGCATCAAGACACTTCAATGGCAGATTTGGTCTGGTTTTATCTCATAAATTTGGTTACCCTGTACTTTTTACTTTATTGTAAACTGTAACAACTCCCCTCCTTTTTAGAGGCTAAATAAATTGAAACCAAAAGGGGGTGTCAATAAGTACTGCTCCACCGGTTTGTGTTTAAGGGATTATTGGAATTAAATGGCCAAACTCTAAATTTTTGTACTAAGTAATATTTGTGTTTTACGTATGTTTTAACACAACATGATATTTTAGCAAATCGATGATATATTAAAATAGAAATTGCCACACAGGAGGTGTCATAGGATGTGCAAAGTCACCTTGTTTCCTTCGTCAATGAGGATGTGTTGTTCGGCGAGATTCATGAAGAGCTCCTTCTTGGTAGATGCGAAGTCAACGTCGACAGGATCGACTGCACGAGAGAGCATGGATCTGTAGTCTGCTGGAATGAAGCGGTCCCACACTTGATCACTTGACGCCACTGCATGGAAGGCCGTGCACACAGCGGAGCAGCGGCAGGCGTCCACTGGGCTAGTGAAGGAGATCACAGCAGGAAGCAGATCAATCGGGAAAGGCAATTTTTCACAAACTAGGTCCCTGTCTGTGGTGGCCATTCTGGTGACTCCAACTTCATAGCCTTCCTCCTCAGGCATCACCCAGCTGTCTGCCAATTTTGCACGGACGCTTGGAAACCTTGGATGTCCACTGACGGCATACCATTTCTGACTAGATAATTCAATGGTGTTGCGGAAGGCGGACTCCGCAGCCCTCCTGTCAGATTCACTAGCGCCGTTGGCTATGGAGATTTCTCCGGTGATCTCCTTGAGATGTCCAAGATGCTCGACTCCACCAAGCATCCGTCCATATTGCTTCTCTATCTGGGCATGGAAACCTAGCTTGAGACACTCAAGATTGGGCATTGCTCCTGCCCGGAACGCCATGCTAAGCACGCTGGACCTGTATTTGAAGTACCTGAGAGCTGGGAACGATGCGGTCCGGATGACGACCACTCCCACACGGGCTACTCGAACGTGCAGGGTGAGAACAACCAGAGCAGGTAATTCATTGAGACGATCGATGTCATTTCTTAGCAACTCCCTGACACAAATTTTAAGAACACGGAGCTTGCGGAGCCTTCCCATACACTCGGGGAGTCTGGACAAGATGCAGATCTGTGGCGACATCTCGAGCCTCTTGATGCATTCAGGGACACGGGAGACGATGATGGATCCTTCCAAGGGTATTCTTGCAGCACCCAAAGCTCCAGGAGCCAGGGTGAGTGAACAGAGATCACCCAGTTTCCCAACAGAAGTGGACAGAGCGTCCAGGTTCCTCTTCAGATGCTCCTCAGATCCAGCTTTCGAACAGGTGAGGTGAAGATTCTGCAGGTTAGACAGCCCACCAAGGCTCTGTACGTTATCTTCAGAGTTATGTGCAAGGTCAAAATACTGCAGCGTGTGGAGAGACATGATGCTGCCAATCCCATCGGGGAGTTTGATCTCGTCTTTGATTCGGAGCTGGGACAACCTCGGGAGATCAATAATGTCCAGAGGAACTGAAGAAACTCTTGCATCCACTTGGAACGTTTCCAAGTGCTGTAGTCCTGCCATCTCATCAGGAAGTTGTACTATTATATCACTGGTGATGTTCACATATCTCAGGTCAAGCAATAAATATAGTCTTGTGAAGTCTAGACTAGTGCATCCATTTTGTTCACCCCAAATTTCAAGGACTAGAACCCGGATATGCTTGAATTTATATGAAGCAACCAGAGGCAAACACTCAAGGAGTCCAAAAAATGTGAGAGATCGAACTTGTGGCATTGCTACAGTTGCTGGTCTTGCGGCATGTTTGGCACTGCTTAACTGGAGTGATAATCGACGAACCTTGGTAGAAAGCCCTGCTGTGATATGAGGATAATCTGTCACTGTGGTGAAGTTCGCTTCTTTGGACTTGCACTTAATCATATCAAGTACCATGTGGTGCACTGTACAGGATATGGCCCCATCAATATGCTTGATACGATTAGGAAGTATCAGTCTGCGGTTGATCAGATCATTGAAATAGCTGTCTGCAATTTCTTCTGTGTCTTTTTCTGAAGCTGTGCAGATAAAACCCTCGGCTATCCATCGCCTAATCAAAGCAGTCTTTGAGATTATGTAACCCTCTGGATACATACTAAGATATAGCAGGCATGTCTTCAGATGTTGAGGAAGACTATTGTAGCTAAAGTGTAGGATTTCATTCATCATCTCTTTAGTTCCAGAACTTGTCAAAGTGGTGGATAAGAAATTCTTTATATCGGACCAAGTCCCCAGTTGGGTCTGTTGGATTGCCAAAACTCTTGCCACACCGGCAACACATGTTGTTGCTAGTGCTAAACCACCACTTCTCCTTGTAATTTCATGCGATATTTCGTCCAAGACTTTGTCACTTTTTTGGAGTTCAGAGCCAAATACTATGTTCATGAATAACTTTCCAGAGTCAACATCACCAAGAGGCTTCATCTTTAAAAGACAATCAGACTGATAACCACTACACTCTAGAGCTACATCCTCCATTTCCGTTGTTATAAGAATCCTACTGCAGTTATTAGATTGAGGGAAAGCACTAACAACAATATCCCATACGGCTGTTTGCCATAAATCATCAATCACGATGAAGTACCTGAAAATAATACCAAGTAATTAGGAACATTTGCTCAAGTTAAAACCAATTGTGCTTAGCAAAACATTACAGTCCTCCACTAATTTGGACTCAAGTAGTCACAAATAGCGGGATAATGATTTATACAACAGCCAGTTTTTTTCCTGAAGCTGATTTTTCTGAACTTAAAAAACCATTCATGTGGATCTAGGAATCCGTTGAAAATTTAATGAATCTTCGTTCTCACTTGTCTTTCGATTGACATGAAGTCACCATTAGAGCCACGAGTTATTTAAGTTCACCTAAATATGTTAACAGAACAAAGTATATATTTTCCTAGAACCATACAAGGAATTGATAGGCTAGTCTTATTATTGTAAAAATTGATTACCAAACATGAAAAATAAAAGAAAAATAGAATACATAACAACACAGTGCGCTATTATAGTAAAAGGATTCTAGGAGACTGTTTATGGCTACATTTTGGTGTCGCCAACAATCAAACATCAGCTAGCTATAAGCCATCTATGTTAGGTTTTGTGTTGAGGTGAGGAGAGAGGATGAAGGGAAAAAATCTATCTCCTACAACCTCTGTCACATAATATAAGGGACTAATATAAGGGATTCTGGCTATGGCTATTGCACCTTAGGTACATGTATACCCAGAATCCCTTATATGAATCGATGGATGCAGTAGTTACTAGCCAGTCATGCAGCATTTGAAATCCCTATTACATGTTGATTTGTAGTTTTGACGACTTTACTGAGCTACACCATTTGGAGATATTATTTAGGACATGTTTGTTTCTAAGGACTGGTTGTAAAAGCCTGAAGCTTATTAAAGCAAATAGTTGTATGGCAACCTGATGGGCTGTTTTTTTTAGAAAAGACCCTGATGGGCTGCTGGATTGATGGCAATTGATAGTAATGGTGCAGTTAATTTCAAATCACAATCCATAAAATCGGGGTTATACCAACTTCTTGGATTGTTACAACTTAGCAGCCCAGTGATAATCCATAATCCAAAGCTAAAAGCCTAAAACAAACATGCCTATATTGTGTTATTAATTGATGACATTGATAGCTTTACAGTAAGTTTAGGTTGAGAGGCATGGTGAAACTACACGTCCTTAAAGCATGGACGGCCTACCTCTAAGGGACTAAGGTTGTGCCTGTAGAAATTATGAGCATATTAACCAACAACCTCACCCACCGCTACTCCAAGCAGAGTCATTCACCCCAACGGCAGAATTGTAGATGACACATGAGTGACAAATTAAGGTAAGGATGTCAAGATGCATGGGCCCAAACATTTTTATCTAGAGAGCGCCGAGGGTAAAATTGTTACAGGTGAACACAGAGAGTATGTACCATAAAAAAAACACAGAGAGTATGATACCGTACCTCTTATCTTTTAGATATCCGTGGATGTTGTCAATGAGGCTTTGCACACTGCATGCACGAGTCGGTCGTCGATGCCTCTGAATTTGAGTAAGCACGTCCCACAGGACCTTCCTGATGTTAGGCTTCTGCGAAGCGCGCACAAAAGCCCGGCAAATGAATTGTCCTCCGAGCTCCTGGTATAATTGCTTAGCAAGAGTGGTCTTCCCAATCCCTCCTTGTCCAACAATAGATAAAACTTCCAAATTCTGATTATGTCCACAACTGATCCACTTCATATGTTGGACCCTCGTGTTATCCATGCCAACAAGGTTGAAGGCCTCTTCATACCGTGTTGGACTTGGAAGCTCATCTTGCTCAGTGTTGGAGGGATGGTTATTACTAACGCTCTTGGTGTGATCATCATGCCGCTGATACATTTCTTGCCTCTCACTCTGCTCCCGCACAGAAGTCCTGTGCTTTACTTGCTTCCGATGCCGTGAAACCCGGCGGCTGGATCCAGATGCATGCTCCATCTTGGGTTTATCTGCCACAGAGATGTCGACGCTGACACTTTGCGCGGAGAACACAAACGTGGTATTGGAGCTACCATCTTCCAGCAGATACCTCTCGCGACGATCAATTGCCTCCCGCACCAGATCCAACCAGAGCTGTGCGGCCTTGTTAATCCTCGTCCTCCGCTTCATTCTGGGCAGCCGAGCCACCTTAGCACGACCAACCCTGCGCCAGCGCCTGTTCCTGTTGGCGCCAGATCTGGTGGCCGGTGCCGGCGGGGCCATCATGTCGTCGATGCTGTCCTCTATATCATAGGTCAGCTCACGCACCTCGGTCATCCAGCACTTGGCCGTCGGATCCGGAGCTTTCTCCTCCGATAGCTCCACCAGGAGGGTGACGATATCTTCAACAAGATCCATTTTGAGGCTCTCGATCCGGCTCTTGAACAGCTTGGGCAGCCTGCTGCCATCAGGAGCCAGCAGGCTGTCGAGCTTCCTGAGCAGCGGACCCATGGAGCCTAGCGAGGAACTCATCGGAGCTTCCATGACCTCTCTCCGTCCAAGTTCAACGACAGAAAATCCTTGCGTGGGGAGGCCGGCTTGATTCGCACTGTAGAAGCAGAGTATAAAAGATGTCTTTGGATGAGAGGCTAGGCTGAAGCATGAAGGAGAAGGGGGAAGTTAGGCAACCTAAATCCAATTAAGCAATTCACAGATGCCATAGTTAACAAGCACAAGCCTTGCTGATTAAGGCTGCGGTTGAAGGCGTCGGTCGGTGCCAATTCCTTAATTGCAGACAGTTGTAGCCACAAAAAATTGAAATGACAGGGACTACATATTTATCTCATCATAGTTTTTTTTAAAAAAAAAGAAAAGGAAAATACTGTTTAAGATAGTTGACCCCCGGTCGTAGACATGGTCCGACAGGCTAAGGTTATCCTATCGCGTGTATCGGTGCGGTTGTTTTAAAAAATTTCCAACTCGAATAGAAAAAGAACCTTGATGGCTCGTTGCTACTAGTTTAGTTATCTACTCGTAATAAACAAGGATGATAAATCATGAAGCCATCCAAAATTTGCAGGGGCAAATTCTTATGTGTGACCTCTAGTTTGTTAGTCTCATTTTCTTTGTTGATTTATTTTTCCGGTCTTGTAACTCTCTTCATTTTGTTTAATAAATCTATTGTAGGGGCTGCAGCCCCTCCATATTCCTAAAAAAAATATCTTTTGTGTAAGCCCTCTAATACTGAATCAAAAGAGAACACCATCTTACTATTACTAATTAAAGGCTTCAATGAAGGCTCCACGTTAACTCTCATTGGACGCACTAAGAAAAAAGATAAATGATAAAAATTCTCACATTAATCAGAAACATCCAAACATCAAATCTAAAAAATAGCCATTCATAGCCATTGGATCTCACTTTATTTTCCAAGAAATTACCCACCAATGTCATTATAGATAAAAAAGCGTAAAAATCTTGTTGTGCCGGAGAAAAAATTCAGCCCCACGTAGAAAATATTGAACGACGTGGTATGGTCGGTTATAACAAAAGATCAGCTACGTTCAACATACGTTAAAAAAAGCCACGTTCAATATACGTTAAAAAAACCCATATGTGCATGGGCCCACAAGCTACGTTTGCTAGGTTAATTATTATTTTTTGCGAAAGTCACTAGATTAATTAATTTACGGTGGTACCCATGACGTCCATCAATCTATTAACCCAAAAATTAGATGGAAGATTAATCTATGAACACCAAGAAACAATGCAGTTATATATATAAAAATAAAGAGGAGACAATTTTTGACAAACATGAAGAAAAGTTATCCATCTGCTCGTCATTCATCCTTCTTTTTTCATCGAACCTCCACATTTGTTCTCATTAAACATGACAGAAAAAATAAGTAAGTTTAGAAATTCTTGCAATAAATAGAAATATTTGGCCATTAACTTGGTAGACTATTATTGCCATCACCAATAATAGTCATTGGATTTATTCTATTCTTTCAAAATTTACCCTTTTCTACCAGTATGATAAAATACATCAAGTTATCTATAATTTTGCATCTAACTTAACAACTTATGTAAAAGATAATTTAAAAACTACTAAATTATATATAAATTACCCACCTCTATTGTTATAAAATAGAATTTAAACTAACCCCCTAAATTTTCGTATAAATTACTCACATAAGTCATCATGAAACATACTTTAAAATAACCCACATCTTTGTATGTAAATGATCCATTTCCACCATTATGAAAGACAATTTACAATAATCCCTAATATCTTTTATAAATTACCCACCTCCACCATTTTGAAAGATAATGTAAAGTAAACCCTAAGTTTGCATTCCAAATACTCATATCTGCCATTATGAAAGATAATATGAAGCAACACATTTTAATATGTATCTAAGTTATCCACCTCAACCCTTTAGAAAATAAACAAAGGCATCTCTTAAATATTATACCTCAATCCCTACAAAGGTGCAATTCTCACTTTTTGAGGAGTTAAGGCTACATAAAAAGTATGAAAATTTATGACATTAAATGATTGTCATTAAATTGATCAAGAAATATATTTTCATTGTATACTAATATGAAGTCATGAATATTAATAGTATTTTTTTCATAGTATACTTATCTAAAGTCATAAATGTCAATAGTATTTTTTCTATAGGTTTAGTCGATACAAACACATAATTGCATCCTTTTGGAATACAACTAGGACATATGAATACCAATACAAAATATTACAAAAAATAATTCAATAATCATAATTACAACTCTTAATTCAAAAGTAAAGCATATATATCTATCGTCCACCACATAGAATACATTAGGATAAATATTTTTTTAATAACTAATCAAACATGAAAATGTTTCTTAACAAACCACATAGCAATGCAATTGATAATTCACTTTAAGTTATATTAGTACTATGTGATAATGAATTTTGTGAGTTCTTATTTTAAATAAGTTTATAAATTTTTACTAAAATGTCCTACCATATCAATATTATTAATTTTGTTTTAAGCACTCTATGTTATATAAAACAATATTATTGTAAATATAATCATGTGATATAACAAATTCAACATGTTGATTGTCATGGTGCAAGATTATTAGTACCATGGTAAGAACTATATAGGGTAGCCTACGACCTATAATATTTTTTAATAAATATTATTCAGATGAAAGATACAATGAGTAGTAGAGTTTCAACATAACATAAGGATAGGAAATGTAACAACTAAATTAAAACTTTGAAAGATAAACTATAGGATCATGATGTCATAGAAAGGGATGCAACAAGAACTTATATAACTTAAGCTTAGGTTTTAAGTAAATCCATATCGCCCTAGAAAATGGATAAAACCTAAAATTCTCTTTTAACTATAGGTAGCTACTGGAGCCTCCACATAAATTCTCATAGGACTCGCTAGAAAAATGATATATCTTAAAAATCTCACAAAAACTAAGACATCCAGTTATCAATTCGGTAAACTAATCACCATTGATAATAATAGCCATTGGATCTATTTTCTAAAGATTTACCCTCATCTACAATTTTGTACAAAAAAACATAAAGCAATCCATGAATTTATATTCAAATTACCCACCTATGTAATTAAGAAACATGATAAAAAATAAACCTAAAATTTACAACTAATTATCTACCTACTATTATAATAGATAATTTATATAACCACTTAAATTTGCATCTAAATTGCCACTTCGGTCATTATGCAAAGAAAAATAATATATCTTCTCAAATCTATACCTAAATTATCAACATCTTCTACTGAAAAAATGTATAAATAGATTTAAAGCATAGATATGTCTTTACATTACCAACTTCTATTAATATTAATATATTAATTTTATATTAAAGTAAACATAGATATTGTGTCATCATGCAAATCAAGTACAAATGCATGCAAAAGCAATAAATATATATGTTATGTTATAGCATTCATAAAAAAATATATTCTTAATGGCTCCTATATTAGTGATCTTAACAAATTATTTAAAATTTATTCATAAGATATATGTGTATATTTTAACTTAAATGTTTGACATTCGCATAAAGATACTACAACTATTACTGCACATATAATTCCTTGACTCTTGAGAAGCAACAGAGGTTAGTGCAAACCACATGTGGTTATATCTTACTGGCCTTTTTGATTCCTTTGGAGTAAATAATCATTATAAAGATTAAATATTGATATCCTCTTGAGTTTAATTCTACTGCTGATCTTAGCAATATAGTGTAGACTTGAAATGACTATGTGTGCCATCTTAGTACTTAAGAAGGCAGTCTGTGACCCAAAACCTTATTTTAAAGAAGGACAAAATGAGAGATAATAAAAGATATAACAAGAACAAAAGTTTTAGCTTAACCTGAGGATAAAAATCCATAGCAATTAATAAGATTGAACTTAAAAGTTAAAATTTAGATTAATGACAACATAAGATATATGCTACAATAAGAGCCACCACCGTTTAAGCTAAGTTTCCAATTAATGCATATTGAAGATACACATAGGTGACATGCAAAGGTAAAAATTATTGATATGGATGAAAAAGATATTAGTAATAGATTGTTTTTCATAATTGACTATGAACTATAGAGTATCTATTATGCCTATTGTGTTAGAAAATGAACAAAGAAAAAACATACAACTTAATATAAATAATGTTTATTAGTTGAAGATGCTAACCAATATGACTCTAACCCGTGCGAGAGCACGGGTTGATAGACTAGTGAAACCTAATGCAGCAACGATATTTTGTAGGGCATCCTTGAGTATGGACGTGCCCAACTATCAATATCACTATATTTGGAAGTTACAAATCTGCACACCATCACATATGTGCATGTCATGGTCATCACCAATGAGCCGTCTCTAAATAGAAAAATTAAATGAAATTTCATAATCTAATAGTTTGGTCGTAGTTTTACGTCCTTAGCGTGCAAGTAATACAATGTCTCCATCTCAAACCATCCTACACTTTCACTCTCAACCTTTCTCCTCATCATAAACTTTACACTCCTACCACACCCTCAGACACTAAGCAATGAGGCCACCTCTAAATGCCACTAGTCTCAGTGACCTCTAAGCCATACCTATATTCAAGAAAGAGAAGCAAAAGTATGAGAGAAACTATATGGTCGTAGTAGTCTACAGGATTGTCAAGAACGAGATTGTGGATATAAATGAAGTTTTAACTTGAAGAGTGTGTACACATATACCTGCATGTCCTCCATCAATAATGCAGGCCCATATCTAGCCGACTAACACCAGACCACACCTAAACTGGAGTAGCATGCGTCATGACATATAAAACTAGGATCATGCCTAGAGCCATCTGTTGATGATGGTTATTTACCATAATAAAGAGTTAAAATAAATATATAAAGGGCTAATAAATGATCACCAACATAGGTTTAGGGTGTCAACTAACGAAATTCCACGAGTTTTGGTGAATCTATATTTTGCAGAGGGTTATCAGAATAATTCAGGAATTGATATCTTCCACGAGAAGGAACCCACATCAATCGGCCTAATCTCCACGTCATGAATACGCAAGAGGCTTCTAGAGGACAACAGAGAACTCCACGAGGAGGGCCACCACGAGGCGCCGCCAGGTGGGGCCAATCGGCCTCAACCCTAGGCCAACTGACCTCAACCCTAGGCCGACCGGCCCCTGGTGAAGGGTCGAGATGGCGGACTAGAGGGGGGTGAATAGTCCTTTCTAAAATTAATTGCGTCGGCAAATCAAAACAAATACGGAATTAAAACTATCGGTCTAGCCAAAACTACACCCCTCTATCTAAGTTCACAAGCACCTCACAAAGATCCTAATTATGTAACTAAGGTGCTTTCCTTAGCAAGAGCTCTCCTAAACAATTCTAGAGCAAGGTCACACAAACCTATGCACTAGTACTTTAGCAAAGCCGGGGAGCTCCTACACAATTCTAGTAAGCAAAAGCACGAAGCCACCTATGCTCACTAGCAATGCTCAATAGCAAGGCAACTAATGCTAAACTAGAGAGCGCAAATTACTTAGCTACACAAACTAAGCAATATGACTAACAAGGTTACACAAACTAAAATAGCCACGCAACGGGAGCTACTTCTATGCTACACAAGCAAGAAGGTAACTAGCTAACTACACAAGCAAACTAGTTACAAGAGCAACTACACAAGCACAAGTATATGAATGTAAATACAAGCTTATGAATCGAAAGCAAACCACCAAGAAGATGTACACAATGTTGACACGGCGGTTTTTCACCGAGGTTCACTTGGTTGCCACCAAGCTAGTCCCCGTTGTGGCGATATACCCACTTGATGGATCACGAGCTAATTGACTATCAAGAGTCAAACCCTCAGCGGGTGCCGCACATCCACTCTCAAGATGGGGATCCTCCAAGCCACGAGCTTTACTAGAGTTGCTCTTCGCGATCCCCACGGGGTCAGCACAATCCCCCTCACAAATCTTCTCCGGAGCCACGCACAATCTCCACGCGTGCTTCAACGGAGTCGCAAGCCACCAAGCCGTCTAGGAGGTGGCAACCTCCAAGAGTAACAAGCACCACCGGCTTGCAACATGATCACCTAGTGTCACTCGATGCAATCCTCTCGATGCAACGCACTAGAATCACTCTCTCACTCGATCCGATGAACACTATCAAGCATGAGTGAGTTAGAGGGCTTCCAAGCACTACCACATAAGCCACCAAGGCCAAAGTGTGCTCTGCTGCCGGCCATGGCCGGCCAAGGCATCTATTTATAACCCCACGGTCAAATAGAGTTGTTGCCCCTTCACTGGGCAGATTTCGGGACGACCGGACGCGCCGGTCGTAACTGACCGGACGCGCTCAGCCATGTCCGATTCTCCAACGGTCACTGCGCCAACGGTCAAACCAAATGACCGGACGTGCCCCTGGCAACGACCGGACGCGCCCGTCAAACGACCGGACGCGCCGCTTCAAACGACCGGACGCGCCGATCGCACTGTACCGCGCGCCCACGAAGCAACGACCGGACGCGCCCCTCGCAATGACCGGACGCGACAGTGCCCGTGTCCGGTTAGAGTCCAGTAAGCTCCCTCAATGATCGGACGCATCCGATCACGTGTGACCGGACGCGCCGCGTGTCCGATCATCCTTGTGTTCTGTAGTTTCCACTAGGCGCATGACCGGACGCGCCGGTCCCGCGAGTGACCAGACGCGCCGGTTGCAAATCCTAACACCCGCGGTAGTGTTGAACTGACCGGACGCGTCCGGTCATACCATGACCGCGTCCGGTGCAGCGTCCGGTCACCTCTGTGACCACCGTTCGCCTCCGTTTCTTTTCCGACTTCCGGCGTAGTGGAAAATAGGCTTTTCAACTCCTCAAAAACGCCTGAATCCAACAAGTGATCACCACCTTGTGCACGTGTGTTAGCATTTTCATAATCATTTTACCGAACGAGTTAACCACTCAACTTGCCACGCCACTCGATCCTAGCAACGATGCATAGTTAGATCACACGAGTGGCACTAGATGACCGATATGCAAACAAGTTTGCCCCTCTTGATAGTACGGCCATCTATCCTAAACCCGGTCATAAAATTCTCTATGCACCTATGACCGGTGAAATGAAAATGCCCTAGGTTATACCTTTTCCTTGCGCATTCCACTCCATCTCCTCCAACATTGATGCAGCACATGCACCAACCAATCACCAAATGATATGATCCACTTCATATCATCACGTGACCGTATTGGTTCATCGATCTTGACCTCACTTGCTCTTCACCGTTGCCTCGGTCCTTCGGCGCCAAGCCATCACAACTTGTCCTTCACCCTAGCAACCGGTACATCAAGCCAAGCCTCATCTTGATCTTCTCCACCTTGGTCACATGACTCCATGTCATGTCTCATGTGCAATAGCCTCTTTTATGACACCATCACTTGCGGACTAATTGCCTGTGTATCTCACATAATCACATATTAGTCCACCTAAGTTGTCACTCCATTACCAAAACCAAACAAGGATCTTTCAATCTCCTCCTTTTTGGTAATTGATGACAACTCTACAAAGATATTGAAAATAAGTTCTTTTGGATAAGCACCATAAAATCTGACTTGGTAGTGATAACTCTCCCTACATATGTGCTCAAATGGTTTGGTTTCAAGCTTACACATATGCATAAATGTGAAATTTGTGGGAGGGTTAGCACTACTAAGTGATGCTAAGGTGTATAGAATAAACCTTTGTAGTTCAATACCATTTGATAGCTCGATACCATTTGAAAATCACAAGTTTGCCATCATCCTTAGCATAATGAGTAGCTAGACATCAAAAACACTAGAAACCCCGTGAGATCAACATTATAAGCAAGGTTCTAGTTTTTCATGATAAACACAAGTCTAGCTATCATCCTATGCATGCTAGTTAAGGATGAAAACGGTCGGAAACGGTCGAAAACGGACTTACGATATAGAAAAATGAAAACAGTCGGTTCGGGATATTTCTACATTTAGCAATTAAAGAGTACAAAAAATGGTTGAAAATGGTTGTGAAACCAATTGAAACTGACAATTTTTCATGTTAAAAAACGGTTCATAATATAGAAAACAAAAACGGTCAATTCGGAATATTTCTGTTCCGTTTTCATCCCTAATGCTAGTTATCATATCATCATTCAAGTTCTATAACTAGCAAACATCACACAAGCATGCATGTTAAATATAAAAACTTATGCAATGCAAGCAAGCACATGAATATGCACAAGTCAAATGCAACCAATCAATGTTCATGAGCTTGCTCCCCCTACTTGTGTGCTTCTCTTGTCCAAGAATTTTGATCCTTCTCTTTTCTTCATTGTTGCTCCCTCTTTGTCCATTTCCATGTCCAAACCCCATCTTCTCATGATGTCCCCAAACCCCTCTCTTGGTGTATTGACATATCTTTGTTCCAACTTCTCCCCCTTTGTCATCAATTTCCATAAAGGGTGTATTTCTCATTGATACAAAGGCTTGCATTGGGGTAGATGGTTGAGACTTGAATATTGCGTTGTTGATGGACATCACCTCACATGTTGGAATGACATTACTTGTATGTTGCTCTTGAGATACCACTTAGGATCTTTGACCTTGATACCATTAGGTGGGGCTCCTCCCCCTATGTCATAGCATGGGTCATTCACTTGATAATCTTGAGCTCTTGTGTGTGAGGGAACTTTCTTCATTTGATGATCACTTAAAGTTGAGGATCACTTGTGGAACCACCGTCTTGTATAAATGATATCATGTGTAGAAATATCACGAATAAGTGTGTGATACCAATTTGAAGAATCCTCTATCATAGAACCACTTGTAGGATTTGTCAATATGATCTTTTCTTAAACATTGCTATCTTTATGAGTACCACTTGTAGGATATCACTTGTAGATCATGATCTAGACACCATTTGTAAATACCAATTGAAGAAATATTTTGAGTCTAGATACCATTTGAAACACCCTAGATATCTTGAAACACCCTAGATATCCATTTGCATTGTTGTCTTGTGCTTGTACCCATATCATTGTCATGAGCTTCTAGTATGACTTGAACTAAGTTGATTTGCCTAATATTCTAAGTCTGGTTTGATCCAATGACAAGCTTCTTCACTCCTCATACTAAGGGTTATCTTGCCAATATTGTACTTGTCATTTGTTAGCAATCCAAACTAGATCAAGTACTTGGGTTCACTAGCTTATGAACAAATTCATACACATACCACTAGATCATTTAAACAATTCAAGCAATAGTGGTAGGCTATGAATTTAAACATTTCATTTGTTATGCATGATCCTAGTAAGCATGTACTATATGCACTAATTGCATATAAGTAAGGAATGAAATGATCATGCACATTGCAATGATACCTTTGTTATGTTGGAGTAGAGGATAGTCACATAGATTCCGATTCATTATTCCAATAGAAATGTGAAGCCCAATTTATAAACTTGGTGAAGACCAATCATTATAGAGAAATCCATTCTTCACCCATATGAAATGAGAACCACTAGTAATCAAGTGCATTATCTCTTGTTGTGGTTGGCTTGCTTTTTCTCTTTGATCAATGCTTGCATCAGAGAAGTACTTATGATACTAATTTTAGAACCATTACTAACTCTCTTTTGGGTGTTGCTTGCTTTTCTTGATCAACCCTATTGATTGCTTCAATTAAGCATCTCAAATGTCCCTTGAATTCATCACTTCCATGTTAGCCTTCCAAGCCAGTGCTCGGTTTACCCACCCATGGGCGGCAAGCCCCCTCAGCAGGGAGAAGTGACCTCTCTCCAAAGAACCATCCTTGACACTTACTTGAATTGCCTTTGATTGATTGATCTATGAACTTAACTTGATGAGTAACCTTGAATTATTCTTTAAGTCCTTTTCTTTCTATCAAATGATCTCCAATCATTACTAGAACTTGAACCTCATCTTCATCTTGAGTTTGATCTTTATTTTCAAATTTGAGTACCAAATTTGTACATTCAGTACATTCCACAATCAATGCCCTTGTACTCATTTCTTGTCATGCTTCTAGATCAATTCAAAACCAAACTTAGGTGCCTCAAACACTTATAAATATGTTTCCAACTTGAGGACCTTTCACTTAAAGTGACTCTAGATCAATCCAATAATTGTCACTTTTCTGGCAGATTCTGTACCCTTCAAAGAATAATTCATATCTCTCAATGTATAGGTCCAAATGCCATGAAATTTGGTGGAGATGTGAATTACTAAGTCATCTAGCAACTGTAAAAATTTGAGCCTCATTTGACTTCTTGATTGCTACTAGATTTCAAATCTTCCATCACTGCTACATGCTGAAAACTGCTGCACTATAGCTGACAAGATATGCTCTAAAACCATAGCATTTCTCATCCAATTATCATGAAATTTATACAACATCTCATATCATAAGTCTAGAGCATGCATACCAAATTTCAAGCCAATCCAATATGATTTAGTCACTCAAACTCAGACTTGATCTCAGCTAGCTCAGATTTTCAATAATGGACAGATTTCAATACATTGAGCTATACTTCACCAAATTGAATCAAACTTGAAACTAACTTGTTTGAACATTTTCATAAGACATATATCCATTCAATCCACTTACTAAATGTCATCTCATGAATTTATCCAACACAAATCAATCCAAATTTGATTGCTAGGCATTTAATCCATTCAATCATCTCATAGCAAACAACATTGCATATATATCCAATTCAATCAACTCATATACACCCAAATAAAATGATCAACTAGAGATATACCTTGGTTATCACATGATCATCCTTTTAGCAAGCTCCAACTCAAATATTTGCAAGGCATCAAATATATCCAATAAATCACCACAATCTTGAATGTTGCACTTGTATGTTGTAGCATTTGGACTCCACTTATTTTGACTTGGCATTGGGATAGAATATACACTAAGCTTTAAAACTTGATTCAACATATGATGACCAATATGAATCCAAATGAATCAAGCCTCCAATGCCGATGGTACCTACAAATAATCATCCACTTTTTGATGGTACCCAAACAAGTTTGGGTCCTCTCAAGTTAGGAGCAACATACTTAGGCAAAGCCTTAGTATGGGTAGCGGGATGTTTTGCAATTCCAACCAATGAGGTACCATTGCCATCCTTTCTAAGCATGTTAGTATTACTAATTGAACTAGGCTTAGAATTATTACCTAGGGGACATGAATGAGCCATGTGTCCCCTTTCCCGACATGAATAGCATCTTCTCTTTAGTTGAGTCTTTTCTTCCTTGCTCATGTGATGCTCTTCATTGCCTTGCCTCTCATGAGTTGCTTGAGCCTTCTTCTCAAGCTTGGTAGGACACCCCGAGGCAAAGTGTCTCATATCTTCATACTTGAAGCACTTGATTTGAGCCAAATCTCTCTTCTTATCTTGAATCTTGCTCATCATCTTGGCATCTTGGATTTGCATTGGATGCCTTCCTCTTCCACCTCTTCTTGTTTTCTTCTTCTTCATCAAGTCACCATCATCATCCTTGTGGTTGATCTTGACTTGAGATTGGGGTGTGGTTTCTTGCTTAACTTGTGGCTTTGGTTGAGGCTCTTTTTGTTGCTTCACTAGTTTCTTGGTTGGGCACATTGAGGTGAGATGACCCCATGTATGGTACTTGAAGCACTTGCGTTTGAGCCTTTCTTCTTCTTTCTTCAACTTGAGCTTCTCTAAGTTGGAGCATGTTTGGTGAAGATGACCCACTTCATGGCATTGGTAGCACATGAAATGAGAGAGCTTCTCTCGAGCTAGCTTCTTCATCTTCCTTTCTCTTTTCTTTTCCCCTTTGGTCATATTCTTCTTGCTCTTGTTGAAACCAAGGCCACTCTTGTCACCAAAGTTTCTTTGAGTTTTCAACATATGCTCAAAGGTGACTTTTGAGTTGTAGCACCTCTCTAACTTGTTGCTCAATTTCTTCACTTCACTTTTGAGCTCATTGTTCTCCTTCAAAATATTAGTCTCACAAGACATAGAAGTAGAACAAGCATATATATGTGAAGAACATGGCATATCTAATAAGTCATCACAAGAGGTGGATACATGCTTTTTCCCTACATCACATGGGTTAGTCACATTTTGCAATTGATCATTTGATCCATGTGATGAGCTCTCATTAATTTTAATTTTCTTTAATAACATCTTAAAGAGAGAAACATGTTCTTGTACCAAATTTTCATGAGCAACACTAAGTTCCTCATGAGCCAATTTTAGCTCCTCATATGAACAAGTAGTAACATAAAGTAGATGCTTTTGTTGTTCACATGTGGTTTTTAGAAATGAGTTTTCATTTTCCAATTTCATGGTTTTAGCTTTCTCATTTTCTAAAGACATGTTCATGCTAGCAAGTCCACTAACAAGCCCATCATATGAATCAACATGATCAATCACATTATCATTTGATACCTTTGTGTCACCTAGTGACATGAAGCAATGTGATGTAGTGGATGGGCTTGTAGTAACATCATCAAGGCCCGAGCATGAACCAACGTTGTCACCATCAAGTGTGCTTGGGGTAGAAACATCACTTGCAACACTTGATGCATCATCACCATTCTTGTCAAGTGAACTTGTGGTAGATCGATCATCATCATCACTTGACCATGAGGTGGAGCAATCCTCCACAACCATCGTGTTGTGGTCATGCTCAACATCATCATGTGCAACTTCCTTAGGCTTGACATCATCGTCATCATCGGTGATAGCTCCATACTTTTCATTGAGATAGGCCCATATCTCATGAGCGGATTTGAGGTCCATGATCTTACCAAAGATGCTATCATCCAAAGATCTATACATGATGTTAGTAGCTTGGATGTCAAGATCTAGAAATTTCTCTTGTGCTTGAGATAGATTATCTTCATCCAACACATGAGAAAAGCCTACATCTACCATCCACCACATTTGAGGGCAAATAAACTTAAAATTGCATATCATCCAATTTTTCCACCGTGCAAAGTGTGTGCCATCAAACATGTGAGGACAATCAACATCTAGTCCATATTCCGCCAACCTCTCGGGTCGGTGAAGACCACAAATGAGAGACCGGGCTCCGATACCAATTGAAGGGTCGAGATGGCGGACTAGAGGGGGGGTGAATAGTCCTTTCTAAAATTAATTGCGTCGGCAAACCAAAACAAATGCGGAATTAAAACTATCGGTCTAGCCAAAACTACACCCCTCTATCTAAGTTCACAAGCACCTCACAAAGATCCTAATTATGTAACTAAGGTGCTTTCCTTAGCAAGAGCTCTCCTAAACAATTCTAGAGCAAGGTCACACAAACCTATGCACTAGTACTTTAGCAAAGCCGGGGAGCTCCTACACAATTCTAGTAAGCAAAAGCACGAAGCCACCTATGCTCACTAGCAATGCTCAATAGCAAGGCAACTAATGCCAAACTAGAGAGCGCAAATTACTTAGCTACACAAACTAAGCAATATGACTAACAAGGTTACACAAACCAAAATAGCCACGCAACGGGAGATACTTCTATGCTACACAAGCAAGAAGGTAACTAGCTAACTACACAAGCAAACTAGTTACAAGAGCAACTACACAAGCACAAGTATATGAATGTAAATACAAGCTTGTGAATCGAAAGCAAACCACCGAGAAGATGTACACAATGTTGACACGGCGGTTTTTCACCGAGGTTCACTTAGTTGCCACCAAGCTTGTCCCCGTTGTGGCGATACACCCACTTGATGGATCACGAGCTAATTGACTATCAAGAGTCAAACCCTCAGCGGGTGCCGCACATCCACTCTCAAGATGGGGATCCTCCAAGCCACGAGCTTTACTAGAGTTGCTCTTCACGATCCTCATGGGGTGAGCACAATCCCCCTCATAAATCTTCTCCGGAGCCACGCACAATCTCCACGCGTGCTTCAACGGAGTCGCAAGCCACCAAGCCGTCTAGGAGGTGGCAACCTCCAAGAGTAACAAGAACCACCGGCTTGCAACATGATCACCTAGTGCCACTCGATGCAATCCTCTCGATGCAACACACTAGAATCGCTCTCTCACTCGATCCGATGAACACTATCAAGCATGAGTGAGTTAGAGGGCTTCCAAGCACTACCACATAAGCCACCAAGGCCAAAGTGTGCTCTGCTGCCGGCCATGGCCGGCCAAGGCATCTATTTATAACCCCACGGTCAAATAGAGTCGTTGCCCCTTCACTGGGCAGATTTCGGGACGACCGGACGCGCCGGTCGTAACTGACCGGATGCGCCCAGCCGCGTCCGATTCTCCAACGGTCACTGCGCCAACGGTCAAACCAAATGACCGGACGCGCCCCTGGCAACGACCGGACGCGCCCGTCAAACGACCGGACGCGCCGCTTCAAACGACCGGACGCGCCGATCGCACTGTACCGCGCGCCCGCGAAGCAACGACCGGACGCGCCCCTCACAATGACCGGACGCGACAGTGCCCGCGTCCGATTAGAGTCCAGTAAGCTCCCTCAATGATTGGACACGTCCGATCGCGTCTGACCGGACGCGTCGCACGTCCGATCATCCTTGCGTTCTGTAGTTTCCACTGGGCGTATGACCGGACGCGCCGGTCCCGCGAGTGACCGGACGCGCTGGTTGCAAATCCTAACACCCGCGGCAGTGTTGAGCTGACCAGACGCGTCCGGTCATACCATGACCACGTCTGGTGCAGCGTCCGGTCATCTCTGTGACCACCGTTCGCCTCTGTTTCTTTTCCGACTTCCGGCGTAGTGGAAAATAGGCTTTTCAACTCCTCAAAAATGCACGTGTGTTAGCATTTTCATAATCATTTTACCGAAGGAGTTAACCACTCAACTTGCCACGCCACTCGATCCTAGCAACGATGCATAGTTAGATCACACGAGTGGCACTAGATGACCGATATGCAAACAAGTTTGCCCCTCTTGATAGTACGGCCATCTATCCTAAACCCGGTCATAAACTTCTCTACACACCTATGACCAGTGAAATGGAAATGCCCTAGGTTATACCTTTGCCTTGCGCATTCCACTCCATCTCCTCCGACGTTGATGCAACACATGCACCAACCAATCACCAAATGATATGATCCACTTCATATCATCACGTGACCGTATTGGTTCATCGATCTTGACCTCACTTGCTCTTCACCGTTGCCTCGGTCCTTCGGCGCCAAGCCATCACAACTTGTCCTTCACCCAAGCAACCGGTCCATTAAGCCAAGCCTCATCTTGATCTTCTCCACCTTGGTCACATGACTCCATGTCATGTCTCATGTGCAATAGCCTCTTTCATGACACCATCACTTGCGGACTAATTGCCTGTGTATCTCACATAATCACATATTAGTCCACCTAAGTTGTCACTCAATTACCAAAACCAAACAAGGATCTTTCACCTGGCTGCCGTCCCTCGGCTCCTTCCTTTGCAAGTTACTTCAACCGCCTCCAAGGATGCATCCTAACCCTATGTGAAGGTCGATTTGATCCAAGGGCCACGGTTTCATGCTCTGGGCTATATAAACGAGGCCCTAGACCCCCCTCCAAAGAGGAATTCATTCAATCAATCATCAACTAGAAAGCAGAAGACCAACCAGCAACTCTCATATCCTTAGAGCTCCATCAGATCTAGGCATAGCTAGATTAGAATTAGAAGTAGAGGAGTCAAGCAACCTTGGGCTTCAGATCTAGTCAAGAGGAGCTTGGTAAATCCAATTCTTCTCTCTTGTGTCAACATTGTTCTTCAGATATTCATCTAGTTCATCAGTTCTTCTAGTTCTTGATCTAGTTCATGTTGTAGTTTTTCATGTTCTAATTGTTTATGTTCTAGTTCGTAATTGTTCTAGTTCATCATTGTCTAGTTCTAGTTCATTGTTCTTGATCATTATTCTTGATACATTAGATATGATTTTGTTCTTAATCTATATTATATCCTTGATTATTATGAGATTAGTCTGCTTTGATTATATATTTGGCATAGATAGTTTATTATTATGTTTATACACATGTTTGCAAAGCACTCACCTTATTGAGTCATGGGTGGGTGGTCAACATTGTGTAAGTGTGGTACTTATACACTGTTTACCTGCAAATGCACACTATACTCTGGGCCAGGTGGTAGATCGCGGGTGTCACATTCCTGTTGAGTCCTTTGTAGTCCACTCCCCGAGTGTAGAACTTAGTAGAACGTGGTCTCATTACTTAGTTGTTACTCTGTTTCTCAACTTCGTAATGGAGATGTTCCTTGTTTATGGATATGAGATAACCTAGCCAATGATTGTTGTTGGTATTTATTAACACGAACAGAAAAGATCCACAAGCGCACGGATACCGTTGTAGCTTTCATCTAGAGGGTTTTAAATATCATATCCACAGGGAAACGTGTAAGTCAACTATGTGTTCTAACTTAACCAAAAAAGGTGAATGAGTTGGAAATATAAATAAGGTGGGAACAACTAAAGTGAGAACAAGACTAAAACATAAGAGATGATCAATCTAGTATTTGGTCGATAGTAGGAGTATAGAGAGGATAACTCGATCAAGGTTTCTACTTCTAACTTGGGCAGTCCACATCTTCTACTATTCAACTGGGGAATCACTATAGAAGACCACAAACAGAGTACGAATCTACCACGTAATTATATATCCTGCTAGGCCTATAGACAGGAGCTAAACTACAGAGGACTCAACGAAGCTGTCACTTTCATGATCTACCACTGATCCAGAATATAGGGTGCATCTATGAGTAACCCTAGTCTAAGCACCACGCTTACACTATGAATTATACTCTAACCTAGTCGACTAGATTAAAGCGCTCAAAAGAGACTCGCAAACCAGAAGAATAATATAAACATGAATCTTACTTGAATCAGAAGTAGATTGCCAGACCTTGAGCCATCTCAGGAGCAAGCCCACGTAGAGCTCGATCCTGCCGAAGTACAAGTTATTGAAGAGGTACCGACATGCCAGCACCTCCTCCGAACTCCTCTCTCGCTCCATTCGAGGGACACCTCTCTTCCCCAAACCCTAGCTTTTCTCTTAAAGGTGATTATGATGATGGATTGAATGAATTCCCCCCGGAGGGGGGTCGAGGGCCTCGTTTATATAGCCTAGAGCATGGAACCGTGACCCTTGGATCAAACTGACCTTCACGTGGGGTTAGGATGCATCCTTGGAGGCAGTTGAAGTAGCTTGCAATGGAAGGAGCCAAAGGGTGGCGGCCAGGGGCCGGTCGGCCTAGGGTTGAGGCCAGTTGGCCTAGGGTTGAGGCCGGTCGGCCCCACTTGGTGGCGCCTCGTGGTGGCCCACCTCGTGGAGTCCTCTAGTGTCCTCTAGAAGCCTCTTGCGTATTCATGACGTGGAGATTAGGCCGATTGACGTGGGTTCCTTCTTGTGGAAGATATCAATCCCTGAATTATTCTGATAACTCCCTACAAAATATAGATTCACCAAAACTCGTGGAATTTCATTAGTCGACACCCTAAACCTATGTTGGTGATCATTTATTAGCCCTTTATATATTTATTTTAACCCTTTATTATGGTAGATAACCATTGTCAACAACTCCCCCAAGCTTACCTTTTGCTAGTCCCTTAGCAAATATTCATAATGGATCAGGAGTTGCTATAATGCTTTCACGCCTCAAAAGTACACATGCGTTCAAACAAGAATTTTCCTCCAGATTAGGTCTAACCACTCTAACCTTCAGACTTACCCATATTACCTTTAACTATGGAGCTTATTAGCCTTCACTTGGGTCTTGAGCAGTCGAAAAGTAGAACAATCAAATCATGCACTATGTCTCAAGCTCTTCATTCAACTATTATTCCGGAGTTTTGCAAGATTTTTAAAATAAAACTCAGAGTATCTTTTTGTATGACTCTCTCAAATCTCTCAATATATGTGGTATTTCTGGATCCTCTCCAAGGCAAAGTGAGATTTGCCTTCTCTCATCCTACATCTAATGCTTTATCTGGAGCTTATAGGTATGGAGACAGCGTGTACATACTTGCAAAGCATATTTTGTAAAGTTAAACAGTGGATCCAGAGAAATAAGGCATACGATCAAATCAAGAAGTGCATGTGTATGGATCAAGGAGTGGTTTATTTATGATGAAGGTGACAGTGGATCTAATGCTACTTTTGCTCCTTTGAAAGGGATTTTGATCTCTCTTTGAATAATTGAAGAACTTAGACTAAGAGATATTTTGGGCTATAGTTTTTTTAGAGAGGCAGGCATCTAAGTACCCATTGTTTTGGTAGGACACTTGTCCATGTTTTACTCTCTATATATTTCTCTTTCTTCTTTTTTTATAAATATATAAGCCCAGAACATTCTTGTCTATAATGAAAGATTGAGAGATAATAATAACTTGGAGCATCAATAACTGGGGCTTATGAAATGTATGGATATGTGACAAAAATCCTATAAAACATGTGAGTGGTGTTCTCTCCCAGTGTAGGAGAAAACTATATTTGGTGGATCTAAAGGCATGTTGTTGCGTACTTCTAGAGTAGAAGCAGCATATTTGAGTGGAGTGTACGTGATCTTGATTTTAAAAGTATGAGAAGCCTCTAAGGGTCAACAGAGCTCGACAATGCTCAATGCAAGTACAAGTAGTAAAAAACATGAATGAAGTTTTCTATCCTATGTATGGCTATGGTAGGAATTTTAAGCTTTGTCATACAAGTACTCATCATGGTATTTTAAAATTTCAAAAGATAAAATTCTCCAGAACTCTAGCATCAGTTGGAGCAAGACAAATAGC
Organism: Saccharum hybrid cultivar R570; assembly: GCA_038087645.1. Lineage (NCBI taxonomy): Eukaryota > Viridiplantae > Streptophyta > Magnoliopsida > Poales > Poaceae > Saccharum > Saccharum hybrid cultivar. The sequence goes on from JAQSUU010000703.1 coordinate 10,446,022, forward strand.
AGCTTAGACTTTCTCATGTCATACTCCTCAACTATCTAGATTTAGATCCAGCATTTGCAACCCACAAGTTTCAGGCTCAGAGTTTATCTTTAGATCAAGACAGTTCTACCCAAAACTCGGGAAAATTCGTGTTTGAAAACTAGGCACTTGAAAGGAATTACGGCAGAGAAACTATTCATCATTTCCATAACAGAGATTATTCTTAGTGCTCTCTATTCACAAACTAATTCAAGCAAACTTGACACACTCTAAGTAACACACATTATTACAAAATAGCACAATATAAAACAAATACTTGACTAGATAAAGTAGACACAATAAAAATCCATAAATATTAAAAAGTATGTCTCCTGACCATAATTATGTAAGTGTGAACCTTCATGTGCTCACTATTTTTTTTTCTTTCTTTTTGAATTTATTTATAGAAATAAAACTTTAAGGGGGTAAGGATACTTACCTGGAATACACGAGGGTGCCTTCCCCCAAGCTAAATGTTGACGTAGTCGTTCGATCTTGCAAAGCAGACTGACAGTGGAGATGTACGTCTTCTGTCAGAAATTGATTGATGTTGATGACTGATGAGACAGTGCTACAACAATGGATAGAGCATCCACTTGCTTGTCAGCTCTTTTTGGTCCTTCAAATCCTGTGAAACTCAAATAGACAACAAAACTCGTAGAACATGTTAAGCGTTAGTGGTTTGGCCACTTAAGCCTCAGTTGTCCAAATCTTTTCTTCTAGACAGAGTTTCAGTGGGATTTTTTAATATTTTTGTATTTTTATATTTTCTATGATGCAAAAGAAAATGCAATAGGATGAATGCATGCATATTTATTTTTATGCCACCACGGTGAATATTCCTATGGGTTTTTTACACACCACAAAATTATCCACATGGGCCTTTAGGATTTATGATGCAGCAAATAATATATATATATATATATATATATATATATATATATATATATATATATATATATATATATATATATATATATATATATATATATATATATATATATATATATATATATATATATATTATAATGCAATGCTAATGCAGAAAAGTAAATATGCTAAATGAAAATGATTATGCAGAAAAGATAAATATAGATAACTACCGATTTTACCTCCCGACGAGGGTTCATTATTTTAAGTCCTCTGAACAGGACTTCTCACCATGTTTATTCCTTAGGTGAATCATCTGGTCTTAGAGGTGGAGACCTTGATAACTGCACCTCTTTATATGGTGTTACCCATGTTCTTCGTTTGTCCAACAGCCGTTTAAAATAAAGCATTAATTGTGGAAGTTGACAGCATCTTGCTTAGTGTGCATGTTCTTATAGATCTAGGACCTTCACTTTGTAGAATTTGGGAGAGTTGACAAACTCATCCATGTTTTGTTCAAAGTGTGTCCTGCTCATAAAGACAAGGTAGAGATCAAGTGTATGGGCTCTGTTGGTGGAAAAACACCAACAGAACCAAAAGTTTTATTCATTCTTCTCTAACCTTAGGCATGGTGAACAAGATAAAGTTGAAGTTATGGGTAATAAGATCAGAAGTTATGGTGAACAAGATAAGTGTGAATATGCAATATTTTTAGCTCATTTGGTTAAGACAGTGAAATCAAGAGAGTGAAGCTAAGAACAAAGATTAAAGAACTGAACATGTTAAGTTGATCAAGTTGGATCAAGCGAAGTTGTAACTTAAACATGTTTGGTTCTTCATTTATGTGCATACCAGGATCGAGAAAAGCTTTTTGAATAGTGATTATGTACCTCAAGATATTACTTTTGTCATTGAAGAGTGATGGTACTAAACCACCCTGTGGAAGCTTCTCTTGCCTAGCTGGTTCTGCTCATGAATGGCTTGTCTTCACCATCTTTTTGTTCTCCTGATCTTGACATTCTTGTCGGTCCTTGTGCTCCCCTCATTGTCTTGAGAATTTCTCCATGATGGTCTTTGTCTTGAAGGGGCTTGGTGGAGATTTGTTCACCTTCTTTCATGGAGTGAGTGCTTTGATTATAGATCTTGTTTCGTGGCACTCATCTTCTTGTTTCATGGATCTCTTCATGATGCGTGAGCTATGTTTCCCTTGTGTTTGTGATTCCTTTGATCTTTTTGCTCTAGACCTAGAAAGGTTAGTGATAAGAGTACTCGAAGGAATATTTTTACAATTATATCTCTATGCTCGTTTCACAAGGGCAGCGTAGTAGAAAGGTGAATACTCATGTTAGGATCTAAAAAGTGCTTATTTTAGGACACTAAGCTTGTCCTTGGGAAACCTTCAAAATGTGCTTTGGTGAAGTAGGTTCCCCTCCAGCACCAACCTTAAGAGCACAATGAGATCTGCAATATTTATGATAAACATATGCATCTACAACCACCCTTTTGAAATTTTTATAAACAGAAAGAGTGAGGGGGTTGGAGATCTCGAATGTGGGGAGGTTGAAGAGACCAATTGAATTGGGAGATGTCTCATATGAACATGGATTTAATAAGGTGGATATGGAATAGATTCCATGCTCATTGATGTCATCTTTGTCTCCAATCTGAATGTTTAGAATTTCACTTGGATTGGTGACTCTTGAATTGGCCTCGTCTAGGGCTTCCTCCATAGATGGATAAGTATCGTCCTCAAAGTCAAAGGGAGTTAAAAACTCACCATTTGAGTTTGAGCCAAGATTAGATTATATTAAGGCTTCTTCCTTGTCCATCCATTCTATACATTCCTTCCAATGTCGTAGCATCTCTTCGTCATCCATGTGGTCATTATGAGTCCTATGGTTTGGTTGTCTTAATGGATTCCTAGGATCATCATGAGACTTAGGAGGGAGAGCATACGAGGGATCATCGGGGTCAAAGATGGATTGAAAAATGGGTTGAGGTAAGTCATCTGATGTGGGCATAGAAGGGGATAAGATAGAATAATTTCTAAAATTGCTTGGCTCTCCTTCTATGGCATCGCTAGACATGTCATCCTTGCATTTCTTCCAATGTGCTCTATGGGGGAAAGGTAGTTGAGAACACTTTTTTTCTAGATGCCATTCTATTTTTATATTGATCTACCAGCATCTTACAAAATTGGAAGTTTAAGCTATCATCATTACGTTTGGGGTATTGATGTCTTAGGATTGATAGCTGAACCTCAGGATTAAAGTGGTTGTGACTTAGCTATCAAAACTTCCTCTTTTTGTTCAGGAGAGAACTCCTTTTTCTTGGGGGGCTTAAAATGAATTTTAGTCCAGCGAGTGGCTTGACTAGTAATTTTTTCAAGCATGACCTTTTCTTCACTTGTAAGCAAATGAAGAAAAGCTCCTCCAGAGGATAAATCAAGAAATTCCCTAGAATCCTTGCTAAGACCTTCATAAAAATATTGAAAAAGTATTGGGTCTGGAATAGCAAGGTCCGGGCCAATGAGGGTAAGGTCAATAAAGTGATCCCATGATTCGGCAAGAGATTCTTCTTCTAGTTGTCTAAAAGTTAGAACCTCTTTCTATAGGTCATTCACTTTGGAGATGGGAAAGAATTTTGATAGAAATTCATTGCATAGTGTCTTCCAATCTCCTTGCGCACATTCTACATTGAGTTTATACCAATGTTTAGCTTTTCCCGTTAAAGAGAATGGAAATAGCTTCCATTGGATGGTCTCATTGGACATGCCCTTTATGCGAATGAGGTCACAGATCCGCTTAAACTCTCGTAGGTGTGAATATGGGTTTTCCTCAATTTCCCCCATGAAGGGTTTTCTCTGAACAAAATCTATGAAATCCGGGCTTATCTCAAAACCAGATGCTGTGACAGACTTGGAATGTTCTGGTGGTCTAAGGTGTGTGCCCATAGGGTTAGCATATTGATAGATAGGAGTGCTATAATCCATGCTAACAAAAGATGAAAGGAAAAAGAATAGAAGGGATGAGGTGAAGGATAAAAAGAAAGAAGGTATGAGAACAGATTTTTTTCTTTTTAGAAAATATAAAAAGGGTAAAGATAAGAAAAGAGATTTTTTTTCTTTTATGTATATGTATTTATTTATTTTTGTTTTTGAAAAAGGTTAGGCTAGGTTCGTAGTCAATTCAGCAACCGTTTCCCCGGCAACGGCCCCAGAAAGCTTGTTGGTATTTATTAACACGAACATAAAAGATCCGCAAGCGCACGGATACCGTTGTAGCTTTCACCCATAGGGTTTTAAATATCGTATCCATAGGGAAACGTGTAAATCAACTACATGTTCTAACTTAACCAGAAAAGGTGAATGAGTTGGAAATATAAATAAGGTGAGAACAACTAAAGTGAAAACAAGACTAAAACGTAAGAGAGGATCAATCTAGTATGGGGTCGATAGTAGGAGTATAGAAAGGATAACTCAATCAGGGTTTCTACTTCTAACTTGGGCAGTCCACATCTTCTACTATTTAACTAGGGAATTACTATGGAAGACCACAAACAGAGTACAAATCTACCACGTAATTATATATCCTGCTAGGCCTATAGACGGGAGGTGGACTACAGACGACTCAACGAAGTTGTCACCTTCGTAATCTACCACTGATTCAGAATATAGGGTGCATCTACGAGTAACCCTAGTCTAAGCACCACACTTACACTACGAATTATACTCTAACCTAGTCGACTAGATTAAAGCGCTCAAAAGAGACTCGCAAAACAGAAGAATAATATAAACATGAATCTTACTTGAATCAGAAGTTGATTGCCAGAGCCTGAGCCATCTCAGGAGAAAGCCCACATAGAGCTCGATCCTGCTGAAGTACAAGTTGTTGAAGAGGCACCGACAGGCCAACACCTCCTCCGAACTCCTCCCTCGCTCTCCATCTATCTACTATCTAGAAGACTAGATCTATTCTAACTTGGGAGTTGAGAGGACATCCATTCGAGGGACACCTCTCTTCCCCAAACCCTAGCTTTTCTCTTAAAGGTGATTATGATGATGGATTGAATGAATTCCCCCCGGAGGGGGGGTCTGGGGCCACATTTATATAGCCCAGAGCATGGAACTGTGGCCCTTGGATCAAACCAACCTTCACGTGGGGTTATGATGTATCCTTGGAGGCGGTTGAAGTAGCTTGCAAAGGAAGGAGCCGAGGGGCGGCGGCCATGGGCCGATCAGCCTAGGATTGAGGCCAGTCGGCCCCACCTGGCGGCGCCTCATGGTGGCCCTCCTCATGGAGTTCTCTAGTGTCCTCTAGAAGCCTCTTGCGTATTTGTGACGTGGAGATTAGGCCGATTGATGTGGGTTCCTTCTCATGGAAGATATCAATTCCTGAATTATTCTGATAACCCCTGCAAAATATAGATTCACCAAAACTCGTGGAATTTCATTAGTTGACACCCTAAACCTATGTTGGTGATCATTTATTAGCCCTTTATATATTTATTTTAACCCTTTATTATGGTAGATAACCATCGTCAACAACTGCTAGATATAATTGCACTAATCAATGTTGATTATGACTAATAGTTAACGGATTACTTAGGAGTTATTCTCTTACTTTATATTATGATCAATGACTTGCCATAGTAGTACTACTCTAAGGAATATCATCTGAATGGTCTGATTATCATATATTTTATCTCTTTTTATTTGATTGATTCCTGTTTGAGAGTAAAGGATAGTGATTTTGAATATTCATATCACATGTGTAGAGTAGCCTTTAAATAATATGTGCCCCTTTGTTTGTTCTCCTTTGGTTAAATATAAATAACGATACCTAGGATAAACTTGGGTGAAATGCTGTAACGGGTGTATTTATCTGTGCGCTTGCGGATATATACTTTAATATCTTTATATAGTTAAGTGACATGAGTACAATACAACCACACTCTTGGTGTCATGTTGGGGATGACCACCTAACGCGAGTGATGCTAAGAAGTGTCAACAAGCATTTCTGACGCCGTTGCCGGGGAGACAACAGAATGGCACACTAAGTTAGAAAACATTCATAAGAGCATAAACACACTTCCACATCTAGGAACACTCTTACACATGTGATATTCGAATTACATCACTTGATCCTTTACTCTAACAGGCTCACCCTATCTTTTATCTATTTTTTTATCTTATGCAGGGTGATGTATGACTGGTTTTGAACTCCCGACAAACTACGTTGAGAACCCCGAAGCTCTAATAAGAAGAACAAGAGCAAAGCTCAAGAAGGCTCCAACCACTTCGTCTGAGATCAACCAATTGAGAAGAAGCTTAACACCAGACTTTGAAGCCATGGCCGACCGATCACTCCGTGAATTCTCCGCTCCAACCACTGCTAACATCAGGACTGGACCGATAGTAAATGTGGGAGATAACGGATTTGAGCTCAAGCCTGCTTTGATCAACATGGTGCAAGCAAACCAGTTTTGTGGAAAAGCACATGAAGATGTGAGTGCTCATCTCCAACACTTTTTGGAGTTTTGTAGCACCTTCACCATCAAGGGAGTCACAAGAGACATCATATTGCTCCGCTTGTTCCCTTTCTCACTCCTAGGAAAAGCAAATCAATGGTTCTATGCCAACAAGGATAAGAATACCACATGGTCGATCTGTGCTACTGCTTTTCTAGCAAAATTCTTTCCAATGGGGAAGACAAATGCTCTACGTGCGAAGATTTCAACCTTCCAGCAACAACATGATGAATCAATCCCTGAAGCCTAGGAACGCTTTCAAGATTACATATCAGAATGCCCTCACCATGGGATGGAGAATTGGCTACTCATGCAGACATTCTACCATGGGCTCACTTCTAGTACCCATGAGAATGTGGATGGAGCTGCTGGAGGATCATTCTTATCGCTCAACATCACTGAAGCAACCACTCTGATTGAGAAGATGGCCTCTAACCAGGGATGGAACGAGGAACGCACTCAACCTCGCAAGAGAGGAGGAGGAATGCATCAATTGAAGGAAGTAGACATGATGTCTGCCAAAATAGACCTGCTCATGAAGAAGTTCGATGAACGCACCACTGAGAAGAACGAAGTCATGCACATCCATAATTCTTGCATGACCTGTGAAGAGTGTGGAGGCACTGGCCACTCAGGGAGCAACTGTCCTGAGATTCAAGAGGATGTGAACTACATCAACAACAACTTCAACAATCATCCTCAACAAAATCAAGGATGGAATCAACAATCAAGGCCTAACTACTTAGGTAACTACTCAGGTAACTACCAAGGTAATAATCTTAATAATAACTTTAATCAACCACCCTTGAGAGGAATGATTTCTAATCAGAATAAAGTTATTGATACTATGTCTAGAAAGATAGCTTCCAATGATAAATTACTTGAAAATATTAGTACTAGAATGGATAGCTTTACTTCTGCCATAAAGAATCAACATAGGTTTAATAAAATGATAGAATCACAAATATCTTAGCTAGCAACTTCTGTACCAGTGACCGAAAGAGGTAAGATTCCGGGGAAACCGGAGGATTTAGAAACTGCAAATCTTGTAGACATTTATAATGCAGGGCAATACTTCACTGCACCTCTAAAGCAATGGGGAACATGGGTAGATGACACTCTACCAGTGAAGAAAAGGAGACCCAGGGAGACCTGTCATCCCTATTCGCATTGGACCCCACAGCTTTGAAGAAGCTGTCTGTGACCTTGGAGCAAGCATCAACATCATGGCTAGGGTAATCTATGAGAAAATTTATGGTGATCCTTTATTGTATACAACTATGTGTTTGTAGATTGCAGATCAAACACTGTGCTACCCCAAGGGAATTCTTGAAGATGTTTGGAGCGTAGTTGGACACTCGTATGTGCTGGCAGACTTTTTGATTGTAGAAACAGGTGGAGATGAAAAAGCACCCATCATCTTGGGGCGACCGTTCTTGAGTACCACAAAAGCCATCATCTACTCAGATAGCGCCAAGATCTGTTTTACAATCAATGGGAGAAAAGAAAGATTCAATTTCAAGAAGCGTACCCTCAACATTCGAGTTCACCCACAGACGTCGTACCTCTATGAGGATACAACCGCTGCCCCAACAAAGAAGAAGAACAAGAATAGGAGAAGGAGAAACAAAGCTAAGCATCAGGCAAAAGAAACAGTATGGATGGTCAACACTATTAATTCAGAACTTGACCATCTCCTCCCATCAACATACCTCACTAAGCTAGGAGATCCTGGAGTACCCACCATCGATTGTATGATCGAGGGAAGTACTTTTTGCAAGATGTTCTGCGACATCGGCTCTAGCACCAACATAATGTCTAAGATAACATATAAACAGTTGTATAATACTAGACCCATGTATCATACATATGTGCAGCTGCAGATGGCGGACCAATCATTCTGATGTCCGAAGGGAGTAGTGAAAGATGTTATGGTCAAAATAAGAGATCACTACATTCCTACCGACTTCATGGTTCTTGACATGGGAGAAGAAGACAATGTCCACTTTATTTTAGGATGACCCTTCCTTAACACCACTGGCGCGATCATCTACATAAGAACTAGGGAAATTCACTTCCAATTCCCTAGAGAGAAGGTACATTGTTACTTTAATAGTTACACTACTTGTGAGCAGCCTAGAAAGAACAAGAGGAGACACCGCTCTCAACGCCAAAAGAAACAAGCCATCAAAGAGAAAGAAGCTGCCTAAGAAGAAGCTATTCCAAAGGAAGAAGAAGAGAAGCCCAAGAAGAGTGAACAACAGGAAAAGACTCCTTAGTCCAAGAAAGTATGGAAAAGAAAAGAAATATCAACATCATCATCAAGTTCTCCAACACTTGACGAGCAACCATCCAGCTCCTCAGTTAAGCTAGAAGAAACCTCTGAAGACTGAACCAGACGTAAGGTCCGAGTCGATGGACCTAAATCTCTGAACCTTCTTCGAAAGGTAAATCGGTATTTATCCGCACATTTAAATTAAGCATATCTACTTTGTTTATATTCCCTTAGCATATCATTGCATTAAAAATAAAAATACTTTTTCCATTAATAACATGCATACTATTTAGAATTAAATACATATTTAAATTCTACATTGCATTTGAAAAGAAAATAAAAATAACTTTTATATTTTGAATCATCTCATTGCATCTGGAAATATATAAACTCTAAGCCCCATGTGAGTAATAGTGTGGTGTGTAGCAACCCATAATAATTACTCACTGTGGAATATATATATATATATATATATATATATATATATATATATATATATATATATATATATATATATATATATATATATATATATATATATATATATATATATATATATATATATATATATATATATATATATATATATAGAATAATAAAAGATAATTCAAGACTCCAAAATAATTAGGGAATAGTTTTTCACTAACCCTTAATATGTTCTACGAGTTTTGTTGTCTATTTAAAATTCAATAGGAAAAAGAGAAATTCCCTATGAAGCCCATGATGTCTTCACTCACTCAAGAGCTCTGCCTTGAACAATCATCAAAGAAGGAGTGATGAGCATCTACGCAATCGAGGACTCAAGATGAATGACTACATCAAAATCCAGCTTGGGGGAGAGCGTCCCCCATATATCTCGATAAGTATTCCTTTACGAGTGATTTATCTTTTATTCTGAAAAGTATAAAAAGATGCATAACTTAAGAAAACCAAATAAAAAGAGTGTTGTGTGATAATATTAGCTAGATAATATATTAGTTAAAATAAAAGATACAAGAGAGTATTAGAACTTAATTACCGTAGAACTCAATTTTAAACATAATGGAAATGCTAAATAGTTGCTCTGTCGTAATTTCTTTCAAGTGCCTAGTTTTCAAACACGAATTCTCCCGAGTTTTGGGTAGAACTATCTTGATCTAAAGATAAACACTAAGCCTAAAACTTGTGGGTTGCAAATGCTGGATCTAAGTCTAGGTAGTTGAGGAGTATGATATCAGAAAGTCTGAGCTGCTATTTATCTTGTTCCTACTGATGCTAGAGTTTTGGAGAATTTTATCTTTTGAAATCTTAAAATACCATGATGAGTACTTGTATGACAAAGCTTAAAATTCCTACCATAGCCATACATAGGATAGAAAACTCCATTCATACTTTTTACTACTTGTACTTGCATTGAACATTGTCGAGCTCTGTTGACCCTTAGAGACTTGTCATACTTTTAAAATCAAGATCACGTACACTCCTACACTTGAAGTACGCAACAACTTGCCTTTTCATTTAGATCCACCAAATATATTTTTCTCCTACACTGGGAGAGAACACCACTCACATATCTTATAGGATTTTTGTCACCTATCCATACATTTCATAAGCCCCAGTTATTGTTGCTCCAGGTTATTATTATCTCTCAATCTTTTATTATAGACAAGAATGTTTTGGCTTATATATTTAAAAAAAAAGAGAAAATAAAGAGAAATATATGGAGAGTAAAACATGGACAAGTGTCCTACCAAAACAATGGGTACTTAGATGCCCGCCTCTCTAAAAAAACTATAGCCCAAAATATCTCTTAGTCTAAGTTCTTCAATTATTCAAAGAGAGATCAAAATCCCTTTCAAAGGAGCAAAAGTAGCATTAGATCCACTATCACCTTCATCATAAATAAACCACTCCTTGATCCATACACATGCACTTCTTGATTTGATTGTATGCCTCGTTTCTCTGGATCCACTATTTGACTTTACAAAATATGCTTTGCAAGTATGTATACGCTGTCTCTATACCTATAAGCTCCAGATAAAGCATTAGATGTAGGATGAGAGAAGGCAAATCTCACTTTTCCTTGGAGAGGATCCAGAAATACCACATATATTGAGAGATTTGAGAGAGTCATTCAAAAAGATACTCTGAGTTTTATTTTAAAAATCTTGCAAAACTCCAGAATAATAGTTGAATGAAGAGCTTGAGACATAGTGCTTGATTTGATTGTTCTACTTTTTGACTGCTCAAGACCCAAGTGAAGGCTAATAAGCTCCATAGTTAAACGTAATATGGGTAAGTCTGAAGGTTAGAATGGTTAGACCTAATCCGGAGGAAAATTCTTGTTTGAACGCATGTGTACTTTTGAGGCGTGAAAGCATTATAGCAACTCCTGATCCATTATGAATATTTGCTAAGGGACTAGCAAAAGGTAAGCTTGGGGGAGTTGTTGACGATGGTTATCTACCTTAATAAAGGGTTAAAATAAATATATAAAGGGCTAATAAATGATCATCAACATAGGTTTAGGGTGTCAACTAACGAAATTCCATGTGTTTTGGTGAATCTATATTTTGCAGGGGGTTATCAGAATAATTCATGAATTGATATCTTCCACGAGAATGAACCCATGTCAATCGGCCGAATCTCCATGTCATGAATACGCAAGAGGCTTCTAGAGGACACCAGAGAACTCCACGAGGAGGGCCACCACGAGGCGCCACCAGGTGGGGCCGACCGGCCTCAACCCTAGGCCGACCGGCCCCTGGCCGCCGCCCCTCGGCTCCTTCCTTTGCAAGCTACTTCAACTGCCTCCAAGGATGCATCCTAACCCTACATGAAGGTCGGTTTGATCCAAGGGCCACGGTTCCATGCTCTAGGCTATATAAACGAGGCCCCATACCCCCCTCCAAAGAGGAATCCATTCAATCAATCATCAACTAGAAAGCAGAAGACCAACCAGCAACTCTCATCTCCTTAGAGCTCCATCAGATCTAGACATAGCTAGATTAGAATTAGAAGTAGAGGAGTCAAGCAGCCTTGGGCTCCAGATCTAGTCAAGAGGAGCTTGGTAAATCCAGTTCTTCTCTCTTGTATCAACATTGTTCTTCAGATATTCATCTAGTTCATCAGTTCTTCTAGTTCTTGATCTAGTTCATGTTCTAGTTCTTCATGTTCTAATTGTTTATGTTCTAGTTCGTAATTGTTCTAGTTCATCATTGTCTTGTTCTAGTTCATTGTTCTTGATCATTATTCTTGACACATTAGATATGATTTTATTCTTAATCTATATTATATCCTTGATTATTATGAGATTAGTCTGCTTTGATTATATATTTGGCATAGATAGTTTATCATTATGTTTATACACATGTTTGCAGAGCACTCACCTTATTGAGTCATGGGTGGGTGGTCAACATTGAGTAAGTGTGGTACTTATACACTATTTACCTGCAAATGCACTCTATACTCTGGGCCATGTGGTAGATCGCGGGTGTGACATTCCTGTTGAGTCCTTTGTAGTCCACTTCCCGAGTGTAGAACTTAGTAGAACGCGGTCTCATTACTTAGTTGTTACTCTGTTTCTCAGCTTCGTAATGGAGATGTTCCTTGTTTATGGATATGAGATAACCTAGCCAATGATTGCCTGATATAATTGCACTAATCAATGTAGATTATGACTAATAGTTAATGGATTACTTAGGAGTTATTCTCTTACTTTATATTCTGATCAATGACTTACCATAGTAGTACTGCTCTAAGGAATATCATCTGAATGGTCTGATTATCACATATTTTATCTCTTTTTATTTGATTGATTCCTGTTTGAGAGTAAAGGATAGTGATTTCGAACATTCATATCACATGTGTAGAGTAGCCTTTAATTAATATGTGCCCTCTATTTGTTCTTATTTGGTTAAATATAAATAACATTACCTAGGATAAACTTGGGTGAAATGCTGCAACGGGTGTATTTATCTGTGCGCTTGCGGATATATACTTTAATATCTTTATATAGTTAAGTGGCACGTGTAACAGAACCGACCAAATTATAAGAGCACAAGTACGAAAACAAGCACCGAAGCGCTCAAATTTTCAAACTTGAGCCCATATAATCCCGGTAGTCAATCGAAATCACGAAGGATTTCAAACCAAACTGCTTACAACCAGGATCGCATCATTCAACATACAACATCATACGATACATTTCACAAGTAGTTCTGAAATAAGTTTACACCACGGAGTAGCAATTATTACAAACTAAGCTTGAAAGTAGCGGAAGCATAACACACACACAAGTTACTTAAATACTGCCAGTCTGGATGATCGACATCTCGCAAAAGCATGAGGAAAGTACATAAAGACGATCACGCCCTTGTGATCTAGTCATCATCACCCGCAGGGTGGAGACACGTCTTGCAGAAGCCCTGATAAAGCATGTCATCTGCAACAGGAGGGAATAAACCCTGAGTACTGGAATGTACTCAGCTAGACTTACCCGTCGAAAACCAGAAATAAGATGACACCAAGGATTATGCAAGGCTTACACAAGAGGCTAGCTGACATAACATTTTGCATAAAGGCATAAGTAGTTGAAACTCTTGTAGCCTGTACTAGCAGTTATTTTTTAGCATTTACCTGTCATCTATCTTAGCACCTGTACTAAACATGCACTTGATTATAATCAAACAATTATCATCATTATATCCAGAGCAGTTATGAATTGTGGCAACATTGTATCATTCCCTTAACCACCAGTTTATTTAATGAGATCTACGTTGCCGCTGCTCAAGTCAAGTGCTCACTAACCGGGAGCGACGGCGATTCGAATCGAATTCCTATCCAGCTGGAGGGGTATTTCTAACACTCACCGTGTAGACCCCTGCCAGGGTCGCACAGGCCACCGTTTCATATGATTCAGGAATCGCGGGTCCGAATATTGTCGCGACCCCAAGGGCGACACTCTGCCAGGTGATAGGGACTCTAACCCCCCCTTGGTCTCACGCCAATGTCCCCAAGCACATCCTTTCTCTCCTCCAAGAAGCAACCTACCATTCGATTCCCGGCCTGAACCACATTACTCGGCTTCGCGGTCGGAACGACTTATCCGGCCAACTAAGTGTTAGACTGCGTTCAACATGACTCAAGGACGTACAGCGAATCGGTCCTTAAACGACTCAGACGGGCATGGCTCCACACCCAAGACGTGAAGTGTCTTGCGGCTGTACCATCGAACTCCCGCCCGGTCTCAACTTCATTTTAAAGCATGGTTCCATCACGATAGCCATAAGCCACTCGCGACCCAGCCCTATATCTCGCGGATGACCGGAAATCGCCCGACTTCTACCGTACTAAGCAGGGCTAAGCATTGACACGTGCCTAAACCTAATATAGGATTAAGTACGATATCTGGACAAGAACAGGTACAATGCAACAAGTGTTTTCATATAACTCCTACCACTTAATGCAGTAAACAATTAAAAGTACTCAAGATTAATTTATAAAACGATGGGTTCAGCATGCACCGGGGCTTGCCTTTCAGAAAGGTTGCGGGTCTGTGGTCCGGACACTCGGGTAGATCTTCTGACGGAGCTTCCCCGACGTTGGGTTCTTCTGCTAATTCCTCCGGTTGACTCAGCACCTCCTCCGGTATTGCTTGTTCGAATTCGAGGAGTGTCACCCCCTCCGGTACACCTATTGCATGAATGCACAATAAATACCATGGATGCATAACGAAAGATGCAATAGGCTCGGAATGAAATGCATTACAACAATTTAACGCTCTATTCAAATCACTTCAAAAGAGTAGGTGCAAATTTCCTCTCCGGTAAAGAAGTACTTACCTAATCTACTTAACCTAAGATAAAGCTGCTCATCCTCAGTTAAGGCCCTAACACCTAACAATTACAAAAGTAGCATGTCTTAGGATATCTCACCATAACAATCAGCAAAACACCACAGTAAGCATTCTGGGCAGCAGCTACTTGTCTTTATCACAACTGGAGATTTACAAGTCCAAAAGATATGATCTAAGGCAATCTGGAAAGCCTAAGAAATGTACTACAACTCATTTTCAGACCTCAACTCCAAACTCCTAAGTTTTCCATGTCAAACTTCACAAGTTCCAGAATCTGTCCTCTCCAAAACAGAGAGTAGCAGATTTTGAACTGCCACTTTAAACAACAGTAACTCTCAAACTACTAAGCCAAATGCTTCCAAATTTTAACACAAGCTAGTTCATCAAGTTTACTCCAACTTTGGTATTTACAGGTTGTCCAGCAACCAATTTTATCAAAGCCAAATTTAGAATTACTACTTAGATGTCCAGAAAACCTAAATTACAAAGGTTAAATATTTATTGATGTGGCAAACATTCTCTAAAACCAAACTAATGCTACTACAAGTTCACAAATATCACAAAGACACCAGAAAGTAAGGTGTGCCCACCTAGAACATTTATTTAAACCCATTTCTCAATTTACTTAAGTAATTAAGTGGAATTTCAAACATAGGTGTAAACTGCTCCTAAAATTCTACAAAAATTACAGGGGACTCTCTGACCCAAAAAGAGACCACAGTAAAAATTTGAACAAGTTTTATTCACAGAAACTCCCTACACAAAATTCACAAGCTAATAAGGCTGATTTTTGCATAAATAGGAAACCCTATTGAAAAGTGTCAAACAACAGATTTCATATTTTTCTTAGACAGTCTAGGGTACCAAGACATTCTCCAAAAAGTTATATGAACATTGCACATGTAGAAAAATTACAAAAATTCATTTAAGTATTTCCTAGAATAACAAGATAGCATTGTAACTTGGAAATTAATTAAGCACTGATGCCCAAATTTTTACCAGAGCTAGGACTAGCATAGAGTAACCTACCCATCAAATTTTATGATTTATGGAACATTACAGCTCAAGTTATAAATTTAACAAATTTGCATGCATTCCAAAACACATTTAAAGGATCTATTAAATTCTCCTAAAAATTAAACATCACATTCCAGATTTATATTTTTCTAAAATACTACACATCATGTGGACCCTAATAAAATTTATCTCATGATTTTTGGATCATTAAAACCCTAGATCTATATTTTTCCAACTTGTACAAAAATCAGTGACAAAATAATAAAAATGAATTTCGTTTCAGATGAACTGGGCCGGCCCGGAAAACTCGGCCCACACTCGCGCGCGCGCGGCCTGCTCGGCCGTCCCGCCCGCGCGCGCGCTCTGACGAGCGGCCCCACTTGTCATCGAGACGAAGGCGGGGGAGGAAACGGTCGACGGCAAGCTCGCCGCCGGCGGCAGCTCCGGCGAAGCTACCGTACCAGCGCGTTCACCTCAACCTTGCGCAACGATTGGTATAACTAATTGACACTATGACCGTAGCTAGGGGGGTGGCAGCGGCAATGGCGGTGTGCGGCCACGGCTCGACCAACTCCGGCTAGTCGCCGGCAACCCGGTCCAATTAGCCTACCCTACAAGCTTTAGCCTACCTAACTGTACCTACAGCACGGAAGAGATAGGATAGGGAGGGGCCCGAATGGCATGGCCACATGCAAGCTTGACGGTGGCGGACATGGCGGTCCGGTGGAGCCGCCCTCGCGGTGTAGCTCACCTGACGCGATGGAGACGGTTTGGTGAGGACGAGGACGTGGAGGGGCTCACGGTGGTGCGGTGGTCTAGCTGGTTTGGTGAATGGAGCTGCGGTTTAGGAGAAAGGCTCGAACGCGGTCGCCGTCCCGTTTCTCTGGTCACCGCCCGCGCGCGGAGGAGGAAGTAGAGGGAAGGGTGAGCACGAGTGGAGGGGGTTGAGGTGGCGGCCCCAACTTCACGCCCGCGCACATGCGTGCGATGTGGTGGCGATGGCAGGGCGCGAGTGCCACGCGGCCATCGAGCTCTGTCCGAGCGCCACGACGCGACGTCGTCGGTGACGGTCGACTGAATGACGCCCGGCGTGGTGGCTTGACAGCGAAAGTTTGGCGTTGATTAACTCATAAACGAGCTCGAATCAGTGACACCTCCAATTAGCAAAGTTGTAGACCTATGTGAGCACTACAAGTTTGTAAAAGTCCTCATGAGCTGGTTCGGTTTAGTTAGTGACATACAGGGCCCTGAAGTGAGGTACCCGGAAACTGAAACCGAGTTTCAGTTAGCTAACCGACTGAAACTCGTTTTTCCAGGCACCATACCTCCTAAAACATTTAGAACTAGGTGATGGTGATATTGACAATGTTGTAGAGCTAGGTGTGGACAACAACTTTGTCAATTGGCTCAAGGACTGGTTCGGCCTGGTTTGTGAGTTACAAGTTGTCAAAGTGAGGTACAGTGAAACGGTTTTCAGCCCAACACTTAGCAAAATTTGCTAAGTCCCCAAACAGCCCCTAATACTGACTTGTGGGCCATTTTTGAGCCTGTTCTGATCATTTTCATGAGATGGCCATATTAGAACTTTTGTTCCTTATGAAATTCTCTACAACTTTGCTTAAGGTTGCTCCTCCATGCAAGATTTCTAAGCTGGACTTTTTAATTGGTCAAACCAGATCACTCTAGGGTTCCAAACTTGGTCAACAACATTTGAAAGGGCAATTTGGTAATTTTGGTCAACATGAACATTGCTCCACTACTTACCCTAAATGTAATTAAGGTGTTATAAGACCTAATTAACCACTCTACATATTGGTTGCACAAAGTTCCTAGTGTCACATTCTTTGGAACAAGTATTTCAATACTTTCACCCAAATGTTGCAAGCCCATGTTGCACATGTTGCATGAGTGGGTTGCATAACACTTGCTAGTTATGTTACACTAAAGTGGTTGACATGTCTCACAAGGAGATTGCACATAAGGTACTTATGTTTTGCACACTACTCACTTCTTACTTCACATGAAATATAAACATATCATAAGCTTATGCATGAAATGAATGATGCTTGCTTATGCTCATGCCATGCAAATGCAATGCAATTAAGGACTAAACACTTGAAGTGTTACAGCCCTCCCCCCTTATAAAAATCTCATCCCGAGATTTGGAAAGCGTACCATTTTTCATAGAATTCCTTATAACCATCCCGCAAATAGTCCTCCCGTTCCCACGTAGCATCACTCTCACTTCCCTGATTACTCCACATCACTTTGTACCACTTAACCACTTTACTTCTAGTTACTCGTTCCTGAGTATCGATCACTCGGACTGGCTTTTCTTCATAGGTTAGGTCGGATTCCAGCCTGATATCACCTAAAGGAACTTGTTCCTCAGGAACTCGAAGACACTTTTTAAGCTGAGATACATGGAAGACGTTGAATATGGCACTCATTTCAGGAGGCAACTGGATTTTGTATGCAACAGCTCCACTCTTGCCTATGATCTGGAAAGGACCCACGTATCTTGGTGCAAGTTTCCGCTTAACACCAAAACGTTGGACACTCTTCATTGGAGAAACTTTCAAATAAACGAAGTCTCCAACTTCAAATTCGAGTGGTTTTCTACGACGATCCGCATAGCTTTTCTGTCTCGCTTGTGCTGCAGCCATGTGTTTCTGGATGGTACGGACTTGTTCCTCGGCTTCCTGGACAAAATCAATGCCATAATACCTTCTTTCCCCAGCTTCTACCCAGTTTAGTGGAGTTCGACACTTTCGACCGTACAAAGCTTCGAATGGGGCCATCTTAATACTCTCTTGATAACTGTTATTGTACGAGAATTCGTCTAAAGGTAACCATTTTTCCCAAGAACCCTTGGATGAAATGACGCATGCTCGCAACAGATCTTCCAAGATTTGGTTAACTCGTTCTGTCTGTCCCGATGTCTGGGGGTGATAAGCAGAGCTTCTCACTAACTTGGTTCCCAGAAGGTGATGCAAATGCTCCCAAAAGCGAGCAGTGAACTGGGGACCACGATCAGAAACGATAGTACGAGGTATCCCATGAAGCCGGACTATCTGATTGAAGTACAACTCAGCATAGTCAGTGGGACGATAGTCCACTCTCACTGGGATGAAGTGAGCTGATTTGGTCAAACGATCAACAATTACCCAAATAGAGTTATGATTTTTGACAGTAGGAGGAAGTCCGACAATGAAATCCATACTTATCTCTTCCCATTTCCAGCCTGGAATGGAAAGTGGCTGAAGTAGCCCAGCTTTCATGTGCACAGCTTTAACTCTGCAACAGGTGTCACATCTAGCAACATATGCAGCTATCTCTTTCCGCATCTTGGTCCACCAATAAAGTGGCTTCAAATCATAATACATCTTATTGCTGCCAGGATGGATGGACAACTTAGAGGAGTGTGCTTCAGACATAATATCATTTCAAAGCTCTCGGTCCTTAGGCACAACTAACCTATCCTTGAACCATAGTACACCCTCTTCATCTATCCTGAACTGTGTAGTTTCTTGCTCTTTCATCTTACGCTTGATGTGGAATATACCAGTGTCAGTCTTTTGGAGCTCAATAATTCTGCTTTTGAGAGTACAACTGACGGTGATGTTGTACAAGACTGCTGGATGTAGAAGGCGAGATCGGTGAAAATCAGTTTCAACTAAGGAATGGCAATGAGACTTACGGCTTAAAGCATCCGCAACTACATTTGCCTTTCCTGGATGATAGTGCACTTGAAGGTTATAATCTTTAATCAACTCGAGCCATCTTCTTTGACGCATATTTAACTCGGGTTGGGTGAAGATGTATTTGAGGCTTTTATGGTCTGTGTAGATATTGCAGACATTTCCCAGCAGATAATGCCGCCATACTTTCAAAGCATGAACAACTGCAGCTAGTTCTAAGTCATGCGTTGGATAATTCACCTCATGCTTCCGAAGTTGTCGAGAAGTATATGCAATTACTCGGCCTTCCTGCATCAACACACCTCCCAAACCTATGCCTGAGGCATCACAATAAACATCAAATGGTTTCTCGATATCCGGTTGTGCCAAAACCGGAGCTGAGGTTAGGAGGGTTCGCAGTTGGTGAAAAGCCGCATCACACTCAGGAGTCCAGACAAACCTGGTGTCTTTTTGCAGCAACCGAGTCATTGGCTTGGCTATTTTGGAGAAATCCGGGATGAAGCGACGATAATAGCCAGCCAAACCAAGAAAACTTTGGACCTCGTGAACCGAGATAGGAGCCTTCCAGTTCAGTACTTCCTGTACCTTGGCGGGGTCCACCATAATTCCTCCATCGGACAACACATGCCCAAGGAAAGGTACTTCTCGAAGCCAGAATTCGCACTTACTGAACTTTGCATATAGTTGATGTTCACGCAGTCTTGTGAGGACTATACGCAGATGTTCAGCGTGATCCTCCTCATTCACAGAGTATACCAGGATGTCATCAATAAATACCACCACAAACTTATCCAATTCAGGCATAAACACCGAATTCATCAAGTACATGAAGTGTGCGGGGGCATTTGTCAAGCCGAAAGACATAACAAGATACTCATAAAGACTGTATCTGGTGGAAAAGGCTGTCTTTGGAACATCTTCCGGGCAGATTTTAATTTGATGGTAGCCCGATCTTAGATCGATCTTGGAGAAAACTTTAGCTTTAGACAACTGATCGAACAAGATGTCGATACGTGGTAGAGGGTACTTATTTTTGACAGTGACTGCATTGAGAGGTCTATAATCTACGCACATCCGCAACGACTGATCCTTCTTCTTTACAAAGATAGCCGGACATCCCCACGGCGATGAACTAGGACGAATCAACCCCTTCTTCAAAAGTTCATTCAATTGCACCTTAAGTTCAGCGAGTTCATTCGGAGGCATCCTATAGGGTCTCCTAGAGATGGGTGCGGTGCCAGGCAACAACTCGATTTTAAACTCCACATCCCGATCCGGAGGGAGTCCCGGCAAATCATCGGGAAAAACGTCCGGAAATTCATTTACTACGGAAATTTCAGCCAACGCCTTTGCTTGCACAGCATGAATTTCCCCCGACAATTCAACCTTTCTGGGAAGTTGTACTACAAAACCTTTTTGATCTGTAGGATCTCTGAGCATAACTACCCGAGCGGATGTGTCAATGAGTACCCCATTCTGACTCATCCAATTCATGCCCAAGATAACATCTATGTCTAAACCAGGTAAAACCAATAGGGCAAGCGAATAACTTCGCCCTTCTATCTCAAACTCAAGGTTCCCCACTACTTTGTTTGTGGAAATATTCCCACTTGCAGCACTAATACAATAACCCACACCTTCAACAGTATGCAACTTGGGTGCAAATTTGGATGCAAACTTAGGACTGATAAAGGAATGCGAAGCACCTGAATCAAAAAGTACCACTGCGGGGTGTTGGTCAACTAGAAACTTACCAGCGGTGACCACCTCACCAGATGGAATTTCCTCAATGCTGTTATAATGGGCGTGACCTTGACGGCCACCTTGGTTGACATTCTTCTTGGGGTAAGGACAATTCCTGGACCAATGGCATGGCTTGTTACAGTTCCAGCAAGGCATGTTGCTAGGAGGAACACTGGAGCTGCCTTGGCCCGCATTACTCTTTGGCAGAGCCACTGTATATGCCTTACGAAACCCAGTTTTCATTGGCACCTTCTTTTGTGGAGGACGGAACTTAGCATTTGTGGCAGGAGGGCGAGGAGGAGCTCTCGGGGCAGCTAGAGCTCGAGACTGTGAAGCACTCGCCTCAATGGCCCTCTTGCGGCTCTTAGAAGTAGAATAGATAGCATTGTTGTTCTCTTGAGTTAGAGCATCGCTGATGAAATCATTGAAAGTAGTGCATTTGCTAGTGCCCATTGTTTTCATCAGTTTTGGGCCGAGGCCCCTTTTGAAGCTAGCAATCTTTTTGGCATCGGTATCCACAAACTCAGTGGCATACCTTGCCAGGTTGTTGAAGGACTGCAAGTATTCAGTCAGGCTTTTGTTTCCTTGCGACAGCCTCATAAACTCTGTGTGCTTGATTGCCATAAGACCTGGAGGAATATAATTTCCCCGGAATGCCGCCTTAAACTGATCCCAAGCAATCGGGACATTGGCAGGCAGTGTGGAACGATAGTGGCTCCACCAAATACCCGCTGGACCATGCAACTGGTGAGAAGCATATTCAGTCTTTAACTCATCAGTCAGGCGAAGCAGACGAAACTTTTGCTCAATAGTATTTAACCACTCATCAGCTTGCAGTGGTTCTTCCGCTTCCTTGAAGAGCGGGGGCTTAGTATCCAGAAAGTCCTTGAAATCACTGTATTGATTGGGCTCTGGGCCCTGGCGGCCAGGACGAGCCTCCCTGTTAGCCAGCTGACGCATAGCATCCGCCAACATGCGCTGCCCTTCGACCACTGTCTGCATCAATTCGGCCGGAGTAGGTGGTGGCGGAGGGGGTGGCTGTTCCTCATCCTCATTGCCACGACCCCGACGAAGATTGTACGACATCTGCAAAATGCATAGCCAATGAGCACTGACGATGTGGGAAACTTGTAGATGAATTATTGTAAATATGTCAAACTGACTTCATGAAATAGACTTCTCATAATAATTAAGGCACAATAATTCACCACAACCGCACAATCCATTCAAGCGCATCATTTGACGAGATCATACTTGGTAATCCAACAAGATGCTCTTTGATGAAGGCTTACTCACAGGGAGCACACGGTTACCGGACCGTTTACGTTGCTATCTACGTGATTTTTGACCTTTTGCACGGTACTTGGATTCGATCTCAAGATTTTTAGTTGACTGTGAAAGGCTACTTCAAACTGACCACAAAGAGACTTCTCAATGAAGAGTTCCATGGTGGATCATGGCTAGCCACCTCGATACCTGCGCGTGCCAAGCAGGACAGCCTTATGTCGCGCGCCATAGGAGGCCCTCGGTCTCGTCGCGGCACCGAAGGGTTTTAATCGTGACACCATCATCGAACGCAACATAATAAGACATCAAGTTGTGATCGAAATTAACAGGTTCAAACTACATTAGGAAACATACGGTTCAACCTTACATCCCAAAGTCAAGTTAATACAAGGCCTCACTCCTTCATAGGGAGGGCACAAAAGACGATCCTAACATTATAGGCACGTGATGACTACTCTAAGCATCATCCTCCGAGTCAGTGTCAAGGATCTCCCCGCCGTCCTCATCACTGACAGGCTCTAACTCCTCGTCTTCTTCTTCTTCTGGCTCTTCCTCTGGTGCTTCTGCAGGTGGGGCATCCTGTGGTCCATCAACCTCCACTTCATCATCATCCTCAGCCATGAAGATTCCCGAACCCATGTCCTCATCGACGTTGTTGTTTCGAGGCAGCAGGGGATTAAGCTCGTTATTCAGGCGATGCACTTCTTCATGAAGATTATCATTGTATTCTTCAGCGTTCTCCAACTGTTGCTCGAGCTCAAACTGGCGAGCTCTCAGAACGTTCTCCTCGTGCCAGGCTTCATCCCTCTGTTCCATCACACGGACCAACATGCGTTGACAGTTGCGGTTTGCCACTGTCAACCTCTGGACTGCAAGCGTTTCTTGATCACGATCATGAATCACTTGTTCCAGTTGTTGCCGTGCTGCATCCCTAGCAGCAGTCACCTCTGCCAGCTCTGCCCTCAGCCTTTCCACCTCAGTAGGCTCAGGGCGGGGCTCACGTGGAGCGAGCTGGTGACGCGGTGCCCTGCCCCCAGTGGACTTACGAGCGGTCCTCTTGGTACGTGCCATCTGTAGCAACAAGATAAGATACGACTTAAAGTGAGGATCATTTAGGGGATACGAAATTTACTTTAGTCGGGAGTACAGAAATTTTTAAGGAGGGAGTAAATGATATGTATGATATAATTAAACATGATGCATGCACGTTTCGTACGTCCTCTCACCTTAGTAGAAACCTAGAGTTCTAACGCTAGGCGGTGGCATACATACGTTCTCTTATATAAGCGAAACTATCGGTCTACTCGTTACGCTGTTAGTGTACCTGCAGAAAACTTCATTGCAGCCCAACAATTCCCAATATAAGCATACAAGAAAGCAGTAATTTAAATACTTTCCATATATACATCCCCAAATGTATATACTTCAGTATCAAGCTACCCGATATAAAGGTTCCCACAATTAAGTGCTTTTACATAGTTACATGGTTTAAACATGTAAAGATGTAAGTCACCACAACTACTCTCCCCTAGACCGCCGGTTGGACGATCATGCTCTCACAACTCACACTTACCAGAGCGTCGAGGTAATTGATCCATACATTACCACCCAAGTGGATGGCATCCATACAATATCACGCCGTATGGACGACGAAATAAAAACAAACAAGGCCCCCAAGTTAGTCTTTATAATAAGCCACCTAAGAGTCCTTATTTGGGCTAAGGGATGTGATCACTGGCATACCTAAAAAAATAATTTTTAGTGTTTTAACCCTTTTTCATAATCAAATATTTTTGTTTTTAAATACTCATATGATGTGTTTAATGTTGAATTATGCTCCGATACCAGCTGTAACAGAACCGACCAAATTATAAGAGCACAAGTACGAAAACAAGCACCGAAGCGCTCAAATTTTCAAACTTGAGCCCATATAATCCCGGTAGTCAATCGAAATCACGAAGGATTTCAAACCAAACTGCTTACAACCAGGATCGCATCATTCAACATACAACATCATACGATACATTTCACAAGTAGTTCTGAAATAAGTTTACACCACGGAGTAGCAATTATTACAAACCAAGTTTGAAAGTAGCGGAAGCATAACACACACACACTAGTTACTTAAATACTGCCAGTCTGGATGATCGACATCTCGCAAAAGCATGAGGAAAGTACATAAAGACGATCACACCCTTGTGATCTAGTCATCATCACCCGCAGGGTGGAGACACGTCTTGCAGAAGCCCTGATAAAGCATGTCATCTGCAACAGGAGGGAATAAACCCTGAGTACTGGAATGTACTCAGCTAGACTTACCCGTCGAAAACCAGAAATAAGATGACACCAAGGATTATGCAAGGCTTACACAAGAGGCTAGCTGACATAACATTTTGCATAAAGGCATAAGTAGTTGAAACTCTTGTAGCCTGTACTAGCAGTTATTTTTTAGCATTTACCTGTCATCTATCTTAGCACCTGTACTAAACATGCACTTGATTATAATCAAACAATTATCATCATTATATCCAGAGCAGTTATGAATTGTGGCAACATTGTATCATTCCCTTAACCACCAGTTTATTTAATGAGATCTACGTTGCCGCTGCTCAAGTCAAGTGCTCACTAACCGGGAGCGACGGCGATTCGAATCGAATTCCTATCCAGCTGGAGGGGTATTTCTAACACTCACCGTGCAGACCCCTGCCAGGGTCGCACAGGCCACCGTTTCATATGATTCAGGAATCGCGGGTCCGAATAATGTCGCGACCCCAAGGGCGACACTCTGCCAGGTGATAGGGACTCTAACCCCCCCTTGGTCTCACGCCAATGTCCCCAAGCACATCCTTTCTCTCCTCCAAGAAGCAACCTACCATTCGATTCCCGGCCTGAACCACATTACTCGGCTTCGCGGTCGGAACGACTTATCCGGCCAACTAAGTGTTAGACTGCGTTCAACATGACTCAAGGACGTACAGCGAATCGGTCCTTAAACGACTCAGACGGGCATGGCTCCACACCCAAGACGTGAAGTGTCTTGCGGCTGTACCATCGAACTCCCGCCCGGTCTCAACTTCATTTTAAAGCATGGTTCCATCACGATAGCCATAAGCCACTCGCGACCCAGCCCTATATCTCGCGGATGACCGGAAATCACCCGACTTCTACCGTACTAAGCAGGGCTAAGCATTGACACGTGCCTAAACCTAATATAGGATTAAGTACGATATCTGGACAAGAACAGGTACAATGCAACAAGTGTTTTCATATAACTCCTACCACTTAATGCAGTAAACAATTAAAAGTACTCAAGATTAATTTATAAAACGATGGGTTCAGCATGCACCGGGGCTTGCCTTTCAGAAAGGTTGCGGGTCTGTGGTCCGGACACTCGGGTAGATCTTCTGACGGAGCTTCCCCGACGTTGGGTTCTTCTGCTAATTCCTCCGGTTGACTCAGCACCTCCTCCGGTATTGCTTGTTCGAATTCGAGGAGTGTCACCCCCTCCGGTACACCTATTGCATGAATGCACAATAAATACCATGGATGCATAACGAAAGATGCAATAGGCTCGGAATGAAATGCATTACAACAATTTAACGCTCTATTCAAATCACTTCAAAAGAGTAGGTGCAAATTTCCTCTCCGGTAAAGAAGTACTTACCTAATCTACTTAACCTAAGATAAAGCTGCTCATCCTCAGTTAAGGCCCTAACACCTAACAATTACAAAAGTAGCATGTCTTAGGATATCTCACCATAACAATCAGCAAAACACCACAGTAAGCATTCTGGGCAGCAGCTACTTGTCTTTATCACAACTGGAGATTTACAAGTCCAAAAGATATGATCTAAGGCAATCTGGAAAGCCTAAGAAATGTACTACAACTCATTTTCAGACCTCAACTCCAAACTCCTAAGTTTTCCATGTCAAACTTCACAAGTTCCAGAATCTGTCCTCTCCAAAACAGAGAGTAGCAGATTTTGAACTGCCACTTTAAACAACAGTAACTCTCAAACTACTAAGCCAAATGCTTCCAAATTTTAACACAAGCTAGTTCATCAAGTTTACTCCAACTTTGGTATTTACAGGTTGTCCAGCAACCAATTTTATCAAAGCCAAATTTAGAATTACTACTTAGATGTCCAGAAAACCTAAATTACAAAGGTTAAATATTTATTGATGTGGCAAACATTCTCTAAAACCAAACTAATGCTACTACAAGTTCACAAATATCACAAAGACACCAGAAAGTAAGGTGTGCCCACCTAGAACATTTATTTAAACCCATTTCTCAATTTACTTAAGTAATTAAGTGGAATTTCAAACATAGGTGTAAACTGCTCCTAAAATTCTACAAAAATTACAGGGGACTCTCTGACCCAAAAAGAGACCACAGTAAAAATTTGAACAAGTTTTATTCACAGAAACTCCCTACACAAAATTCACAAGCTAATAAGGCTGATTTTTGCATAAATAGGAAACCCTATTGAAAAGTGTCAAACAACAGATTTCATATTTTTCTTAGACAGTCTAGGGTACCAAGACATTCTCCAAAAAGTTATATGAACATTGCACATGTAGAAAAATTACAAAAATTCATTTAAGTATTTCCTAGAATAACAAGATAGCATTGTAACTTGGAAATTAATTAAGCACTGATGCCCAAATTTTTACCAGAGCTAGGACTAGCATAGAGTAACCTACCCATCAAATTTTATGATTTATGGAACATTACAGCTCAAGTTATAAATTTAACAAATTTGCATGCATTCCAAAACACATTTAAAGGATCTATTAAATTCTCCTAAAAATTAAACATCACATTCCAGATTTATATTTTTCTAAAATACTACACATCATGTGGACCCTAATAAAATTTATCTCATGATTTTTGGATCATTAAAACCCTAGATCTATATTTTTCCAACTTGTACAAAAATCAGTGACAAAATAATAAAAATGAATTTCGTTTCAGATGAACTGGGCCGGCCCGGAAAACTCGGCCCACACTCGCGCGCGCGCGGCCTGCTCGGCCGTCCCGCCCGCGCGCGCGCTCTGACGAGCGGCCCCACTTGTCATCGAGACGAAGGCGGGGGAGGAAACGGTCGACGGCAAGCTCGCCGCCGGCGGCAGCTCCGGCGAAGCTACCGTACCAGCGCGTTCACCTCAACCTTGCGCAACGATTGGTATAACTAATTGACACTATGACCGTAGCTAGGGGGGTGGCAGCGGCAATGGCGGTGTGCGGCCACGGCTCGACCAACTCCGGCTAGTCGCCGGCAACCCGGTCCAATTAGCCTACCCTACAAGCTTTAGCCTACCTAACTGTACCTACAGCACGGAAGAGATAGGATAGGGAGGGGCCCGAATGGCATGGCCACATGCAAGCTTGACGGTGGCGGACATGGCGGTCCGGTGGAGCCGCCCTCGCGGTGTAGCTCACCTGACGCGATGGAGACGGTTTGGTGAGGACGAGGACGTGGAGGGGCTCACGGTGGTGCGGTGGTCTAGCTGGTTTGGTGAATGGAGCTGCGGTTTAGGAGAAAGGCTCGAACGCGGTCGCCGTCCCGTTTCTCTGGTCACCGCCCGCGCGCGGAGGAGGAAGTAGAGGGAAGGGTGAGCACGAGTGGAGGGGGTTGAGGTGGCGGCCCCAACTTCACGCCCGCGCGCATGCGTGCGATGTGGTGGCGATGGCAGGGCGCGAGTGCCACGCGGCCATCGAGCTCTGTCCGAGCGCCACGACGCGACGTCGTCGGTGACGGTCGACTGAATGACGCCCGGCGTGGTGGCTTGACAGCGAAAGTTTGGCGTTGATTAACTCATAAACGAGCTCGAATCAGTGACACCTCCAATTAGCAAAGTTGTAGACCTATGTGAGCACTACAAGTTTGTAAAAGTCCTCATGAGCTGGTTCGGTTTAGTTAGTGACATACAGGGCCCTGAAGTGAGGTACCCGGAAACTGAAACCGAGTTTCAGTTAGCTAACCGACTGAAACTCGTTTTTCCAGGCACCATACCTCCTAAAACATTTAGAACTAGGTGATGGTGATATTGACAATGTTGTAGAGCTAGGTGTGGACAACAACTTTGTCAATTGGCTCAAGGACTGGTTCGGCCTGGTTTGTGAGTTACAAGTTGTCAAAGTGAGGTACAGTGAAACGGTTTTCAGCCCAACACTTAGCAAAATTTGCTAAGTCCCCAAACAGCCCCTAATACTGACTTGTGGGCCATTTTTGAGCCTGTTCTGATCATTTTCATGAGATGGCCATATTAGAACTTTTGTTCCTTATGAAATTCTCTACAACTTTGCTTAAGGTTGCTCCTCCATGCAAGATTTCTAAGCTGGACTTTTTAATTGGTCAAACCAGATCACTCTAGGGTTCCAAACTTGGTCAACAACATTTGAAAGGGCAATTTGGTAATTTTGGTCAACATGAACATTGCTCCACTACTTACCCTAAATGTAATTAAGGTGTTATAAGACCTAATTAACCACTCTACATATTGGTTGCACAAAGTTCCTAGTGTCACATTCTTTGGAACAAGTATTTCAATACTTTCACCCAAATGTTGCAAGCCCATGTTGCACATGTTGCATGAGTGGGTTGCATAACACTTGCTAGTTATGTTACACTAAAGTGGTTGACATGTCTCACAAGGAGATTGCACATAAGGTACTTATGTTTTGCACACTACTCACTTCTTACTTCACATGAAATATAAACATATCATAAGCTTATGCATGAAATGAATGATGCTTGCTTATGCTCATGCCATGCAAATGCAATGCAATTAAGGACTAAACACTTGAAGTGTTACAACATGAGTACAATACAACCACACTCTTGGTGTCATGTTGGGGATGACCACCTATCGCGAGTGATGCTAAGAAGTGTCAACACCATCTTCGCCCCCCACCCCGACACACACAATGTACCTAAGGCCCTCGAAATCCTATGAACTCTCATCTCCCATAGCACTAATCCTAGCTTGAACTTGTAAAATGATCTAGATGGCTCGAGGGGGGTGAAAAGCCTATAAAAATTTCTACAAAGATCACATACTAGAGCAAATTGATTAGTACAACAGATGACCTAATAGCGCCTATTTGCTCTAGCTCTAGTTCACCCAAGCAAGCCCGCCTACATAATTCTAGTAGCAACAAGTTTCTAATCTAAATCACAATACCACTCGACATGTACTAGCTACACTAGAGAGCTAAACAAGCAAAGTAACTAAAACAAGCTACTTAACTAAACAACTAACTCTACTCTAGTGAGATAATAAACAAACAACTACCAGACACAAGCAAGAGAAAAATGTAAATATGAGCATGAGAGTACTAGCAAACCAACGAGGGCAAGACATGAACACATCATTTATTGCCATGGTTTGGTTCTTGTAGACAACCTACGCCCACGTTGTGGCGAGTCCCATGTGATGATTCATGTGCTAACTAGCCACTCAATTTAGACCCATGACTTGGGTCCCGCAAGAATCAAGCACAAGGTGCACTCCAACTAACCCATTCCACTAGAGTATCCCTCTGCAACTCTACGAGGTGGGATCAAAATCTCTCAGAAATCACGGGTTGGAGGCGGAGAACAATCATGAATACTCCCCTCAGCAACCACTAAGAGGAACACTAGATCTCTCCCAATCTCCCTTTGGATCAATCACAAGGAAGGAGATGAGTGGGAGATGTTCTTTGAGGCTCACAAGTGTGTTAGAATGCTTAGAGTGCCAAAAGGGAGCTCAAAGAGTCGGCCAACACATATAAATAACCCCAAGGAAATGAGCCATTGGGGTTGGCTCGTGGACATTCTGCACAAGCACCTGATTGGTCTAGTGCCTTCTAGAGTGCCACCACCGAAGTATGCACTATAGCAAAATTGCTCGTACCTTATAGTCTGACTCCCCTATGTTAGCACCACTGGACTAATCTGGTGGCTACGCGCATGCTAGCCCACAGAAAACTAGCCATTAGAACCCTAATGGCTACCTTGTAGAGCAAGTTCCAGTGAGTCGGCCTGGAGGACCACCGTACTAATCCGGTGACCACCAGAGAGGTTCTAGAACGATAAAAGGGCCATTGGATTGGTCCTGTGCTTCACACCGGACAAGTCCGATGAGTGTTGTGAAACCCCCCTCTAGAATAATGCAAACGCTTGGTCCCATTCATCAGTGGGGTAACCACCGGACTAGTACGGTGGCTAACCCTAGCCTCTGTTAGATCACCCCAGCACCCTCTTCCATGTAGAGCTTAGTCTGCTCTGCAAGGCACAACTGAACTAACCTGGTGCCTACAGAGGCACCACAATTAGCTCCGTTTCAAACCATTTTTCAATCCACTAACTCCCAAAATGTTGTCCAACATGACAACAACACCTTTGGCCTAAGTTAGCATTTTTTAAATATTTTCAAAGTATTTTCATTTGTATCTCATCGTGTGACTAGGTCCAATGCATATGCAAAATCATTTCACACCAACTGGCACTTACATAACCGATTAAACTTTAGAGTTCCCCTCTTAATATTACAACTATCTATCCTAAACTCGACCACACACTCTATTGCGTCTCGGTCCGTGAAAACAAAAACCCTATAATATACCTTTGGCTTCAGTTCATGATAGTGTTTTCTTTTTCTCTTTCCAATGTTGAGCACTAGATCTATCTGGGGCCATCTTGTAACACCCCAAAAAATATGTTTTATGTGTTGGAAAGCGTAAAGTGGTAAATAATTAAATATGAGTCTTAATGATTGGCAAAAATATGTATTTTTATATATGTGCCCGTGGGTGCATGGATAGGTTTTGCATCTTCTGTCCAAAACTTCTTCAACATGTCCCTAATGTACTTCCCTTAACTCACAAATGTACCATTCTTCATTTGCTTAACTTGAAGACCAAGGAAGTTACTCAAATATCCAATTATGGACATCTCGAACTCTTTAGCCATCATCTCCCCACAAAACTCTTGATTTGTTGATCCAAAGATAATGTCATCCACATAGATTTGGCACACAAACAAATTCTTTCTAATCCTTCTGGTGAAGAGTGTTGTATCAACCTTTCCCATCTTGAATCCCTTTGAGAGTAGTAAATCCCTCAACCTCCCATACCATGTTCTAGGTGCTTGTTTCGATCCATACAATGCCTTTTTGAGCTTGTACACATGGTTGGGCTTCTTGCAATCTTCAAAACCGAGCGGTTGTTCAACTTATACCAACTCATTGATGACTCCATTCAAGAATGCGCTCTTCACATCCATTTGAGATATAACTTGATGTTGTGAGAGCAAGCTTATGCTAGTATGATCCTTATCGCTTCCAACCTTGCAACTGGGGCATATGTTTCACCAAAGTCAAGACCCTCTACTTGTGTATATACCCTTGTTCCACTAGTATTGCTTTAATTTGTTCCTCACCACAAAGCCATCCTCATGTTGCTTCTTTCTAAACACCAATTTTGTTCACCATATACATAACTTGTGTATTTATATGGAGTTTCTCTTTGTCTCACACAAACAAAGATATACAATCATACAAATAAAACCAACAAAAATGATGAACTAGTTCTAGTTTCTCTATCCTCATCCGTAGATCTAGATCTAGATTTAGATCAACAAAAATTTGAAAAGGTAGCACAAAAAGGATATGAGAGCACATACCAAACACCTACGGTCACCGCACTCAAAGAATCCAACAACAAAATCTCCCCCTTGAAAAATGATGTATTTTTAGAGTTCTAGAGCTCAAATCTCATCAAAATTAGGGGAGGCTTGTGGAGGAAGAAGATGGGGTGGTTAGGGATTCGGGTTTATAACTTGTCATTAATGAAGGCGGGCAACCTAAGGCAGCAACCTCTGTTAATGATTAACTAAGGCGAACACTTTAAGACCCATGCCTCAGTTAATGACCTATTAATGGAGCTGGTTGTCATAGTTGGACCGCCTATGTTAATTGATCAACCGAGGTGGACACCTTAAAGCATCTATCTCCCATAATGGATCATTAACGGAGGCAGTTTATTTGAGGCAGTCGACTTATAGGGTCTGTCTCCATTAATATATCATTAACGGAGGTGATCGCCTTAAGACGTCTGCCTGCTTCTTCTGGGGGCCCCAACCATTAACGGAGGTGGCACCCTAATGTGCTCACCTCTGTTAATGTTTGGGTAGTGTCTCGCGAAATCATTTATGTAGTAGTGTAGGTTGATGTCCATCTATTGAAGGTATCGATTAGAGGCTCCCTACCCCTCCTTATATAGTCTGGGGGTAGGGTTACAGTTAGAGTAATGGTCGGCTTACATGTAGGTTTCCTAAATTACGAGCACACTTGTACTCTGAAACAAATTACATGGACTACCTTTGCGCACACAAATTCCTCGAACAAATTATGAGCACACTGGTACTCTGAAAGCTTTCTAATAGTGTTTTTGAACACCCTCAATGCCATGTTGACTGCAACCTTAGGATGAGCAATGGAGAGGGGACGAAGGCCCCCAGCCATCGAGCTAGCGTGCAAATATAACATGAGCACCTTGTAGTAAAACCAACACATTTGCCATAACTCCGGCCACATATATAGTAGCGCCTAAACCGGAAATGCCGCTCCACTATTATATCGAAGGGTATAGCACCCAAACTAGCAAGTCATGACCTCTCCATCAACAGTAACTTCTAGTGTTGGCAATGCATGTAGTGCAATAGGTAGAAAGACATTAATGTCAACCTCCACCCCCTGTGATCTGCAAGCCCTAAACCCTTAACTCCAACAACTTCATGAAGCAAGTGGGAATGAGCTAATGGAAGCTAACAACAAACATAGACAGAATCTCATACATGACTGGCTCGAGAGGGGACCGTAGGCCCTCCAAGAAGAAATAATTCCTAAGACCGTAGGCCCTCCAAGAAGAAATAATCCCTAAACATGACCACGTCATCTTCATGAGGGTCCCAAACATTCTCCCTTTCGCAAGCCTCACATCAATAATCTGAATCCAACCCCTATTCTGATAAAGTTCAAGCTCTAAATGAGTCACAAGCGAAGACTCAAAATCATAGGTGAGCTTGGTCGAAGGATCCTCCGAAGGTACTCCAGCATCATCTCCACCATCAATAGGCCTCACAATTGTCTTCAGTTATCGTGAAGATCGTCGGTCAGTGTTTCTACCTTCGGCCATGCCGAGCGATCCCTTATCCAGGGGTACTGTGCTCGGGGCATACCAGATGATGACAGGAGTGGTTGGCTTCAGGTGGTGACACATCTGCCCCCAAATATGCCTTGTGAGGTGTTATGTAATTTCTCTATTTGTGTACCCCCAAATTGGTCTCGTGGACACGCCGTTGGTATCCCAACACACATCTCCATAGTATGAATAGGTTTTTCTTATGAAATGTTGAGTAGATCCTCAAGTCAGTTTTAAGGGCCTTTGGTCTCTGGGACACTGCAAAAGAGCAGTTTTGTGTAGCGCACACCGCACTTCTTGATTTTATTCCTTGGACACGGTGAGAAGGATGCTTTAGTGCAGCACACACACCGCCGGCATTTTCAACCTGGGAAAGGAGAGAGGACATGGAAAATGGATGACTTTGCCCTTGCTCATTTTGTGCCACCGCTGCCCATGGGACATCTGCTGGAGTCTTGTCTCGGTGCTAGCGTCCTAGCTGCCAGGTTCATGGAGGACGGAGGCTAGCGACATGGAGAGAGCGTGCAGTAGAGGGCGTCGCGGACTGCTGGAATCGTCCTTTTCGTTCTCCCTCTGACAGTGTGCCTCTCCTTTGCCAGGAGCCGCTCCTTCTCTCCCTCCGCTCAGTTCTGGGCCGCAGCATCTAAAAGGGTAACACCTATATTATCCTACCCGTACACGTAGACAACTGGATAATCCATACCCTCCCCAAATAACATGGGTACGGGTTTGGGTATGGACAACGGTTATCCAGTGGCAACGTTACATCGAGGGTACCAGCAGCCTCCACACTTGCCCCGTGCACGCTGATTTCTTAGCGACCGTAGCCACCGACGATGACCTTCCAAGAGTCTGCTGCGATGGCATGCTCCGCGCGCCACCTGCGCCTACGCTGCCTTGCCCAGATAAGCACACGTGTGACGTGGTGCCAGCGCGTCTCTTGCTGTCACGGCCTCAACACGCACGCCGTCGACTTAGCAACATTCGTGGATGGATCTGTGATTTGAGGATCTCGAATTCTCGATATCTTCACACTGTACCGTTACGGCAAGCGGCTCTAGGCCATGACCAGCTCAGCCGCTCGAGCTCCTTGCCTCCTTGGGTAGCGACGGCTGCACCACTGTCCCGCCGACGCACTCCACCTCCTCGTCTTGAGGTGCTCGAGTCGGACCAAATTTGGCCAGGATGACCGACGATGACCGACGCCGCACCCCCTAGCCACGTCGATAGCTCAGCCTTTTGCTTTGCTACTCCCGGCCATATGCGTGGACGTACGGCGAAGCGGCGAAGGTGTATTGCAGTCCACTGATGCATGGATGGGTTCGCGCCGAGGGCATTTTGGTTCTTTTACCAGACACGCTTTCTCCACCCATGCAAAAACAGGTTTTTAATAAGCGTGGCGTGCTGTACACTAATGAACATTTTAGCCGTGTTCGGTAGGCTAAAATGATGAGTGTGATGTGCTGCACACAAAACCACTCTTTCTTGGTGTCCAGGAGACAAATTCCTCCAGTTTTAATGATCCGAATTCACTGCCTCCCCTCCTAGATCACGTGGACACGCCGTTGGTGGTCCACTATTCATTTATTATTTAAGCATTTCATATTGTACATCTTAATGAGTTCAACCACAAACGTCGCATCAAAGAAAACGAGTATTACACCTGCTTGTTGGTCCTGCCTCATCTAACGCGCATTTACTAGTCTAACTAACGTATGCGGACATAAGTCAGGTCCTCCATTTGTTAAGTTCAATTCGTCAACAGCACACGCCCATAGAAAGCGAGTCTCCAATGCTTAAAGGAATCCTAATTAACTCCTGGAGTATTTGCAATTGTAGGAAGACTTGAGAGGCAGGTTATTAGTCGTCGCCACGCTAAGTCCACACCCGCTCCTCTTCGAAGTATAGGTAAGGGTGCCGTCACCTGTCAGCTTGTCTCAGCTCTCAACCAATATGGTTTTGTACTCACTCCGTCGAAAGGATCTCATGTTTAATAAATATATGTATAAATATATGACGACTACAATTTTTCTTTACAGATTTAACATTGCGATCCAACGGCTCACCGATGAAAATATCAGAAATATAGGCATTGACAAGTTGCTATTCATTTTCTATTGTTTTTTTTTTGAAACTGGTCGGCTCTCATGGCCTTGTATTATGACCAACTGACTCAGCAAGTTCGCGAGTCACATGAGTGTTTACACAAATTGGGAGTGGTCCAGTCCAAACATGCGACTGTCCTAGATCCCAACCGAAGCCCAATCTAGCTAGCTCATGCGCAGACGAGTTATTACAGCGTGAAAAAGAGAAAACTCTGAACAAATAAAATGCTCTTGTAGAAACCCCCTCATATGCTCCATCAGTATTAATTTTCAGAACACCAGGAGGTGGCCGCGACCACTTTGGCTTTGGTTTATTTGCTGTTAGCTGCATTGGATTCGGGATCGATAGCATGTGGAGGAACTCCATAACTATCTGGCAAACCTAACCAACAGACTTTGGCCTCTCACCCGCATTTCTTCTATTTCTCTCATCCCACCATTTTCTATTGTTTTGATAAGGACTACACGCGGTTGAATGAGTCAATGCCAACGCTTGAGGCCATGTTTGGTTGGTGGCTGAAAAATACTGCTCATGGAAACAAGCTCGTCGAATGGCATTCCTTCAAAAAAATATTGTCAATGTTAGCTTTGTGAATGTTGATGATTAATCTCTCATCAATCAACCAGTTGTAGGATTTATATTAACAGTGGAAACGAATTGGAACCTTAGCTAACTACTCGAGTACTCCGACTTGTCGTCAACCCTGCTAGCCCACAGAAAGTCTTGAATGCGCTGAAAAGGAATCTTAACCAACTACTCCTACGTACTATTTTTTTAATGGAGGAAGACTTGAGAGGAGGGTCAGTCATCGCGTCTCGAAGGCTGAAAACTAACCTTAAACAACTACTCCTACGTAGTATTTTTTTTATATAATGGAGGAAGACTCGAGAGGCGTCAGTCATGCCAAGTTGTCTTGGAGGTTTCGGTGACCATCACCATTGAGCTCAAGGAATTAATTTCTCGACATGGATACCGATCCTTTTTGTGTGTGTGTCAGTTCCGGATCGGCTCTTGGTTGGAACAGGTTGTCTTTGATTTACTAAATCCAAAATCCACAAGGAATACATTGGAATTTTTATGTCTTGGTTACAACAAGTAAAGTTAAAAAATGCAATACCAAATTTATGTTGGAGTACAACATTTAATCTATTTGATCTTGCTGAAATTATGTAGTATTTGATAAAAACAATTATTCATATATTGGAGGTCAATTCTATGGCAATATACTGTTTTGCACATTTTTTTTTGGCCCTCTTCATTCTTCCATTTCTCTTAGAGCATCGCCAGCCGTACTGTCATGTGCTGCTCTCTGTCCTCTCTTTCACTTCCTGTTGCTCATATTTCTTTGCCAAACTGTAGCAGGTAACTCACGTTCACCCAACCGAGCCGTCCGCCATCTCCATTTCCTCTGTGACTGGTTTGAAGCCCAAGATGAGTTCGCCATCGTGCGTGCTTGCTTCCTGTGCGTTTTACGCGGTCAATGGCGCAAGGAAGCATCGTATTGAAGTTCGCCGGCGAGAAGTTCACCGCCGGCAATGTCTGGCCGCCGTGCAGTCACCTGTTCCGGCTGATCTCGTCTCTCTCCCTCCCATCTATTCTCAGCCGTTCATCTCCATATCAACGGCCTACAATAGAAGATACCCCTTCGTGGGTCGTTTTGCTAAAGAAACCCTGCCTTTTCTCTAAATTGTGACCGCAGTCCTTTGCACAGTTTAAAATCCGATTTCTAATTGTCGGTGTTTTTTACCGGCAGATATTCGGTTCTTAGAGAAACTCGTTTGATGTAAAGAGCAACCACAGTCGGGACATAAGATTTATACTGTTTTGGACCCTGAGAAGCGAGTAAAAGCCGTACGTCTAGTTGCTACTTATTTGTATTACGATCTCGTCGAATAGCGAGATGAATATTACAAGATGACTATGCCTATGTGAGTTTCAATGATTACAATACGGTGGATAGCTAGCTATTTATATCCGAGGCCTACTTGCCCTACAAGTTACATAGTCGTGGCATGATCAGAGTCTTCATGAGATCTTGTGATATCCTTCCTTGAATAGACGAGTCGTGAACCTTTGGGTCTTCTTCGGTGCGGATTCGGTAGCCAGCATATCCGGTAGTCGGGAATCTTGGGAGTATGGCACCGTCAATAGCCCTCAAGCTTATCGGCCAAGTGAGACTCGGTAATCGTCCTGTACTTGGATCTTTTAAGGGTATTCGGAATCGGGACTTTCTTGAAAAAGGTCCGGCTTATACCCAAAGTAGGTTAGGAAGAAGTTACAGAGTCGCATGGTTGGGTGATGAGCTCTTGAATAAAATAAGCCATACTCTCAAGTCGTCTTGTCTTGTCAACCCGGTCTCTGTCCGAGTCAGGTAGCGGTCGTCAGGAACATGAGTGGCCATGTCGGCTCGACTTCCAAGGATTACAGTGTCCTGCGATTAATGTGTCGCTTCGGTTCGTGGGTGATTGTTGGCATTTCTTAACGCGATCACCAAGTGAGGAGGTTTTAAGTCCATCACCGGTAACGGCGCTAGAAATACCTGACTGGCATTCCTAAACATCATTACTCAGGAATGTAGTTCCCTAGCCTTGACGCTCATACTAGGGGTTTACAGTTGCAAGGTAATGACATTTTAGAAATACCAGGTTGGCATTCCTAACCGTCACTACTCATGAATGTATTCCCTCAGCACTGGCATCAATGCGTGTTGAGAGTTACAGTCACCAGGTAA
Organism: Saccharum hybrid cultivar R570; assembly: GCA_038087645.1. Lineage (NCBI taxonomy): Eukaryota > Viridiplantae > Streptophyta > Magnoliopsida > Poales > Poaceae > Saccharum > Saccharum hybrid cultivar. The sequence goes on from JAQSUU010000703.1 coordinate 10,484,329, forward strand.
TAGTACTTAGGAACACCAATCATAATAGTCCTAATATGTTTACAGACCAAAATCTGCAAGCGTACGAAACTATCATTGTAGTATTTCACCTAGGAGTATTCCAAGGTATCGTCATTTATATTTTCCCAAACGAGGGCAAGGTGTTTGTATCTAGCAATGACATATACATGATTACATGCTTGTATGATGGACCATAGCATATGATAGGGGTAAAATCGGTATAATAAGGTTAGTGGATACACATCTAGGCCAACCTCAAGGATAAAAAGAAAACAAAGAATAAAAGAATATTCCTAAGTGAAGCAGGCATTGTTCTAATATATTAATGATCATACAAGTTACATGATTAGAGCTAGGGCTAAGTGTAAGATAGGTCGGGAGGCCGCTGAGTATTGGTCTGTCAGCAACCTAATGTGATGATTTAGACTCCTACACCTAGATGAACATGGGGGATTACAAGAGATAGACAGGGCTATCACCACCTGCCGCCTACTCGTCAACCGTGGAAAGAAAAATGTATTCACCCATCTCTCCATATCCAAGCACTATGCTTGCGTATGTAGAAAATACCTAAGTCCCCCGGGTCGACAGGTAAAGGACTTGGGCACACCCGAAGGCATGACGAACCGCCACCTCAACTTAGCTCTAATTCTACTCATAAATTATATGAAGGCCTCGCTATCGATCCAACCGGTGGTGGAAGTATACACTATCACATCTATCGCTGCGGCAGTGAAAGCAGCGATAGTGATAAATCAATTTGTAGTAGTGGTTGAGCCTTGACGGGTTGTAGTAGTGGTCGCACTGTCGTTGCCGAGGAAATTGGCTCCTATGGTGGTGTAGGTGGGGGTACCTACTGTGCCTGCGGCCAGATGGCCGGCTACGGCGGTGGAGGTCTGGGCACCTCCGGTGCTGGTAGCTAGAAGGCCTGCTGTAGAAGTCGACGGTCAGCCGGTGCTGGCTGGACAGCTGCGGGGCTAGCTGGGCGCCAGCCAAGCGGGGGGAGGCATAGTAGCAGTGGTGGCTGCAGTGCTAGCGGTGCCATGAGCAAGGTGTTCGACACCTCTATGACGATCTATGTGGTGTTGGAGGAGTGAGGTTCCTCCATCTTGTTGTTGAGGAAGGATTTGCCAGTGGTGATCACGATTTGCTTGGTCTCCGCTTTGAGGTTGTTGATGGCGTACTCCTGATCCAATCGGGTTTGGATGTCGGTGATGGCGGTGTTTCCATCCGCTGCTTGCTCGATGGCTTGGAGATGTTCATCTAGGTTGATGAGCTGCTGACGCATCTCATCAAGATTAGTGGCCGAGGAGGTTCCATCCAAAGATCCCTTAGATGCATCAGCAGGGAAAAAATTTGGGGCTGATTTCTGTGTCGATATGCTGATTGTTGGTGGTGTATGTGGTGCTCCTCCTTTGTAAGCGATCGTCAGAGTGGTGAGTTCCGGTTGAGGCGGGTCTGCTATCGGAGGATAATTTTCGTGGCTAACGAAGAACTCCTCAAACTTCTTCTTCCAATTATCAAGGACCTTGTGGATGGCGTTGCGGACTGCGTCAATGTCGATGATCTTGGTGGTGGTGGCCATCAGATCGTCTGGTCTCAGGATACCAGGTGTAAGAGTCCTCCTGAGGAAGGGGGCTGTGGCTTGGGCTGGGGCTAGCGGCTATGGTGGAGGAGAGGTGGTATCTAGGGTTTGGGGAGAGAGGAGAGGGAGGTGGCGCAGAGACTGAGAGGAGAGGGAGGCGCTGGGAGAGGGAGGGAGTCAGGAGGGAGAGGTAGGGGAAGGAGTAACTGTTCTTCTATTTCTTGATTAGATTGATTACATCCTCCTTGTATATAGTCCCTATTGAACTTGTATCCCAAGCAACTACGGGAGATCCTTATAGATTGGGATTCTTCCTTCCATAACAAACCAAACTCTAATATGGTAAACCTCCTAACCTAATCCCTTCCGGGACATGACGGCGGCGTGGGTGACGGCGCTCCCTCCTCTTGGCACGCGTGGTCCTTCTAGGGCACGCTGGAGCCGGCTGGCGCCCCTCCTTGGGCCTCCCTATGCCCGTTAGCTCTAGGTTGGGGGCCTCTCATTAGGCGTATGACAGAAAGTGTTTGACAAGCTCTACGCATCTTTGGTCTCGATTGTCCATCCGAGAAACAAATAAAAAATTATTTTTTACTACTCATTAACCTCCTATTTAACTATCACTTTGTGCTTCCCCACATATAAAACATATATTTTTTTGGGGTGTTACACCAAAGGAATGCGAGCACAGGGCCAGCAAGGAGCAGGGGCACCACGCTGATGCTATGGCATCTGTATTATTTTTTATAATTAACGGAGATGACGTCTTAATTCACCCGCCTATATAAATCAAATTTCACTGTCAGGCCAAGATCACTACCTCTGCAAATCTATGATTTACACATACCCTTGTGTAGAGACAGATCGACCGCCTCTGGGAATATTGAATGGCTGCCTCTAAAGTTCATTACTGCAGCAGTGGAAACAGGATATAGAAAGTCTCGAACCCTGAAAGGGCCTTAACTAACTACTAGGTACTTTCGATTGGAGGAAGACTTGAGAGGCTGGTCAGTCGTCGCAAATTAAGTTGTCCTGGAGCTTTCCTTGAAGGACCATCACCATTGCTCTCATGATGTCTCCTTGTTTCAAACCGTTTACTGTGTCGTCAGTAAATTTCTATATACTTGGGCAACTAGCCTTCACATCTAAAAAGTGATGGGTTTTTATTTAGTTTGACCGAAGCAACTAGGATTTACTACCATAAATGAAGCACACAGAGAGACAGAAGCTGAAACCTATGATATATTGTTTGCAGTATAGCACAAATAATTGATAGGTGAAGATACATCAGAACTTGTTTTTGTTAATATAGTTCAAATTGTGGCAGGTGATAATGATATACCATTGCGCAAACAAACAATCTGTGTCTCGTTCTCTTTCTGACCAGTTCAGAACAAAACAATCTAGTACTGTGTACCTAATGTTCCAACTAACCGCGTAATAGCGAAATAGAAGATCAAACAGGTAGGAGAATACTCCTTCAACTCATCGCTACCAAGTAGCAGAGGGAATCTGCACATGCTAGATGCTACCGCTTACGCGAATATAATAGACACCATGTGTGTTCAGTGTTCCTCCAAGAGACCACGCGACACACCACACCAGTGCCCATCCCTTGCCGTAGATACTAAACGCGCTTCATTAGGCAGCAGACCCAAACCTGGCTGCTCCTATTTAGGTGCAAAATACAAGTAGTGTGTCGGAGGAAGTACTTGTTGGTGATCATCACTGATCAATCGCTCACCGCGAGTTGAGAGCCAGGATCGGAAGATATACATGGAAGCTGCTCTGTTGAGCGGGTTCCTGAATACGATCCTGACGAAGCTCCTGTGTCTGGCTGAAGAGAAATACAAGGTGTACAACGGCGTCAAGGATGACTTGGTGTTTCTCGATAAGGAGCTTCGCATGATTTCAAGCTTCATCGATGAGAAGCTGTCGTCAGACAGGGACGATCTAAGCCACGTGGAGAAGACATGGATCGAAGAGCTGAGAAAGCTGTCCCACGGCATAGAGGACTGCATAGACAATCTGATGTATCTTGCGATACGCAGAAGGCAAGCGCCGCTGTGGCTTCAGATTGGTCGCTACCCAAGCACGCAGCAGAGCTTTCAGAAGTTAGCTGAGAAGCTGAAGCGCCTGAAAGAAATGCCGGCGGAGGAACATGAGCGCGGCGGAAGGTATAGGGCCGCGCCGTCGTCTACCAAGCTGGCCGGGTGCTTGTCTTCCTCGTGGTCCGATCTTCACTCACTTGAGGCTGTTGAAAAAGACCCCGTGGGCATCGACAATGCCCGGGACGAACTATTGGCGCAGCTGGAAGTGAAGGCTCAGGACCAACAGATGCGGCTCAAGGTGGTTGCAATTGTTGGACTCCCGGGTTCGGGGAAGACCCTTCTTGCTAGAGCGGTCTACCACAGCCAAAGCAGCAAGGAGGGATTCCACTTGCGCGTTTGGGTACGTGCAGCCGAACGGGACCCGAGAGAGGTGCTCATGGAGATACTCCGCCAGCTCGGTGCACCCCTGCCTGCACTGGCTGCCGACCATCTAGATGTACATCTCAGAGGACGCTTGATGCACAAAAGGTAATAAAGTCTTGTGCTTGTTCTTTTTTTTTGTCGTAGTTATTATGATTTCTAGCTCTTTCTGCTATGTATATATATATAGTGACCTTAGATTACTATTGAATATTTCACCTTTTGTGGGGATACTAATTAATTTGGTCATCTGTGATTGCGTGACTACGTGTTACATACCTTCATCACTTGTGTCAAAGATTTTCCATGCCTGCCCTGACCTGATGTGTACTCACTCCATTCAAAATTATAAGCCACTATACAGCTCTGCTCTAAATTAATTTTTTTATATTGTAATTAGGATTTTAGGAATCTCTCTCTATATATATTAACGTATAAAGCACCATTTTTTTTTGAATTTCAATGGAGAGCCGTTCGCCCGTTTCCCACCTGATTTATATATTGGCCCAAAACGGCCCGTTATGGGTGTGTTCACTTTGTGAAAAGTAGCTGAAAAGTTACTGTAGCATCTTTCGTTGTTATTTGGTAAAATTTGTCTAATTATGAATTAACTAAGCTCAAAAGATTCGTCCCGACATTTACAGACAAACTATGCAATTAGTTATTTTTTTACCTATATTTAATGCTCCATGCATGCGTCGAAAGATTTGATGTGATGAGTGGAAGAGGAAATATTTTGGGTTGGGATGGGGAAGTGAACAAGGCCTATATAGTTTTCCAAGTCAGTTTTGTACAGATCATCACACAGATTGTGATGTCAGATATACTAAATATCGAAGTTGGTACTCATCCTTGTCTTGCGGATTCAAACACCTGACACCATTGATCAACAATGTGCCTTTTTTTCCTTGGAAATCTGTAGCGTCATTGCTCTGCCGTAGTTTTGCAGGCTGCAAACACTTGTGCAACGTTGTGCCTGTCATCTCTGAATACCGCCACATTCCTAGTCTTCCATAGTTGCCAGCATGACAATGCAATGAATGCTGCAAACTCATCTTTTGGAAACCCTCTGGGCAGCATGGTCCTGTGTATGTTGCCAACATCGGTTCCCACCATGGAAGTCAGCCCAAGCTTTCCCCAGAATTGTCTACCAATGGAGCAACCACTGAATATATGTTCCGGAGATTCGTCATCGTCATTGCAGATCTCACAGACGGCGTCCGGCAGCACATGTTTGCGATGGAGTACTGTTTGACACTGAATTCTCCCCTGCAGTAGCAGCCACATGAACATTTGGATGCGCGGAGATGCGGCGTTGCACCAAACGAACGTGGCTCTTTCATCAGACGGTTGCCCTGTTGCTTTTAGCAGCTGATAGATGGCACCACTGTCAAGCCCCGAGGCGTTTTTGCTGAAAGGCGACGATCTCTGATCCGGTTCTTCTGAAAGTTCAGTTTCTGCAAGAACCCCCTCCACATACTGCAGCTCTTGCATCGCCGTTTGTGACAGCCTAGGCACCAGGCCATTTTGCAGTCCCGACTGCAGCACTTCCTTTCCTTGACTGTGGCGTCTTTCCTTGTACAGTGACTGAATAATGCCGGGCAGATGTCTGTAATAGCCTGGTTTCCTGTCTCCGAGCAGCACTGATGTGATTGCCTGTATAGTGCGAGCAAGGACCACAGGACCGCCCAGTGATCACTGTTGGCCCGATTGGATCTCGTATTTAGATTTGGAAACTACCAAATAGAAGCTTAATGCTGGGCCGCTTGGATTGAATGGAAATGCAATGGCTTAGTTTTTACAATGACACTGCTCCTGCTTTTATAGGCAGAGAGCCTCCCCATTTGCTCCAGCATATTCTAACCAATAAAGTGCATGCTGAGCATATTCATAATACAAGGCTTGGAAGCAAGGAAAGTAAAAATACAGAAAAATAAGATACAAGTGCTTTAGCACTAGGCTTATGTTTCAATTCTCCCTCTAAGCCTTGTGCCGAGCCCTAGAGGTGAACTGCTGTAGCCCAATCCTCTCCCTCATCTCTTGGAACTTGGAGTTCCCCACTGACTTGGGGAGAATGTCAGCCAGCTGATCAGTAGTGGCAATGTGGCTAGCCTTGATGCTCCCATCCTCCAAGCAGTCCCTCATGAAGTGATACTTGATGCGGATGTGTTTGCTTCTTTCATGGAAGACAGGGTTCTTGGCCAGAGCTAGAGCAGACTTGTTGTCCACCTTCAGCTCAACCACATCCACCTTCTTGTCAAGGAGCTCCACCAGCATCCTTCGCCTAAGTTGCTGTAGTGGTGGTGGCGATCTACTCTGCTTCATAGCTTGAGAGAGCCACTACCTTCTGCTTGAGAGACTGCCAGCTGACCAAGCAATCGCTGAGGAAGAACATCGTCCCAGTTGTGCTCTTGCTGGTGTCCACATCGCCGGCGAGGTCGATGTCATAGTAGCCGACGAAGCGCGCTGTGTCAGGGGCCCTTGCGTAGTGGAGGCACATAGCGAAGGATGCACTTGATGGCTTGCAGATGCTCCATCGTGGGCCGCTCCATGAACCGGTTCACATACCTGATGGCGAATGCCAGGTCCGGCAAGGTATGGACCAGGTAGCGCAAGTTCCTGATCAGCCACCAGTAATGGGTTGGATCAACCTCCTCTACCGTACTGTCCTGACTCAGCTTGAGCTTCTCCTCCATCAGGGTGTAGGCCGAGTTGCACCCTATCATGCTGCTGACCTCGAGGATGTGGTTGGCGTAGTGGGTTTGAGGGAAGGCGATCCCACTGGCGTCCTGGCGCACTTCGACGCCGAGGTAGAAGTAGAGGAGGCCGAGGTCACTCATGTCGAACACCTTCTTCATCTGCACTTTGAACGCCTCCACCTTAGCGTTGGTGATGATGAGGTCATCGACGTAGATGCTAACCAGTAGGACATTGCGTCCACTGCCCCGTCGATACCCCGCCGCCTCATGCGCGCTCTGCTTGAAGCCCATCTTCTTGAGTGTGTTATCCAGGCGTGCAGGGATTGCCGCAGGCCGTAGAGGGCCTTGCATAGGCAGTACACCTTATTGCCTTCTTCTCTAGCAATGGCGAAGCCTGGTGGCTGGCGCACGTACACCTCCTCCTTGAGGTCGCCGTTGAGAAAAGCGGACTTGACGTCCATGTGGTGGACTTGCCACCCCTCTTGAGCCGCTAGCGCGAGGAGGACACGGACTGACTCCATGCGTGCCACGGGGGTGAAGGCGTCGTTGTAGTCGATCCCCTCCTGCTGGATGAAGTCGCGCGCCACCAGCCACGCCTTGTGCTTGATCACTGCGCCCTACTCATCCTTCTTGAGCTTGAACACCCACTTAAGGGTAATAGGGCGATGGCTGTCTGGTAGAGGCACTAACTCCTAGGTGTGGTTCTGTTCGACGAACTTCAGCTCCTGCTCCATCACCGCCCGCCACGCCGGATCTCCCAGTGCCTCAGCATAAGTGGTTGGCTCACCAGCGTGTGTCAAATGAAGCCGGACAAAGAGCCGCTCTGCCTGGTCCGGTGAAGACTGGTCGCCGAGGATGTTCACCACCGTGCGGTATAGCAGAGGTTCGTCATTGTAGTAGGCGTCTAGGCGGTCTTCATCGTCCTCTAGAGGCATTGCGTACTCAATCTCCGGCTACCCTGTGTGCACTGGTGTCGCAGTGGGCGAAGCAGAAGATGCCGCAATGGTCGGCTGTGGTGCCAGAGTGGTTGGCTGTGGCACCGGATTGGTCCGCTGCGATGCCGGACTGTTCGGCTGTGATGCCGAGATGGTCCACGCCGCTACCGATGATTTGCCGACCAGCGCCGATGAGCTTCCAAACTCCCCCAGATTCGGTGATGGCGTGCGCAGCAGGGTAGATGAGGAAGTCAGCGCTGGTGATGAAGACCCAGACATTGATGGGGATGCACCTTTTGCTCCCCCATCACCTGCAACCCAAGCGTACTCGATGGTGAAGTCACGAAGCGCTGTCGCTGACCCGTCGTCCACCGCCTTGTCCCACGCCCAGCCATGCCCTTCATCGAACACAATGTCATGTGCCACGTGGTTGGCCTTAGCCCCCTCTACATAGCCGATGAAGACTCCAAGCAAACTACGGTCATCGAGCTTGCCGACGTGGTTCAACTCCTTGACAAAGGCGAGGCAGCTGAAGACACATAGGTAGCTGACTACCGGCTTGCTCCCGTGCCAGGCCTCATACAGTGTCTTGCCGTCGAGTTCCCTGGTCAGCGAGTAGTTGAGCAAGTGTACGGCGGTCATCACGGCCTCGCCCCAGTAGATCAACGGCATGCCGCACTGCTTGAGGAGAGCACCCGCTGTCGCCACCACCGTCTGATTGCGGCGCTCCGCCACGCCATTCTGCTGTGGTGAGTAGGGCACGGAGTAGTGGCGCTGAACCCTCTCATCGGCGTAGTACGCTGTGAACACAGCCACCGTGAACTCATCGTCGTTGTCTGTGCAGAGCACTCGGAGCTTGCGGCCACACTCCTTCTCTGCGGCTGCATGGTTGCGCTTGATGGTGTCTACAGCTGCCGCCTAGGAGTTGAGAAGCACGATCCACCTGTAGCAGGTGACATCATCGATGAGCAGCAGGAAGTAGTGGCGTCCTCTTGGGCGGCCAATGACACAGGACTACAAAGGTCACCGTGCACCAGCTCGAGCTGTTTGGTGGCGCGGTAGGAGGCTTGCCGCGGGAAGGGCCGGCGCTTCTGCTTGGTCAACACACTGGTGTCGTAGAGCTGCTCGACGTGGTCAATGCAGGGCATCCTGAGGACCATCTCCTCCTTGCCAAGATGTTTTAGGGCCTCGAAGTGAAGGTGCCCGAAACGCTCATGCCAACGCCATGCCTCGTCATCCTAGAGCGTGGCAAGGAAAGGGATCTATAAGTTTGATCCAAGCAGTTTATGTACCTGCAGACGATTTGACCAACCCTGCTCCTGCCACAACATTTGCACATTTAGACGCTACTACCATACTTTCTAGAGGATTAGATTCCAAGGGTATTTATCCTGCAGTAGATCCTTAGATCCTTTAGATTCAACCTCAATTATGTTACAACCTCGGATCATTGGCAACGAACATTATGAAACTGCGCAAAGAGTTAAGGAAACTTTACAATGTTACAAAGAAGTTTAGGACATTATCGCAATTCTTGGATTGGATGAATTATCAGAGGAGGATCATTTAACTATAGCAAGAGCATGAAAAATCGAGCAGTTCTTATCACAACCGTTCTTTGTGGTAGAAGTTTTTACTGGTTCTCTAGGAAAGTATGTTGGTCTTGTAGAAACAATTAGGGGATTTCAACTAATCCTTTCCAGAGGGGATACACCACCTGCACATGAAGCACATAAAGGCAGTTGCTTCCCTGATTCACCTTGGCGAGAAGACGGCGGCTTCTATCCCAAATGCGCAGCACGCCATCCTTGATCTCCACCTGTGAGCCATTCTTGTCTAACTGCCTGACGCTGATGATGGAGTTCCTCATGGCCGGGATGTAGTACACATTGGTGAGAAGCGGTGCTCCCCTGTCTTGGCCTTGAAGATGATCGAGCGGACCCCCTTGATCTCGATGGCGGAGGCATCGCCGAACTTGATGGAGCCTTTCACATCAGAGTCCAAGTTGGAGAAGAACTCGCACCGACCAGTCATGTGGTGTGTAGCGCCGATGTCGAGGTATGAGTCATCGATCTTGTCATCACCGGTACCGTTGCCGAGGAAGGCATGGGCGCGTGGTTTGTCAAAATGGAGCAGGGTGGAGCTAGCCGACACGGGAAGGGGAAAGTCTGGCCTTTTCCCCTCCCTGTTTCTTGCTGCAACTCGACACACTCATGCACTAGGAACAGAGCAGCATCCTCCTCCTCTGCTTGCGCGACGTGAGCCTGGCCGCCACGGCATGGAGGAAGGCAACAGTCCTTGGCCCAATGTCTGGACTTGCCATAGTTGAGGTAGGTGTCATCCCGGGTCGCCTTGCGCTCGCCGACGCCGCCACCATTAAGCACTAGCCTGCGCCTGGGGTCCTTTCTCTTGCTTCTTCTTCCCACCGTGTGGTCACCGGCAACGATCCTTGGAGGAGCCAGACGAGCCGGAGCCTTCCTCCTTCTTCTTCTTGAAGGAATGCCACTGCTCCATGGTGTACAGCAGCTTGCCTCCGGCGGCGCCTAGCTCGATGTGAGGCCCCTCTTCTCGATCCCGCACCGCCTTGAGACTCCCGGTCACGTCCTTGATGGAGAGCTGCTCAAAATTGAGAAGCATCTCTATCGCTATCACGATATGGAAGTACTTCTTCAGCATGCAGCAGAGGAATTTCTCCACCGCGTGCTCCTCTATGAGGTCGGTGTCACCGTTGCGCGCCATCTGCTCCATCAGATTGGTCAAGGGGAGGTCAAAGCCCTCAACTTGCTCACCGGGCTAAAAGACGAGGTCTTCCCACTCCTGTCAGAGCCGCTGCAGAGTCGCCCGGTGGACACGATCACCGCTGATGTGCGCCGTGGCGATCGACTCCCATGCCAGCTTCGTCGTAGCCTTGTTGGCGAGGGAGGCACCGAGCTCGGTGGGGACGGCAGCACACAATGCCTCTAGGGCTCGGCGGTCGACATCATAGCCGACACTACCAACATGGACCGCCTCCTAGAGATGCTGAGCCTGCAGCTTTACCTTCTTCAGAAGGCTCCACTCGTGGTAGTTCAACTTGGTAAGCATCGGCCATGGCGTCCCCGCTCCTGAGTCGCGGTAGACAGTCTGCACCACCAGCTGCGCCACCGGCGAGCAGCTGCAGCGTCCATGGCGCCGCTCTAGTGACGGTGACTGCGGGCTGCCGGCTCCCGCTCCATCTCGACGTGCAGCGCTACAGCCGCGGCCGCCACGACTTGAGCCGCAGCCGCCGCCTACCTAGCCGTCTCAACTGTCGCTGCAGCCGCTGCCTCTGTGGCAGCAAGGCGCGCGGCGCATCCGTCGACTGCTCCTGCACCGCCAGGGTAGATCACCGCACCAGCAGCAGCGGTGGCGGCACGTTGTCTCTCGATCTGGCTGTCGGTGGACATAGCAACTCACCTAGAACCCTAAGGATCTGACACCAATTATTGGCCCGATTAGATCTCAGATTCAGATTTGGGAACTACCAGAGGGTAGCTTGGCCGCTTGAATTGAATGCAAATGTGATGGCTTCGTTTTTATAATGATACTGCCCCTGCTTTTATAGGCAGAGGGCCTCCTCACTTGCTCTAGCATATTATAACCACTAAAGTAGATGCTGAGCCTATTCCTCAAACTAGGCTTGGAAGCCAAGAAAAATAAAAATGCAGAAAAGTAAGATACAAGTGCTTTACCACTAGGCTTATCTATCAATCACCATGGACATCGCCCTTGAGTGTGGAGATGCAAGCTCGTGCCTATGTTTTTAGATAGATGCTAGATTCAGTTTAAGGTTTTAAATCTCTAGCTAAGCCGCTTAGCTGTTGTCCTCCTCAACAGCTAAGCGCAGCTATAGACGGAGATAACTGCAGCTAAGCCAGTCGACTGTTTTGCAAAAAAAAAAAAGAAAACACAACAGGACACGTTGGGGGACTTGGACACTTGGTGCTGCCTTCGCTGCCGCTCCTGCTGGCTTCGGGCTGGGGTAGATGAAGAACCGGGTTGGGGGAAGACGAAGAACCGGAGTGCTACTCGTGCTGCCTCACTCGTACTACACACTGCCGCCGCTGCCTGGAGCTCCAGCAACTGTGCCACCGCTTACAGCTCGTAGGACCACGCTGCCACTTGGAGCTCCGGGGACCAAGCCGCCGTCGTAGCCTAGCGGTTGAGAGAGCTGCAGGAGCTGCCGCTTGGGGGCTCTGGCTGGCCGCGCGCTGCAGTCTCTGGCATGGCGGCGGCTCCAAAGCAGAAGCCACTGCCGGCGGCTCCTTTTCCGCGGTAGAGAGAGACGTGTGGGAGTGGACTGGAGTGAGCTAGGGTTGGGTTAGGGGCTTAAGGTGGGGATGTGAATTGCAGTAAGGTGGGCCGCTGGCTCATTTTCTAGGCCTAGAAAACTTTTAGGGACTGCTAAAACAGGTTCATTTAGCGGCCATCTCTGGATTTCTCCAGCTTTTAGCTGGTTTCATTTTTTTAGCGCAAAAAAGTTGAATATCTTAGCTTTCCTTTTGCTATCCAGGGAAGTATTGTTCAAAATAATAGCAAGGAAATAAAATGATTACTAAAATATTCTCTTCCAGGTATCTAATCGTAATGGACGATATGCAAACAGATCAGTGGAATACCATAGCCAGCTCCTTCCCAGATGATGAACAGTTTGGCAGCAGAGTATTGGTGACAACGACTGTGCTGTCAGTAGCTAATGCTTGCAGCTCTACCAATGGCTACGTGTTCAAGATGAGAAAGCTTGATGAGAAACAGTCAAAGGAGCTCTTCTTAAAGAAAGCATGCCCAGAATACTATTTAGAGTATGCTGCTCTGCACTCGAGACAAATTTTGGAGAAATGTGATGGTCAAGCACTGGCTCTGGTCACCGTTGGCCAATACTTGAGGAAAACTGGTTGGCCGACTGAGCACAGTTTTGACAATCCGTGCCATCAGCTCCGTTGTGAGCTTCTCGAAGACAAAACCTTGGAAAGAATTCGTCGGGTGCTTGTCCGCACCTACGCCAGTCTGCCTGGCCATGCTCCCCGGGCCTGCTTGATGTATTTTGGTATGTTCCCATGTGATCGTCCAGTCAGGAGAAAAAAACTAATGAGATTATGGTTGGCCGAGGGATTTCTTGGAAAGCAACCTTTGTACGATGCCATGGAGCTCGCAGCTAAAAATTTCGACAAGCTCATTGACCACAACATCATTGAGCCCATTGATGTGAGCAACAACAGCAAGGTGAAGACGTGCAAGACTTATGGCATGATGCACGAGTTCATTTTGATCAAGTCCATCTCTCAGGACATTATTGCCTTGTTTGGTGACGAGAAACTCAAATTCAAACCCTGCCATGTCCGCCGGCTTTGTCTCCATAGTAGTAACGCATCCAGTGAAACCAATTTGGATGTTCATTTGTCTCTTGTCAGATCTTTAACGGTCTATGGAGAGGCTAGGACAACCATCTTGGATTTCCACCAGTATAAACTGCTCAGAGTGCTGAATCTTGAAGAATGCACTACGGATTTAGGAAATAAAAATCTCAGAGACATCTGCAAACTTCGGCTGCTGAAATATTTGAGCCTCGGAGTCACTGTTAAACAGCTTCCGAGGCAGATAGGGAAACTGAGACTTCTGGAGACACTCGATCTAAGGAGAACAAAAGTGAATATTCTTGCCATAGAAGTCCTCCTGCTGCCTTGTCTAATACATCTGTTTGGCAAGTTCCAGCTTTCTCACAAAGTCAGAAAGATAGGTGATGTTCCCAATTTTCTGTTGTCAAAAGGGAGTCAATTGGAGACACTTGCAGGATTTATCACTGACAAGAGGCAAGTATTTGCTCAAATCATGAGATACATGAAGAAACTGAGCAAGGTGAAGATATGGTGCGATGGAACCACAACTGGCGACGAATTTGTCCATCTTTCAGCTGCCATTCAAGCCTTCATTCAGGATAAGAAGGACGGAAGTAATGATGCCCGCTCATTGTCAGTTCATATCAACGAATTCACTGATGGCTTGCTGGATTCCTTGAAAGATCCATGTTATCTTACTTCGTTGAAATTGCAGGGGAAGTTGGTGAAATTGCCACGGTTTGTTCAGTTATTACGTGGTCTCACAGAGTTGTGCATTCAGTCTACTGAATTGAACACACATCTTCTTGGAGAACTGGGTGGATTGAAATCATTGCGATATCTGAAGCTGATTGCGGATCAACTCGAGGAGTTCACCATTAGTGATCAATCTTTCCCCATGTTGCTGCGTTTTTGTTTGGTCCTTGAGTGTTCCACGCTTCCAATAATCAAACAAGGAGCTTTGAAGTATCTTACCTCACTTAAGGTTATGTGTAAGGGTCTAATTGGTCTTTGTGGCATCAAAATTGAATACCTCAATTGTTTGAAAGAAATCACACTCCATGCTGAAGTAAATCCAAGAGCAAAAGAAGAATGGGAGGAGGCTGCTAGGAATCATCCAAATCGGCCAAATATTCTGTTGCTCAAGAAGGACAATAATATAGTAAATGAGTCTTCAGATGATTCCGTTGCCACAAATGTAAGGTTGGAAAATTTTGCTGTGTTTGACCAACCTGCAGAGGAGAACGATACGCAAATGCTACTTAACCATTGACTCCAATCCCCATTCTCGCTTAATATGGTAAGCTCCGTTTTGAATTGCATAGGAACTTAAATAAGTTTTTCGTTTAACTTAGTTTTCAACTTTTTCTTTGATTTGAAGCCGCATGATAGCTACTTTTACTGAGCTGTCTACTGCTCGGGATAGCACATGATGCCATCTTATGTTTGACAAGAATTGTCATCCCTTTTATGGCTAATGCAGCATCCTGGTCAGTATTTCATTCGAGTCTATCCTGGCTTAATTTTGACCCGTGTGTCTAGCAGTTTTTCTTTTCCAGAACATTGACACATTTCTTGTTTCCATTGCTCAGGCTACCTTCTGTCAGCTGAACCATACCACTGATCCAGAAAATGTCGTAAGCTTTCTATCAATACAAAGAAGCACGATTATTCCTCATCCAAGAAAGGATTCATATACAACGGGACATTCTATCCCTGCAGCAAAATAAGTCAATACTGAAGCAGGGTAGACAGAGAGTTGAGGATCTTCTCATCTTCAACATTACCTTTATTTGTTTCCTTTGGCAATTGCTCCATGATATGTTCCATTCGCAGAAGAGTTTCTCAGCCTTTCTTAGTAGGTTTTAGAAACTTCTTCCTTGTAATAACTATGGTTTAACAACCAAAAGTGTTGAAGAAGGCTGAATCCAGAATTTATAGTAGGAAAGCTTAGCCCATTTCCCAGTTTTGGTACTTTGTAAAAATACATAACAGACTTCACCATTGTGTTCTTCTTGTTGATACGATCGAGTAGCATATATAGATCATCCAATTTAGAGTCCAGATGAAGAAAATACAAATTTGAGAAGATCATTGAGCAGAAACAGACTTAGCTGGTTTCCAACCAGCTAAGGCGTTTTATAAATTTCTCCAAGTTGAAGAATAGACTTCATCATTGTACTCCCCTTGTCGATATGATAAAAAAAAACATATAAGGATCGTCCAATTTGGTGTTCAGATGAAGAAATTACATTTCAAAGCAAAATTGGGTTAGAATCAGCATAACCGATTTAGTCGGTTTCTAGCCATTTTTTGCAGTATTGCTAGGCTTCCCGAGGAAACTGGTTAAGCTGCTTTTTCTAGTTAGAGTACAATTCAAATCTAATTTGACGGGAACTCATGAAATCTGATCGGAAACTTGCAGATTTTCTTTGGAGAAGGATGCCTACTAGGATTAGACTACCCCTTCATATATACTACAGGATTACAGCCGCTTGAGGTATTTAACACATAATTCAACAAAAACCATCTATTACCACTTTTCGACAACTTTAGCTCTTTCAACCCTTTACTATCGAGTGCCTCTCAACGAGATGTTTTGGCGTTCTAGGCAGTCTTGCCAATCCTAGGACAACCTCACTATGCTCCACCTCGACAAGTCTTCCCGGAAGGTGTCCACGAGCATTACAGACGAAGAATGTGTGTCTACATCACATGGCTTTCTTCGCTGCGTGCTGGGCATGTTTGGCATTGAGCGTGCTAGCCATTGCCGGTGCGTGATCCTAATCAGTGTCATCAAACTTTTTGGTGACTCTACTGGGAAAGAAGAAGAACAGATCTAGTAACATGTCAGGCGACAATGGCAAGAAGATGGGTCACTACTATAGAAAGTTTAATCACCGCCGCGGCTTTCACCAACGGTTTTGAGACAACCGGCGGTGGTACGTATCACCGTCGGCTCATGGGCTGAGGGGCCCCTTCTTGCTGAATAACCGGCGGTGATAAACGTTTTTGCCGCCGGCCCAGTGTATGATCTAGTGGTGAACAAATTATCAAGCTTCGCCACCGTATCATATGCCGAACCGGCAGTAGAACGCTTATGACCGTTGGCCATTGAACCGATGCGCGATGTGCGAAGAAGGCGTCAAACATAACAAGGTTTCACCGCCGGTGCCAAGATGGATGGGTGCGCCACCGTAAGATCCGGCGGTGACCTTTATCTAGCACCATTAGTTGATCGTATGATCCAACGGTGGAAATCGCAATAACTAAAGACGTCTGCCTGCCCTTTCATGCCGGTGGTGATAAGAAAGTTTTACCGCTCTATTGTTCGGACACTGAATACCATAGTCTACGATTCGGCGGTAAAAATGGGTATCACCACCAGCTATCCAGTTAACCCGGCGGTGATAAACGACTACAAGAGCAATGAAAACCCCATTTCACTCCTCTTCTTCTTCACTCGGTTAACTTTTATTCAGCCTTGGCTTCCCCCACCATTTTTGGCAACCGCCATGCTAGTGGAGGCTATTGATTTTTGAAGGATGTTCTATATTGGGTGGTAAGTAATTAACAACCCTTTTCGTGTAGCTACCTTAGTTCGACCATGTGGTTAAATTGTGACAAAAAATCATCCTTCTTCGTTTTAGAGTGCTTCTTGATTTCAAAGGCGGCTTCTCTAATCCTTGATTGCTGCATGCGCACCAAATTACCCTATAGTCAGTATGTATCCTATAGTTTTGATTGTATCAAATTGAATGACACATTAGTTAGTTCACCTATGTCGATCACTAAAGTTGCATTGTGTAATCACAGATGGATCATGTGGATGGATGTACTTGCTGCCCTGTTCGTGGAAGACATTCACTCTATTGTGAATACACCCCTTGTTCTAAAATTGTGACCGAAAATCATCCTTCTTCCTAAGCGAGTGCTTCTTGATTTCTTCTAATTGTTGATTGTTGCGTGCACACCAAATTACCTTATGGTCAATATGTATCCTCTAGTTTGATTGTACTAAATTGAATGACTATAGTTGACCTATGTCACTAAAGTTGTGTTATTCACAGATGGATCATGGATGGATGTACTTGGACACTATGTCTGCCCCATTCGTGGATGGCATTGACTCTTTTGTGAATGCTGCCAAGGCGTATGTAGAAAATAATGTTCGGAGTAAAGGATACATACACTGCCCATGTGTTGATTGCAAGAATGAAAAGGCGTATAGGATCTGCTCCGTCGAGACAATACAATATCATCTGCTATGTAGGGGTTTCATGAAAAACTATAAGGTTTGGAACATTCATGGTGAAAGCCCTAGTTTGGTTTTGGATAATTGATGAAACCTAGCATACTAACCCTTGTCATTAAGTGTTGTGATTAAGATAGGGTGGTACACACCAAGTGATGGAGCTAGATGATGGTCATGGTGATGGAGGTGACCAAAAGAGATGATTAGTGCTTGAAAGGTCCTTGTTTGGTTTTGGTAATTGAGTGACAACTTAGGTGGACTAATATGTGGTTATGTGAGATACACAGGTGATTAGTCCACAGGTGATGGTGTCATGAAGGAGGCTATTGCACATGAGACATGACATGGAATCGTGTGACCAAGGTGGAGAAGATCAAGATGAGGCTTGGTTTGATGGACCGGTTGCTAAGGTGAAGGACAAGTTGTGATGGCTTGGCACCGAAGGACCAATGCAACGGTGAAGAGCAAGTGAGGTCAAGATCGATGAACCAATACGGTCACGTGATGATATGAAGTGGATCATATCATTTGTGATATGGTTGGTGCATGTGTTGCATCAACGTCGGAGGAGATGGAGTGGAATGCGCAAGGTAAAGGTATAACCTAGGGCATTTTCATTTCACCGGTCATAGGTGTGTAGAGAAGTTGATGACCGGATTTAGGATAAATGGACGTACTATTAAGAGGGGCAAACTTGTTTGCATATTGGTCATCTAGTGCCACTTGAGCGATCTAACTTTGCATACGTGTTAGGATCGAGTGGCGAGGCAAGTTGAGTGCCTAACTTCTTCGAGAAAATGATTGTGAAAATGCTAACACACATGCACATGGTGGTGTTGGCACATTTGTAAAGGAGAAGGTGTTGGAGTTGGTGTTGATCAACTTGGAGAAGAGAGAAATGTTTTTTGGTGTTCTCCGGACACTAGGATGGCTCTTAGAGTGGAATACTGCTTTGATCCATTGTGAATTGGATCAAGTGCTTTGGTGGGTTGTGTAGCCCTCTGAGTAAGCTTTCCAAAATGTCCAAGATCATCGAAATTGGAGTTCGGAGCTAAGAGTTATCGCCGTTTTACCGAAGAGTGGTCTGTGACCGGACTCGTGACCGGACGCGTCCGGTCAGCACCTGCGCGTCTGGTCAGCGCGTCCGGTCAGTGTTTTTCGTGGGCGAAAGTGACCGGACGCTGCAGCGAGTCCGGTCAGTGATGACTGGACGCGTCCGGTCACTTCGGGAGCTTACTGGAACCTCTCTGTTCGCTGTTTCGCTGCGACCTGCGCGTCCGGTCCCGTTAGTGACCTGCGCGTCCGGTCAATACAAGTTTATATGCGTGAAAACTAGCCGTTGGAGCACGCTACTAACCTGCGCGTCCGGTCAGTTCGACCGGCGCATCCGGTCGACCCGAAACTTGCCCGATGAGGGGACTAACGGCTCTATTTCGTTGTGGAGCTATAAATAGATGTTGTGGCCGGCCATGGCCGGTAGCTGAGCACCCTTAGGCCTTGGTGGCTTGTGTTGGTGTGCTTGGGAGCCCTCTAACTCACTTGAGCTTGATAGTGATCATCTGATCAAGTGAGAGAGCGATTCTAGTGCGTTGCATCGTGAGGATTGCATCGAGTGGCACTAGATGATCGTGTTGCAAGCCGGTGGTGCTTGTTACTCTTGGAGGTTGCCACCTCCTAGACGGCTTGGTGGCTTGCGACTCCATTGAAGCACGTGTGGAGATTGTGCGTGGTTCCGGAGGAGGATTTGTGAGGGGGATTGTGCTCACCCCGCGGGGATCGCGAAGAGCAACTCTAGTAAAGCTCGTGGCTTGGAGGATCCCCATCTTGAGAGTGGATGTGCGGCACCCGCTGAGGGTTTGACTCTTGATAGTCAATTAGCTCGTGATCCATCAAGTTGGTGTATCGCCACAACGGGGACTAGCTTGGTGGCAACCAAGTGAACCTCAGTGAAAAACCGTCGTGTCAACATTGTGTACATCTTCTTGGTGGTTTGCTTTCGATTCACAAGCTTGTATTTACATTCATATACTTGTGCTTGTGTAGTTGCTCTTGTAACTAGTTTGCTTGTGTAGTTAGCTAGTTACCTTCTTGCTTGTGTAGCATAGAAGTAGCTCCCATTGCATGGCTAATTTGGTTTGTGTAACCTTGTAAGTCATATTGCTTAGTTTATGTAGCTAAGTAATTTGCGCTCTCTAGTTTGGCATTAGTTGCCTTGCTATTGAGCATTGCTAGTGAGCATAGGTGGCTTCATGCTTTTGCTTACTAGAATTGTGTAGGAGCTCCCCGGCTTTGCTAAAGTACTAGTGCATAGGTTTGTCTGACGTTGCTCTAGAATTATTTAGGAGAGCTCTTGCTAAGAAAAGCACCTTAGTTACATAATTAGGATCTTTGTGAGGTGCTTGTGAACTTAGATAGAGGGGTGTAGTCTTGGCTAGACCGATAGTTTTAATTCCGCATTTGTTTCAGTTTGCTAACGTGATTAATTTTAGAAAGGACTATTCACCCCCCTCTAGTTCGCCATCTCGACCCTTCAATTGGTATCAGAGCCCGGTCTCTCATTTGTGGTCTTCACCGACCCGAGAGGATGGCGGAATATGGGCTAGATGTTGATTGTCCACACATGTTTGATGGCACACACTTTGCACGGTGGAAAGATTGGATGATATGCAATTTTAAGTTTATTTGCCCTCAAATGTGGTGGATGGTAGATGTAGGCTTTTCTCATGTGTTGGATGAAGATAATCTAACTCAAGCACAAGAGAAATGCCTAGATCTTGACATCCAAGCTACTAACATCATGTATAGATCTTAGGATGATAGCATCTTTGGTAAGATCATGGACCTCAAATCCGCTCATGAGACATGGGCCTATCTCAATGAAAAGTATGGAGCTATCACCGATGATGACGATGATGTCAAGCCCAAGGAGGTTGCACATGATGATGTTGAGCATGACCACAACACGATGGTTGTGGAGGATTGCTCCACCTCATGGTCAAGTGATGATGATGATCGATCTACCACAAGTTCACTTGACAAGGATGGTGATGATGCATCAAGTGTTACAAAGTGATGTTTCTAGCCCAAGCACACTTGATGGTAACAACGTTGGTTCATGCTCGGGTCTTGATGATGCTACTACAAGCCCATCCACTACATCACATTGCTTCATGTCACTAGGTGACACAAAGGTATCAAATGATAATGTGATTGATCATGTTGATTCATATGATGAGCTTGTTAGTAGACTTGCTAGCATGAACATGTCTTTAGAAAATGAGAAAGCTAAAACCATGAAATTAGAAAATGAAAACTCATTTCTAAAAACCACATGTGAACAACAAAAGCATCTACTTTATGTTACTACTTGTTCACATGAGGAGCTAAAATTAGCTCATGAGGAACTTAGTGTTGCTCATGATAATTTGGTACAAGAACATGCTTCTCTCTTTAAGATGTTATTAAAGAAATTTAAAATTAATGAGAGCTCATCACATGGATCAAATGATCAATTGCAAAATGTGACTAACCCATGTGATGTAGGGAGAAAGCATGTATCCACCTCTTGTGATGACTTATTAGATATGCCATGTTCTTCACATATATATGCTTGTTCTACTTCTATGTCTTGTGAGACTAACAATTTGAAGGAGAACAATGAGCTCAAAAGTGAAGTGAATAAATTGAGCAACAAGTTAGAGAGGTGCTACAACTCAAAAGTCACCTTTGAGCATATGTTGAAAACTCAAAGAAACTTTGGTGATAAGAGTGGCCTTGGTTTCAACAAGAGCAAGAAGAATATGACCAAAGGGGAAAAGAAAAGGGAAAGAAAGATGAAGAAGCTAGCTCGAGAGAAGCTCTCTCATTTCATGTGCTACCGATGCCATGAAGTGGGTCATCTTCACCAAACATGCCCCAACTTAGAGAAGCTCAAGTTGAAGAAAGAAGAAGAATGGCTCAAACACAAGTGCTTCAAGTGCCATACATGGGGTCACTACACCTCAATGTGCCCAACCAAGAAACTAGTGAAGCAACAAAAAGAGCCTCAACCAAAGCCACAAGTTGAGCAAGAAACCACACCCCAATCTGAAGTCAAGATCAACCACAAGGATAATGATGGTGACTTGAAGAAGAAGAAGAAAACAAGAAGAGGTGGAAGAGGAAGACATCCAATGCAAATCCAAGATGCCAAGATGATGAGTAAGATTCAAGATAAGAAGAGAGATTTGGCTCACATCAAGTGCTTCAAGTGTGAAGATATGGGACACTTTGCCTTGGGGTGTCCTACCAAGCTTGAGAAGAATGCTCAAGCAACTCATGAGAGGCAAGGCAATGAAGAGCATCACATGAGCAAGAAAAAAAAGGCTCAACCAAAGAGAAGATGCTATTCATGCCGGGAAAGGGGACACATGGCTCATTCATGTCCCCTAGGTAATAATTCTAAGCCTAGTTCAATTAATGATACTAACATGCTTAGAAAGGATGGCAATGGTACCTCATTGGTTGGAATTGCAAAACATCCCGCTACCCATACTAAGGCTTTGCCTAAGTATGTTGCTCCTAACTTGAGAGGACCCAAACTTGTTTTGGTACCATCAAAAAGTGGATGATTGTTTGTAGGTACCATCGGCATTGGAGGCTTGATTCATTTGGATTCATATTGGTCATCATATGTTGAATCAAGTTTTAAAGCTTAGTGCATATTCTATCCCAATGCCAAGTCAAAATAAGTGGAGTCCAAATGCTACAACATACAAGTGCAACACTCAAGATTGTGGTGATTTATTGGATATATTTGATGGCTTACAAATATTTGAGTTGGAGCTTGCTAAGAGGATGATCATGTGATAACCAAGGTATATCTCTAGTTGATCATTTTATTTGGGTGCATATGAGTTGATTGAATTGGATATATATGCAATGTTGCTCGCTATGAGATGATTGAATGGATTAAATGTCTAGAAATCAAATTTGGATTGATTTATGTTGGATAAATTCATGAGATGATATTTAGTAAGTGGATTGAATGGATATATATCTTATGAAAGTGTTTAAACAAGTTAGTTTCAAGTTTGATTCAATTTGGTGAAGTATAGCTCAATGTATTGAAATCTGTCTATTATTAAAAATCTGAGCTAGCTGAGATCAAGTCTGAGTTTGAGTGACTAAATCATATTGGATTGGCTTGAAATTTGGCATACATGCTCTAGACTTATGGTATGAGATGCTGTAGAAATTTCATGAGAATTGGACAAGAAATGCTATGATATTGGAGTACATCTTGTCAGCCATAATGCAGCAGTTTTCAGCATGTAGCAGTGGTGGAAGATTTGAAATCTGGTAGCAATATAGATGTTAAATGAAGCTCAAATTTTTACAGCTACTAGATGACTTACTAATACACATCTCCACCAAATTTCATGGCATTTGGATCTGTAAATTGGGAGATATGAATTATTCTTTGAAGGGTACAAAATCTGCTAGAAAAGTGACATTTATTGGATATATTTGGAGTCACTTTGATTGAAAGGTCCTCAAGTTTGAATCATGTTTACAAGAGTTTGAGGCACCTAAGCTTGGTTTTGGATTGATCTAGAAGCTTGACAAGAAATGAGTACAAGGCATTTGATTGTGGAATGTACTTGGTGTACATGTTTGGTACTTAAATTTGAAGATCAAGATCAAACTCAAGATGAGAATAAAGTTTAAGTTCTAGTGATGATTGAAGATTATTTGGTAGAAAGAAAAGGACTTAAAAAGGGATTCAAGGTTACTCATCAAATTAAGTCCAACACTTGGATCAATCAAACTATATCATTTCAAGTGAGTATCAAGAGTGGTTCTTTGGAGAAAAGTCACTTCTCCCTAGTGAGGGGCTTGCCGCCATGTGTAGGTGAAACCAAGTTTGGGACTTAGAAGGCTAACATGGAAGTGGTGATCCGAGGAACTTGTGATGCTTAGTTGAAGCAATCAATAGGATTGATCTAAAGCGCAAGCAACACCCAAAAGAGAGCTAGTTATGTATTTTAAGTGGTATTCTAAGTAAGTTCTATCATGCAAGCACAATGAGCAAAAGATGAAGCAAGTCAACCACAACAAGATAGTGCACTTGATCTTAAGTGGTTTTTATTTTATATGGGTGAAGAATGGATTTACTTATTGATAATTGGTCTTCACCAAGCCATAAATTGGACTTCATATTGCTATTAGAGTAATGAATTGAAATCTATGTGACGATCCTCTACTCCAACATAGCAAAGGTATCATTGTAATGTGCATGATCATATCATCCTTTACTAGTATGTCGTTAGTGCATATAGTACATGCTTATTAGGATCATGCATAACAAATGAAAAGTTTAAATTCATAGCCTACCACTATTGTTTGAATTGTTTAAATGATCTAGTGGTATGTGTATGAATTTGTTCATGAGCTAGTGAACCCAAATACTTGATCTAGTTTGGATTGCTAACAAGTGACAAGTACAACATTGGCAAGATAACCCTTAGTATGAGGAGTGAAGAAGCTTGTCATTGGATCAAACCGGACTTAGAATCTTAGGCAAATCAACTTAGTTCAAGTCATACTAGAAGCTTATGACAATGATATGGGTACAAGCACAAGACAACAATGCAAATGGATATCTAGGGTGTTTCAAATGATATCTAGACTCAAAGTATTTCTTCAAGTGGTATTTACAAGTGGTGTCTAGATCAACTTACAAGTGATATCTTATAAATGGTACTCATAAAGATAGCATATGTTCAAGAAATGGCTCTTATTGACAAATCCAACAAGTGGATCCATACTAGAAAATTCTTTCAAGTGATATCATATTTTTACACATGGTATTCCTTCACGTGGTATCTTCACGGGGTATCTACACGTGGTATCTTTCATGCATGATGATGGTTCCACAAGTGATCCTCAACTTTAAGTGATCAAATCAAGAATGCATCCCTCACCTACAAGAGCTCAAGATTATCAAGTGAATGACCCATGCTATGACATAGGGGAGGAGCCCCACCTAATGGTATCAAGGTCAAAGATCCTAAGTGGTATCTCATGAGCAACATACAAGTAATGTCATTCCAACATATGTGATGATATCCATCAAAAATGCAATATTCAAGTCTCAACCATCTACCCCAATGCAAGCCTTTGTATCAATTGAGAAGAACACTTTTTATGGAAATTGATGACAAAGGGGGAGAAGTTGTACAAAGATATGAAAGCTTTTTGAGCTTTGGGGAGAGATTGGAAAGATTGGACATGGACATGGACAAAGAGGGAGCAACATTGAAGAATGTAAGGGGATCAAACATTCTTGGACAAAAGAAGCACACAAGTAGGGGGAGCAAGCTCATGAACTTTGATTAATTGCATTTGATATGTGCATAATTCATGTGCTTGCTTGCATTGCATAAAGTTCTTAAATTCAATATGCATGCTTGTGTGGTGTATGCTAGTTATAGAACTTGAATGATGATTTGATAACTAGCATGCATAGGATGTTAGCTAGACTTGTGATTATCATGCAAAAACTAAAACCATGCTTATAATGTTGATCTCACGGGGTTTCTAGTGTTTTTGATGTCTAGCTACTCATGATGCTAAGGATGGTGGCAAACTTATGATTTTGAAATGGTATCAAGCTATCAAATGGTATCGAACTACAAAGGTTTATTCTATACACCTTAGCATCACTTAGTAGTGCTAACCCTCCCATAAATTTCATATTTATGCATATGTGCAAGCTTGAAATCAAACCATTTGAGCACATATGTAGGGAGAGTTATCACTACCAAGTCAGATTTTATGGTGCTTATCCAAATCCTAACATAGAGCTTAAAATATTGGATAAGTGGCATAAAGTCTAAAAGAACTTAATTTCCATATCTTTGTAGAGTTGTCATCAATTACCAAAAAGGGGGAGATTGAAAGGTCCTTGTTTGGTTTTGGTAATTGAGTGACAACTTAGGTGGACTAATATGTGGTTATGTGAGATACACAGGCGACAAGTCCACAAGTGATGGTGTCATGAAGGAGGCTAATGCACATGAGACATGACATGGAATCATGTGACCAAGGTGGAGAAGATCAAGATGAGGCTTGGCTTGATGGATCGGTTGCTAAGGTGAAGGACAAGTTGTGATGGCTTGGCGCCAAAGGACCAAGGCAACGGTGAAGAGCAAGTGAGGTCAAGATCGATGAACCAATACGGTCACGTGATGTTATGAAGTGGATCATATCATTTGTGATATGGTTGGTGCATGTGTTGCATCAACGTCGGAGGAGATGGAGTGGAATGCGCAAGACAAAGGTATAACCTAGGGCATTTCCATTTCACTGGTCATAGGTGTGTAGAGAAGTTGATGACCGAGTTTAGGATAGATGGCCGTACTATTAAGAGGGGCAAACTTGTTTGCATATTGGTCATCTAGTGCCACTTGAGCGATCTAACTTTGCATATGTGTTATGATCGAGTGGCGAGGCAAGTTGAGTGCCTAACTTCTTTGAGAAAATGATTGTGAAAATGCTAAAACACATGCACATGGTGGTTTACACATGGTGGTGTTGGCACATTTGCAAAGGAGAAGGTGTTGGAGTCGGTGTTGATCAACTTGGAGAAGACAGAAATGTTTTTCGGGGTTCTCCGGACACTAGGATGGCTCTTGGAGTGGAATACTGCTTTGATCCATTATGAATTGGATCAATTGCTTTTAGTGGGATGTGTAGCCCTCTGAGTAAGCTTTCCAAAATATCCAAGATCATCGAAATCGGAGTTCGCAGCTAAGAGTTATCACCATTTTACCGAAGAGTGGTCTGTGACCGGACTCGTGACCGGACGTGTCCGGTCAGCACCTGCGTGTTCTGTCAGCGCGTTCGGTCAGTGTTTTTCGTGGGCGAAAGTGACCGGACGCTGCAGCGAGTCCGGTCAGTGATGACCGGACGCGTCTGGTCGCTTCGGGAGCTTACTAGAACCTCTCTGTTTGCTGTTTCGCTGCGACCTGCGTGTCCGGTCCCGTTAGTGACTTGCGCGTCCAGTCAATACAAGTTTATACGCACGAAAACTAGCCGTTGGAGCACGCTACTGACCTGCGCGTCCGGTCAGTTCGACCGGCGCGTCCGGTCGACCCAAAACTTGCCCGGTGAGGGGACTAACGGTTGTATTTCGTTGTGGAGCTATAAATAGATGTTGTGGTCGGCCGTGGTCGGTAGCTAAGCACCCTTAGGCCTTGGTGGCTTGTGTTGTTGTGCTTGGGAGCCCTCTAACTCACTTGAGCTTGATAGTGATCATCCGATCAAGTGAGAGAGCGATTCTAGTGCGTTGCATCGTGAGGATTATATCGAGTGGCACTAGGTGATCGAGTTGCAAGCCGGTGGTGCTTGTTACTCTTGGAGGTTGCCACCTCCTAGACGGCTTGGTGGCTTGCGACTCCGTTGAAGCACGTGTGGAGATTGTGCATGGCTCCGGAGGAGGATTTGTGAGGGGGATTGCGCTCACCCCGCGAGGATCGCGAAGAGCAACTCTAGTAAAGCTCGTGGCTTCGAGGATCCCCATCTTGAGAGTGGATGTGCGGCACCCGCTGAGGGTTTGACTCTTGATAGTCAATTAGCTTGTGATCCATCAAGTTGGTGTATCGCCACAACGGGGACTAGCTTGGTGGCAACCAAGTGAACCTCGGTGAAAAACCACCGTGTCAACATTGTGTACATCTTCTCGGTGGTTTGCTTTTGATTCACAAGCTTGTATTTACATTCATATACTTGTGCTTATGTAGTTGCTCTTGTAACTAGTTTGCTTGTGTAGTTAGCTAGTTACCTTCTTGCTTGTGTAGCATAGAAGTAGCTCCCGTTGCATGGCTAATTTGGTTTGTGTAACCTTGTTAGTCATATTTCTTAGTTTGTGTAGCTAAGTAATTTGCGCTTTCTAGTTTGGCATTAGTTGCCTTGCTATTGAGCATTGCTAGTGAGCATAGGTGGCTTTGTGCTTTTGCTTACTAGAATTGTGTAGGAGCTCCCCGGCTTTGCTAAAGTACTAGTGCATAGGTTTGTGTGACCTTGCTATAGAATTATTTAGGAGAGCTCTTGCTAAGAAAAGCACCTTAGTTACATAATTAGGATCTTTGTGAGGTGCTTGTGAACTTAGATAGAGGGGTGTAGTCTTGGCTAGACCGATAGTTTTAATTCCGCATTTGTTTTGGTTTGCTAACGTGATTAATTTTAGAAAGGACTATTCACCCCCCCTCTAGTCCTCCATCTCGACCCTTCAGTGCTCCAACTTGGAAAAGAAGAAAGAGAAAAACAAAAACCAAGTGTTGATCAAGGCAAAGGTATCAAATAGGTTTTTGTTTTGGCACTCAAGACACCATAGAGGGTTTAAGTGTGTTTAGGATCGATAGTTGTACTATTAAGAGGGGAAATCTTTGGCTAAGCGATTATCGAGTGTCACTAGGTGAAGTCATAATTGCATATGCATTGGGACCTAGTATGTTGACAAATTAACCCTTGAAAAATGCTTGAAAAAATGCTAACACACATGCACATGGGTATACACTTGGTGGTTAGCAACTTGGAAGCAAGGGTGAAGTGTTTGAGAATATAGAAAAAGGATAGGAGATGTTTTGGGTGACCGGACCTTGAGGGGTCGAGTCCAGTCCCAAACTCTCGGTCTCGGCCAGCCTTCATGGCATGACTGGACCCATTGTGGCGAGTTCGGTCATGACGAGCAGAGGTGGTGTAGCTCAGCTCGGTGATCGGACCTTGGTGTCTATGTGTGATCAGACGCATGGGGAACACTATTCCCACATCTTTGTGTAGTGGCACGTGCGGTCCTGAGTAGAGGGGACTAGACCCTGGGGTGCATCCGATCACGTTCGACAGGACGCATCCGGTCGACGAAAAACCTCTCTAGATGCTTACTAGACACGATCGGACACCATGTGCTTGTGAGTCCGGTCATTTCTTCGTTGAGTCCAGTCATAACTTAAACACATGAGCGATCAGCTAGTGACCATTGGAGATGAACAAGCAAGGTTCAAAGAAGGGAGGCGTGGCGTCCATCGGCCGACCGGACCCTGCCGACAGGACGCTAGGGTGCGTCCGGTCGTGTCTGCGCGAGCCCACCAGCTCTTTGAGCCAAGGGGGCTCTATAAATAGAAGAGGCCCGGCTTGGGCTCACTCACTTGCACATTTTCATTAGTGATACATGCTTGTGACCTAAGAAAACACCTCCCACTCATCTCCTCCATTGATTCATCATCAAAGTAAAATTGGGAGTGATTCCTGGTGCATTTGCTTGAGTGATTGCATCTAGTGGCACATGGGGATCGTTGTAGCTATAGATTTCTTATTACTATTTATGGTTGCCACCACCTAGATGGCTTGGAGCAGCTCTCAGTGATCGGCATGAGTTGGTGATTGTTCGTAGCCATCCTGGTGGTGATTTGTGAGGGGTTCTTGACCTTTTCCCGGCGGAGAGCCAAAAGGTTCTCTAGTGGATTGCTCATATCATTGAGTTACCCTCACTTTGGGTAGGTTCCTGTGGTGCCCTAGTGTGGGCTTGGCATGGTGCCAATTAGCTCGTGAACCACCAAGTGAACGGTCGGCACAACGGGGACATAGCTTGCAGGCAAGCAAGTGAACCTTAGGATAAATCATGGTGTCATCTCTTGGTGTTCATATTGTGATTGATTGTCTCTTGCCACGTGCGGTATAATCACCCTACTCTTCTCCCTTGTATTACATTATTACATACTTGTTGTGGGTTGAGTAGTGTAGCTCTCTTGCTAGCTTAGTTGAGTAGCTTGTTTAGCCTCTTGTTAGTTGTTGGCTAGCTCAACTAGAGTAAGAGTAGTGACATAGGTTTTGTGTGTGCCTAGAGACTATGAAGAACTAGAATTGTGGCATAGATGGCTTGCAACCCTTGTAGAGCTAGAGCAAAATTACATTTCTTCATTTAGGTTACTAACCACTTGCTCTAGTGTACTTGTAGAGAATTTATAGGCTATTCACCCCCTCTAGCCATTTAGGACCTTTCAAGTGGTATTGAAGCCGTGGTAACCGTTTGATTAAGGCTTTACAACCTTCGGTCTCAAAAGATGGCTCAAATAGTGTTCAACCATGTTTGGGGCAAACCACCTGTCACGGGGTCAGAACTGCGGCAAGCATTGTTGTTTGAGTCGATGTCATAGTATGGGTCTTCGGTGGCTTAGGTGGACTCAAGAACACTAGAATCATAGAGAGGACAAAACGGTTTATCCTGGTTGAGGTCAATTAGTGCCCTACGTCTAGCAACTGATGTTCCTTATTCTTAAAAGCACCCAAAATTGGGGGATTACAACAGGATTGTAGAGAGAGATTTGGTAGGGGGTTAGCTCGGTGCTAATCCTAAGGTTGCCTCACCACCGGAGGAGCCTTCCCCTCGTCGAAGAGGAGGAAGACGATGGGATGCGGTGGAGGAGCTCTCGGTGCCCCTCTCTGGGTTGCCTTGCTCTCGATGCAGAGTGGAGGCCAAAGTATGGAATGGAATGTCTTCTAATGATCGTTCCCTCCTCTAGGTCTGACCTTATCCCTTATATATCGAGATAGGTTAGGTACATGGCGGTTTGGGGGAACTAGTCTATGGTCTACATGTGTCAGAGTCTAGGAGAGCCTTGCTGCGATGCGTTGCGGACCGTGGCGGTGTCGTGGAGCCGAAGAAGCCTTGGGCTTGTTCGACTGCTCTATTTTGACACTCTACATGTCAGGCTGTGTCGGCTTGGACTGGCCTCCCCCAGGTGGACCTTCTAGAGTCTTTTTGGCGGTGAAGGAGGTCGACTCCAGGGGATGACGCGTGGGCCCGAGAGCCCCCGAGCCCTTAGAGGCCCCGGGGAAGCTTTGTCTTCTTGTGTCATGCCCCATGCGTGACCTTGTCGGGAAAGTAGCCAGCAATGCCGTGCCCAAGGGGTAGCACTGGAGAGCCCCCGAGCCTCGGTAGCTCGGGGCACGTCTTCTTGCGCCTGAGCCTTGGCAGGTGTCATTAGCTAGGCAGGAGCCAAGGGCTAGGCTAGAGTGTTGGCGTAGATCAGGAGCCTCAGGGTTCAAGCGAGCCCTCAAGCCTTAGGCGTAAGTTGCGGCTTAGTTAGGCTCGGCAAGGTTTCATCTCTAGACGGTGCATGCGAGCATACCCGATGGGTATAGCCCCCAAGCCCCCGGGTGATCTTGGAGGGGTCGGTCAGGGGTCTTCTTCATTCGAGAACCGTTGAACCTGAGGCCTAACATACCCATATGTTAGGATCTTGTAAGGAGCCCCCGAGCCTTTCATGGCCTCACTTGGTGTGATGGCGACGAAGGGCTGAATTCGATCTTCTGGTGACTGAATCCTCCTTGGCGGGGATGGCTTTCGCTTACAAGGATGTTGTGCCTGGCTTGGGGCCTTCTTCTCCAATGTGATGGGTGTTGCTCTGCTATTGAGGCTAGGCGATGATGGTGTTGATCCCTTCATGAGTCTATGTCGCATAGGTCTTCGAGTCGAGCGAGGGATCGGTGAACTCGTCTGGGAGTTGCTGACCTTAGGCCCGGAGGCACCCTCCTTTTTGATCGAAGCCTACCGTGGGTCAGGTGATCAAGAGCATCTAGGCTCCGGCTTAAGGCCACCTAATCATCCGGAGCGCCACGCCCTTCTGAGGGCTACGGTAGCAGGTCCCGATCCTCTCGAGTTGGCCTTCTGGGGCCAACCTTCTATGATCATAGATCAGGGTGCGGGGAGCGCACTGAGCCTTGGACGGAAGCCCTCATTAGGCCCACTGCTCAGCGGCTCTTGACCCAACTCTAGGGAGTTGGTTGGTTTTTTGGGGGTGCGTCACCCGAGCGCCCGTCGATTAGGGGGGCCGGGTTGCTCCATTTGGGGAGCTAGCACAGCCCCTGAGGCCACTGGGGCCTTGAAGTCTTCAGGGGCTCAGATGAGCCTTTAGCTCAGTGCTGTTGTTCCCTCAGTGGACTGGGCTGCCATGACAACAGCCTCGGTGGCCAAGATTGCCACGCCCGTGCTACTAGCAGGTAAGTCTGTGAGAACCCCAAGTTTATAGTCGTTTCGTGCCTTGGTCATGTCCCCTAAGGTGATATTCTCGGCTTCTTGGCCGAGCCACTCGTATAGTTCCTGAGCCTGTCTATCGGTGCTCAGGGGCTCTGTAATGCCCCAGAGTCCAAACGGCTTAGATCCACTCTACACGCTGAATGAACCACACCTACCACTATCCCACTTACGCTTTCGTCCTCGCTTCGCGTAAAAGGATTAACCCGGGGATGGTGAGATGGACTCTAGAAGCTTTATATGTTGGTCTATCCCACTCTAAACAATTAAGGTGGGACTAAACTCTCCACAATATCTCATAACATTCACATGGCCCACTATGGGCCAAATTCCAAATTGGGTCGGGTGTGACATCCTGCCTCCTCGAGGCTGGGCCCGCTTACACCTGGCTGCTTTTCTAGGACATAGACTGCCCTCACAGACCAGCACAAGTCTTTTCTGCGCACTTTATCCTCATTCGTGTGCACCCGGGAAGACCAGGTGTAAGCGGGCCCGGCCTCAAGGAGGCAGGACGACTTGTGCTGGTCTGTGAGGGCAGTCTATGTCCTAGAAAAGCAACCAGGTGTAAGCGGGCCCGGCCTCGAGGAGGCAGGACGTTACAGAATGGTATCAGAGCCGACTCTCGCGGTTTTACGGGTGTGTGTGTCGTAGTTGCACAGGCATGGTGCGCATGGCTGGTGTGGACCCAGAGTGGTCACATAGCATGGCACATGCGCTGGCACTGGACACACGGACGTGACCAAGAGAGGACACTCTTGGCTTGGGATTGACCGACGAGGACTTCAGTCTCTTAAGGGGGTGAGGATGTAACATCCTAGCCCAGGGCTTAACAGGATTAATAGGATACTCATACCAACAAGTTGCAACTTCTTTTCTGGAAGCCCATCTCGAAAGAACTCCAAAGTTATGGCTCAAGGCTGATACTCGGACATCGCTCATCCAGACAGTCGGGAAGCTTCTGGGTGTCTCAGCTACAACCGCGTGGGCTTGTCTCCTGAGTGTCCCTCGCACTTCGGTTTTGTCTTGGGGCGACCTTGAAGCTCGGGGGAGCCGGTCTTGAACCCCGGGCGATGCCCCCTTCTAGGGGGACGTTGCTTCTGCCCCATTGAGGAGCGGGCTCCTGCCAGGGGGTTAGAGGTACGATTATTGAAAAACAGGAAGGAACGAGCTATGGATAAAAATGACGTAGCTATTTGATGTTCCACCCATTGTTGTACTCTTTCCCCGCCATGGTTCTGATCTTATAGGCGCCCAACCGGATCACTCGTGAGACGTGGAAGGGACCTTCCCAAAGTGGAGACAGCTTGTGGCCCCTCTTGGATGGGGTGACTCTCCGAAGGAGAATATCACCTACAACAAAGGAACCCTTGTAACACCGTTGGTGTTTGCTAGCCTCTTGCACTTGTATTTCATGGGCATAGCATCATACCATGAGCATTTCATCTTGTTTGTGTAAGTGAAGTTGTTGAAACACTTAATTTGAACTAGTGAAATATCTATGTTGAATTAATGAAACATTGCTTGTTTACTTATGCTTACATGTCAATTATGTTATGATCATGATAAGATAATGCAAGTACCTGTCATACATGTTTGTTAACAGTTTAGTGGTACTTAGTTTACTGTTGGAAACCTTAATTATGGTAGGTAATTAAGTTAATCAAGTTCTTGCATGTGTTTGCTATGTAAAGTAGAGAGAGAGTCACTTTGCTTGATTTGTCTAAATGTTCACCTTAGACTCTGAATCAGCAAAAGTCATCTACATCAATGTTGTGGAAAATTTTATCAGCTCCAACTTTCATTCTTTGGTCACCTCATGATTCCCACTCTAACCCACTCAAAATCCCAGATTCCTGGCTGACTGGTTTGCTGTTTCCATTCCAAGGCCAGTCTGCACCAATTCACTTGTATCTCCTAAACCATCTTGAATCAGGATTGGAGCTCTAAACCAAGGTTGGAGAGGAGTTTATAATCTACAATCTTGTTTCTTTGACCAACCCTTGAATCCTACTCTAAGCCACCTAAAATTTGCAATCTCTGCCTTACTGAAATTCTGTTGTGCCTTGAAGACAGATTTTGGAAATTTTCTTATAACTCCAAATCCATCGAGATCTGGCTCTTACACTTGCAAGAGAAGTTGGAGATAATTTTATTCTCTACAACTTTTGTTCTTTGGCCATCTAGATATTCGAGCTGTAGCTTGAGATACAGGGTGAAACATGCTGCTGCTGCTGGAATGTTTAAGTTGTTTCAGGGCAGTGTTTCAGGTGTTTCAATGCAATCTGGAATTTCTGAATTTGATTGGCAGGGCGATGTCGTGGCCGACCAGGCAGAGTCCCGTGCGCCGCATGGTCCTTCAGTGCTTGCTCGGCTCGACATCTTGTCATCCTTGCTGTGCCCGCTGGCCACGCTCGCAGAAAGGAAAAGGCCGAGCCCCTCATTCCCTCGCTTTCTCTTCTTTCGGTCTCTCCGTTCTCGCTCGCCGTAGTCGGAACAGAGCTAAGCTCGCTGCTGTGTCGTCGCTCCCTCCTCCAACTCTTCTAGCACCAGTTGCACCACCCTGCTCCCCACGTCTGTTGCTCCACCGTGCCCTTCCTCCACTCTTCCCCGCCGTTGGAACCTAGTTGTCGAGGCCACCTGTCTCGCCGCGGTCAAGCCGCTACTGGCTACAGCCGGCCAGACCAAGGCCGGACCGCTATTGAGCCAAGGCCAGGCATGGCTAGGGCTGCCGCGATGCCCCTCCCTACGCGCCTCTGGTGACCATAGCCACCGGGACGGGCTCCTCCAGTCGATCCCCTCCTCCTGTGCTCCGTTTTTGCCCGTGAAGAAGAAGAGAAGGGGGTGAATCACAAATAGAAGCTCTTTTTCATGTTCACTTTGCATAATGCCTGACACTTAGCTGGCCGGCCTAAGGTTGCCGACTGCGAAGCTGAGTAGCTCAGCTCAGGTTGCGAAGTGGAAAAGTGGTCCTGAGCATCCTAGCCATTGGTATCCATGAGAACGTGGCGCTGTTCGAGCCCACCCTGAGTTGTACCAAAGGTGACTGTTGATGACTCTTGCAAAGTATGCCCGGTTGGTGTCAGGAATACCCCCCTCAGCTGAGTTGGAATCCATTCGAGTTGCCGTCTCTCCCGGATAGTGAGAAACACTAATTATAATGATGGTTCGGAATTGATGATATGATGATGGCCTTATTATACCTGCTATGGTTAATATTGTTTGCTCCTAATAAGTGAGTGCTCTAGTACAGGTGCTAATATAGTTGACATGTTAATGATGATGAACTTGATGCTAAGTTTAATTGGTTACTTATGCTCATAAGCTCTTTTATGCAAATGCGTCAAGCTAGCCCCACCTTATAAAGCCTTGCAAGATCCTTGGTGTCCTTATTTCTGTTTTTTGATGGGTAAGTCTGGCTGAGTACATTCTCGTACTCAGGGTTTATTCCCACCTGTTGCAGGTAGCAGATTCTTATATGTTGCTGCAAGTATGGTCTTGGCCACATGGGCGTGAAGACTAGACCATATGGCCGTGGTCTCTGTAGCTTCTCTTCTAATATGCTTTTGCCGGATGTGACTATGTACTGGCCATACTTAAACTTAGAATGGTTTCAATGTATGTTGCTTCTGCTAATTCCTATTTTGCTTTGTAATAACTTATTCCTACTCTGATGTATGAGATGACTTTTGGACTGTTGTAACAAGTGGTGTGTTATGTTGAATCACTATGATCTTGGCTCGTTATGGTTTGGTTTGAAATCCCTCGTGATTTCGTGGACTATTGGAGTTATATGGGCTCAAGTTTGAGAATTTGATTGCTTCGGTGATTGTTTTTGGACTTGTGCTCTTATAATTTGGATGGTTCTGTGAGAACGCTCGCATACTCGTCTGGTGTGATAGTGGCGAAGCCCCTGCTGGTAGCTGGTAGATTGTACCACGGCGGTGTTCTGCACCTCCTCAAGCATGTTGACATCTGCCTGGCGCTATTCCTCAGCTTGTTGCTCATCATAGAAGTGGATGCGTGGGGCATCGATGTCAAGGTCAGAGGGGATGACCACCTTGGCCTCGTAGACAAGGAAGAAAGATGTGTAGCCCATCAAACGGTTCATGCTCATCCTTAGGCTCTAGAGTAGGGATGGGAGCTCGTCTACCCAGCAGCCAGTATGGATCTTGAGCTTGTTGTAGATGCGGGTCTTGATCACTTGGCGAACTAGCCCGTTGGTCCGCTCGACTTGGCCATTAGATTCGGGGTGATAGACCAAGGCCCAATCCACTCGAATTCGCCACGCATCACATAAATCTAGGAATGTGTGACCTGTGAACTGAGTGTCATTATCAGTAATAATGCAGGAACTCCAAACCTATGGATAATGTCCTGGATGAATTCAGCCACTTGTTCCCACTTGAGGTTGACGATGGGTCAGACCTCGATCCACTTGGTGAACTTGTCGATGGCGACTAGAAGGTGGTCAAAGCCTTCGGGGGCCTTCTTGAATTCCTCGACCATGTCGAGGTGCTAGACCACGAATGGCCAGGTGATGGGGACCGTCTAGAGCGCTTGGGCTGGTAGGTGGCTCTACTTGGCATAGTACTGGCATCCCTTGCAGGTCTTGACGAGGTGCCGGACGTTGGCGAGGGTGGTCGGCCAGTAGAAGCCGTGCCTAAAGGCTTTCCCCATGAGGGCCTGTAGCGCTGTGTGGTGCCCGCAGATGCCGCCATGGATGTTGAGGATAGCTTCCTCCCGTCCTCTAGGGCAACACACTATAGGAGCACCTCAGAGGTGCTCTAGCGATAGAGCTGTCCGCGGATGACTTGGTAGCACTTGGCGCGTCGGACCAGTCTATGGGCGTCGGTGACGTAGGTGGGGAGGACCCCGCTCGAGGAAGTCGTGGAAGGGGGCCCTCTAGTCTTTTGATGCCTCGTGTGACCCGGAGGAGCCTTCACCCGATGTGCCCTAGATGCCCCGGTGGACTGACTTCAGGCTCGACAGAGGCATGCCTTGATGTTCAGGAATGTTGACCGCCTGTCCCGGGGCCATGTCAGGGACCTTGGTAGGTGGGCTGCCGGTCACCTCATCAGGGGTGGCTAACTCTCGTCTCCTGTGCTTTGCGGGGTGTACCAGAGGGTTGGGGAGGGCACCAGCCAGTGGCTTAGAGCCCCGTCGGCTGTGCATGGTGACTGCGAGCACGCACTCTAGGGGGATGACACCTTTTCGGTGACATCACTTGGGGTCATGGTGATGCCAACTGGTGCTGGCACCTTGGCTCCCTCAAGGTGGATCAAGGGGGTGTCGAGGACATCAAGGAAGACCCTGAGCAGCGGGGCTTTTGAGAAGACGCCAACCTCGCCAGGGTATCGGCTTCCTTGTTGTCCCGCCGGAGGACATGGTGGAGTTCGATGTTGTCGAACTTGTCTTCTGGTTTTCGGACCTCCGTGCAGTAGGCCTTCTTGGTGGTCCTTAACTAATACTTTTAACCGCCAACTGTCACATAAAATAAACCAATACGGGCACCAAACTTAGAATTAGGGTTTATAACTAACGAATTCCACGAGTTTTGGTGTTTATTCATTTACAGGAGGGTATTTATGGAAATACACATAAAAGGGCTAAAAATGTGCAAGATAACAAAGCACAAATATCATTCTCCACAAGCCCAAAAGAGAGAGGCCCACAAATAGGCAAAACAAGGCCCAAACAAGAGGAGCATAAGGCTAAACCCAAATCAAATCACATAATCTTTGCTAGGCACACACGTGGACCCACTCAATAGGTCCAAAGGAGATCACCCACTAAAGATGGGGCCCAAAGGCCCTAGTGGGGGTGCGGCTGCACCACCAGGCCCCATTCAAGCCTAAACTTCACAGGCTGCCTCTTACCACCTTCCCATGGTCGGTCAAGGTGGGGATGTAGGCAAATTTAATACGGAGGCGGTTTGTTCCTTCCATATGAGGGGATCTAGGGAATATTCCAAGGAATACACCCCTCCTCTCCACCTATAAAAGGAGGACCTCTCCCCTCATTCACAACAGCACACAAGAGAAGAGCATAAGAGCAAGAGAAGAGCAACACCAATCATGGACTTAGGCCCTAGCTAGCTCTAGTAAAGTATTAGGGAGAGATGTGAGGGAGAGTTTGGGGAAGAAGTGCTAGGCTTGTCGGTAACCTTCCCCCACTTGTACCTTGACGGATACAAGCTTTATACCTCAACGGGTATCTTAGTAAGTATTTGTGGTTCCTTTGGTTATAAAAGTCTTGCATAGTTGAGCTTTACTCTTACTTGTTTGCAGGTTCGTCGTCCATCCCCGTGGTGGATACTCTTGTAGCTAGAGGGCTCTCGATAAAGACAGATCACCCTGATCGACACTAGAGAAGTAGTTGATAGCATAGACGTGGTGTCTAGGCTAGAGGCTACCTTCGTTTGCCTCGTATCCTCCGGTTGAGGGGTAGGCAGTAGGTGATGACAACCCTGTCTATCCCTTATAATCCCCCACATTCAGATACGACGTAGAGCTAGAGGTCGGTATCGCTTTGCAGACCAGGTGTAAGCCGATGCCTGAAGTAAGTAAGTAGGAATAAAGTTTATCTATCCTTAGACCCTAAGCCATAGGAATGCTTCTCTACCCTCACCAGCTATCTTTGTGTTGTCCTTGGACAAATTAGTTAGAAGAAATACCTCCATTCCCTATGGAAATACGATACATTGAATACTTCCGGGTGAAAGCTACGACGATAATTCCGTACACTTGTGGATTCTTTCTATAAATGTTAAGAAATATGAACAAGCTTTCTGATGCCATTGCTAAGGAATGGTTGCTATTTTCTTCGAACCTAGTTCATCCTCGTATCTATATCTTTTCTTTTTATAGAAACAAAAATATTTCTTTTACCTTTTCCATCATGAAATCCACTCTTATCAAAAACCCTTCCGCTTCAAAGGGGGAGTTCCCTAAGCCACCTTTAAAACCAACCTATTCATCTAGCTGTGAACTCCACCCTAGTTTAAAAGCCATGGTTCAGGCATAACCCTTCTCAGGGCACGATGATGAAAACCCTTGCCAACACCTGCTAGAATTTGAGGAGATGTGTTCGTGTCTGAGCATCTTAGCATGACATAGGAAACACTAAAGTGGAAATTGTTTCCCTTCTCTCTCACAAGGAAGGCGAAGCAATGGTACACACACGCCATAGAAAGTACGAATGGGGACTGGGATGAACATAAGGACAAGTTTTGTCTTGCATTCTTTCCTATGTCCCATATCGTCTCTCTACCAAGGGTGATCCTTGACTTTGAGTAGCACGAGAAGGAGTCAATAGGTGCAGCTTGGGCTAGGTTTTCAGCGTTAATACATGCCGGCCCAGACTTGTCTTTAACTGACAGCATATTGCTGTGGCTCTTTTATTTGGGTATTGACATGGAAGCTGGCCTATGCCTAGACATGACTGCCAGAGGTAGATTTAGACATAAAACTATGACAGAACAAGTAGAATTCCTTGAGCACTTTATAGCCAAACACACTTCTTCTGTCATAAGAACCAAACCCCTCTAGGCTAAAGTCATGTCGAGTGTTGAGGAGTCCTCATCAGTCAAAACCAAACACATACCATCCCTAGGTTCAACTCATGAGCCCTCACCCGAACCACGAACACCAAAGGAATGAGTAGTTCATCCTTCAGAGTTCCCTATCGAATTCAAGGATTATGGCAATACATCAAAACTCTTAAGGCATGAAAAGCTTACACATCCTCCCAAGGAAGTTTCCCCAGGGTAAATCCATCAAAGGAATGGTTAATGGAAGTGAAATGTTCTTTTGAAGCAATTCAGATTCTTTCACCTTCCACAACCTTGCCTTGTTCATTAAGGGGACGGTCGAGACTAACATCATGTCGGAATTCCTAGCAAAAAACCTTTTGGGTAACAAGCCGCTAGTCCCGACCAATAAGCTCTTCAAAAGTTCATCAGGACTCTTCTTTGAGTGTTGTGGGATTATTAGGGCTGTGCCAATTGAAATAAACAAAATCAAGGTTTTCATAGACTTCCATATATATGTCGTCCTTGAGTTTGATATTCTCATAGGCTACCCTTTGAAAAATCTTATCTAAGGAAAACCTTTCCATGGGAGCCTTGATGAGAAGTTTGGCAAAACTGCTTCTGCCATTCCTATCTTTCACCCAGAAATCCCAATGACAAAGCATAATCCCAACCACAATCCAGTCGAGGAGGTGAAGTTCATTTCCCTGTTCATTTCACATCCTTGTGAAATGGAACGTCCATCACCACCCTTGATGAGGACATCCTCCACTATTACCCGCTGGCAAAGACGCAACAAAAAAAGGCCAAGTGGCCTAGTTGTAGTCGGGCGGCGATCGTGTGAGCCTCGGAATAATCCCACCTTGCTTAGCTTGGGAGGAGAAAGCCACCTTAAAAGAGAGAGCCACCCTTCCCCTATCAGACTAGTCTTTTAGGGACATTGGGCCTTTCTCCGAGTGGGTGTGCATAAGAACTG
Organism: Saccharum hybrid cultivar R570; assembly: GCA_038087645.1. Classification (NCBI taxonomy): domain Eukaryota; kingdom Viridiplantae; phylum Streptophyta; class Magnoliopsida; order Poales; family Poaceae; genus Saccharum; species Saccharum hybrid cultivar. The sequence continues at coordinate 10,524,206 of JAQSUU010000703.1, forward strand.
TTGGGGTCCGGGCAACCTTAATTTATTGGGCCTCGGCCAACCCCACCTGGGCTGGATGCATCAACCCTCACTTGAGCCGGAACCCTGTCCTTTTGGCCATCAAAACGCTGTTCTCGATAGTGGTCGAGAGTCAGCCATGATCTTGCACAATGAAAGCTCCTATGCCATGGACAGTCTTGAAACATGGACTATGGAGTCCAAAAGGAGGGATTCCATAAATGAGCATGAAAGTTTCACTTTTGAAACCTTTCACGTTTCATGCTCACTGTCGAAGTCTCCAGAGTTTGTTTCACTTAGCGCCAAGTGCTTCTACGAGGATTGCAACCACCTCTTGATCCTTGTCTCCAAACTTTTTAAGAGGATGGTTGTCGATTGCTTTTGTTTACCACAAATACTACAAATCTCATTGTTGCACTGTGGCGATAAACCTTGTAGCTTGAACCTTTTTGCTAAATGTTTGGTGGTGAAGCTAGGAACTATACCACCATTGATAGCTGCAGGACGTCCCACGGTCGAGCTTAAGACCATAAATCAAGCACGGCTGGGAGATACCCCAGATTATCATAATAACATAATGATAAAAAACCAACTTTCCTTTTTCAATAAATGCAAGAACATGTTTTCAAGTTAGTATGCACCTTCGGGTATTCTTGGTTACTAACCCTTTCAGGATAAGATCAAGAAGAACATGGGTGCAATGATGCTAAAGAACATGGGAGCTGCATCAACCATACATGTCGATGTTCTTTGGTGATAGAACACACTCAAAGGGAGACCCCCGACATTGCACACTTGACTTTTACACAAAAGTCCAAGTGTGAGGGAGGGTGGTGAAAATCTCACTACAAAGTTCCATCCACACCAAAGGTCATCTTGGGTTAAAAAGAAAAAAATGATGACAACTCTACTTTTCTATAAAAAATAATTATTATAAAAAAATGGAAAAAAGATGATAAAAAAAGAGAGAATATATATAGAAAAGAAAAGAAAGAGAAAATATATATAAAAAAAAGAAAGGAAAGAGGAGCCACAAGACGGGTGTGTTGGTGTTTATCTACTAGCAACTCGTCATGGGGTTACCCGAGATGATTGTTCGAGGGGCATCAACGTACGCAGAACTCGATGGTAAATGTAGAGACAACGATTTATACTGGTTCGGTACGCTGGAATAGCGTCCTACGTCTAGTGTATGATAAATAGTATATTGCGCCCTGCGCTTGGAGTTTAGACCATGAGGTCTGTTGTCTACCATGCCAATCTAGGGAGCCCTGCCCTCCTTTATATAGTCCAGGGGGCAGGAATCCTAGTCGGTTACAATAGAGGAGTCCTAGTAGGGTCAAAGATAGCAATACTTCTAGGATTACATACTAGGTCTTTGCCTTTCCTTGTAGGGTACCCTAGGACTATGTCCGTCAAGCCCCCAAGCTCTTCATGGTTGATCGATAGAAGTCTTTTTGAATCTCTTGGAGCATACCGAGTAGAATCAAGCTTCATCTGAGTACTTTCTTGAGAGAAACCATGATGTGCTCCTGAAGAACTTCGATGGTGTGCGCTTTTCGCACCCATTGGGTGTAGCCCCCGAGCCTCATGGTGTTTAGCATAAATAGCTAGAGGGTCAATCTTGAAATTTTAGCAATGTTTCACAAAGAAAAATTTGAAGCAACCATTGAGGATATGTATCCTGTTTCACAAAGAAAAATTTGAAGCAACCACTGAGGATATGTATCCTGTAGCCCTAGAGCCTAAATTCGAGTGCTCTATAGTCGGATTATAGGATCTTATCGACAACCTCAAGGGTGCATCCAAATAACCGGACTAGCGAGTTTCATAATCTCTGAATTCACAGCCCCCGAGCGTAATCGGAATGTCGCTGACTAATTGTTGGCAGTCACTATTGCACATTTATAGCCGCCAATTATAGTCCAAAATGGGAGAAATAAACAAACATTGACACATATGCATATACTATTGACCTAGTTCCACTTGTATTCTGAGAAAACATGTTTTGCAGGACAATCTCCGGAAACAAGCGGAAAATACATAAAACAAAGAAGAAAGCGCCATCCAGAAAATGTATTTTAGAAATGCGCTACAAGGAGAAATAGAGAAAGCCCACTTCAACAACAAATCTAGGCCATTCACCACCGTGGGAGGGGCCTAGGTCCACTCAACAACCGACCACCCAAAGGCAGTCGCGAGGGGGCCCACCAGGGTGCGGGCGCACCCTGGGTGCGACCACACCCCAGCGGGTGCCACCTAGGCCCAGCTTCCACCGATGGTTCAATGGCAGCGTGCTATGGTGGTTTAGGCTAGTTTCCTTATTTTCTCATGCCAAACTGACCAAGCTTCACTATATAAGAGAGGGCTAGGCTTGTTCTCAAAGCACACATCATTTGAGCCACACACCTCACCTCTCCACTTGTACTCTTTTTCATAGTTTTAGTCTTAGTCTTTACAGCTAGCAAAGAGCTACAAGGAGAGCTTGTCTCCTTGGAAGAAAGAACAACTCTTGGTATGAATACAATGTGTTCTTCCAAGTTCAAGCTTTCAACTTATTCATATAGCAATGCATATGAACTAGACTACAGTCTTGATCATGTTATAATCATGATATATGAACTAGCCTATAGTTTGTATGCTATGATCTTGACATGTTCATCTTTGTTCTTCAACATTCATATAATTTATATGAGTAGAATTAGAGCTAAGTTGAGGTGACGGTTCATCATGCCTTCGGGTGTGTGTTGGCATTTCTTAACACGATCACCAACAATGGAGGTTATACGTCCACCTAGGGTAACAGTGTTAGAAATGCCTGTTGGCATTCCCTAGCATCGCTACTAGAATTGGTTTATCCTAGCAGCAATATTAAGGAATGCCAACCGATAGGTCATAACGGTTATCCGCAAGTGCATTAATCATCATTGTAGCATTTCACCCAAAAGTATTATCAGGGTATCATTATTTATATTTTTCCGTAGGAAGGCATGGTAGTAAGAGTTCTAGCATGGATATGAGCAAGATACACATATGTGCATAACTAACCAAATGATCATACAGGGGTAAATAGTCATAGGGTAGATAGTGGACACACACATACACATCTGACACTCCACTCTAGGGGAGAGGAAGAATGAATAAAGAATAAAAGAATATCCTAATAGGAGTAGATGTATCCTAATACAGTTGTATGCTGTGAGCAAAGTAATCATACATGTACATGAGCTAGAGCTAAGCCTATATGAGATGGATCAGGAGGCTGCCGAGTACTGGTCTGCCAGCATCCACATATGACAATTTACGTACTGCTACACAATGGCCGAACGTGGGAGATTACAAAGGATGGACAGGGCTATCACCACCTGCCTCCTACCCCTCAATCGTGGGACATGAAATGCATTCACCTGCCCCAATATATCTGAGCACCTCACCCGCATACATAGAGACCACCCAAGTCCCCCTGGGTCGTTGACCCTACGGATCGACAGGTAAAGGACTTGGGCGTACCCGAAAGCATGATGAACCACCCCCTCAGCATAAGTCCAAATCTATTCATGAACATGGTATGAACGATAAAGCATTGAGCCAAGTATGATATGAACATGACATAGGGACTATATTCTAGTTCATATATCACGAATATATCAACATGACTATACTCTAGTTCATAGCACAAACTATATTTATAAGATGAAGACATGACTATTTGGAGAAAAGATAACTCTTTTATTTTCACCAATTCTTCTCCAAGGAGCCAAGCCCTCCAAGCTAGCTTCTCAATTCCTCTACTACTTCTACTAGACTAATTCTAACCTAGAGAGTGGAGAGGAGTGGAGAGAGGGAGCTCAAGTGAGAGTGTGAAGTGTGTAGTGAGGTGTGTGTGAGAGAGAGGGGGCTCCCCTCCTCTTATATAGGACTAGGATAGGCGGTTGGAGGGGGATGTTCCCTGACACATCCCGCACCGCCAGCCCTCAGCATTCAATGTGCTGACATGAGTGAGCCAGGCCAAGGCGGTGGCACGGGGGGCGCGCCCACGCCTGGGTCGGGCCTCCTCGACCTCTATTTCGTCCTGTAGCTTCCCCTCTAGGCCTGTGACTTAGTGTTGATGTGGGCTAGCCTAGTTTGTGTTCATGTGTTGGGCTTTGTAACAGAAATGACCAAATTATAAGAGCACAAGTACAAAAACAAGCACCGAAATGCTCAAATTTTTTGAACTTGAGCCCATATAATCCTGGTAGCCAATCGAAACCATAAAGGATTTCAAACCAACTCGCTTACAACCAAGATTGCATCATTCAACATAAACGCTCAAATTTTCAAACTTGATCCCATATAATCCCGGTAGTCAATCAAAACCACGAAGGATTTCAAACCAACTTGCTTACAACCAAGATCGCATCATTCAACATAAACGCATCACACGATACATTGCATAAGTAGTTCGGAATTAAACTTACAACACCATGGAGTCACAAATATTACAAACCAAGTTTATAAAGTAGCGGAAGCATAAACACACACACTTAGTTCGAATACCACTGCCAGTCTTACAGATCAACATCCCACAAAAGCATTAAGAGAAGTAAACTAAATGACGCTCACGCCCGAGTGATCTAGTCCTCATCACCCGTCGGGTGGAGGCAATTCTTGTAAAAGCCCTGATATAGCATGTCATCTGCAATAGGAGGGAATAAACCCTGAGTACGGGAATGTACTCCACTAGACTTACCCGTCGAAATGGAAAATAAAAGACACCAAGGATCATGCAAGGCTTTCATAAAGTGGAGCTGGCTGACATCATGTTTTGCGGAAAAAGCATAAGTATTGATAACTCTTTTAACATGTACTAGCAGTTATTTTTAGCATTAACCTGTCAGCTATCTTAGCACATGTACTAAACAATCATGTGATTATTAAGCAAACCATAATAACCATAGCAGGTATAAATTGAGGCAACATGTACGTCATCAACCAATTAACCATCTGTTCAATTAATAAGATCTACGTTGCCGCTGCTCAAGTCAAGTGCTCACTAACTGGGAGCGATGGCGATTCGAATCGAATTCCTATCCAGCTGGAGGGGTACTTCTAACACTCACCGAGACATGTCAGGCAAGGGCTGCACAGGTCACCTTTGGTACAATTCAGGAGTCGCGGGTTTGACTGATGCCACATCCCCAAGGGCAACACTCTGCCAGGTGATAGGGACTCTAACCCCCCTTGGTCTTACGCCAATGTCCCTAAGCACATCCTTACTTCCACCAAGATGTGACCTACCCTTCGATTCCCAACCTGAACTGTATTACTCGGATTCGCAGTCAGAATGGCTTATCCGGCCAACTAAGTGTTAGACTACATTCAACATGACTCAAGGACGTACAACGAATCGGTCCTTAAATGACTCAGACGGGCATAGCTTTGCATCCAAGACGTGAAGTGTCTTGCGGCTGCACTATCGAACTCCCGCCCAGTCTCATATTCATTTTAAGCATGGTTCCATCCACGGTAGCCAACATAGCCACTCGTGACCCACTTCACCTAAATCTCATGAATGACCGGAAATCATCCGACTTCTACCGCACTAAGCAGGGCAAAGCATTGACACGTGCCTAAACTTAAATTGGGATTCAAGTTCTATATCTAGACAAGGTAGATATAATGCAACAAGTGTTTTCACTCAACTCCTATAACTTAATGCACTAGGGCTTGCTTTCAGGAAAGAAGAAGGGCGGTGATCCGGGCACTCAGGTAACTCTTTAGCGGCGCTTCCTTCGCTGGCCGGTTCTTCTGGCTCCCCCGGCTGCTCTAGGACCTCCTTCGGAAGAGCTCCCTTGAATTCCAGCAGTGTCACTCCCTCCGGTACACCTATTGCGTGAATGCATAATAAATCTCATGGATGCATAAGAAGGAATGCAACATGCTCGGAATGAGATGGAACTACAGCAACACTAGTGCTCTATTCAAATCACTTCACAATATGTGCATATTTCTTCTCTGGTAGAGAAGTACTTACCTAATCTACACAACCTAATATACAATTGTTCTTCCTCAGTTAAGGGCCTAACACCTAACAATCAACAAGAACAACATTACTTAAGCTTATCACAAACCTAAGCATAATACAACACAACAGAGATCTGGACAGTAGATCAGTAATCTAACCATAACTAGAGATCCAAAAATCCAATTGATATGATATAGGATAATCTGAAAAGCTTCTAATATGCTCTACAGTTCATTTTCAGACCTCAAGACTTGATTCCTAAGTTTACCTAGTCGAATTCCCAAAGTTTCAGAACTCTGCCCTCTCCAAACAGAGAGCAGCTATTTCTGGACAGTCACTTTGAACAACTGTAAGTCCTAAACTACTAGGCCAAGTGCCACCAATTTTTGACACAAGCTAGTTTAACAAGTTTACTACCACTTTGGTATTCACAAGATTCCCAGCAAACACCTTTTTCAAAGTCCAAACTCAAAAATGCTACCAGCTGTCCAGAGGACCTAGAAATGTGAAAATTAAATATTTACTCATGTGTCAAACTACACCTATGACCAAACTAATGCCACTACTAGGTCACACATGACATGAAACCACAAAGTAAGGTATGTTCACTCAAGTCATTTATTTTAATCCCTTTCTTAATTTAATTAATTAATTAAGTGGAAAATTAAACTTATATGCAAACTACTCATACAATTCTACAAAAAATTACAGGGGACTCTATACCCTATTAGGAGGCTACTGTAAAAATGTGAGCCAAAGTTATTCAAAGAAACTCCCTAAACAAAATTCACAAGCCAGAAAGGCTGATTTTTGCATAATTAACAGATCATAAAGAAAAGTGTCAAACAATAGAAACAATATTTTTTTAGCAACCTTAGGGTACCAGAACACTCTCCATAAAATTTCATGAGCATTTCACATACAGAAAAATTATGAAAATTCATTCAAGTATCTCCTAATATAAAATGACAACAACATAACTTGAAAACTACTCAAGCAATAGCATCCAAATTTTTACCAGAGCTAGCTTAGACATGAAATAGCACACTCACCAAATTTCATAATTTTTGGAGCACTAGAACTCAAGTTATCAAATTAACAAGGTTGCATCTATTTTAAAACACATTTCAAATATCTATTTTTATCTTCTAGAAACTAAATAGCACTTATACATTTGATATTTTTCCTAATACTACACTTTATCTAGAACTAAACACAATTTGAATCACCTCATTTGGATATATATTGCTTGAGATATGAAATTCACAAAATAGCATAAAAATCTATGAAATAATAAAAGAAAAACATAAATTGCAAGACCCTGATGATCTACTGGGCTGGCCCGCTTAACGCCAGCGCGGCCCAACCCGCGCGGCCTGAGCCAGCTCCCGCCCGCGCGAGCACGCCGACAGGCCGGTCCCACATGTCACCGATAGAAAACAGGGGGAGGAACTCCGGCCGGCGTATCTCGCCGCTGGTGACCCGACCGACGGAGATGAACGCCCCAGCGTGCTTCCCGTGCCACCCCGAACCTAGGCATTCCATTTTCCCTAACTCTTCTGCACCGGAGCTACCTCGCCGTCGTTCATTGCGGACGGTGGAGGTCGGTTGCCGTGCTCCGGTCATCTCCGGTGACCAAAACGACAAGACAGCAATGGAGAAGGATCAGCGAGCGATGGCGGAGAAGACGAGGTGCTCAAGATGGATGGTGGCGCGATAGAGAGGCCAGACCACGTGCACCGAGCAGCGGTGGCGCATAGACTGCTCCGGTGAGGTCAGCATTCTGGACGAGCTACGGAGAGATACGGGGCTACATGATCCCAAGGCGTACTACGACTCAAGGTGATCCCCATGCGCGCACTAGGAAGGGCAAAGACGGTCAAGATGAGGCTAGCCATGGAGGATTGCCATCAACAGCCATGGCGGGCATGGCCAGAGCACGAAGCACCCGCGGACCATTCCGGTTTGCACGAACGGTTTCCGGCGTTAGCATCTAACCAAGAGCATCAACACGTGCTGAGGGAGTGGGGACGAGGGTCAAAGAAGGAAGAGAACAGTGGAGGTGAGCTAGCCACGGTGGACCATGACGGCAGCGACGCTCCAGTGAACTCCGAGCGGGAAAAAGTCGGCAATGCGCCCTTACCTCCACGCGATTGGCTCAAGCAAGAGGTAGAGAAGGTAGAGGGGTCTAGGGCAGAGCTGTGGATGAAGTTTGGTGGGCTGCAATGCGATGGTGAGCTCGCACGACCGTGGGGAAGCACGCGGTGGCGATGGTGGCTCGGGTCTTCCGCTTTGGCGAGGACAGAGGGAAGGAGGAGGAGGAAATGGATGGAGAGGCGAGCGGTGGACGGCGTGGCAGGCTTGAGGACGTCGCGGCCTGACCGGTGGGACCGCGGCCAGCGTACGGGCGCCACGGCGCTCCCACACGGTGGCCGTTCTTAGAACATGGTCGGCCACCAAGTTCACTGAACTCTGAATCGGCGTCCAAATGCAGTGATTGACAGCCGAAGTTTGAGCCTCCATATCTCTTAATCTGGCTCGAGTTAGTGGTAGGTGTTAACAGCAAAGTTGTAGAGCTACATGAGAACTAAAACTTTGTCAATGGAAGTTTGGACTGGTTCTCCATGGTTTACGAGTTACATGGCTCCAAAGTGGGGTACAGTGAAACTGTATGTCAGTGCAGGACTTAGAAAAATTTCTAAGTCTGAAATCAGCATGGAAACCTGACTTGTGGGCCACTTTTGAGCATGTTCCAGTCATTTTCATGAGATGGCCATATTGAGACTTTTGTTCCCCATAAAATTCTCTACAATCTTGATTAAGGGTGCTCCTCCATGCAAGACCTCTAAGCTAGACTTTTTAAATAGTCAAACTAAAGCATTCTAGGGCTCAGGGCTTTGTCAACATCACTTAGGAGGGCATTTTGGTCAATTTGGTCAACATGAACATTATTCCACTAATGATCCTAAGTGTAATTAAGATACTATAGGACATAATTGACCATAGTACAACTTGGTTCCACTAACTTTCAAATGTCATATTGGTTGAAACAAACAAAACAAGTATTTCAACTAACATGTTGCAACACCAAGTTGCATAATATGCTGCCTACTCACATTTCATAAGCTACCACTTTTGAAACAAACTTAGTAAAGTATATTGCACACCCTTGTTACAAGCCAAACAATGCATAATGAATGAAATGATGCTCATGCTTATGAAATGCAGGTGCAATTTTGGAAGCCAAACACCTAGGGTGTTACAAGCTTCTTCCTCTTGCTCGTTTACGCCTTCCTAAGTCGTGCCTTTTCATAATGTTTCACTTATTTCCGATGTATGTTTCCACAACATGTCAAATCCACCGGTACAAGTGGAATTTGGTTAGTAGCAAAGGTATATGTGTGTAGAAGGGTATAATTTTCTCCTTTTTGGCCTTATGTTGGCGGTATAAATGTGTCGATAATGACCGCCAACAAAATCCCCCAAGCTTACCCTTTGCTCATCCTCGAGCAAAAGCTAAAACATTGGTTGTTGATCAGGAGCTGCTACTATGCCGATTACATTTCAAATATGCCATGTTTATAACAAAGTTTTCTTCTGCAATTTGAATGAATTGGCATTTTGTCGACCCGTTATTTTCTCGTTATATGTGGGGCTTTTTAGACTTCTCCGGGTCTTGGGTGGTTGTAGGACATAATAGATTAACAGACTTGCTTATCATTCATTCTTTGATTGACCATCTATTTAGAGGTTTTGAAAGTTTTGCAAAACAAAATGTAGTTCCTCAAATGATACACTCGATCGCTCATTTGTGTATGTATTCCTCACCAAAGGCTTTTGACTTTGCCTTTCTTTTATCCTACCATCTAAAAAGGCTTATGTGGAGCTCGGGTAGGTATAAAAGTGGCATACTTGTATCATGTCATGTTGCTAAGTCAAAAACCGGACCAGAGGAGAGACTATTCATACATTTTGATCAAGATTGTGCAAGTGTGTGAAATATTTTTCTAAGTTTTGTGTTCTCCAATGTCATGCCTGTAACAGAACCGTCTAAATTATAAGAGCACAAGTACAAAAACAATCACCGGAGTGATCAAATTCTCGCACTTGAGCCCATACAACTCCGGTAGTCCAATGAAATCACGAGGGATTTCAAACCAACCAACATACAAGCCAAGATTGTAGTGATTCAACATAACAAGTCACATGTTACATCCATTTCACAAGTAATTCAATATACATCAGAGTTCAACATAGTTATTACAACTTAAGTTCAAAAGTAGCGGAAGCAAAGTAATTTGAAACTAACATTATTCTTATTTCAATTACATGCCAGTACCACGGTCGACTTCCAACAAAAGCATTAGAGATAAGGTAGATAAGAAAGATCATGCCCATGATCACACTCCGCCACTAAGGCAGGAGCCAACCAACTCTTGCAGTCGCCAGGATACATCACAACCTGCAACAAGTGGGGATAAAACCCTGAGTACAAGAAGGTACTCAGCTAGACTTACCCGTCAGAAACCAGAAATAAGGTGACACCAAGGATCATGCAAGGCTGATATAAAGTGGGTTGGCTTGATAACATTTTGCATAAAAGCTTAATACAGATAAGTAATCATTAATGCTTAAGCATCAAGTTAATCATCATTAACCTGTCATCTATATTAGCACCTATACTAGAGCACTCACTTTATTAGGAGCAAACAATATTAACCATAGCAGGTATAAATTGAGGCAACATTTCCATCGTGATCCAATTAACCATCAGTTCAATTTAATTGAATCTACGTTGCCACTGCTCAAGTCAAGTGCTCACTAACCGGGAGCGACGACGATTCGAATCGAATTCCTATCTAGCTGGAGGGGTATTTCTAACACTCACCGAGTCACGCCTGGCGAGGGCTGCTCAGGTCACCTTTGGTACAGTTCAGGAGCTACGGGTCCGACTGATGCCGCATCCCCAAGGGCGACACTCTGCCAGGTGCTAGGGACTCTAACCCCCCCTTGGTCTCACGCCAATGTCCCCAAGCACAATGTTTTCTCTCCTCCAAGATGCGACCTACCAGTCGATTCCCGGCCTGAACTGTATTACTCAGATTCGCGGTCAGAACGACTTATCCGGCCAACTAAGTGTTAGACTGCGTTCAACATGACTCAAGGATGTACAACGAATCGGTCCTTAAACGACTCAGACGGGGATAGATCCGCACCCAAGACCTCCATGCCTTGTTGCTTCACTATCGTCATCCCGCCCGGTCTCATTTTATTTTATTAACACCAGGTTCATTTCCACGATAGCAAATATAGCCAACCGTGCCATATGTGAATATCCCTATATCTCGCAGGTGACAGGAAATCACCTGAGTTCTACCGCTTAAAGCAGGGCTAAGCATCTACTCGATCCTAGTCTATGTAGGATTCAAGGATTCATATATCTGGACAAGGAATGATATAATGCAGCAAGGGTTTCCAACCAACTCCTACCACTTAATGCAACAATACTTATAACATATATAGAATTAATTGCTTTGAAGGTAGGAGGCTTATAATGCTCCGAGGCTTGCCTGGGATCCAACTCAAATTAGAGTATGTCAGATGAAACCAGCTTGGCGAACATCCTCCAATCCATCACTTGTCCGGTCCTTCTATCTTCGGGATGGATCCACCACACCATCTTCTGGTTAGCTCCACATCAGGTCCTTCACGTGTTTCAGCTAGCGTACCTAAATAAGGTGCAACAATGCATATGTATGAATGCATATAAGGGCAATAAACAAAGTAATCAAGTAAACCTACCAAAGTTCACATGAACACCTAGAGCTAATTAACTTAATCCTCATTAAGGCATAACAAAGAAGATTGCAAGCACATCAATCAAGACACAAGTCTCACAAGATCACAGGGTACTAAACCAAGTACCATCAAGGATATAAGTCACACTTTAACCCACTAGCATGGCAAAGTTAATCAAAGCACTAGACTAGAATTTGCCACATTCCGGGCATCAAAATAGTAGCTAAGTAATTTAATCATAACTGGATATTTACAACTCCAAATGACTTGCAAGAAGATATTATGGAAAGCTTATGAAATTCTCTACAATTCATTTATAATCACCTAAGCCTGATTCTCAAGTTTAATTGGTCAAAAAGAGGAAACTACATAATCTGGTCTGCTCCAAACAGAGAGCAACCAAATCTAGGACTAGACTTTAAACATCTATAACTCAAAAACTAATTGACCAAATGCCACCAAATTTTAACACGAGCGAGATACATGAATTATATACAACTTTTCTATAGACAAGGTTTTCAGAAAACATCATTATCATGGGGTAAATTACATTGCCCCCAGAACTGTCCAGAAACTAGTAATTGCAAGAAATAATTATTAACATATGTTGCAAACATATAATTATGCAAAACCAACTTTACCAACATTTCACACATGACTAATGAACACCAGAAAACATAGTGCCCATTCCTAAATAAATTCTTTTAATATATTTTCTTAATTTATTTAGATAATTAGGTGGGATTATGAACACCTATCAAAAGTGCACAATAAATTCTACAAAAATTACAGTGTCCTACAAATGCTACCAAAAGTCTACTATCCAAATTTCAAGCCATTTGGACAAGTATATCAACCTCTATGAAAAAGACAAATGGCTAATACAATAAATCATGTGAGAGCAAGTTAAACCTAAAACTCCATGTTTTCTATGAACACATGGCCCTAGCATGAATCAATCTGATAGATAAACATAATACTAAGCTAATGAAACAACATTTTCCATTTTATCATTTATATATTATTTATAAGCTAGTTATCAAGACATAAACAAGTTAAACCAATAACTTGATCATATAGTAAGCAATGACCATGAAATTTATACCACAGTACATTCATAGCATGGAAAGACTACCATAAAAATTTCACATCATTTGGAGCAACACAACTCAAGATATAAAAATGACAAGCAATATAATTTAGATTTCCTTATTTAACAAGGTCAAATCAAAACCTTAAAAAAACAGTGAACAACTAGGGTGTTTGATATTTTTCCTAGCAAGTACATGTCATCACAAAATTAACAAAATAAGAATCACCATTTTTGGAGTTCTAAAACTTAAGATATGGCTCTGGTCAAGTTTATAAGCATTTTTAGAGCATTTTTAAAGCTTAAATAAAGACACCAGAAAACTTCTACAAACATCTAACATATTATGACTCCACTGCATAGATCTTTTCTCAAGGTTTCCAAAAAGTCAACTTTTGCTATTTTTGGAATTACCTAGCATGAGATATGGATTTTCAAAGATTAACATGAAATGGAAATTCAAAATCAGAATTAAAACAACCCTAACTAATTTTTCTAGGTGCACCCGATTCGGTACCCATTCTCTGCCACCCTTAACTCTGACTTGCGGGACCCGCTGCACTTTTGGGCCTGCTTGCCATACAAAGAGAGAGACACAGAGGGGGGAAAACGGTCTTCTTCTTCTTCCCCCAGACGAAGTAGAGGAGCAGGGGAGGGAATGCCGGCCGGCCGATCTACGGCTAGCCGGGCGGCGCTCCAGTGGCGAGTAGTGGCGGCGGAGCATGCTTGGGCCAACGCAAACTCAAGGGCGGCAGTGGCTTCATCGGAGATGGCACACACTGGCCTGGCCACGCGCGTGGCCGCAACAGGGAAGGCGGCACACGGCGGCGGAGGCACCCGATGGCCCGCTAGTGACGAGAGGCGACACCGGAGAAGGACGGCACCTGGCTGCACCTACAGACACTCGCAAGTTCGCCCATGGAGGCCTGTTGCCTGTTGGCCACGGCAGTACTCGGCGCGGTGGTGGCCGAGACGGTGGAGGCACGTCTCCGGCGCAGCGTGTGACCGGCAACGGTACAGGCGGTGAGGAGGCGCGGCGCGACTGGGCGAGGTGGGGAAGGAGACCGGGGGGTCGATTTGGCAGTAGGAGGCTTGGTGGCGGTCGGCCACGGAGCTTGGCTCGGCTCGGCAATGGCGGCTGTGGCAGGCGGCGACGGCGCTATCGGTGACGCTGTGAGCAGGGAAGGGCGCTGGAGGACCACCGGGCTCGCGGGGTTCTGAGGAGGGGCTCGGTGTGGTGTCTGGAGGGCAGGGACGCGTGACATCATGGTGGGGGCATGACCTCACACATGGTTGCCACGCACCAGCACGCGTCGCCCGTTCATGCATTTCCTCGAGCACGTGGCGGGCGTCGATGAGGGCAAGGTGGACGTTGATTTGGGCCGGATATAGGCCGAACTGGATCTTGGGCCCAGAACGAATTTTGCTCTACTCCTTATGCTCTACAATTTTCGTTAAGACACTTAGGCCATTAGGGCAACAGGTTTGGAGATAATTGGCTCCAAAGTTGCCAATGTCAGTGATTTGATAACAATGAGCAACTATTTAAATTGATGGTCGACACTAAGTCAAATTGGTGCCATACTTTTACATGCTCTTCTCCAGAATGTCTACTCCAACTTTTATTAAGGGGTCAAACCAAGTTACTTAACAAAATCTAAAAAACGTGACATGTCAATCAAGTTGACTAAACTCGGCCTTAATTCTTTTCTAAGTCTAAAAACAGTTGTAGATTCAAACTTTGGTCCACAGTTTGACTTATTTCCAAGCTGAATAATGGTATGACCCAAAAACAAAGTTTGTTGTACACAACTCAATCTACAACTTTTATTAAAGGACCTTGAACTGGTTTATCATGGTTAGGGAGATAAAGGTTACCAAACCTGTCAACTTATTGCTGCCAACTCAGGACTTAGAATATTTCCTGGGCCTTGAAAAATAGCAGCTAATTCAAACTTGTGATCTCTATTTGACTAGGTTAGAGGCCAAACTAGCTCTTGACCATTAAACAAAGTTTGTTCTACACAATATGAGCTACAACGTTTCTTTAAGGTCAAACCTCATAACTAGTACAGAAGTCAAACTTTCACCTTGGTCAAAGTAGCAACTCGATAAAGCCTAAACTAGGGTTTTACGCCAATCGGGGTATTTTCTTGACATTTGCTCAACATGAACCCTTCATGACTTTTGTTGTAGAGTTCATCTAGAGTCATTTGGGCAAATTTTCATGGTTTGGTTGATGATCTATAGTTCCATTAACTTAATGGTGCAAGTTCCAATAGGAATGGAACTTATCATTTCATGTGACTTTTTGATTCCAAATTTCATGAAACTTTTCCAAGGATCAATATAGATAGGTACCAAGGTGAGACACATTAAGATATTGCAATAACACTACCATATATTTTGAAAAGGGGCCTATATGTAAAGCAATGGTGCAACATCCAACTTTAGGTTAGGCTCATCTCCATAGGTTGACCTTGACATTGTCATCTCCACTTAATCTATCATGTTTGAGCTCAAACCCACTGCTTAGTGAGTGACAAACACCTGGGGTGTTACAATGCCTCTCTCTTTTGCTTTGAAATTTTAAAAAATATGGGCTATCTTTTCATTCATCATCATATATTTTTTTTGGCTCATGCTTCTTTGGCATGGCATCTTTTATTTCTCTCATATTTTTGCATAGCCCAAACTTTCTTTTTGGTGGAATTTGGAGAGAGAGATTCATAACATGAATGATGGAGTTTTTATTTTGGTGGATGGAAATGCATGTTTTTGCGTAACTCTCAGTGTAGAGTTAGTATTTTATTTTGTGCATGTACGTGAATCTTGATCATGGGTGCATGAAAAGAATCTCAACATTGGTCACAACAATTTGACAAAGCTCATCATGAGTACAAGTAGCATATGACTAAGGGTTTGTGTATGTAAAAATTGTGTCATATGGCTTTGGTAGGAATTTTTGATCATTGAGGAACTTTTGATTTTAGCATTTTAAAAGTAAAACTCCATATGTCAAGTCTTTCTTAGAACAAAGTCATAGCAAAGCCTATTGCACTATATCGCATCAAGCAACTACTTAGACTAGATTAAGCTTTTGCAACCCATAAGTTTCAAGTTTTTAGGATGAGACATTTTTAACCAATAAACTCAAATCTTGGAGAAAGCTAAGTTATAAACTAGGCATAGTTGAAACATAAGATAGAGCAACTATTCATCATTTCAACAAGGATGGAACTAACATTTCTACATCACATATATATAGAGTGGAATAAATATTTTTGGTCATTTTATCTTTTTGCATTTTTTATATGCATGGTAAATAGATATGCAAAGAAAGAAAACAAATGCAAGCAAATAAATATACGATGCATAATACCCTTGTGGGGCCCTCCCCAAGCTAGCTCGAGGCCAGTGGTCCAAGGTTGCTTGATGAAGACTCTGAAGAAGGTGCATTATTTTATTTTGTTTTTGGTAGTTTTGCCCTTGTTTTATACTTAGTAGCTTTGGAACAATGATTAAACTAAACGATGTCTAATTCGATCAAGGCAGTCAAGTCAACCTAAGCACCATGCTTAATTTGACAAGTCTATGAAAATATGATTGCAAGATCATATTTCAAACCAAATCTTACTAGATAAACAAAGGTTTATTCGAAAGGTAAATGTTTTTATGTTTTTGGATTATCATTCAAAGTTTACACTTAGTATGGTTTGGAACAATGATCAAATATAACATTTTAATCAAGGTAGGCCAATTAACCATAGCACCATGCTAGTTTAAAAAGCCTATGAAGACATGACTATATCAACATCATGCTTCAAACCAAAGCATACTCTATGCAGAACTTTTGAAGATTAACCAAAATTTTAACAAATGATGATATTATTATGATTATTATTATTATTTTATTTTATTTTCCATGTCATATGCAAATAGTTTTAGCTTAATGATCAGACTAAGAATCTTAGTATGATCATAGCAAGCTAAATAACCCAAGCACCATGCTTGCATTACAAAACCTATAGGGTGATGATGGATCACACATCATTTCCCTAAGCCAAGACAGTTTGTATAGAGGTGAAATTTGTTTGGTTTGAAAACACAATGTTTTTATTATTTTATTTTCATGATTATCATTTTTTTATACTAGCAGTGTTTATTTATAGTAAAAAATATAAAAGGGTAACTACTGATTACCTTCAGCAAGAGTCCGATGAACAGGACTTTCTCCCCCTTGAGTTCTTGCTAGATGAAGGAGTACCCGTGCCCGGGGGAGTGGGTGTGCATTTTTGTTCCTTCTTGGGCCTCCACACCATTTTATTTTTCTTTGGTGGTGTGGTGATGGGTTTTAGAGCTTCTTCCTTCTTGAGGTTGTTCTTTTTCTGCTATAGCCTCTTGTTGTTTTGCTTGGGTTTCTTGGTGAGGCCTCCCACCAGTTGAGGTTGGATCTCAACCACCTTGATGCCTTGTTGGTTTGGCCCATACTTTATGTGTATCATGGAACATTGTTCCTTCTTTACCTGCCATACCTATCTAACATTTCTGTTTCTTTGTTTCTTTGGTTGCTCGTTGTTATCAGGTTTATACATGTTAAATCCATTAAATGGAAGGCTCAATGTTTTCCCCTGAATGTAGAAGCGGGCATGCCCTGTTCCCACATGTAGTTCTACGTGTGTTGTATTAAGGAACGGTCTCCCTAGTAGGAGGGGAACTTTCTTACTCTGGCCCATGTTTAGGATGGCGAAGTCAGTGGGGACATATTGATCTAGGATTCTTACCAGAATGTCCTTGGCTATCCCCACCGGCCTTCGTGATGATTGGTCTACCATCTGTAATTGAAAGTCTATGGGGGACAGAGGCCCACCCAGAATTTTATCGTATATTACCTTAGACATCACATTGATGCTGGCCCCAAGGTCGTAGAAGGCATTGGTGAATACATGTGGGCCGACTGCACATGTGATCGTAGGGTGGCCCGGGTCTTCGATCTTGGTGACAAAAGGAGGGTCTATGAAGTAGCCCTGCCTGTAATAGAACCGTCCAAATTATAAGAGCACAAGTACAAAAACAATCACTGAAATGATCAAATTCTCGCACTTGAGCCCATATAACTCCGATAGTCTAATGAAATCACGAGGGATTTCAAACCAACCAACATACAAGCCAAGATCGTAGTGATTCAACATAACAAGTCACATGTTACAACCATTTCACAAGTAATTCAATATACATCAGAGTTCAACATAGTTATTCTAACTTAAGTTCAAAAGTAGCGGAAGCAAAGTAATTTGAAACTAACATTATTCTTATTTCAAATACATGCCAGTACCACGGTTGACTTCCAACAAAAGCATTAGAGATAAGGTAAATAAGAAGGATCATGCCCATGATCACACTCTGCCACAAGGCAGGAGCCAACCAACTCTTGCAGTCGCCAAGATACATCACAACCTGCAACAAGTGGGGATAAAACCCTGAGTACAAGAAGGTACTCAGCTAGACTTACCCGTTAGAAACTAGAAATAAGGTGACACCAAGGATCATGCAAGGCTGATATAAAGTGGGGCTAGCTTGACAACATTTTGCATAAAAGCTTAATATAGATGATCAATCATTAATGCTTAAGCATCAAGTTAATTATCATTAACCTATCGTCTATATTAGAACCTATACTAGAGCACTCACTTTATTAGGAGCAAACAATATTAACCATAGCAGGTATAAATTGAGGCAACATTTCCATCGTTATCCAATTAACCATCCGTTCAATTTAATGGAATCTACGTTGTCGCTGCTCAAGTCAAGTGCTCACTAACCGGGAGCGACGGCGATTCGAATCGAATTCCTATCCAGCTAGAGGGGTATTTCTAACACTCACCGTGCAGGCCCCTGCCAGGGTCGCACAAGCCACCTTTCGTACGATTCAGGAGTCGCGGGTTCGAATGATGCCGCATCCCCAAATGTGACACTCTGCCAGGTGCTAGGGACTCTAACCCCCCCTTGGTCTCACGCCAATGTCCCCAAGCACAACGTTTCTCTCCTCCAAGATGCGACCTACCATTCGACTCCCGGCCTAAACCGAATTACTCGGCTTCGCGGTTGGAACGGCTTATCCGGCCAACTAAGTGTTAGACTGCGTTCAACATGACTCAAGGACGTACAGCGAATCGGTCCTTAAACGACTCAGACGGGGATAGATTCACACCCAAGACCTCCATGCCATGTCACTTCACTATCATCATCCCGCCCGGTCTCATTTCATTTTATTAACACATGGTTCCATTCCACGATAGCACATATAGCCAACCGTGCCATATATGAATATCCCTATATCTCGCAGGTGACAGAAAATCACCTGACTTCTACCGCTTAAAGCAGGGCTAAGCATCTACTCGATCCTAGTCTATGTAGGATTCAAGGATTCATATATCTGGACAAGGAATGATATAATGCAGCAAGGGTTTCCAACCAACTCCTACTACTTAATGCAACAATACTTATAACATATATAGAATTAATTGCTTTGAAGGTAGGAGGCTTATAATGCTCCGAGGCTTGCCTGGGATCCGACTCAAGTTAGAGTTTGTCAGATGAAACCCGCTTGGCGAGCATTCTTCAATCTAGCACTTGTCCGATCCTTTTATCTTCGGGATGGATCCACCAACTCCATCTTTGGGTTTGGCTCCACATCCGGTCCTTCACGTGCTTCAGCTAGCGTACCTAAATGAGGTGCAATAATGCATATGTATGAATGCATAGAAGTGCAATAAACAGAGTAATCAAACAAGCATACCAAAGTTCTCATAAACACCTAGAGCTAATTAACTTAATCCTCACTAAGTCATAACATAGAAGATTGCAAACACATCAATCAAGACACAAGTCTTATAAGATCCTAGGGTACCAAACCAAGTACCAACAAAGATAGGTGTCACACTTCAATACACAAGCATGGCAAAGTTAATCAAAGCACTAGAACTAGAAATTGCCACATTCAGGACATCAGAACAGCAGCTAAGTAATTTAATCATAACTGGAGATCTACAACTCCAAATGACTTGCAAGAAGACATTATAGAAAGCTTATGAAATTATATACATTTCATTTATAATCATCACAGCATGATTCCAAATTTTAATATGTCGAATTTACACAAACACAGAAACTGGTCTAACAAGACAGAGAGCAAGCAATTCTGTAACCCAACTTTCAACAGCTATAACTCCTAAACCACATGGCCAAATGCCACCACATTTTAACAGCATCTAGATACATAAATTATCTACAACTTTTGTATAAACAAGTTTTACAACAAAGTACATTATCATGAAGAACTTGGCTAAGTTTCCAGATCTGTCCAGAAACCTCATTTGCAAGCCATAATTATTAACTTATGTTGCAAACATATAATTGGATAAAACCAACTTTATCAACATTTCACACATGACTAATGAACACCATAAAACATAGTTTCCTTTCCTAAATAAATTCTTTTAATACAATTTCTTAATTTATTTAGATAATTAGGTGGAATTATGAACACCTATTAAAAGTGCACAATAAATTCTACCAAAATTACAGTGGCCTAAAAATGCTCCCAATAGTTTACTGTACAAATTTCAAACCATTTGGAGATATATATCAACCCCTATAAAAAAACAAATGGCTAATGCAAGAATTCATGTGAGAGCAAGATGAATCAATAACTCACTCATACTACAACTAAAATTCATGAAATTTTTACCACACATCAAACATCATAGGAGTAGCATGCCACAAAAATTTCACTTCATTTGGAGCCCTAAATTTGCAGTTATGAAAATGACAAATACAACTAGCATTGAAAACCTAATCTGAAAAATCTATTTTTACAGCAAAACCATTAAACTAAAACATGCCATATTATAGATCCACTGCATAGATAATTTCACAAGGATTCCAAAAAGTCCTCATTTGCTATTTTATGAATTTCCTATGATTTACTATGAATTTCCAAAAATCAGCAAAAACTACCACAACTAGGTCCTTTAGGTACTATTCATATGAGTCTATGACATTGCAGTTAGGACCCTCCCTTTCTCCTAATTGCTGCACGAAGCCCTCCACATGAACCAAAGCAGAGGAGGTTCAAGGAAACGGCGGTTCCGGCCGGCACGGCTCGCCGGCAGCGGGGAGCTGCAGCGCCGAGGCTTGCCAGGTCCGGGCGCCCTTGCAGAGGGGTGCTGCTCGGCCCGCGGGCAGCCCAAGCGGCTGAGCCATGGGTGCCAGTGGCTGCAGCGGTCGCTGTTCTGGCGTCACAGGGAAGCAGGCGACGGTGCGGCCGGAGGAGTGGCACAGCGAGGCAGCGCGACACGAGGAAGGGAACGACGAGGCTGGCTAGTGCGGATGCGATGCAGAGGAGAGGAACTGCAGCAATGGGCAGCAGCAATGGAGCTCTGCTCCGTGCCGTCCATGGCGAGAGAAAGAGAGCAGAAAGAGAGATGGACAGTGAGAGGGAGAAGGGCAGGCGCTCGGCTTCTTCATAACGTGCACGACGACGCGTGGACGTGAGGTGGCGAGCATGAGGACCACGTGGCGTAGCGCATCTGTGCGTGGTCGGCCATGACTCGCTGCAGTTCAAAATCACAATGGAGCTGGCAATACCACCGCGAAAGTTCAACTGAAACATCAACTTTCCTATCCTTCATCTCCCGATCCGGTTGTCTATGGAATCCGGTGCAAGAGGAAAAGTTGTAGATCTTTGTGTGGTGAACAATATTTCTTTAAGGATCACGAGGTAACTCGGCCTAGATTGGAAGATATGGAGCTCCAAAGTGGGGTACACGAAACTTGAACCCTGCAGTTCAGTTTAGAACTAGCTGAAACTGCATTGTTCGTCCATCTCCATCTCCCAAACTGAGTAAGAAAATGCTAAACCAATTCCACAATGTTGTAGAGCTATATTAGACCGACAACTTTACTTACAGAAGTTTGGCCAAAATTGACATGGTTTGCAAACTACAATTCTCTAAAGATAGGTACATGGAAACGGAATTCGCGACTTTCAGGCATCCCAGACTTAGCCAATTTTCGAACCCTGAAAATACCATTGGATTCAATTTTGTGAGCTCGATTTGACCATGCTAGGTACTGAATTAGCTCTATGACATTATACAAATTTTGTTCCCCATGACATGTTCTACAACTTTTATTTAAGGATCAAGGTCTGGATCAGCTTGTGTTGCAAGATATAAAGCTCCAAACTAGGGTACTCGAAGTTAAACCGCAGTTAGGACTTAGCCAAATTTTCCGAGTGCCAAATCAGCCCCTATTCCTGACTTCTGAGCCCTTTTTGAGCATGTTCCACACATTTTCGTGACTTGACTATTAAACAAAGTTTGTTCCTTATAAAATTCTCTACAACTTTGTAAAAGGGTGCATAGTCAGGTAAAGCTTCTAGGTCACACTTTTGAAATGGTCAAGCAAAAGGGTTCTAGGGTCCATACATGGTCAACCATCACTTAGAAGCACATTTATCCAAAATGATCAACATGAAAATTGTTCCATTAAGTGTCCTAAGTGTAGTTAAGGTTTTGTAGAGGCCAAACATACCCACCATGCATAGGTTGCATTTTAGTTATAATCCAAACAAGCATATAACTTATCATTTCATGTGACTTTTTGATTCCAAACTTCATGAAACTTTTCCAAGGATCAATATAGATAGAAGGTGATGTGAGACACATGAAGATATTTCCATAACACCACCCAAGCATATATCTTGAAAATGTCCTATATGCAAAGCAAAGGAGTAACATCCAAGTTTAGATTAGGCTCATCTCCACTTAATCTGTCATGTTTGAGCTCAAACCCACTACTTAGTGAATGACAAACACCTGGAGTGTTACACTGCCTTTTCTGACATTTGCACTTTCCATAGTTCGTGGAGACCATGTTAACCAATTTGAGTGGGACCTCAGGTTTCCCCGAAGTCTTCCCCGAATCAGTGGCAGGTAAGGCGGCATCTAGCTGAGCTATTTGTTTTTCTAGTGTTTTATTTAAGCTCAACTGGTTTTTGGCGGAAGAAGATAAATTTTCAAGTTTTGAGTTCATATTTTCTAGAATTTTATCATTATTCATCAACTTTTTGTTAAGATTTTCATTGATATTAGCTTGGCCTAAAACCAAATCTTTAAGTGAAGGTTGATTCGAATTGAAATTCAAATTACCTTGAAATGGTGGACGAGATTGGTTATTCTAGCAATTATTTCCTCATGGTTGGCGATACCCGTTGTTGATGTATTGTGCCTCTTCATGGGTCTCAGGGCAGTCATTCCCTCAGTGGCCAACATTCCCATAGACATCGCACATCATCTGCGAGTCCATGGTCTTGATGGTGCCAGTGTTGACATCAGTGGCACGCTCATCAAACTTCTTCAGGAGCAGGTATATTTTTGTGGCTAGCATATCTGTCTCCTTCATGGTATGTATGCCTTTTTGTGTTTTGGCCAGGGTTCTATCCTCACCCCATCCCTGATTAGCCACCATCTTTTTGATCAGGGTTGTAGCCTCGTCAATGGTGAGCGATAAGAATGCGCCACCAGCAACGGCGTCTAGGTGCCCCTTTGACATGGGTGTTAACCCATTGTAGAAGTTCTGGAGCACCAGCCAGTTCTCCATCCCATGGTGAGGGCATGCTTGGATGTATTCTTGTAGCCTCTCCCATGCCTCTAGGATGAGTTCCATTGAAGTCTGTTGGAAGTTGGCAATTCTTCCCCGCAGAGCATTGGTTTTGCCCACAGGGAAGAACTTAGCGAGGAATGCAGCAGAGCATTTGCTCCATGTGTAAACAGCTTCCTTGTCCTTGTAGAACCATTGTTTGGCCCTCCCCATGAGAGAGAAGGGAAATAGACGGAGGTTGATAGCCTCGGGTGCGACATCTTTGGTGACGATGGTGTTGCACAGTTCAAGGAAGTGTTGTAGGTGAGCGTTGGCGTCCTCACTAAGTAGTCCATAGAATGAACTAGCCTGCACCATGGTGATTAGCCTGGTCCTAAGTTCAAAGTTTCTATCACCGATGTTGACAACAGGCCCAGTAGGCACGTTGGCAATAGCCAGGACAGAGAACTCGTAGAGTGCCTTCTAGGCCATAGCGTTGGTAGCAGCCAGTATAGGAATGAGCAGTTCGGTTGTCGATGGAGTGGTAGAAGAAGCAGAGGCACAAGACATCTTCATCCCTAGGAGTGCCTCTGGATCTAGAACAAAGTTGTCCAACAAGCCGAAACCACTCATGCACTATCTTGTTTTCATCCACAATAGGAGAAAACATAGAAGATAAGCTTGTATAAGCAAATGGCTACCAAACATGCATGTTATCATGATCATATCATGCTAGAGTCTTATTAACCAATGGCTTCCCCGGCAACGACACCATAAATGCTTGTTGGCATTTCTTAACACAATCACCAAGAATGGAGGTTTTACGTCCACCTAGGGTAATGATGTCAGAAATGCCTATTGGCATTCCCTAGCATCGCTACTAGAATTGGTTTATCCTAGCAGCAATACTAAGGAATGTCAACCGATAGGTCAAAATGTTTATAGAGGTTATCTGCAAGCGCATGGATCTATCGTTGTAGCATTTCACCTAGAAGTATTATTAGGGTATCGTTATTTATATTTTTTCCATAGGAAGGCATGGTAGTAAGAGTTATAGCATGGCTATGAGCAAGATAGACATACATGCATAACTAACCAGATGATCATATAGGGGTAAACAGTCATAGTGTAGATAGTGGACACACACATCTAACACTCCACTCTAGGGGAGAGGAAGAATGAATAAAGAATAAAAGAATATCCTAATACGAGTAGATGTATCCTAATATAGTTGTATGCTATGAGCAAAGTAATCATACATGTACATGAGCTAGAGCTAGGCCTATATGAGAGTACTAGTCTGCCAACAATCTCATGTGACAATTTACGTACTCCTACACTATGGCCGAACGTGGGGGATTACGAAGGACGGACAGGGCTATCACCACCTATCGCCTACCCCTCAACCATGGGACATGAAATGCATTCACCTACCCCGATATAACCAAGCACCTCGCCCACATACATAGAGACCACCCATGTCCCCCTGGGTCCCTGACCCTATGGATCGATAGGTAAAGGACTTAGGCGTACCCGAATGCATGATGAACCACCACCTCAACATAAGTCTAAATATATTCATGAACATGGTATGAACGATAAAGCATTAAGCCAAGTATGATATGAACATGACATAGGGACTATATTCTAGTTCATATATCAAGAATATATCAAGATGACTATACTCTACTTCATAGCACAAACTATATTTATAAGATGAAGACATGGCTATTTGGAGAAAAGATAACTCTTTTATTCTCACCAATTATTCTCCAAGGAGCCAAGCCCTCCAAGGTAGCTTCTCTACTCCTCTACTACTTCTACTAGACTAATTCTAACCAAGAGGGTGGAGAGGAGGAGTAGAGAGAGGGAGCTCAAGTGAGAGTGTGAAGTGTGTAGTGAGGCGTGTGTGTGAGAGATGGGGGCTCCCCTCCTCTTATATAGGGCTAGGACAGGCGGTTGGAGGGGGAATATTCCTCGGCGCATCCTGCACCGCCAGCCCTCAACATTCAATGTGCCGACACGAGGGAGCTGAGCCAAGGCGGTGGCATGGGGGGCACGCCCGCGCTTGGGTCGGGCCCCCTCGGCCTCTATTTCGTCCTGTAGCTTCCCCTCTAGGCCTGTGACTCGGTGCTGATATGGGCTAGCCTGGTTTGTGTTCATGTGTTGGACTTCTTCCTCCTCTTGCTCATTTACAAGTTGTGCCTTTTCATTATGTATCACTTGTTTCCGGTGTATGTTTCTGCAACATGTCAAATCTACCGGTACAAGTGGAATTTGGTTATTAGCAAAGGTATATGTGTGTAGAAGTGTATAATTTTCTCCTTTTTGGACTTATGTTGGCGGTATAAATGTGTCGATAACGACCACCAACAGAGTGCCCAAGTCCTTAACCTATCGATCCGTAGGGTTGGGGACCCGAGAGGACATGGGTAGTTTCTACATACGCAAGCATGGTGCTTGGGTATGGAGGGATGGGTGAATACATTTCTCTTTCCATGGTTGAGGGGTAGGTGATAGGTGGTGACAGCCTTGTCCGTCCCTTGTAATCTCCCACGTTCGTCTAGGGTGTAGGAGTCTAAATCATCACATGAGGTTGCTGGCAGACCAGTACTCAGTGGCCTCCCGACCTATCCTACACTTAGCCCTAACTCTAATCATGTACTTGTATGATCACTAACTGTTCTTTGCACGACTATATTAGAACAATGCCTGCTCCACTTAGGAATATTCTTTTGTTCTTTGTTTTCTTTTTATCCTTGAGGTTGGCCCAGATGTGTGTCCACCATCCTTGTTATACTGATTTTACCCCTGTCATATGCTATGGTCCATCACGCAAGCATTAATCATGTATATGTCATTGCTAGATACAAACACCTTGCCCTCCTTTGGGAAAATATAAATGACGATACATTGAAATACTCCTAGGTGAAATGCTACAATGATAGTTCTGTACACTTGCGGATTTTGGTCTCTAAACATATTAGGACTATCATGATTGGTGTTCCTAAGTACCATTACCCAGTGACTGTAACTCCCAACACGCATAGTGTAGCACCCGGTTTTCCAAAGAAGACCAAGCACTAACTATATGTGTGCCTAGGATGTCCAGACGACACATATAGAGACAGAAATGGATATTATCAAAGAATAATGCTTTATTATATATTGGTTACAACAGAACTTACAACTATTACAAAAGCATAGTGGAAACTATTTTTTATTCTTCTCTTTAGGACTCCATACTCCACAGGGACAGTTGACTGGGGGAGCATGTTGGCATTTCTTAACACGATCACCAAGAATGGGGGTTTAAACCCACCCATGGTAATGGTGTTAGAAACTCCTATTGGCATTCCCTAGCATCGCTACTAGAATTGGTTTATCCTAGTAGCAATACTTAGGAATGTCAACCGATAGGTCATAATGTTTACAGAAGTTATTCACAAGCGCATGGATCCATCATTGTAGCATTTCACCCGGAAGTATTATCAGGGTATCGTTATTTATATTTTCTCGTAGGAAGGCATGGTAGTAAGAGTTCTAGTATGGATATGAGAAAGATAGACATACGTGCATAACTAACCAGATGAGCATACAAGGGTAAACAGTCGTAGTGTAGATAGTGGACACACACATACACATCTGACACTCCACTCTGGGGGAGAGAAAGAATGAATAAAGAATAAAAGAATGACCTACAAAGAGTACATATATCTTAATATAGTTATATGCTATGAGCGAAGTAATCATACATGTACATGAGTTAGAGCTAGGCCAATGTGAGATGGATCAAGAGGCCATCGAGTACTGGTCTGCTAACAACCTCATGTGATAATTTATGTACTCCTACACTATGGCCGAACGTGGGGGCTTATGAAGGACGGACAGGGCTATCACCACCTGCCAACTACCCCTCAACTATGGGACAAGAAATGCATTCACCCGCCCCTACATATCCGGGCACCTCGCCCGCATACATAGGAACAACCCAAATCCCCCCGGGTTCCTGACCCTACGGATCGACAGGTAAAGAACTTGGGCATACCCGAAAGCATGATGAACCACCACATCAACATAAGTCTAAATCTATTCATGAACATGGTATGAATGATAAAGCATTGAGCTGAGTATGATATGAACATGACATAGGGACTATATTCTAGTTCATATATCAAGAATATATCAACATGACTATACTCTACTTCATAGCACAAACTATATTTATAAGATGAAGACATGGCTATTTGGAGAAAAGATAACTCTTTTATTCTCACCAATTATTCTCCAAGGAGCCAAGCCCTCCAAGGTAGCTTCTCTACTCCTCTACTACTTCTACTAGACTAATTCTAACCAAGAGGGTGGAGAGGAGGAGTAGAGAGAGGGAGCTCAAGTGAGAGTGTGAAGTCTGTAGTGAGGCGTGTGTGTGAGAGATGGGGGCTCCCCTCCTCTTATATAGGGCTAGGACAGGCGGTTGGAGGGGGAATATTCCTCGGCGCATCCTGCACTAGTTCATATATCAAGAATATATCAACATGACTATACTCTAGTTTATAGCACAAACTATATTCATAAGATGAAGACATGGATATTTGGAGAAAAGATAACTCTTTATTCTCACCAATTCTTCTCTAAGGGGCTAAGCCCTCGAAGGTAGCTTCTGTACACCTCTACTACTTCTAGTAAACTAATTCTAACCTAGAGAATGGAGAGGTGGAGTGGAGAGAGGGAGCTCAAGTGAGAGTGTGAAGTGTGTAGTGAGGTGTGTGTGGTTAGCCTCCCCTACCTCTCTTATATAGGGGTTGTCTGGTCAGTTTGGGGGGAATATTCCTGGATCCATCCATGCACCGCCAGCCCCTTTTTATGACCAAACCACCACAGTGAGGAGCGCCTAGGCGGCAGAAGGGAGAGCACGGCCGCGCCCCTGGCGCGCCCGCGCCTGTGCTGGCCCGGCTCGTCCTCTCCTGCGCGTTGTGGGCTTCCTGCAAGGTCTAGGCTTCTTTACCTTCTTTGCTAATTATGTCTTCCCGAAAGTGCCTTTCTTGTCCTGTTTCACTTGTTTCCAGCTTATGTTTCTGCAGTCATATCAATTCTACCGGTACAAGCGGAAACATGTCAGTAGCAAAGGTATATGTGTGTAGAAGTGTATGTTTCCCTCCTTTTTGGACTTATGTTGGCAGTATAAATGTGTCGATAACGACCGCCAACAAAATCATCCAAGCTTACCCTTTGTTCGTCCTCGAGCAAAAGCTAAGACGTTGGTTGTTGATCAGGAGTTGCTACTATGCGAATTACATTTCAAAAATGCCATGTTTATAACAAAGTTTTCTTCCACAATTTGAATGAACTAGCATTTTGTCCACCCATTATTATCTTGTTACCTGTGGGGCTTTTTAGCCTTCTCCAAGTCTTGGGTGGTTGCAAGACAAAACAGTTTTAACAGGCCTGCTTATCTTTCGTTCTTTGATTGACCATCTATCTGGAGGTTTTGAAAGTTTTTGGAAAACAAATTGTAGTTCCTCAAATAATACACTCGATCGCTCAATTATGTATGTATTCCTTACCAAAGGCTTTTGACTTTGCCTTTCTTTTATCCTACCATCTAAAGGGCTTATGTGGAGTTAGGGTAGGTATAAAAGTGGCATACTTGTATCATGTCATGTTGCTAAGTTAAAAACCGGACCATAGGAGAGACTAATCATACACTTTGATCAAGATTGTGCAAGTGTGTGAAATATTTTTGGGTTTTTGTGTACTCCAATGTCATGCCTCTCTCTCTCTCTTTTGCTATTTTCGAAAGTGTGGGCTATCTTTTCTTTCTTTCTTTTTTTGGCTCATGCTTCTTTGGCATGTCATCTTTTATTTCTCTCTTTTTTTGGCTCATGCTTCTTTGGCATGGCATCTTTTATTTCTCTCATATTTTTGCATAGCCCAAACTTTCTTTTTGGTGGAATTTTGAGAGAGTGGTTCACAACATGAATAATGGAGTTGTTATTTAGTGGATGGTATAGCATGTTTTTGCGTAACTCTCAGTGTAAGAGTCAGCATTTTTATTTGTGGGTGTACATGAATCTTGATCATGGGTGCATGAAAAGAATCTCAACATTGGTCACAACAATTTGACAAAGCTCACCATGAATACGAGCAGCATATGACTAAGAGTTTGTATATGAATGTGTCATATGGCATTTGGTAGGAATTTTGAATCATTGAGGAACTTTTAATTTTAGCATTTTGAAAATAAAAACTCCGGATGTCAAGTCTTTCTTTGAACAAAGCCATTGCATGGTCTATTGCACTATTTCATGTCAGGCAACTACTTAGACTAGATTAAACATTTTGCAACCCACAAGTTCCAAGTTTTTAGGATAGGATATTTTTAGCCAATAAACTAAAATTTTGGAGAAGCTAAGTTACAAACTAGGCATAGTTGAAACATAAGATAGAGCAACTATTCATCATTTCAACAAGGATAGAATCAACATTTTTACAACACATATACATAGAATGGAATTAAAATTTGGTCTTTTTATCTTTTTGCATTTTTTTATATGCATGGTGAATAATTATGCAAAGAAAGAAAACAAATGCAAGGAAATAAATATGCAATGCAAAAATACCTCTGCGGGGTCCTCCCCCAAGCTAGCTCAAGGCCAGTGGTCCGAGGTTGCTTGATGAAGACTCCGGGGTAGGTACATTATTTTATATTTTGTTTTTAATTTGTAGTTTTTATCCTTGTTTTATACTTAGCAGTTTTGGAACAGTGATCAAACTAAACAGTTGTCTAATTTGATCAAGGTAGACAAGTCAACCTAAGCACTATGCTTAATTTGAAAAGTCTATGAAAATATGATCACTACAAATCATATTTTGAAACCAAGGCATATGAGCATAAACAAGAGTTTATTTGAAAGGTAAATGTTTTTATGACTTTGGTTTATCATTCAAAGTTTACACATAGTATGTTTTGGAACAATGATCGAATATGACATTTTAATCAAGGTAGGCCAATTAACCATAATACCATGCTAGTTTAAAAAACCTACGAAGACATGACTATATCATGCTTCAAACCAAAGCATACTCTATGCAAAACTTTGAAGATTAATCAAAATTTTAACAAATGATGATATTATTATGATTATGATTATTATTTTATTTTCCACGTCATATGCAAATAGTTTTAGCTCAATGATCAGACTAAGAATCTTAGTATGATCATAGCAAGCTAAATAACCCAAGCACCGTGCTTGCGTTATAGAACCTATAGGGATATGATGGATCGCACATCATTTCCCCAAGCCAAGACAGTTTGTATAGAGGTGAAATTTTTAGGTTGAAAATGATAAATCTTTTTATTAGAGATGAAATTTTATTTTAAAAGGTAATTAATTTATTATTATTTATTTATTAGCAGTACTTATTTATGGAAATACAAAGATATAAAAGGATAACTACCAATTACCTTCGGCGAGGGTTCATGGTTTAGAGTCCGATGAACAGGACTTTCTCCCCCCTTGATTGTTTGCTTGATGAAGGGATATCCGTACCCAGGGGAGTGGGTATGGGTGCCTCCTCCTTCTTGGCCTGTTTTGGCATCCATACCTGTTTAGAGGCAGTGGCTCTTGGTGTTCCCTTCTTGGGTTGCCACGCTGCTTTCTCCTCTTTTTGTAGTATGTGGATGCCTTTCTCAAGTTTTTCCTTTCTATTTTCCTTTGGAGCTGCCTTTTTTCTCTTGCTCTGGTTTTTTCTTAGATTTTTGAGTGACCTTAGAGAGGTTGTCTATGATCTGTGGTTGAATCTCTACCTCTCTTATGCCTTGTTGGTTTGGCCTGTACTTGATGCGGATTGTTTTGCATTCTTCTTGATGTCTGGGCCGAAACTCAAACTTCTCTTCCTTGCCATTAATGTTGAAGCGGATTTCTCTAGCCCCAACATTGATTTGTGCCCCTGCGGTGCTGAGGAATAGTCACCCAAGAATGAGTGGCGATTCCTTTGTGAATTCCATGTCGAGCACCACAAAGTCAACGGGGACAAAGTAATTTCGGATTTTCACCGGAATATCTTTGGCGATTCCCGCCGGATAGTGGACCGAGGAATCGGCCTGCTGGAGCATCATTGTGGTGGGCGTGAGATGTGTATAACTTAGCTTGTTGAAGATGACCTTGGGCATCACACTGACACTAGCCCCAAGGTCGCACAAGGCATGGTCGAAGATCTGTGTCCCTATTGAACAAGTGATGGTGGGACACCTCGGATCTTTCTTTTTCTCTGGAAGGCGGTTGAGTATAGCTGCACTACACTCTTCCGTTAACTTCACAACTTCTATGGATGGCAAGGGTCATTTGTTGTTGATGATATCTTTGATGTATTTGGCGTATGAAGGTACATGTAAGACATCCATTAATGGGACGCTTATGTGCACCTTCTCTACCATTTCGACGAACCATGCGAATTGCTCATCCACAGCCTACTTTCATGTTCTTGTAGGAAACAGTAGGTATGTTGTATCTGTGTACTCAAATGGTACCTTTTTCTCTTCAGACTCTTTTTGTGTTTTTGTTGATCTAGAAGGTTCTTCTTCTTGACGTTCTTTTTGATTCCTTGCTACATGGTTAGGATTTGGTGGATCACGAGTGGACTTACCCCCCCCCCCCCCTCATGGTCACTACTTTAATATTTTCTAGTGAATTTATAGGTTGCCCTGGGATTTTTCTGTTATTATCACTAGGAATGGCAGCAGCTATTTGAGCTATCTATGTTTCTATTATTTTATTAAAGCTCAATTGATTCTTAATGGAAGAAGGTAAACCTTCTATTTTTAAGTTGATATTTTCAAGTATTTTATCGTTATTTAGCAACTTTTTGGTAAGATTTTTGTTTATTTTAGCTTGGCCTAACACCAAATCTTTTAATGAAGGTTGATTCGAATTGAAATTTGAATTACCTTGGAATGGTGGATGAGATTGGTTGTTCCAACCATTATTGTTGCCTCCTCCTTGTTGGCAATACTCATTGTTGATGTATTGTGCCTCTTCATGGGTCTCGGGGTAGTCATTCCCTGAGTGGCCAACATTACCACGACTTCGCACGTCATTTGCGAGTCCATGGCTTTTGACGCTGCCAATGTTGACGTCGGTGGCACACTCATCAAACTTCTTCACGAGTAGGTCTATTTTAGCGGCTAGCATATTTGTCTCCTTCATAGTATGCATGCCTTTTTGTGTTTTGGCCGAGCTTCTGTCCTCACTCCAGCCCTAATTGGCCACCATCTTCTAGATCAAGGTCATAGCCCCGTCGGTGGTGAGTGATAGAAATGCGCCACCAGTAGCGACGTCTAGGGGCCCCTTCAACAAGGGTGTTAACCCATTATAGAAGTTCTAGAGCACCGGTCAGTTCTCCATCCTGTGGCAAGGGCATGCTTGGATGTATTCTTGCAGCCACTCCCATGCCTCCGAGATGGGTTCCATTAAAGTCTACTAGAAGTTGGCGATTCTTCCCCGCAGGGCATTGGTTTTGCCCATAGGGAAGAATTTCGTGAGGAATGCCACGAAGCATTTGCTCTAGGTGTTCACAGCTTCCTTGTCCTTGTAGAACCACTGTTTTGCCTTTCCCACAAGGGAGAAGGGAAACAGACAGAGCCTGATAGCCTCAGGTGTGACATCTTTGATGATGATTATGTCGCACAGTTCAAGGAAGTGTGCCAAGTGAGTGATGGCATCCTCACTGGGCAGTCCATAGAATGGACTAGCCTGCACCATGGTGATTCGCTCGGTTCTAAGTTTGAAATTCTTGTCACCAATGTTGATAGCGGGCCCGAAAGGCACGTTGGCAACAGCCGGGACGGAGAACTCACGAGTGACTTCTGGGCCATAGCGTTGGTAGCAGCTGGTACAGGAATGAGCGGTTCGGTTATTGGTGGAGTGGCAAAAGAAGCAGAGGTACGAGACCCCTTCTTCCTTAGGAGTGCCTCTGAATCTGGAACGAAGTTATCCGGCAAGTCGAAACCACTCATGCACTATCCTATTTTCACCCACAACAGGAGAAAACATAGAAGATTAGCCTATATGAGCAAATGGCTACCATACGTGCATGCTTATCATGATCATATCATGCTAGAGTCTTATTATCCAATGCCTTCCCTGGCAATAGCGCTAGAAATGCTTGTTGACATTTCTTAACACGATCACCGAGAATGGAGGTTTAGGCCCACCCATGGTAACGGTGTCAGAAACGCCTGTTGGCATTCTCTAGCATCGCTACTAGAATTGGTTTATCCTAGCAGAAATACTCAGGAATGTCAATCGATAGGTCATAACGTTTACAAAAGTTATCCGCAAGCATACGGATCCATCATTGTAGCATTTCACCTAGAAGTATTATCAGGGTATCGCTATTTATATTTTCACGTAGGAAGGCATGCTAGTAAAAGTTTTAGTATGGATATGAGCAAGATAGACATACGTGCATAACTAACTAGATGAGCATACAGGGGTAAACAGTCATAGTGTAGATGTGGACACACACATACACATCTGACACTCCACTCTGGGGCAGAGGAAGAATGAATAAAGAATAAAAGAATATCCTACGAAGAGTAGATATATCTTAATATAGTTATATGCTATGAGCGAAGTAATCATACATGTACATGAGTTAGAGCTAGGCCTATGTGAGATGGATCAAGAGGCCACCGAGTACTGGTCTGCTAACAACCTCATGTGACAATTTATGAACTCCTACACTATGGCCGAACGTGGGGGCTTACGAAGGACGGACAGGGCTGTCACCACCTGCCAACTACCCCTCAACCGTGGGACATGAAATGCATTCACCCGCCCCTACATATCCGAGCACCTCGCCCGCATACATAGGAACAACCCAAATCCCCTGGGTTCCTGACCCTACGGATCAATAGGTAAAGGACTTGGGCGTACCCAAAAGCATGATGAACCACCACCTCAACATAAGTCAAAATCTATTAATGAACATGGTATGAATGATAAAGCATTGAGCCAAGTATGATATGAACATGACATAGGGACTATATTCTAGTTCATATATCATGAATATATCAACATGACTATACTCTAGTTCAGAGCACAAACTATATTCATAAGATGAAGACATGGCTATTTGGAGAAAAAATAACTCTTTATTCTCACCAATTCTTCTCCAGGGTGCCAAGCCCTCCAAGGTAGCTTCTCTACTCCTCTACTACTTCTACTAAACTAATTCTAACCTAGAGAATGGAGAGGTGAAGTGGAGAGAGGGAGCTCAAGTGA
The DNA here is from genome assembly GCA_038087645.1 of Saccharum hybrid cultivar R570. Taxonomy (NCBI): domain Eukaryota; kingdom Viridiplantae; phylum Streptophyta; class Magnoliopsida; order Poales; family Poaceae; genus Saccharum; species Saccharum hybrid cultivar. The sequence goes on from JAQSUU010000703.1 coordinate 10,559,028, forward strand.
GAGTGTGAAGTGTGTAGTGAGGTGTGTGGTGAGCCTCTGAAAGTCCTATGTTTGGTGTTGGTAATTAGTGACAATGCCTAAGTACTAATCCTATGCCTAAGTTGTATGTAGCATATGAGGATTAGTACATTCCAAGGTTGGTGGCAAGATGGACATGGTGATCATGATGGCCACACTTGGATTTGGACGCAACCCTACGTGGTCAAGGCAAATGTATATGCTTAAGGGTTGTGTTTTAGTAACCAAGACACCTAGTGGGTGTGGTTACATTATAGGATAGATAGCCGTACTATGAAGAGGGGAATGACGCGGCTATTGAACTCCTAAGTGCCTCTAGGTGTGCATTTCATGATCATATGCATTTGGATAGTACTAATAACACCTCAAAAAATGATTGTAAAAATGCTAACACACTCACACATGACGAGATCACTTGGTGGTGTTAGCACGTTTGCGAAGGCGGTGGAGTTTGAGCGGTAGAGAGGGTTTGGGGTCCTCTCTCCCTCCCACCGAGCTTGCGAGGCAGGATTCAGGCGTTTTTGAGGAGTTGAAACGACTATTTTCCAGTGCGCCAGAAGTCAGAAAAGAAACAGAAGCGAACGGAGGTCACAGAGGTGACTGGACGCTGAACCGGACGTGGTCTCTGGTTGACCGGACGTGTCCGGTCAGCGTTCAGTGTATGCGCTTGTTTCAGGTTGATGATAAGACGCGCAGCGTGTCCGGTCACTGTCGACCAAATGCGTCCGGTCGTTCAGGGAGCTTACTGGACTCTAACCGGACGCTGGCACTGTGGCGTCTGGTCAGTTCTATAGCACGTCCGGTCGCTGTTTCGTTGTGCGCTGCTCAGGCTTGACCAGCGCGTCCGGTTAGTTACGGGACCAGCACGTCCGATCGTTCCCAGTGCGTTCGGTCTGCGCGACGAGCGCGTCTGGTCAGTGCTTCGCGACTTAGCCATTGTGTGACCGGCGCGCCCGGTCAGTTGGACCAGCGCGTCCTGTCAGCGCGATTTCGGCTATTTCAAGTTTCTAACGGCTCTATTCGAAGGGGTACGTCTATAAATACTCGTTGGCCCGCTCAAGGCTCTCCCTCTTGCATTCTTTGACATACTTGTGAGCACTTTGAGCCAAGCAACTCCCCTCCCACTCATCTCTCTTGCTTCTTTGCATATTCGAAGTGAGATTGAGTGATCCAAGTGCATTTGCATTGTGAGATTGCATCTAGTTTGCACTTGGTGGTTGATTTGCTGTGGGATTCTTGTTTCTCTTGGTGGTTGCCGCCACCTAGATGGCTTGGAGCAGCTTGGAGGCGTTGGCAAGAGTTAGTGATTGTTCTTGGCCACCTCCGGTGATTGTGAGGGGTTTGTGCCTACCTCGGCGAAGCGTCAAAGGCAACGTTAGTGAATTGCTCGTGTCATTGCAACCTTTTGCCATTTGGTAGGTTCTTGTGGTGCCTTTTGAGAGGCTCGGTGTGAGACTGATTAGCCACCGAACCATGTGGTGAAGAGGGATACAACGGGGACTAGCGTGCCAGCAAGCACGTGAACATCGGGATAAATCTTCGTGTCATCACTTTCATATTGTGATTGATTGATCGCGGTGTTCGGTTATCTTGGTATTCATTGTTGATCATATTGGTTGGCTCAATACTTCACCCCTCGGTGAAACTCTCCTAACTCAACTCCGCATTACTTTCTTAGTTATCTTTGCTAGCTAGTTAGCTTTGCTTTAGTAGCTCCTTTGTGTAGCTTGCTAGTTGTAGTTGTAGTTACCTTCTCGTTTGACTTGTGCTGTTGAGTGCAAATATACTAGAATTGTGAATTGGTTAGGTGGCTTGCAAACACCCCGTAGGCTAAGCAAAACTCGCATCTCGCTATTTGTTTTATTGATAAACTTGTTTAGCTTGTCTTTGTAGAATTTTTAAAAGGCTATTCACCCTCCCTCTAGCCATCAAGACCTTTCAAGTGGTATCAAAGCCGTGGTCACCATTTGCAAGGCTTAACAACCTCGGTGTAAGATGGCTCAAGTTATGTTCAACCATGTCAGGGGCAAGCCTCCATTCTTTGATGGTGTCACATCTTTTGATCATTGGAAAAGAAAGATGAAGCAATATCTTGGCTCTATTCATGAGAACGTTTGGAAGGTGACACACCATGATTATGCTATCATTGATCCCGACAACCTCACCAACAATGATCGTATCAACAACCAATGCAACACTATGGCTCTTAATACTCTCTACAATGGGATTGATGCAAAGGTCTTTGAGAAAATCAAGGATCTTAAGATGGCAAGTGAAGTGTGGACAAGATTAGAGAAAACATATGAGGGCACATTAACGGTAAAGAGTACCGAGCTCTATATGCTCAAGGATAAATTTGCAAGCTTCAAGATGAAGGATGATGAGTCCATACCGGAGATGTTCTATAGGCTATAAGTTATTGTCAATGATCTCAAGAGCCTAGGAGAAGATGTCAAGGACAAGGACTTCTCACACAAGTTCTTGATGTGCTTACCCAAGAAGTTTGCCACCTTAAGAAGAATGATCTTTAGAGAGGGATTGGACAAGGTCAAACCATCTGATGTGCTTGGAGATATAATGACCGATGCCCAATATAATGATGATGAAGATGAGATAGATGAGAAGGAGACCAAGGTCAAGCAAGAGAAGCCCATTGCATTCAAGGCTTCATCCTCTAAGGGCAAGAGCAAGGTGGAGAGTGATGATGATGATCCATTCGATGATGAGACCATGGCCCTCCTAGTGCACAAGATGGGGAGGTTCATGAAGAAGAAAGGATATGGTGCAAGAAAGAGAAGGGACTTCATGAAGGCAAAGGAGGTGCTTTGCTACAATTGCAATAGCCCCGATCATGTAGTGGCAAAGTGCCCCTATAAAGACAAAAGATATCATGATGGGGAGTTGAAGTTGAAGAAGAACAAGAAGGAAAAGAAGGAGAAGAAAGAGAAGAAGAGCTTCACTATCAATAAGAAGAAGAAGGGTGGTGGCTATATGGTCACTTGGGATAGTGATAACTCCGATAGTGATGATGATAGCTCTAGTGATGATGAGAGGACTACTCGGCGAGCCATTGCAAACATCGCCCTCTCCAACAAGCCATCCATCTTCGACACTACATCAACATGCCTTATGGCCAAGCCTACCAAGGTAAAATATGATGATAGTGATGATGATTCTTGTGCTAGTGATAGTTGTAGGAGTGATGATGAGGAGGATGAGGACTACTCCAAGGATGATCTATTAGGCATAATAGATCAAATGAGCAAGGGCTACAAGAGGACAACCAAGAAGTGCAAGATCTTGGAGCAAGAGCTCATTGCCAAGAGCAATGAAAATGATGCCTTGATGGAGGAGCTTGTTGCTCTCAAAAAGAGTAAGGACTGCAAAGGAATTGAACAAGAGCTCAAAGCTCTTAGGAAATCCTTTGATGAGCTAGAGGCTTCTCGTGAGTGTCTAAAGGAAGACCACGAGGATCTTGAAATTGCTCACACTAGGATTAAGGAAGCCCACTCCACTCTACTTGAGCTCATCAAGGAAAAGGACCTCAAGTTGGAGAAGCTCATAAAGGAAGCTAAGGAGGAGCAAGTGATTGTCACTTGTGATATTGGACTAACATGTGATATTATTGATTATTCTTTATTTGTTGGTCCTACTAATGCTTCATGTAGCTCATCATCATCCACCACAACCAACTCTACCTCTACTACTAGTGATTCATCACTTGTGGTTGAGAATGAGACTCTCAAGAGAGAGGTGGATGATCTCACCCGTGCATTAGGCAATGCCTATGGTGGGGATGCCCGCTTGCTAAAATGCTTGGGTAGCCAAAGGTTCTCTCTTAACAAAGAGGGTTTGGGCTATACTTCCAAGAAGGGCAAGGCGGCCTTTGCTACTCCAAAGCCTCGCTTTGTGAAGAGCAATGGTCGTTATTGCAATAGATGCAAGCAAGTTGGGCATCTAGAGATTAATTGCAATAAAATGAACAAGAACAAGAAAAATGCTAATGTACCTTACATTCCTTTTGATTCTTGTTATGTGCTTACCAAGGGTGAGAAAGGTGTGCATGCTAGGTTTGTTGGTACACAAATTGTGGGCCCAAAGAAGAAGGCCATTTGGGTACCAAAGAGCTTAGTGACTAACCTCCAAGGACCTAAGCAAGTATAGGTACCTAAGAAACATTAATTTGTTTTGTAGGTCAATTACAAGGCTAGAGGAAGACATTAGGTGCTTGATAGTGGGTGCTCTCAACATATGACCGGTGATTCAAGAATGTTCAACTCTCTCAAATCAAATGATAGTGGCATTGATAGCATCACATTTGGTGACAATAGCAAGGGTGATGTAAAGGCTCTTGGAAGGATTGTAATCTCTAATGATCATAGCATTTCCAATGTGCTTTTAGTTGAAAAGTTGAACTTCAATCTTCTCTTGGTTGCTCAATTATGTGATCTTGGTTTCAAGTGCATATTTGGTGTTGATGATGTGGAGATAGTTAGTGTTGATGGCTCTAACTTGATCTTCAAAGGCTTTAGATATGAGAATCTATACTTGGTTGATTTCAATGCTAGTGACACTCAACTTTCAACATACTTGCTCACCAAATCAAGTATGGGTTGGTTATGGCATAGAAGACTTGGTCATGTTGGCATGAAGCAATTGAACAAGTTAGTGAAGCATGACTTAGTTAGAGGCTTGAAGGATGTCACATTTGAGAAATATAAACTATGTAGTGCATGTCAAGCCGGAAAGCAAGTAGGCAACACTCATCCATTGAAAAGCATCATGAGTACTTCCAAGGCATTTGAGTTGTTGCACATGGATCTATTTGGGCCAACTACATACACAAGCATTAGTGGCAACAAGTATGGCTTTGTGATTGTGGATGATTTCACTAGATATACATGGGTATTCTTTCTTATGGACAAAAGTGATGTTTTTGACATATTCAAGAAGTTCATCAAGAGAGTGCAAAATGAGTTTGAGACCACAATCAAGAAAGTGAGAAGTGACAATGGAAGTGAGTTTAGAAACATAAGAGTTGATGAGCTTTGTGATGAACTTGAAATCAAACATCAATTCTCAGCCAAGTATACACCTCAATCAAATGGCCTAGTTGAGAGGAAGAATAGAACCTTAATTGATATGGCAAGATCAATGTTGAATGAGTATAATGTGAGTCATTTATTTTGGGCCGAAGCAATCAACACAGCTTGCTTCTATAGCAACCACCTCTATTGCCACAAGTTTCTAGAGAAGACACCATATGAGATCTTAAATGAAAGAAAGCCCAACATTGCATACTTTTGGGTATTTGGTTGCAAATGCTATATCTTGAAGAAAGGCACTAGATTGAGCAAGTTTGAGAAGAAATGTGATGAAGGCTTCCTACTTGGTTACTCCACTACTAATAAAGCTTATAGAGTATGGAATTTGGCTAGTGGTTTACTTGAAGAAGTACATGATGTTGAGTTTGATGAAACAAATGGCTCTCAAAATGAAGAAGAAAACTTGGATGATGTGAGAGGAACTCAATTGAGTAAAGCTATAAAGGAAATGGATATTGGTGATATTAGGCCAAAGCAAGTGATTGATGTGGATGACAACAAAGATCAAGTGCTCCAAAGTCCAATTACACAAGCTAGTGGTTCTCTAATGCAAAATCAAGCTAGTACATCATCTCAAGTGCAACAAGATCAACAAGTGGCTAGTTCATCATCTCCAACTCATGATCAACATCAACATCCAAGCAATCAAGTCCAAGTGCTTCAACCAACTAATATTGTAAGAGACCATCCATTGGATTCCATCATTGGTGACATACAAAGGGGAGTTCAAACTAGATCAAGATTGGCATCTTTTTGTGCTCACTCTTCTTTTTTGTCAATGGAAGAACCTAAGGACATTGATAAAGCATTGAGAGATCCGGATTGGGTAAATGCAATGCATGAAGAGCTCAATAACTTCAAGAGAAATGAAGTATGGGAACTAGTTGAGAGGCCTAAGGATCACAATGTCATTGGAACAAGATGGGTCTTTCGCAACAAACAAGATCAAGATGGGATAGTAGTAAGAAACAAAGCAAGACTAGTGGCTCAAGGTTACACACAAATAGAGGGTCTTGACTTTGGTGAAACTTATGCCCCGGTTGCAAGATTGGAAGTAATTAGGATCTTACTTGCCTATGCTTGTGCTCACAATATCAAGCTATATCAAATGGATGTGAAGAGTGCATTTCTCAATGGGTACATCCAAGAGGAGGTGTATGTGGAGCAACCTCCCGGTTTTGAAGATGACAAGAAACCCAACCATGTATACAAGTTAAGAAAAGCTTTGTATGGATTGAAGCAAGCACCTAGAGCATGGTATGAAAGATTGAGGGACTTCTTGCTATCCAAAGGATTTAACATGGGCAAAGTTGATACAATACTATTCACCAAGAAGATTGGGAAAGACTTGTTTGTGTTGCAAATATATGTTGATGATATCATATTCGGTTCAACCAATCAAGATTATTGTGATGAGTTTGGGAAAATGATGGCAAATGAATTTGAAATGTCAATGATCGGTGAACTTAGTTTCTTTCTTGGACTTCAAATCAAACAAATGAAGGAAGGAACATTTGTGAGCCAAACCAAGTACATCAAAGATATGCTTAAGAAGTTTGGTATGGAAGATGCAAAGGGCATTACAACCCCAATAAACACGAGTGGAAGCTTGGATAGTGACAAGAGTGGCAACATGGTGGATCAAAAGCTATATAGATCAATGATTGGTAGCCTACTCTATGTGACGGCATCAAGGCCCGATGTGATGTTTAGTGTATGCATGTGTGCAAGATTTCAAGCCTCACCAAGAGAAAGTCATTTGAAGGCAACAAAGAGAATATTGAGGTACTTAAACCATACACAAGATGTTGGATTATGGTATCCCAAAGGTGCAAGCTTTGAGCTAGTTGGATATTCAGATTTCGACTATGCCGGTGACAAAGTGGAGAGAAAGAGCACTTCCGAGACTTGTCAATTGTTGGGAAGATCACTTGTCTCATGGTCATCCAAGAAGCAAAATAGTATTGCACTATCTACCGCCAAAGCCGAATACATCGCCGCGGGTAGTTGTTGTGCACAAATCTTATGGATGAAGGCAACATTGAAGGATTTTGGAATCAATTTCAAGAATGTGCCATTGCTATGTGACAATGAAAGTGCCGTGAAGCTGACCAATAATCCGGTTCAACATCAAAGAACAAAGCATATTGATGTTTGCCATCACTTTATTAGAGATCATCAACAAAAGGGTGACATTGCTATTGAGAGTGTGGGCACCGAAGATCAATTAGCCGATCTATTCACCAAGCCACTTGATGAGAAGAGATTTCACAAGCTAAAGAATGAGTTGAACATACTTGACTTCTCCAACATGAGTTGATGCACCTCATATATGACATGCCTCTCTTTCGAGCCCCAAGGTACAATTGGTTGACATGTCATACATTCTATGTAAAGGACTTGTTTAGTGCATCTAGTCATAATTTACATGTTCTAGGCTCATTCATGAAAATCAAATGAATTTGAAGTTTATATGGTGCCACTATTGTTTCCATGACTTGTATGATCTAGTGGTAGCATATAACTTGTTTAAGTAGCTTGTGATCCTAAGTGTTTAATCTAGAAAAGTTGTCTAAATATTTGCTTCAACATGGTGCATGATAACCCTACTAGTGAGGTGTGAAGAAGCTTGCCCTTGGATCAAACCGAAGCATTTTATTTATGCAAGCAATCTAGGTTGAATCACAAACTTGATCCTCACCCCATAATTCAACATGATAATCTATCTAAAGTTTGCTCCTTGTGGTCAATTGGTGCCAAAGGGGGAGAAAATGTTGTTCATAAAGATAGAACTCAAAGGGGGAGAAGCACAAAGGGTGAAAAAATGTTGTTTACAAAGATGAATCCTAAAGGGGGAGAATTGATAAAAGAAGGGGATCAACTAAAATTTTGAGCACACAAGTTGGGGGAGCAAGCTCTTAAGCATGATTGTTGCCTTTCCATGTGCACTTCATATGTATGATGCATAGTTATGCATTTCTTTTTCTCTGATACATTGCTTGTGTGGTGACTTGCTAGTATACAATTGATTGGTGTATTGAGGTACTAGCATGAATAGGAAGTAGTTAGATTTTTCTTGCTTCATGTTTTTCAAAGTGGTACTAGAACCTTGCTTATAATGTTGATCTCACGAGGTTTCTAGTTATGTTTGTGCTTTTCCAAGTGGAATCTAACTACACAAGGTGCTAAGATGGTGTTTATCACTACTCCGATGGTATCACGCTTCAAAGGTCTATAATCTTAAACACTTAGCACCTATTGGTAGGCAATGCTCCTAGTCTTTCCTATCTAACATGTATGCTTCCAAAATCCAAACATATAGCATACATGTAGGGGGAGCCATTGCTATCAATTTGAATTCATGATCACATGTCCATAATTCTTACACATGGTAATATACTTGGACAATGTGACATGGGTTCAATCAAAATTTTATCATAATATCTTTATGAAAGGTTTGTCACCAATTACCAACAAGGGGGAGATTGAAAGTCCTATGTTTGGTGTTGGTAATTAGTGACAATGCCTAAGTACTAATCCTATGCCTAAGTTGTATGTAGCATATGAGGATTAGTACATTCCAAGGTTGGTGGCAAGATGGACATGGTGATCATGATGGCCACACTTGGATTTAGATGCAACCCTACGTGATCAAGGCAAAGGTATATGCTTAAGGGTTGTGTTTTAGTAACCAAGACACCTAGTGGGTGTGGTTACATTATAGGATAGATAGCCGTACTATAAAGAGGGGAATGACACAGCTATTGAACTCCTAAGTGCCTCTAGGTGTGCATTTCATGATCATATGCATTTGGATAGTACTAATAACGCCTCAAAAAATGATTGTAAAAATGCTAACACACTCACACATGACGAGATCACTTGGTGGTGTTAGCACGTTTGCGAAGGCGGTGGAGTTTGAGCGGTAGAGAGGGTTTGGGGTCCTCTCTCCAGAAGTCAGAAAAGACTATTTTCAGGCGTTTGGATTCAGGCGTTTGGATTCAGGTGTTTTCGAGGAGTTGAAACGACTATTTTCCACATCGCCAGAAGTCGGAAAAGAAATGGAAGCAAACGGAGGTCACAGAGGTGACCGGACGCTGAACCGGACGTGGTCTCTGGTTGACCGCGTTCAGTGTCTGCACTTGTTTCAGGTTGATGATCAGACGCGCAGCGTGTCCGGTCACTGTCGACCGGACGCGTCTGGTCCTTCAGGGAGCTTACTGGACTCTAACCGGACGCTGGCACTGTGGCGTCCGGTCAGTTCTACAGCGCATCCGGTCGCTGTTTCGTTGTGCGCTGCTCAGGCTTGACTAGCGCGTCCGGTCAGTTACGGGACCAGCGCGTCCGGTCGTTCCTAGTGCGTCGGGTCTACGCGACGAGCGTGTCTGGTCGGTGCTTTGTGACTTAGCCATTGTGCGACCGGCGTGTCCGGTCAGTTGGACCAGCGCGTCCGGTCAGTGCGATTTCGGCTGTTTCAAGTTTCTAACGGCTCTATTCGAAGGGGTACGTCTATAAATACTCGTTGGCCGGCTTAAGGCTCTCCCTCTTGCATTCTTTGACATACTTGTGAGCACTTTGAGCCAAGCAACTCCCCTCCCACTCACCTCTCTTGCTTCTTTGCATATTCGAATTGAGATTGAGTGATCCAAGTGCATTTGCATTGTGAGATTGCATCTAGTTGGCACTTGGTGGTTGATTTGCTGCGGGATTCTTGTTTCTCTTGGTGGTTGCCGCCACCTAGACGGCTTGGAGCAGCTTAGAGGCGTTGGCAAGAGTTGGTGATTGTTCTTGGCCACCTCCGGTGATTGTGAGAGGTTTGTGCCTACCTCGGCGAAGCGCCAAAGGCAACGTTAGTGAATTGCTCGTGTCAGTGCAACCTTTTGCCATTTGGTAGGTTCTTGTGGTGCCTTTTGAGAGGCTCGGTGTGAGACCGATTAGCCACCGAACCACGTGGTGAAGAAGGACACAACGGGGACTAGCGTGCCGGCAAGCACGTGAACCTCGGGATAAATCTTTGTGTCATCACTTTCATATTGCGATTGATTGATCTCGGTGTTCGGTTATCTTGGTATTCATTGTTGATCATATTGGTTGGCTCAATACTTCGCCCCTCGGTGAAACTCTCCTAACTCAACTCCACATTACTTTCTTAGTTATCTTTGCTAGCTAGTTAGCTTTGCTTTAGTAGCTCCTTTGTGTAGCTTGCTAGTTATAGTTGTAGTTACCTTCTCGGTTGGACTTGTGCGGTTGAGTGTAAATATACTAGAATTGTGAATTGGTTTGGTGGCTTGCAAACACCCCGTAGGCTAAGCAAAACTCGCATCTCGCTATTTGTTTTATTGATAAACTTGTTTAGCTTGTCTTTGTAGAATTTTTAAAAGGCTATTCACCCCCCCTCTAGCCATCAAGACCTTTCAGCCTCCCCCTCCCTCTCTTATATTGGGGCTGTCTGGTCGGTTTGGGGGGAATATTCCCGGATCCACCCCCGCACCGCTAGCCCCTATTTATGACCAAACCGCCATAGCAAGGAGGACTCAGGCGGCAGAGGGGAGGGTGCGGTCATGCCCCTGGCGTGCTCGTGCCTGGGCTGGCCTGGCCTGTCCTCTTCTTCGTGTTGTGGGCTTCCTACTAGGTCTGGACTTCGGTGGTGATGTGGGTTGGCCCATGTTTTATTCTCTGGTTGGGCTTCTTTCCCTTCTTTGCGAATTATGGCTTCCCAAAAGCGCCTTTCTTGTCCTATTTCACTTGTTTTTGGCTTCTGTTTCTGCAATCATATCAATTCTACCGGTATAAGTGGAAACATGTTAGTAGCAAAGGTATATGTGTGTATAAGTGTATGTTTCCCTCCTATTTCGACTTATGTTGGCGGTATAAATATGTCGATAATGATCGCCAATAGAGCACTCGCCTAGTATTTTTGGAACATATTAGGAAACTCCTCCTTTGGTGAACTCATCACTTGAACCACCATCTGGTACCCATCCGAGATTTTTGTTGATTGTAAAGCAAGTGTGAGCGCACCATACTCAGCAAGTATAACATGAGGGGATGCAAAACTCAAAAGGCTGACTCGGTTGAACTACGGTAAGTATTTTTTAGTTGGTCATATTTTATTTATTAAACCTATGTTGCTAGGTTATGCTTAAGCTCCCAAGGTGAAAGTATAATTATTATCAAGATTAATCATATCACAAACCATCCAGGTAACCACTAATCAATGATGGGTCCAGGCCGCTCATGACCAAGAGCATGGCTGATATATCAGTTTTATACTTTGTAGAGTTTGTACACTTTCACCACGAGTCGTGATACCCATATGCCCAAGGTCATGATTCCCCAAAACACTACCAAGGTGAGCAGGCAGGGATCACTACGAAACCTTTCACCAGTTGTTCTAATAAGTAGCAGCCGCGAAGTTTTCAGTCCCCCAAGAGTCATGGACACCTTCCTCCAAGGTGGCACACCTCGACCTTGTCCAGCACACACCTTGCAGGACCGGGACCATAATCACCATGGTACCCCCTATTGCCCTTTTGATAAGCTCGCTACAAACTATAACAGATCAGGATACTGAGCCAAGACTAGAGCCATGTAGTCCTCGTGGCTGTACTGTAAGTCATGGGTGGTCGTTTCTTGATTAAGTCCTTACAGAGGGCAGATTAGAGCACCCAAAAAGGCCCAATGCTCTAGACCCCTTCTATGTTGCTAAAAGCATCATTTTACCATTGATTCCATAAGTCATTAATCAAAATTAACATTATAAAGTTTGGTGATTATAGGCTAAGCCAAACTACCCATATGCAAAGCCCATAGGTATCAAGGATATAGGATATCAAAAGTATACTAGGTAAGGTCCTTAGGGGTTCATTATATTAGACACATGCATATAAAAGTGATTAAAATGTTATTAGATAACAAGGGAACTCAGGTTACACTTGTCTTCCAAAAGCTTTCCACTTTTCCTTCTGGATCATCCTTGCAGAGCTCCACTTCTAATGATAGCAATCAACCGTACAAGCATCATATGAACCTATAAATAGTACATCAAGCATTACAAAAGGGTACTATAAAGGTAAAAGTTATATACTAAAAAGTTTTAGGGACTTATAAGCTTTTGAAGTTTTAGGGACTTATTTATAATTAAAAAGGGGATATATGTAAATACTTTTCAAAAGATAATAACCAAAATATAAATATTTGGGGCCATAAAACTATTTATAAACAAAAAAAGGTCTTTCGTCATTTTTAGAATTATTTTATCATTTAAAACACATTATTGATAGGATTTTATGGAATCATTTATGATTTTTGTGGAAACAAAATACACATCTCTTTTATATTTCTTTTATAAAAGCAAAATAGATTATTTTCATAATTATTTTTGTGAAGACAAGATATTGAAAACATGTTTCTAAATAGTTTTATAAAAGAAAAGCATGGTATTACATTTTTTGTAGATATATAAAACATATATGAATTTATTTTTCAGAGTTTTTTTTTCAGAGTTACTTTTACTAAGACAAAATATATTTATAACATACTTATAAACATTTCATATAAAAGGTTTATTTATAAAACATTAACATTTTATAGAAACAAATATTTACAACATCATTTTTATTAAAAACATTTCTGGCCCAAAACAGAAACAACCGTAGACGTCAAGGGCTAGCATGGAAGATATACAAGACTCATAGAACAGCAGCTCGATTGTAGAGAAGTATAGGGGCTAGAATGTAAAGTGAGTGTGCACTATGCTGATGAGGACATGGCACCTTCGGATACGAACAATGATTATAAGGTGCGCTTGTTCCTATATTTATATAGTGGCTTTGGTTATAATTAACTTGGTTCCACATGTACATGTCACTATTTGATTATAGGTTCAAATGTGTTTCATAATGGAAGTTCATCAAAGTTGAACTTTCGGTTCATCGGCAGCCCGACACTGCCTCATTAGGAAGGCCATAACTCATCCATCCGGAGTGCGATCGAGGTCAATGAGCACTTGATGGAAAGCTTATTTCATAAGCTTTTAAATAGATCTGGTCCCATCTCAATATCACGTAGGCAAGACCTCCAAATCACCAATATATTTGTCTCTATTTCTGGCGAGAGCTACACTGTCATCATGGGCTTATTAGACATCCTTGGGACCCAGGCCCAAGTTGGAGCATGCCCCCAAGAAGATGGAGAACACCTAAGAGATGGCCTTGGACATCCTCCTCCTTGGCCACCACCTTAGGAGGCTAGCAAGGACATCCAAGCCAAGCCAGAGGCCCAGTCCAATCCGAGTTCGAGTCTGCCTCGACCATCAGGACCAGTCTACAATAAAATGGATGCCTAGGACGCATCCGAACTCTGTTTTCGATGATCCATATATAGATGGAAAGATAATTTGATAAGGAATCCAATCCAAGTGGTTTCACATCAAAATCTCTTCGGAATCAACGGGAATCGTCAAAATAACTCAGCGTCCAGAATCTGTTCTGGTGCTGCGACACATTCTTTTGGGCCGTTGGGCCTTGTAACGTGTTGGGACACCTTTAGGACGTGAAGAGGGATCCTTGGACGTCCCTTAGGCTATATAATCAGTAGCCACCACCTACTTTAGGGTTTGGGGTTTTGCTTAGATTATTCTGTCAAGAAACAGTTTCGCCGTTCTTCGGTTTGTGAGACCCCAACTCGTGAGATTAATCATACATTTACAATTTGGTTGCATTCCTTTGTGTTCTTGCGTGTGTTCTCGATTCGCAGGCAGGGATTAGCCTTCTTGGCGAGGTCAACCGTGCAACACCGGTCGAGAACCAGAGAGATCATGGTGCTGCGATTGCGGGGTTTAGAGCCGAGTTGTTCAGAAGTCGGATCGAATTGTGTTGTGACTCCACCAAATCGACAGTTATCAGAACCTTTCGGAAGATCGGGAACCCTAGTTCACATCAATTGGTATCAGAGCTAAGGTATACCGTCAGGTTCACATTTATTCCCTCGTTTGAGTGTTTCGCATTCGTTCCATAGTCCAGTGTCATACTTGTTTTTCCTGTCCTAGAACCTTTCGCGCCACAGCATTTGCATATTTCAGTTTTAGAGTTCGCTTTGTTGAGTTTGTGTCCTAGGTCAAAGTCTTGTTACTGGTTTAGATTGTATTCTTTTCTAGTTTGTGTTGATCCCTTCACCCGCCGCTATTCCGTATCACCATCGGTTTGCATCTTGTGTCCACTAAAACCCTTATTCGAGCAGCTTCCTTAAAACAGTCATAACTTTTGCATCCGAACTCGAAACGGGGAAAGTTTATATCTACGGAGAACGCTAGAAACTTTTAGATCTATTTCATCCTAGCAAAGCTAGGTTCGCAAAAATTAGATTTGCGAAATTCGGTTAGGAAAATTGAGTTTCTAAGCCTACAAGTTTTAGTATGTTTTTTAGAGCACAGTCCTAATTTTCTATAGGCCACATCTTTTATTCAATTGAGCTCAATTTTTTGTGGTTTATTCTTGTGTGCTCCTTGCTGAGAAATAAATATCAAAAGAGCAAAAGCAAGAAAAAAAGATTGGATAAAAAAATAAAAGAAAAAAATAGTAAAAGAGAATAGAAGATATCGAAAAGGAGCACATAAGGAACACTCAATAGCTCAATTGTTTGTGGTACCTTTTGCCTTGTTCATATCCGTTGCTACCTTTAATACTTGTTTCCTTTCATTCTTGTTTTCTCTCTTGTTTATCACCTGACGGAAGATCGGGACCCTGTCTCCATTAAGTGGTATCAGAGCCAGGTTCTGATATATGAAACACATTTGAACCTAGTCCATTAAGTGGTATCAGAGTCGAGTTTTTGATGTGAACTAGGGTTTCTGATCTTCTGAAAGGTTCTGATAACTCTCGATTTGGTGGAGTCACGACACAATTCGATCCGGCTTCCGAACAACTCGGCTCTGAACCCCGCAATCGTGGCACCACAACCCCTCTGGTTATCAACCGGCGTTGCACGGTCGACCTCACCAAGAAGGCTAATCCCTGCCTACGAATCGAGAACACACGCAAGAACACAAATGAATGCAACCAAATTGTAAATGTATGATTAATCTCACGAGTTGGGGTCTCATAAACCGAAGAACGGTGAAACTGTTTCTTGACAGAATAATCTAAGCAAAACCCCAAACCCTAAAGTAGGTGGTGGCTACTGATTATATAGCCTAAGGGACGTCCAAGGATCTCTCTTCACGTCCTAAAGGTGTCCCAACACGTTACAAGGCCTAACGGCCCAAAAGACGGTGTCGCAGCACCCTGACAGATTCTGGATGCTGACTTATTTCGAAGATTCCCATTGATTCCGAAGAGCTTTTGATGTGAAACCACTTGGATTGGATTCCTTATCAAATTATCTTTCCATCCATATATGGATCATCGAAAACGGAGTTCGGATGCGTCCTGGGCATCCATTTTATTGCAGACTGGTCCTGATGACCGAGACAGACTCGAACTCGGATTGGACTGGGCCTTTGGCTTGGCTTGGACGTCCTTGCTGGCCTCCTAAGGTGGTGGCCAAGGAGCAGGACGTCCAAGGCCATCTCTTATGTGTTCTCCATCTTCTTGGGACATGTTCTAACTTGGGCCTGGGTCCCAAGGATGTCTAACAAGCCCATAATGACAGTGTAGCTCTCACCAGAAATAGAGACAGAATATATTTGTGATTTGGAGGTCTTGCCTACGTGATATTGAGATGGGACCAAATCTATTTGAAAACTTATCAAACAAGCTTTCCATCAAGTGCTCATTGACCTCGATCGCACTCCGGATGGATGAGTTATGGCATTCCCAATGAGGCACTGTCGGGCTGCCGACGAACCGAAAGTTCAACTTTGATGAACTTCCATTATGAAACACATTTGAACCTACAATCAAATAGTGATATGTATATATGGAAACAAGTGAATTATAACCAAAGCCACTATGCAAATATACGAACGAGCGCACCTTATAATCATTGTTCGTATCCGAAGGTGTCATGTCCTCATCATATACTGTGAACCGAGTCCATGGGCTGTGGACCGGTGGAGGGATGTGAAAGCAGTCCACCATGCACCATGTCCATGAGGATGTTTTTTTTTTGTTGGAGTTGTATTTCCGGATTTATTTACCTAAAGAAAACGGCCATAAACTGAGCATGACGTCGGAGTGACATCACGATTGCATCACCAAGCTAGCCAGAGATAAAGTCACGGACAACTTGCGTGAGGTGTACGTATATGTATATTTCTCATGTAATTCCAGAATTGTTTCCGTCAAGAAAAACGGCCATAGTGTGTGTGGCGTCATCACGATGTCAACAAGCTAATAAGGAGGCACATACGACCGGCTGTTTTGCTCATTTGCTCGCTGGCGCTGCTCGGTCGGAAGACGAACTACAGAGCGCGGCGACCGGTGAGAAAAGGCGGAAAAGATGGAGGAGCCCACCACGAACTCGAGGGTGTTCACGACGTTGGCTCCGGCGCAGAGAGGCAGGACGTTGCGGAGGAGTGGACGGCGGCAGCGAGGTGCTCCGGCGAGCACGGTACTGCACGAACGAACAGCCACGGATTCCTGCCAAAGAATATAGATTCAAGAGCAGCATGCCACCGCGAACCGAACGGAGTAGGAGATACGGGGAAGACCTGACCGAAGAGATCGACGGCGCGGCGGTCGGCTCGGCCAAGACCTCGTGGCGGCGATTTAGCAAGAGAGGGAGGACGATGAGCAGCTGGGTGGATGCGTCGTCTGCTTGCGATGCCAACGGAGGAAACGTCGAAGTGAACGGTGGTCTGTCGGGGAGGACCGAAGAGCTCGACCGCGGCCCGGCCATGGCGGCGGCGACGGAAGTTGGTGGTGCTGGCGCGCGAGAGAAAGTGCGGGGAGGGGCAGAGGAGAAGCAGCGTGCGTGCGCGAGCTCGGTCCAGTTTTATAGGGAGAGGAACGATGAACGTGGACGGGATCGAGGCTCGATTCACTGCCATCAATGGCGTTATTGGCCAACAATAACGGGCAAACGGCCAGTGTAACGGAGGGGAAACAGACCATTGATGTGGCTTAACTGGCGCCTTTGATGGTGCTTGATTGCAAGTCAAGGGAGGGGGGAGGGAAAAGGCCAGGCGGCCATGGGGCAAGGGCAACGAGCTCGTGCTCGGCTTCTGCGAACAGGCACAGAGAGAAGAGGCAGAGGTGGGAGATGACGAACGGGTCC
Source organism: Saccharum hybrid cultivar R570 (assembly GCA_038087645.1). NCBI lineage: Eukaryota > Viridiplantae > Streptophyta > Magnoliopsida > Poales > Poaceae > Saccharum > Saccharum hybrid cultivar. The sequence goes on from JAQSUU010000703.1 coordinate 10,576,367, forward strand.
CACCCGTCAGTGGGAGGAAGAGCAGGAAACAACATGGGCTGGCCGGTTTGCCCTGCTGGGCTTGCCAAACTGGGCAAAGGCCCAGGTGCTGGAGCTGGGCTGGTTAAGCTGTGGTGCTGCTGCCGGGCTGCAGTGGACTAGATTAAAGGAAAGGGACGAGCCGGCGCTCGGACCTCCTATATTTCTGCGATCCGTCGGACGGTGACCTGGAAGCAAAGCCCATCAGACAGACAAGCCCATGTAGCAAACGGCTCAGACAAAACTCCCTTCCCCGTGTCTTGCTGCTCCGGTTTGGCTCGATCGTGGCTTCCCTTCCCTGCTGCGAGAGCGGCTTCTTCCCCGCCGCGCGCGCCGCTGGAGCATGACTCCTTCCCCCTTCCCCTCCCCACAACACCGCTCGGCAATCCTAGCAACAATCGATCCCCAAATGTCTCACCTACTGCAACAAATCGAGTTTCCACCAGAGAGGCATCCCTATGCCCATCGCCAACCCCCAATCGTTGCAAACGATTCAGTGGATTTGTTCAAGCCAGCTCATGCAAGAAGTGCTTCGAGCAGTAGATTACCAATTCATCGATTAGATGGAGATCTTGCAACTGCCAATTCCAGGAGCGTTCCCATCTCTATTGATGGCATGACTGAGGTATGATCTGCGATTCCAGCTTCTTCTGACCTATGCTTGTCAGTATGCTATTGATATGTTTGAGAATCCCAGGAGCGTTTCTTGTTCTTGTTTGTAGCATACTGACTGCAGATTAGCAATTGCAACAGATCATTATAGAACATGAAACATATATGTATGCGGTTTGCAACATGGTGCATAAGCAGGATGATGTTGAATTTATCATGTATTTACTGTGTCCATTTGATCTAGTCCATGTTTGTACGAAGAAAACATAGAATTGTAGCATGTGAAACATCTACTTATGCAGTTTGCAACATGGCTATATGCAAGATGTAAATAGTGGTAGCATGCAATAGCAAGCATTTGTTGGCCTGCCACAAAATGCCGCAAGCTCGAGCAATAACAATTGCAGTCGCACTATTGTTCGTTCTTCACGTGCAATTGTTGTTGAAGTGAGTCTTTGTGCTAATATCATCAAGCATTGTTTATTTAGTTTCATTTAAAAGAAGGGTGCATATGTGTGTCATGCTTAAAGCTTTTGCAACGTTGTTACGTAGGGCCAAGGTGAAATTGATATCAATCAGAGCTTCTCCAACTATGCCACTGATGATAAAGGCTATGTTGATGTGGAGGTGTTGACTGAAGAAGAAGTTTACTATGAAGAACAAGATGTTGTTTGTTCACAGCCTGTAGTGCCATTTGTGGGTATGGAATTTGACAGTGTTGAAGAAGCGAGAAGAGTTTACAATGCTTATGCTTTTAAGATGGGCTTCAGTATCCAGGCTACATCATCAAGGTCGTCTACTGTTATTGGGGATCTTATTAGATAGAAATTTGAGTGCAACCATGCTGGAAGGCCAGATAGTGAGCAGGATGACAACACTTCAGCTAGCACAGTGACCAATGATGTTGCAGAAGCTAAGGGCTCAAAGAGGAAGAGGGTGACCAAAGATGTTGCAGAAGCTAGGGCCTCCAAGAAGAAGAGTTCTTCGGCTATACTGACCACGGCGTCAAGGAAGTGCAGCACTGTCAAGAAATATGATTGCAAGGCACACATGGTAGTTGGTCTGCGAGACGGTAAATGGAGAGTGGTGGTGATGAAAGCAGAACACACACATCCCATGGTGAAATAGATTGGAAGAAGGAAACAACTAAGGTCCCATCGGCACATTTCGTTTGCAGATTATGAGCTTCTGAAGACACTCCACCATAGGAACATTAGCATAATGCAAATCAAGGTTGTCCTTTCTAATTTCCATGGTGGGATTGGGAACTTATCATACAACACAAAGGATGTTTCAAACTTGAGGAGTCACCTAAGGAAGGGAGTTCATTTCAGAGATATGGACGCAACATTGGAGTACTTCTAGAAGTAGCAGTCCGAGAGCCCACATTTTTTCTATGCGGTGAAGATTGATAGTGACAATGTGGTTAGGGGGCTGTTCTGGGTGGATGGAAGGATAAGGGAGATGTACAAGACCTTTAGGGATTGTATCTTTTTTGACACAACCTTTTTGTGTCAATAGGTACAACATGCCATTTGCGCCCATAGTAGGTGTGGACAACCATACCCAGAGCATATTGCTTGGTTGTGCCTTGCTTCCGGACCAAACAACCAAATCATTTGTCTGGGTATTCCGAACCTTGAAAGAAGCAATGAGTGAGCTGGAACCAAAGAATATAATGACCGACCAAGATAAGGCCATGAATTTTGCTATAGCTCTGGTGTTCCCTGATTGTGTACACAGATGCTGCAAATTCCATGTTGTGAGCAAGGCTTATGAGAAACTAGGTTGGCTGATCAACTCTAGTGAAGAATTTGCTAATAAGTTTGATTATTGCATTAATCATACGGAAACACCAGAAGAATTTGAGCTCATGTGAAATAGCTTGGAGGAGAGTTACAACCTGCACAACAATAAAGCATTCCAGAACATGTCAGTTGCTAGGACAATGTGGGCGCCAGCATACTTCAGGAAATCATTCTTCCCTTTCACAAGCACTACTGGAAGGTCGGAAAGTATGAATTCACTCATTCTTCCCTTTCACAAGCACTACTGGAAGGTCGGAAAGTATGAATTCACTCTTCAAGAGGCTGGCGCATCCGCAAGATTTGGTGCTGCAATTTGTAACACAATATGAGTACATCATGGAAACAAGGATTGATAAAGAAAATTTTGAAGGCTGCAAGGGTCAGATTTCAGAACCACTGCTTTGGGGTTGATGTCCATTTGAGAAGCAAGCTGCTTGCTTCTACACTAGGAGTGTTTTCTTCAAATTCCAGGAGCTGTTACGTGACTCAACATCATGCAAGAAGGGACAGGTGACCGTTGAGGCTGAAGGTGTTTCCATAGAGATATTGAAACAAGTGCGTAGATGCGGTCAGCTAACATGAAAAACCTACAACGTTTCAGTCCAAGATAATGCAACAACATATTCATGCAGCTGCAACATGTTTGAGCAAGATGGCACATTCTGAAAGTATTCACCAGCTGCGATGTAGAACAAATTCCAGACAAATACTTGCTTAAAAGATGGTCAGAGGAAGCAACCATAAAGATTAGTGAAAACCTCTTGGCACCTGAAGCTTGTTTTGGTGTTCCTGCAACCAACAAGCTCAGATATAATGCATTGTGTAGAAAAATGAGTGGGCTAGAAGCAGACGCTTGTTTTGCTCCTGAGAAGTACAAAATAGCTTCAGAAGGGATAGACAAGGTTTGGGAAGATGTTAAGGCAGCCAAAAATGCAGCAACAATGTAAAAACTAGATGAACGCTAAGAACAAAGCACGGTCAACGCAGCCATGGTGAAGAACCCTCCCGCCAAGGATCACCAAGGAAGGCCAAAGAATAAAGTGGAAAGGAAGAAGAGTATTGTGCAGCAAGCGAAGGAGAAAGCTAAACAGAAAAGTAAATCAAAGACGACGAAGGGAAGTAAGAAACCTCCCCCATGCTCCTATTGCCAAGAAGGTGGCCATGGCGTTCAATCATGCCAATACATGCAATCAGCACAAGAGATACTTAAATCAATGAATCAAACGAAGTTGAAGCTCTAGATTGAGTTCTTGTTCATAATTAGGTCATACCAGTAGATCGTTTTTAATTTAATTTATAGCATTTTTAATACAATTAATTGTTGCTCTTGCAAGTGGTCTTCTCAAACATGATGTAGCAAAGTTTGAGTGGGAGTACCCTAAAGAGTACCCGCAGCAAAAGTCATTGTAAGTATTCGATGCACGCCTCCTTTGCAATGTGTGAATCAATTTTTTTTCCTAAATCATTGACCCCCCACTGTTTTTCTTACCTCATTATAATTCATTTCTCCTTTGCTTTCTTTCAAGGCATGATTGTGGCCTTTATGTTATGCTCTATATGGAATTCTAGAATGGGAAGAAGATGGATATCAAATTTGCGACGGTTTGTGTTTTTCAATGCCCATTTCCCTTTTTCATTTCACTCATTCACATTTGCCATCATTTTATTTCATGGCTGCTATTTTTTTCAGAACTAGATTGCCGCCTACAAGAAGATTGTCACTGCCTTCCTCCTCCTATCGCCAATGAACGAGATCTCAGCTGAAGCATTCATCAAGGACAATTGCTGTTACGTGAAGCTAACCGTATCTACGCACTTGTTTCAATATCTCTATGGAAACACCTTTAGCATCAACGGTCACCTGTCCATTCTTGCATGATGTTGAGTCACGTAACAGCTCCTAGAATTTGAAGAAAACACTCCTAGTCTAGAAGCGAGCAGCTTGCTTCTCAAATGGACATCTACCCCAAAGCTGTGGTTCTGAAATCTAACCCTTGCAGCCTTCAAGATTCTCTTTCTCAATCCTTGTTTCCATGATGTACTCATATTATGTTACAAATTGCAACACCGAATCTTGCGGATGCACCAGCCTCTTGAAAAGTGAATTCATAATTTCTGACCTTCCAGTAGTGCTTGTGAAAGGGAAGAATGATTTCCTGAAGTATGCTAGCACCCACATTGTCCTAGCAACTGACATGTTCTGGAATGCTTCATTATTGTGCAGGTTGTAACTCTCCTCCAAGCTATGCCACATGAGCTCAAATTCTTCTGGTGTTTCAGTATGATTAATGCAATAATCGAACTTATTAGCAAATTCTTCACTAGAGTTGATCAGCCAACCTAGTTTCTCACAAGCCTTGCTCACAACATGGAATTTGCAGCATCTGTGTACAGCATCAGGGAACACCAGAGCTATAGCAGAATTCATGGCCTTATCTTGGTCGGTCATTATATTCTTTGGTTCCAGCCCACCCATTGCTTCTTTCAAGGTTCGGAATACCTAGCACTACTAAATTTTGACCCTATTGCATCGGCCAAATTTTGATGTTATAGGTCTAAAATAGATGCGATAGCTCGGTATCGCATCAATTTCTCGTTTGATGCTAGCCGATGCAAGTGGTCTTGATGCAATAGCCTTTCGCATCGGTTTCTTGTGGCTGATGCAAGAAGTAGCTATTGCATCGTCCATCCGTTGTCTCTTGCATCAAAATTGAGAGATGCAATAGCTTATTGCATCAAAATCATGTTGATGCAATACATCTATTGCAACGGCTAACGTTCGGTGCAATAGACTATATTGCATCAATATTAGGCTCGAAGCAATAGAACCTATTGCATCACTATTTTGGTTCGATGCAATAGAAGCTATTCACTACTAGGATTGTGTTGATACATGACGTTATTAATTGGTCATAGACGCCGTAAAAACTATCACGGGTAACTATCCACATTATGTGCGGCCCATTATTCAATTCGTATTATGTGCGGCCCACTGGCCTTTAACGGATCATTTAAATTGTTTGCAAGGCCCATATCTAACAGGCCGTACAAACTAGAGTTTAGGCCCATCCACACAAAATAAAATCATTACTTTTCAGCCAAATTAACAACGAATCACGTTTTGATCATCAGTTACAAAATAGGTCCAAATCAGCACATAAATATTGAAGGAACGTATTACAGCCTTCACATCTCATACAACATAATTAAAACATGTCCAGTACCCAAGATTATCCATCAGAACTGCATGTCAAAAAAAAAGAACATATTAATAAATATATTATCAAATTCTCTTGTATCAACTATGGATGAGGTACTAGCAGCAAGCTATTTTAAAGTGTTCAAAAATAAGCAGTGCAAAAATAAATAAAAGCATCAGGCATACGCTACCAGTAAGAAATTTGCCGAAGCAATACATACACAAGCTAGCCATATTTAAGTTGTTCCTAGGACTAAATCAACCGACACATAAGAATAACTGCTAGGAAAACTAGGACAGCTACAAGTTTAGTAAAAGCAACTTGAGTAGACAAACATCTAGCTAATGCAAGGAACCGTGCAAGCAAAAGGTTGTATCTAGAAAGGGACTTGTCACCAATCTGAGAAATTACAAAGGCCAAGATTCTACACTTACTCTGAAGCCAAAATCGATCTGCTTCGGAAACAACACAATAGGCAACCTGAGTGACTGCGAAATCATATTATTGAACCAGCAACCAGCTTGTTCACAACTCAGACCAACTTGGCAAAATCTGAGGCAAGAGTATTATAGTTTGAATGAAGACAAAGTGAAATCTAACATCAGTTATACAATCACTATTATACTTCTGATTAAGTGTTTCACGAACAGCAGATCTCTATTCATGTATCTAAAGAAATACAATAACAAAACTTCAATTTGTAGAGCAAAGTAATGTCAAGTTCTTTCATTTTTTAGAACTGTTGAGATACATAGAAGGCAGTTCATACCTACTATGGGCAAATGATTCGATCGTTTGGTCCAGAAGCAAGGCACAACAAAGAAATATGCTCTGGGTATGGTTCACACCTACTATGGGCGCAAACGGCATGTTGTACCTATTGACACAAAAGGTTGTGTCAAAAAAGATACCATCCCTGAAGGTCTTGTACATCTCCCTTGTCCTTCCATCCACCCAAAATAGCCCCCTAACGGCATTGTCACTATCAATCTTCACCGCATAGAAAAAGTGTGGGCTCTCAGACTGCTGCTTCTAGAAGTACTCCAATGTTGCGTCCATATCTCTAAAATGAACTCCCTTCCTCAGGTGACTCCTCAAGTTTGAAACATCCTTTGTGTTGTATGATAAGTTCCCAATCCCACCATGGAAATCAGAAAGGACAGCCATGATTTGTATTGTGCTAATGTTCCTATGGTGGAGTGTCTTCAGAAGCTCATAATCTGCAAACGAAATGCGCTGATGGAATCTTAGCTATTTCCTTCTTCCAATCTGTTTCACCATGGGATGTGTGTGTTCTGCTTTCATCACCACCACTCTCCATCCCTCAGACCAATTGCCATGTGTGCCTTGCAATCATATTTCTTGACAGTGCTGCACTTCCTTGATGTCGTGGTCAGTACAGCCGAAGAACTCTTCTTCTTGGAGGCCCTAGCTTCTGCAACATCTTTGGTCGCCCTCTTCCACTTTGAGCCCTTAGCTTCTGCAACATCATTGGTCGCTGTGCTAGTTGAAGTGTTGTCATCCTGCTCACTATCTGACCATCCAGCATGGCTACACTCAATTTCCTGCCTAATAAGCTCCCTAGTAACAGTAGACGACCTTGATGATGTAGCCTGGATACTGAAGCCCATCTTAAAAGCATAAGCATTGTAAACTCTTCTTAATTCTTCAACACTGTCAAATTCCATACCCACAAATGGCACTACAGGCTGTGAACAAACAACATCTTGTTCTTCATGGTAAACTTCTTCAATCGACACCTCCACATTAACATAGCCTTTATCATCAGTGGCATAGTTGAAGAAGCTCTGATTGATATCAATTTCACCTTGGCCCTGCGTAACAACGTTGCAAAAGCTTTAAGCATGACACACATATGCACCCTCCTTTTAAAGGAAACTCAATGAACAATGCTTGATGATGTTAGCACAAAGACTCACTTCAGCAACAATTGCACGTGAAGAATGAACAATAGTGCGACTGCAATTGTTATTGCTCGAGCTTGCGGCATTTTGTGGCAGGCCAACAAATGCTTGCTGTTGCATGCTACCACTATTTACATCCTGCATATAGCCATGTTGCAAACTGCATAAGTAGAAGTTTCACATGCTACAATTCTATTTTGTACTTGGTACAAACATGGACTAGATCAAATGGACACAGTAAATACATGATAAATTCAACATCATCCTGCTTATGCACCATGTTGCAAACTGCATACATAGATGTTTCATGTTCTATAATGCTCTGTTGCAATTGCTAATCTGCATTCAGTATGCTACAAACAAGAACAAGAAACGCTCCTGGTATTCTCAAACATACCACAGCATATTGTCAAGCATAGGTCAGAAGAAGCTGGAATCGCAAATCATACCTCAGCCATGCCATCAACAGAGATGGGAACGCTCCTGGAATTGGCAGCTGCGAGATCTCCATCTAATCGACGAACTGGTAATCTGCTGCTCGAAGCACTTCCTGCATGAGCCGGCTTGAACAAATCCATCGAATCGTTTGCAACGATTGGGGGTTGGCGATGGGCATAGGGATGCCTCTCTGGTGGAAACTCGATTTGTTGCAGTAGGTGAGACATTTGGGGATCGATTGTTGCCAGGATTGCCGAGTGGCATGGTGGGGAGGGGGAGGGGGAAGGAGTCACGCTCCAGCGGCGCGCGCGGCGGGGAAGACTGCGCTCTCGCGGGCGCGGCGGGGAAGAAGCCGCTCTTGCGGCAGGGAAGGGAAGCCGTGGTCGAGCCGAACCGGAGCAGCATGACACGGGGAAGGGAGTTTTGTCTGAGCCGTTCGCTACATGGGCTCGTCTGTCTGATGGGCTTTGCTTCCAGGTCACCGTCCGACGGATCGAAGAAATATAGGACGTCCAAGAGCCGGCTCGTCCCCATAACATATGTTACTTCCTACATAATTGACAAGTTACGTCCTAGGACGACCATTCACCAACTTGCTATTGATTGCTATCTTATTCTGCAGGTGCAAGAACATTTAGGATTTTTATAATCCCCTACTACCAGGCTATGTCGTACCAACCACTTTATTTCCCTTTTTTTTCTGCCGAAGTTCTACTTCTACCGATTATTTGACGTTTTTCTTTTATTAGATCGCGGTTTGACTTTTTCTTTGCTTCCTAATGACGACAATCATCGTTGGTCTCCACGATGAATCATTCAAGGTATCAAGACGAGTTCAATTTCTTCTTGTTTTCAGAGAGGAAACATGGCTAATTCATCAAGGGATAAAAAAAATGCATGCTCTCGTTGCTTTTCTAATAATATTTGATTATATCCATGCTAGGACTGAAAAAGCATAAACTACGATCTTGTGCACATATCAGTCTGTGGTGGATTTGGGCCTAGGGCCAGTAGGGCCACGGCCCTAGCCGTGGTCCAAATCCTCTTATAGTATACGTAGTTTTGTAGCCCAGCCCGAGGTGTTGGGACAAATATTTTAACTGTTGCTCAGGAAAGAGGGAAGAGAGGTAGAGAGTGCGGCGCCCCTCGACTGCACGACTGACGCCGGCCGCCGGCCTCCCACCACCTGGCACCTGGGCCTGGCCACAAGCAGCTGCTGCACGCTTCCCGGCTGCATTGGTCAAGCGGCCGTGTGGGCAGCCAGAGCCGTAGAGGTAGGCTGCTGCTACAGCCGCCCGAATGGAGCAGGCCACAAGGCCGCAGCGAAGGCTGCCAGCAGGTGACCCTGTGTTCAGTGGCGGAGCTCGTCACACCTAGAGCCACTATCAATGCCTACATACCGCTCGCACCAGGTTTAATACCAGAAAGTAGAAATAGATAACAAAACTAGCTCATAAATGTATATATCAATGCAACATACCACGTATTCTAGTTTGACATAATATAGGTAATTTTTTCATTCAAGACTTCAGTTCTTGGAAATGATATAATGATTACAAAGACATCTCGCTCAATAGTTGAGTAGGATTTTTAGCAAAGCATCTTTACAGACTACTAAATTGACATAATCAAATAATCATTCATGGGATATCTAGATTAGGAAGAGTTCAACATTAAAATAGAACTTAGATTTAGATGTAAGAATAGGAAATTACCAAGCCTTATCCGGCCTTTCTCTATTGCAATCAGCAAGGCAAGTAACATACAGAGGCAAAAGGCAAACGCAACACGACAACACAGGGTCACCTGCTGGCAGCCTTGGCTGCGGCCTTGTGGCCTGCTCCCTTCGGGAGGCTGTAGCAGCAGCCTACCTCTACGGCTCTGGCTGCCCACACGGCCGCTTGACCAGTGCAGCCGGGAAGCGTGCAGCAGCTGCCTGCGGCCAGGCCCAGGTGCCAGGTGGCGGGAGGCCGGCGGCCGGCGTCAGTCGCGCAGTCGAGGTCTCGGCTCTCAGGGATGGGCGCCGCACTCAACCTCTCTTCCCTCTTTCCTGGGCCAACAGTTAAAATATTTGTCCCAACACCTCAGGGCTAGGCTACAAAACTACATATACTATAAGAGGATTTGTGCTGGCCCTAGCCCAAATCTGCCCCAGCCTGTGTTGTCGCGTTGCGTTTGGCTTTTGCCTCTGTATGTTACTTGCCTTGCTGATTGCAATAGAGAAAGGCCGGATAAGGCTTGGTAATTTCCTATTCTTACATCTAAATCTAAGTTCTATTTTAATGTTGAACTCTTCCCAATCTAGATATCCCATGAATGATTATTTGATTATGTCAATTTAGTAGTATGTAAAGATGCTTTGCTAAAAATCCTACTCAACTATTGAGCGAGATGTCTTTGTAATCATTATATCATTTCCAAGAACTGAAGTCTCGAATGAAAAAATTACCTATATTATGTCAAACTAGAATACGTGGTATGTTGCATTGATATATACATTTATGAGCTAGTTTTGTTATCTATTTCTACTTTCTAGTATTAAACCTGGTGCGAGTGGTATGTACGCATTGATAGTGGCCCTAGGCGTTGAAACTGACAAGCTCCGCCACTGCATATCAGTAGCCAACGGGGCTCCAATGCATGTCATCTGTGCTTTTGATTATTATTCGACGTACATGATTAATTGGACTAACATGTATGCAAAGATGTATTAGACATGTTCATTTAGAAAAGCAATTGGACCGATCCAGACCTTTTGGTGATGTCCTGTGACACCAATGGATTTTGGCAGATCTATTGGTTTCATCATCCCATCTCTGCCCTAGCATTTAGCTCCTAGGGATGTCAGTATTTAACAGGTCCAAAGTCCTGAGAAGAAACAGCAAAGTAATAATGGGCAGAAACAAGAAGAGAGTCAAAGGGCACCGGATCATCCACAAGTGAAAAAGTCATGGAAGCACAATATTACCAGATCGTCTGTCGATGCGTAGACGAAGCCACTGAATTATCATGTGAAAACGGAGCCGCGCCACAAAGAAATTTCAGTCAATGGATAATGAAAGGGTGCACTCACTAGGTTGTCTAGAGTTGTGAGAACCAGTCGCTGTGGCTCGAATGACAATGGTTGGCAACTGTCAGATGCCTCGGTAATCTGTGATGAGCAATACTGGGCCCACTGGATCATCCTGTGATGATTGTGTCATGGCCCGATCGTGACATGGTCATTCATGAGGATCACATGCATTTCAATCTGTATTTAGAAAACAAGTTGTGCATAACACTGCATTTTTTGGGCACTGCTTGTTCCCGCGGACCTTCCACCACACCACCGCAGCATCCGTGAGAGCAATAACGCAGACTTAGAGTTTTTCACCCAGACCTTTCGGTGACCACCTGGACCGTTCACCAGAACACTTCATGCACAGAGTTGAGTTGTCACCACAACAGCTCCTATGGCCCCACCTGTCATAGCGGCTGTCTCCATTTCGTGGAGAGGGCAAACACCAGCACACTCCACTCACTCTCCTCACTCTCACATATCCTCTCTCTCTCTCTCTCTCTCTCTAGTTCTTTCCACTCTCTCTACTACACCTAGAGCAAGGGAAGGGAGGAGATCATCACCAACAAGAAGACCATGGAGATTAGGGAAGGGAGGAGATCATCACCAACAAGAAGACCATGGAGATTAAGTGAAGATGATGGCCACAAGGGTTGGGGACTAAAGAGAAAGGAGTTCTATCTCCCTAGCACTTAGAAGCAAGGAGGAGAAATCAAGAAAAGGAGGCGCAAGGGAAGTAGGGAGGTGAACCAGCTTCTCCATCTTGTTGAGGAGCTCAACAACATCCCCATGACTCCCTTGGTATGTTGGATTCAAACTCAATCATCATTTTCATCAGAAACCAAGAACTAGTGTTCTTCACCTAGAAAACATCCCCTATGCACATTTTGATGTTTTGATGTAATGTAGCTAGATTCAACTATCTAGATAGTGACCATAGAACCCTAGCTAGAAGCATCCCATGAAAATAGGTTAGCCATGCATGCACAAACCCTACGCCAAGATTTCAACTTCGAGATCTTAAACTGCATAGAGTTTGTTCCCGTGGACGTTCGGCCTGCATGCCGTATCCTCTGCGAGAATAGTCACAGTGTTCAAACACTTAGCCTCTATGGTCGATGTTCCTGTGGACCATCTGCGAGAACACCGGACTGACCGGTAAAAATTCAAATATTCACCACTGACAACACCATGTTCGGGTAGAATTTCTTGGACCAACAGGTGTATTGGTGGACCGTTATCACGCTGCAAAATTTTAATTTTGGGTTATGAATAGAAAACACTAAATAAAACGAAGGATTTAAATATTTGGATAAAATTTGTCAACATTAGTTTAAGTTTTCGTATATATTTTAAAGAAAATGGTGTTTTTTTAATATTTCTGAATTAATTTGATGGGCTTTTATTGACGTGGTGCTTGTCTATTGCTTGGTTTTGGTGATTTTGTTTCTGGTAAGTTTTCAAAATACGTTTAGATGTCATTCGATCCTTCCTGCTGAACTTTCCCAGAACCTTTTTCTCATTTTTCCTAGAGCAAGATCCAATTTTTGGATGCTCTAAAATCCCTTCTCATAGGCTGCAAATATTTTATTTGGATTCATCACCTCTCAAATCTATCTCTACGAGTTTTCTTTCAATTTTTGGAGTTTTAGAAATATTTTTTAGGGATTTAAAACGATTTCAGCTTTTTCTGGAATTGTTTTTGAACTGAAAATGATTTTCTAAAAATCCTGAAATTAATAAAATATCTTGTTTTCCCCTACCTCAAACCCTACACCTATATATATGCTGGTGTTCTTCTCGACACGCTCGTTCCAGATCAAAGCCCTATCCCGAGCCACCACACTAGCGAACTCTCTGACGAGCTCTTCTGGCCAAACCGTTAGGTTCCGCCGTCAACCACCCTCACCACAAGGTAGCCCCTCTTCGTTCTCTACGCCGTGGTATACTTGGTTCCGTAAATCCATCAACGTTTGACCCGTTTCCCTAACCTTCTTTCTCTTTTTCGGTGAGCAGCTCCATGGCCGACCCTCTTCTTCGTGTTCTATGGCCATCCACTGTCCCCTCCCATGCCCCGAGCACCGCTTTAGCTACCTAGGACCTACGCCCCGGCCCTGCAGACCCACCGCCGCCCGTCCCATGCCCCTGCTGCGCGTGTCGCGCGATGCACCACAGGTGCTCGTGGCCGCCGCCTCCTATGCATCGGCTCCTGTGCATGTGCGGGCTCAGTCCGACCCCACATGGGTCCCATGCCACGTGCAGCCTGGCATGCCGCGCCGCCCAGCCGGCCTGTCGAGCCTAGGCCAGACAGTCCCTCCTGCGTGTTGCAATAGCTGGTCCCCCCATGGCTACGTTCCTAAGGAGGAAGAAGACCAAGGTAGAAGATGCAGTTAATTACGGTTTTGCCATCGATCGTTTTATCTCCGATTCAAATAGTTCTTGTTGGGTTCGTTTCATAGCGTCGCGCTCTACGTAGTAGTGCTACCGTTTATCATGTCACTCAATTAGGAATTTATCAATTTGAATATTAATTTGATTAATGTTTATTCAATGCTTTTTAAATTAAAAGCAACCTAGGGTTGTAGTTCCGTTCTTGTTGCGTTGTGATCGTGCCGATGTAAGCTACATGCTAGCGGCAACGTTTACCATGTCACCTATTTATGAAATTAATCCTATTAATTTGATTAATGTTTATTCAATGCCTTTTTTAATTAAAAACAACTTAGGTTTATAATTCAATGTTTCATAAATCAATGTTAATATGATTAATATCAATATTCATGCCTTTTCAATTATGACTGGCTTAGATCAACCTCGAAACATATAATGATTCGATTAGTGCTCTCACATGTTCTTTGTTTTCTAAATAATAAAAGTTTAAATGAGATAATTTGTATGAAACATTTATAAATAAAATATGACTAAGTTTTAATCTCGTCTTTTCTAATTAAAGTATAAGTGGATTAATTCAAGTTTAGGATGTTCTAATTAAAGTATAAGTGGATTAATTCAAGTTTAGGATGTTCCTCTGAGATATCCTTCACCTTCTTTTGGATAAATAAAATGAATTAGGCATATAGTATGTCTTTGATAACTTAAATCAGTGGTAGTCTTTTTGTTACAACGATAGCTCCATTCTCCGTCATTCTTGCACTTCCGTGTTCATAGCAACGAGCCGTACTATGATCTATTCAAAGCTTCTCTTTTTATTGTTGTGTTGTTCTTAGTCGTGTCTATTTGTTTGTCTGTTTGTGTTGCTTGGTTGCTACGAGTAGAAGAGAAGCGCTTCATGAGCGCTGAGAACTAACAAGTGAAGTAAAAGCTGAAGACCAGAAGATAGAAGCTGAAGACTTCTGAGCAGAGTCTAGGTGAAAAAGGCAAGTGCAGGCTCCTTTGACCATGTTCTTTACCTATTCACATTTAATCATACCTTATGCATGCATGTCTCTAAATATGAGTACCCTAAGGATATCCTAGAATTCCATATCTTCCTTGTTACCAAGGTTGTATAATGCGTAGCAATGCTTAGCAGCTTCACTTTTATATCAATGTCACCTGATGATGAAATGTTAATGATGACACTTAATTGATATGGAACTATGGTAAAATGTTGGATTTTTAGCAACGTGGAACTTAGGGACTCGGGCACATGGCAATGTCTTGGTGGTTATGCTGGTGATGACTCTTATGGTAAGTTTTGTTGATGGCTTGTGTTTTATGCCTGGGTATTTTAAGGACCGGTTCGTGGAGTGACCACCCAGGATAACAGTGCAACCTCGAGAACTACATGGCTCTAGTCTTGGTTGAGTAATTAGAGGATTCTAGTGCAATGTTAATTGAGCAGCTCCACTAAGGGATGTTCCGAGACGTGGCATGGACCTAGGGGGTCCTTTGGTTGCTTTATCTCCAGTGGAACCTTAGGTGATTATCGCTCGCTAGATGATTCTTTGTAAAGGCCTCATAGTGAAACTTTGCCTACTCACCTTGGAAGTGTTATGAGGTTGGTCACCTCGGGCATATGGGGAACACGTCTCGATGGGTAAAGTGTGCAATCTCTGCAAAGTGTAAAATCGATATATCAGTTGTGCTCACGGATACGAGCAACCTGGACCCTCACATGATTAGAAATGGATCAGCTGGACAAAAGATGATGGTTTCTCAAATGGAGGTGGCTACCTCGGATGATGTTTATATTATGATGTTACTCACTCTTATTTAATGGTTTGGGATCATTTACTCATTTGTAGTAATCAGATGCTAATAAAATTTGACCAACTAAAAATGCTTACCGCAGCTAAACAAAGTCAGCTTATCCTTTGTTGAAAGCCCTGCATGTCATTTATTTCCACCTGTACTTGCTAAGCATGACATGTGTTCACCCTTGCTATTCCCCTCACACACCCCCAAACTTTAGTAGCAGCTGCTCAAAAGATTAATGAAGATGCCGAGGACTTTCTAGAATACCGTCATGAGTGCTTGGCGTATGGAACCCTCAGTCAGCCGTTCCTGTGAAGAACGGAGCCTGAAGTGAAGATTAGCTACCGTTCCGTGATACTCTGATGTAAATGTCTATATAGCTATGTATACAATATTTAATAGCATTGTTTTATAATACTATTTATTCTGTTGTTGTACGTGTGGACTTCTTGGGTAGACATATGATGAGTACTTGGTCTTCTTTGGAAATCCGGGTCTGACAACCCTTCGCCAAAACTGTAACACCCTCGGTGTTACCGCGCGTAACAACACACCAAAACATGTCATGAGCATCTTACTTATGTGTTTTAGGATGTGTCGAAGTTCGTAGAACCATGTTAGTAACCCTAAGTAGCTAATAAAATTGTTAATTGGAAGTTGTCGCGTTAGCCCTCAATTATCAGTTAAGGTTGAAAAATCATTTTTTGTGGGCAAAAATTCTACAGAACGTATATGTGCCACCTAAATGAAATGTGAAGTGCAAAGTGTGTAGAGGGTAGTGCAACGTTCGTGGTCGAGTTTGGCAATCAATAGCTAACATTTCCATAGTTTGGAAATGCAACTCGGTTTTCTTTCCAACGTAAAACACTTGGAAAAACTTCAAGTCTGGAACAACTTGACATTGCCGTGTTGAGCACCTTTGTTTGTGGATTCGGGTTAAGAAGTGTTGTTGTGTGTTAGTCCGGGTTGGTAGCCTCTTAGGTCGTCTCAAGTTGGGTGAGGTTGGTTGAAGTTGGATGTCACCGGTTAGGCGTTTTTGAAGCTTTAATTTTCATGCACGGCACATTACTGGCCTCGCTCGCTGGGTGCACGCGGTCACTGCTCGTGGCCTCCCCACGCAGTGTGTCGGGCCCTGCTCTGCTCGCGCACTGTCAGGTGTGGTCGGTCGTACCGCCCCGTTTTGGTCGCTGTTGCCGTTGACTTCACGTGTGAGTTGCCCTCCCCACCCCACTGCCCCCTCCGCGTGGCGCGCAGTGGCAGGTTTGCTGCCCGTGGTCGACGGTCGTCGTGTCCGTGCCAGTCCCAACGCTGTTGCGGGCCGGTCGGGGGTTGCTCGCACGCGTCATGCCACCGCCGCCCTATTCGCATGCGCCTTGGCATGGTTCCAGTGCGTGTTTTCCATCCGCGTCGACCTCACCTCGCGGCAGAAGTGACCCTAGAGCTAACCCAGCCCCTCCACTCTCCCTCTGTCAGCCATGGCTGGTGGGGAGGGGCCACGCTTTGTGCGTCGGTAAGGAGAGAGCGCACCATCGTCCGATTCTTCGCGTTCTCGGCTCCGTCATCATGTGGCCCTACCAATCGACCCTACCTCCTCCCGAGCGCCGCCTCACTGTGCTCCAGTTTTGGAGCCGTCGGTCTGCCTCGCTCTTAAGGCTGAACTGGGTTGTGACCACCGTGGTAGTCCGAGTTGTTCGTCTCAAGCCTAACTAAGCGCACCAACAGTCTCGTCGTGACCTCTACTCCACCTTGCGCCCGGCCCTGAACCCCCTGTTGCCCCTTGGCGCTCGTTGACGCGCTCGCGCCGCTGCTTGCAGGCCACCATGTTTGGTTTGCCGTGACCGTAGCTCACTGAAACGGCGGCGCCACCCCTTGCAGGTTGTCGCTGCCATGGAGGAGCCGCCCTACTCCACCTCCGGTCTCCGAACCATCGCCCATCATCGCGCGTCGCTTTGTAGGTGAGCATCTCCCTCTTTGAGCATCGTAGGGACTCCCGGGTGGCCGACGTAACCGGCCAGTGCCGTTCCCCGCGACACCGGCGTGCAGAGGGGCGTCAGGGACCTCCCCGATGCAAGGATGGGAATGGAGAAGGGTGTTTTTTGCGTAGCTGCGGTCTACGGGAATAGTGAAGGTTTAGTTGTGTAAATAGCAATTAGTTCGGGGGCTAAATCGCATTTTCGCTGGCAGCGTCTGCGGTCTCCCCTGCCTGGGCTGCGTCCACGCGTCGTGGGCCATTTTGCTTGGTTGGGCTGCGAGATTGTGCACGCGCTACGCGCGGCTGGGCCGCCTCGTGCGGGCCGAGCCGAGGGAATTGGTTTCTCTTTTTCCTTGTGATTTATGAATTGTTTCTATAATTAATTTCGAGCCAACTTTGACGAATTATAGCGGCTTGTGTTGATGTCCAAAAATCATGAAATCACTTTAGTTGAGTTCCTAAGTTCATGCTCTATTAGTTGGTAAATTCCATTAGTGCATTGCTAGGATGATGCTTGGTCGATTAAATCAATGCGTAAGGCAACGAATATTAATGCAACCAATCTTGTAGGTATTTTTGTGGCAAATCTAGGATAGCTCTAGCTCTGAAATTTTTTACGGTTGCTTCATGATGTTATTAGAAGCTTGCTGTAATTTTCATAGCCTTCGAATAGCTTGTTTGATAGGATAGCTAAGTTTCCCTAGTAGTGCTATGTAGTAAATCGGTAATCAAAAGATGATGTGCATGTTAGTTGCTAGAGTTTGGGATACATCAGTCAACCTTTGTTTAGTAGAAATAATGGTAGCTTAGCATATTAGTCATTAGAGTTTGCTAAGTAGCTAGTAGTAGTAGTTGTTGTTGTAAGAGCTATTATTGTCATCATATTAAGTGACGTATTATCGTTGCATACATGTAGATCATGAGGAAGTCGAGTACATGGCTGCGGAGGAGCAGGACTACGATGAAGTCATTGAGGAGTACGAGGAGGAGATATTCATGCTAGTGGAGTTCCAGGAGCCGCCCGTGACTGACACCTCTGACTTTGCACCTGCCCAAGGCAAGCCCCGGTGCATAACCCTTATTTTGCAAATCTTTATATATTTCAATGTTGTGCATTTACGTTGCAGGAATTTTATGATACCCACATGCATATATATATCTACCCATGAGTCTTACTAGTACAAGATCGTGTAGCTCCTTTGCTTAGGTTTATCGGTAGCGTGAGTAATCTGTTATTACTCACAATAGTTGGTTATTCATATTATTATTACATCCTGGATAAAATGATAGAAAGGAAATGGTGATCGAGCAGGGATGTGGTATGGGTATTGGTGGGTGTAGCAAGTTGTGTCCCACGGCCACGGGGCAGAACTGGGTTGCACTGTTTCCCTGTCCGTGTCAATTAAGGATCGTTTGTTGCATGGACCCTAGTCAAGTCACAGATTTATTATCCCGAGCACATACTTGCTTATGGGAGCAAGAAGGCTTGTTACTCTCTTGTCATGGGCTCTGTTCTTTCTGGACCAACTGATTGGAGGCGGGGATAGGTGGAGGTCTTAGCACCGTATTGAGGACGGGCCTCAAGTGCGAGAGCTAGGAGTCCAAGTTTGGACGGGGACCTGGAAACCCGTGATAGGAGGGGAACGGGTTGGCCTCGTTTGTGCCTAGGGTGCAAGCGAGGCGTGTGTTTTTCGGGGTAATCAGTTGGGCACATTAATTCGTGAATTGTCGTTTCTGCGTGACGGTACGGCTTGACTACGCTCTGGCATCGTAGTAAGAATTGGCAATTGAAAGATGGAGAAATGGTCCTGATTGCTCAACCCTGCTGGATTATAGACTTGGTGCTTACATAGAAGGTTGGATAATAAATAAAATACGGCTATTAAAAGGAAGGAATTAAGGACCCACTCTTAGTGCTGCTTTCTGCAAACAAGAAACCCACAAGCCATAAAGCCTATCATAATCCTTGAGAGTCGAAAAATATATTTCCCAGTCGGATAAGTCTTGCGAGTACATTGTGTACTCAGGGTTTATTTTACCCCTGTTGCAGGTGCACATTGAGAAGATAGGCCTTGTGTGGAGGATTCTTCTGGTGGGCACAGACGGATTCTCATTTCGTTCTGCTAGCTGTTTATTTTATTTCTGATGTTTAATTTATCGCACTCTGAACCTCTGGTATTGTAATAAACTATTTCTGAGACTCTGTGTTGTATGAAATGGACTAAGTATTGTAAGTTTGTACTCATTATTGGATCCCGGCTATAAAATGTGGATTGTTTGAGTTCTCCTGTTGGGTGTGCTCGATGGAATCATCTAGTTTAGCTCACTTTTAGGGCACTTAGTGTCTAGTGGAACACAAGCACCCTTGAAAGTGTGCTAAACCAGGTGATTCTGCCACAGTTGGTACCAGAGCCAATAATGAGCTTACAAGCTTAATCATCTTGTCAAAAAGACTTAAAACTTTGACCAACAAAAGGTTTATGAAAATTAGGATGCGGTAAGGTCGACGTAAATAAGTATTAAGCCCTAGCAATATGGTTTACTAGGATAGTGGCACTGTTTTACCTAACCATTTTCTACAGGTACACTAACTTACGTTGCGTAAGAAAGCGCTAGTTTCGGAAGTGAGTGTACGACGTGCCAAGAAATTCTAGCGAAATGCCACTATATTTCCGGCTTGAGCGAGCGAATAGGCCGATGCATGCATCAGAAAATAAAAAGTGGTTAATCTAAAAACCCCTTCACACATAATCTTGGATAGAAATAGGGTAGGATAAGGACTAAAATGAATTGCTTCAACTGTCTTGAAGGCCGTATCATCTTCTCAGTCTCGTTTTCTAAATCTAGAGAAGTGCCCTAATGGTTGGTTCTTATCTATTACAGATGGACCTGAGGTCCTGCCGTGTGGGAGTTGGGTCCGGTCACGGGAGTACCAGCGCTAGAGCGGGCCGTGACTCGGAGGGCCATGGCGAGAATGGTCACGAGAATGCCAATGGGGAGAGCCACGATGCCGACTCTTGGCCCCTTTTCCTCCTCCACCGCAACCACCGCCTCTGATGACTCCGGCGGAGATGATGGCGAAGGTGCTGGCTACTCGTCATGAGACGGCTCGTGCCCTGGAGTTGATGGCGCAGGCTGTCAATGGCCTCACTCGTGGGGGTCCCGGTGGCAACGGCGGGAACGGGGGCGGTGCTCGTGGTCTTGAGAGGCCCTATTCTTATCAGGACTTCTTGAAGACCAATCCACCCACGTTCACGCCAACTGCGGAGCCTCTGGACGCAGAGCACTGGCTTCGTGTGCTGGAGCAGAAGTTTCTACTGCTCACGGTGACTGATGAGCAGAAGGTGCGCTTTGCCGCACAGCAGCTGTTGGGGTCTGCCAGTGTATGGTGGGATACTTTCAACGCCATGCAGCAGGTGGATCACCAGGTGACATGGCAGGAGTTCACTGCCGCCTTTTGAGAGTACTTCATTCCTATGGGTGTTCTGAACAGGAAGCTCTCGGAGTTCTTGGACCTGAAGCAGGGAAGCCTATCCATGATGGATTATGCCACAAGTTCAACCATTTGGCACAGTATGCTGGCACTCATGTTGACACAGATGAGAAGAAGAGGGACCGCTTCTACCATGGCCTCTCTTGCATTTTGCAGAAGGAGCTCTACATTGGAAACTACCAAACTTTTGGCACCCTAATGAATGTTGCCATTGCTATGGAGGAACTACAACGTGACACTCAGGTTGAGTGGAAGTGTAAGCGGGGGATTTCTAGGTCTTCTAGTCACCCGCAGGCGCATAAGATGCAGGTTGTCAAGAGGATGTCCTACCATTCCTCTGGTGGACAGCCGTCTCGGCAGCCTCAGCAGACTCGTCAGGCACCGTCGACTCAGTACCGTGCACCTACCCAGCAGGTGCAGCAGCCATAGGGACAGCAGTTTCCACCTCGCCAGGGGCATATGGTCAAGTCTACTGGCTGTTTCAAGTGTGGCAAGGAGGGCCACTTTGCTCGGGAGTGTCCCAAGAACCGGCCTGCTCAGTCGTCCTAGCCGTCCGCCAACTCTCGCCTGATTAAGAGGACGGTTATCAAGAAGTCCTAGTGAGCCGTTCGGGGCAGGTCAACTACACGGAGGCTAAGGAGTTACTGCACAGTCAGCCAGTGATGGCTGGTATGTTCACCATCAACTGTCATCCAACACTTGTGTTATTTGATTCCGGAGCATTGCATTCATTTATGAGCATGGGGTTTGCGGAAAGGCATAATCTATCTATTATGGCCATCCCTAAGGCCTATAGAATCAGCACTTCGGGTGCGCAGATGTTTATCAACACCCGGACGGATACTGTCAGTTTAGTGCTAGCCACTCACACTTATCGTCTCCAGTTCATGTTGCTACCCGGGCATGACATTGATGCAACACTAGGCATGAACTGGCTGAAGGTTTATGGGGTAGTTTTGGACCTCAAGCGGGGAGTTGTTGAATTGCGACTTCCTGCGTCCGAGGATAGGATGTCTCTTCTTATTCCTTCAGATCCCACTTCATTAGTTGCTGCAAATATGGAAGTCTCTTATGATCTTACCTCTATTCTAGTGGTCCGTGAGTTTCCGGATGTTTT
The DNA here is from genome assembly GCA_038087645.1 of Saccharum hybrid cultivar R570. Taxonomy (NCBI): domain Eukaryota; kingdom Viridiplantae; phylum Streptophyta; class Magnoliopsida; order Poales; family Poaceae; genus Saccharum; species Saccharum hybrid cultivar. The sequence goes on from JAQSUU010000703.1 coordinate 10,598,205, forward strand.
TCCTGAGGATTTGCCTGGGTTACCACTGGATAGAGATGTGGAGTTCACTATTGAGTTAGAGCCTGACACTGCCCCTATTTCCCGGCGTCCTTACCGTATGGCACCAAAGGAGTTAGCTGAAATGAAGAAATAGTTAGAAGAATTGTTGAACAAAGGGTTCATCTGTCCTAGTTCTTTGCCTTGGGGTTGTCCTGCCATTTTTGTGAAGAAGAAGGATGGTACTCTTCGCATGTGTGTGGATTACCGCCCTCTCAACGCGGTGACCATTAAGAACAAGTACCCCTTGCCTCGTATTGATGCTTTGTTTGATCAGTTGGCTAGGGTAAAAGTGTTCTCAAAAATTGATCTTCGGTTGGGTTATCACCAGATAAAGATCCGGCCACAAGACATACCAAAGACAACTTTTCTACTAGGTATGGGCTGTATGAGTATCTAGTCATGTCCTTTGGTCTCACCAATACTCCTGCATTTTCATGTATCTCATGAATTCAGTCTTTATGCCGGAGTTGGATAAGTTTGTAGTGGTCTTCATTGATGATATATTGATATACTCCAAGAATGAAGAAGAGCATGCACAGCATATCCGCATCGTCCTGACCCGACTGCGAGAACACAAGCTGTATGCCAAGTTCAGCAAATGTGACTACTAAATTTTGACCCTATTTCAATGCCCCAAATGTGTTGCGATAGACCCAAAATTGTTGCAATAGTAGCAATAGCAACACAAATTTAGCGTTGGGAGGCGTTCCAAGATCAAGGGTGGCAATATGCTTGCACAACGCTTTTCTGTGCAGTGTTGCAAATGTGTATTGGAATTGCAACACCTAGGGCATTGCAAGCTAAGGTTTTGCTATAGTTGAATGTGTGGCAACAACAACTAATGCAACGCCTTAGGCGTTGCTAGTCTATGCAATGGCAACATGCCCATGGCATAGCAAATGGTGCACTAGCAACGTTGAACGTGTGTTGCAAGACAATGTATTGCCACACATATCGATAGTGGCAAAAGGATTATGTCGCAACACTTAGAAGTGGTGGCAACATGTGCATTTGCCACGCCCAAGGTTAGGTTGCTGTAAGGTGTAGCCTCTATTGCATCGCATAACGAGTGTGACAACAAGACATATGTGGCAACACCAAGAAGTGGTGGCAACATATTCAATTGCCACGCCCAAGATTTCGTTACTATAAGGTGCAATTAGTATTGCCACATATAACAAGTGTGGCAACAAAAATTATGCCGCAACACTAAGAAGTGGCAACATGTGCAATTGCCACGTTCAACATTTTGTTGCTATAAGGTGCAACCCCTACTACTACAAAAATTATTCATTGTCATAGGATATATTGCCACAAAAAATGTGGTTGCCAATAGCCACCTTTGCAATGCTTTTGCTTTGATGCCACCAGACAATATTGCAACGCCGTTAATGAAATAAAAACTCAGTAGACATCAACAAAGCATTTGAATAAAGCCAATAAACCAAAATATTGACTTGTTTAATTTGTTCATATCTAGAATTAAACGGTCCAAATTCAAACTCATGTAAAACACATTATTTAAACAAAGATATCCAACACATTTGTTCCTAAACCAAAACATCTAAGATGCCTAGACACCACTGCAGCTTCACTTGGCTTGGCTTGATTTGGACCATCCCATCACTCGTGTGCTCCACTCAAACTCTACATTCGTCCTGAAATAAAGAAAATTGACATTTGGTATAGGCTTCAATTTTTCAGTAAAGTGGCATTGCAAATCACATGTTCATAAGGATATGTAATTGTCATAGGAAAAATGAAGCTATAAATAAGGTAGCACAAGATAACTAGATCATGTGTATTAAACTAAATTGTGAAATCTAAACCTCAACTTACAGACATGGATAACACATCATGTACAGAATGTGCCAAATGATATCAACAGGTGAGTATAAAAAATATTGACAGCATACCGTTACTGATACTATGGTTTTAAATTTTTAAGTGCATCACAAGGAGTACAAAGACAAAACATTGCTTGATCAAAAGGATCATTTTTTGGTGATATTATGGTTTTGGAAGGATCACTGATCAGCAGTATAATTGAGAGGTCATCTATAGCAACTAACAACCAAATGTTAATTCCAAGGCAAAGCTTGTGATTCCTCCAAATTATATTCAGAGTGTGTGGGAGTAGAGATTCAGATTAACGGCACTCGGCACATTCTGCACTCATCGAGATTACCAATGAAGCTACATGGCAATACAACAGAACCACTATGAAGTGTCCTAGACACTACCCACTTTGACTGATCTTAGCAACACACAAGGTGAAAAACAAAGCCAAAGAACAGCAGGAAGCAATTGCAGATGGAGTCCTCACTACTCAAGGATGCACTGGTGGTGGAACTCGTGCCTGCAGCTGGTCACCTGGTGGAGGCAGTAATATGGTCAAGAAGCCGGGGCCGCTTCCATGAACAATACCTGCAACACAAATATCAAAATAAATAAAAAATAAAAACAGCTTTCAGCGCAAATCATCGTCATACAGGATCTGGTCTGATTAAACATGTTGGAACCACATGCTTTTACTATCCATCAATCTCTCAAATTCTAAACAGGGAATGAAAAATAGGTGACAAGAAGCATATAACTGTGTACTTGCTATATTCATATTTCAGACTTTCAGAATTAAGAACTTAAGTGCTAGAGCTAACAGCCTAAGTGCCTAATACAGTAATACAGACAGACACACACCTTACATGAATAAAGTGATTTAACAAATGCATCATGTAGCAGTCTGGCATTAGCAAGCAATTCAATCTCTCTATGTTATTTACAAAGCACACATTAATTATTTCTGGAGAACAAAGCACGAGTTGGTTCCTAGAGAGGAGGACGGAGCACTAGTACTAAACTACTAGTACACACATGGTAGAGCATTATCTTCTGAGTCGATTTCTAGAGAAGATAATGGAGCATTAATACTAGTCCATACATGCTGGAGCATACAACAATTGACCAGACAACAGTGTTTTTCTCACAAAAAATCATCTGGAACAGTGTTTCAGCTTGTTTTTCAGCACAAGCGAACGGGGCATAAGTGTTATCAGATCACTATAGCAGCACATAACATCACATGAGTGCATAAATTCAGGATATATCATGTCTAACTATCAGTGGTCATCACACAACTAAAAAATAGACCGAAGACAAATTAGTTCATATGCAAAAGAACCTATTGTTGTCAAGGTGTCAAGTTCTCAGTTTCTAACAACACTCAATCACACACTCACTCAAATGTCAGGTCATCACAGCAAGATCGTAACAAATTTATATCACAAGTCAGAAGCAAAAGCATAAGGCAAAGATCAGCCAACCCGACGTGCTAGCCATGCAAAACTGAAACTCAGCAGCTCGCTCTATAACTGTAAGTGACTGGTCATTGTTCTCCCAGTCCTCGTCCCCTACAATTTAGCAGCTCAGACGACATCCTACAACTGTAAATGAGCAAACTATAGACAGTGAGAAAGCAACAGCAGACCAAATTAGCCGGTCAGGCAACAATTTCACAACTGTAAATGGTTGAATGCATCTGTCAAATTGATAGTTTGAGACTATGATTAATGTGGCAATTTGAGTAGGCGAAGATTGTAATTACATCATTTTATTTATATAAATTAAGTATGTCAACTTTGATCAATTGCTCGGTATAGCAAAAGAATGTCAATTCATTATCTGAATTCTCAGAGCACTATCCTTTGTCACTTGTGTTGCGGCATGGAGCATGGGGAACAAATTTAGTCCTGCATACTCCCTCCGTCCCAAAAAGGATGTCGTTTTAGCTATGAATCTCAGATTCATAGCTAAAACGACATCCTTTTTGGGACGGAGGGAGTATATGCTTAACTCTTTTGCCATCTTTTTGAATGGGAGAAATGAATAGCTTTCATCTGCATAAAGAATGAATATAGCATGTCAATGTCGTCATATGCATTTCAGTCCTACAGTTTGATTAGTTCAGGAAAAAACTAATTACGTTGCCCACTGTTAAGCCTATTTCTATGCCAGAATTGTTGGATGCGAACCTGCAGTACTATAGGCATCAGGTAGAGGCATATTAGCTCCTATACAACATTAGTAGGAAACGCCAATATCTGCCTAGGTGAAAGGTTGCAACATTCAGTACTCTCATCACAGACTGAATTCAACATCCAGTCAAAATGTTCAGTGAACTCAAAATGAAGGCCATCACCTGTCCTGCTGCCCGGCTACCCCTATATCTGAAGACTGGCTTCTCAAACTACTGTTCCTAGCCTCATACAAAAGACCAGAAGCACTGGTGTGCTCTCCGTGTGGCATATTGGTTGCCCTCAATGCTTGATCTTGAACAAGCAAAATTATTATTTCTATCTAATCTATCAAACAAATATCAAGTCTCAATTGAGAATTGACTAGAGCAGTACTATCTAATCTATTAAACAAATAACAAGCCTCAATTGACTAGAACAGTATATAATTTATCAAATAAAAATCGCTGAGACTAACAATATATTGAATTGGAAAGCTTCAGCTGCATAGAATCACAAAATCGGAAACCCACTACTCAGAACAGAAATATTGGATCAAAGCTGTTTTACCATGCATGTCGAATTGTAGTGTCCCTCGAGGAATAGCTAGGAAGATTTCATCCTATCCTACTTCCTACCTAGGGACCGGGACCCGGGATCATTGTTGAACCGACAATTACATTACATTACCTGTACTTCGGAAGCAGCAGTTCCTCTTCGTCTAGGACGCAGGGCACGGCGGTGGCAGCGCTATCATGCAGCAGGAGGGCTTTCCTGGGCGCGGAGATGACGGGCCCGATCTCCGGCGTGTTGGGCGTCAAGGGCTCGATTGGGGCGGGGTAGGGGGGGTGGGTGCCTGGGTGGCCGGCACCGGTAGTCCAAGGCGGGGCGGCCGCCGTCGGAGCAGCGGCGCGGAGCTCCTGCGTCCTGCCCCCGCAACTGCGAGGGCCATGGCGACCGCGAGGAGCGACGGCGACAGCGACCGCGAGCGCGTGCGTAAGATGCGGCGGTGGCTGGGTACCAGGGAGTGGGGAGGGGAGGGAATGAATCTGGATTTTAGGGTTAGGAAGAGTATTTGGCGGGCTGCAATTGGCCGTCCGCGGTCTGGTGGGCTTCCGCGGATATTACGGAAATTTTGAAAAATTTTGGCCGATATTTTTTTTCCTTGCACCGCGCATGCACGCAAGCGTCCTACTGCCGCTCTTCAACCAAGGCCTTGTTCACTTTCCCGTTCCAACCCAAAATATTTTCTCTTTCACCCATCACATCAAATCTTTCGACGCATGCATGGAGCATTAAATGTAGGTAAAAAAGATAATTAATTGCATAGTTTGTCTGTAAATGTCGGGACGAATCTTTTGAGCCTAGTTAATCCATGATTGAACAAATTTTGCCAAATAACAACGAAAGATGCTACAGTAACTTTTCGCCTACTTTTCACGAAGTGAACACACCCCAAGTTAGCAGCCAAAAGTTTTGGCACTTTGCCTCAGCCGCTTGGCTGCCTTCTAAAATATTTTATTTAAAAAATACATTTTATTATTTTCAATTCAATTAGTAACTTGGTTTAAAATTTTTCAAAGATACTATGAAATAAAGTTATAAATAAATTTATTTTACATATATAAATACGTAAAATTAAGGTTATATTACACTTTTTTCAAGTAAAAATGATAGATTTTAGATTTTGTTATTAATCACCTCATATTGTTAAGGTTACACTACACTGTTTGTTGTTTTTATTAGAAATTGTAGTTTGATCCCATACCAAATATCTCATTTTCTAAGTAAACTATTATACTACAAAAAAAGTAATAAAGATTATATTGAGAAAAGTACAATTAGTTTTTAAATAAGAGAACAAAGTTCTAGCCTCTGCCACTCGCTGATAGTCCTGTTTGGATCCCTCGGACTAATAGTTAGCTGCTAATTTTTAGGCCGAAGAGGTGAATTGGAACTTCAGCACCTCACCAATCAAGGACAAGTTTGGATCTCTTCGCCTAACAGTTACCTGCTAATTTTTAGTCGGCTGAGTTCCAGATTGACTGACTAAAAGTTTAACAGTTAGTCTATATTGAACTAATGATTAGTTCACTAGTCGATGAGAGCGAGCTATCGTGAGCTGAAATGGTCTCAATAAGCAAAAGACCCCTTTTCTCCTTCATCTCTCTCCTCTCTCTCTTATGGCCTGTTTGGTTCACCCTATTAAACTTTAACATGGGTTGACCATAGAGTTGATCAAAGGGTGTTCAAATACTAATAAGGACTAATTAGGCTTAATAAATTCGTCTCATAAATTATTTTTAATCTTTGTAATTAGTTTCGTAATTAGTCTATGTTTAACACTCCATGCATATGTCAAATATTCGATATGATAGGTGTTAAAAAACAAGGGAACCAAATGGGGCCTTAGACATATGGGGTTGTGGTGGTGGAGTGCCTCATCATCGATCCATGCAGCACTCGGGGAATGTGGGGGTATAAACCCCTATACCCTTACGGCTAGACATGGGCAAGCCCAGACCAGACGGTCCGGCCCATTACATGACGACGCGTGATCCAAATCATCGAGATGGAGTCTCGCGCAAGGCATCAAACCAGACTTGAGGATCAAGCAAGGTCTTGGTTGGTTAGGTTAGGAATCCTTATCTGGCTCCCGGACTATATAAGGAGGGCAGGGGACCCCCTTGAAAAACATTAAACCATACTCTAGGGCAATCTAGCTTGTAATATATTGTTTAAGACAACAATAACAAAGCAGAGCAGGACGTAAGGTATTACGCCCACACGGCGGCCTGAACCTGGGTAAACTCGCGTGTTGTTTTGCATCACCATCTCGTTCGTGGCTTGCACATCTGTCTGCCGACAAATCTAGTACTTTGGGCATACCCCTCGGTAGGCAGCCGACCAGGTTTTGTCGACAGTGGGGCACCAGGTAGGGGGTGTGTGTACTGCTTTTCAGGCGTGCGAGATGGTCATCTTCCTCGATTCCATGGCCACGGCGGCGGGCCTCATGTTCACGATCGCCAGATCACCTGGAGCACCGGCTCCAACGACTTTGTCGTCACAACCATGGAAGAGGTGCAGATCCGATCTGCATCGACTACTTCCCCGACACCGGCATCGACTACGACTACGCTGGCTCCGGCTCCACCTGCACCAGCACTATCACCGACCATGCCGGCAACTCATTGACTCCTTCCTCGCTACCAGGGGAGGAAATTCAACAACATCGACCTGATCAACTTCATCGACCGGCTCGGTAGCAAACTCTCGTTTACCCTAGCTCTGGTCGATTCGCTCCAAGAGCAGTTTACCGAGTAGAACTCGAACGGCTACAATAGATCTACTCGACCTACTCGAGCCACCCATTTTTAACGGTTGGGTACAGATCTAGTGGTCACTTCAACTCCTGAAGGGCGCTTTGCTTGACCTCGACCTCGACCACGCAACTTCATCAATATGGTGGGCTCTGATCAAGTTTCGATCCATACCACCCAGATAGATAGCCGTTTGAGCTCCGGATCGAGCACTGCGTCCGATGAGACTACTCAAACCATGGTATTACACCATGTGAGTAACGGTGACGAGGAGAGGCTATATCCTCTAGGCTTTCCTCGAATCCTGGCCTTCCCTCCAAGGCATGGCGCCATGATAACCGTGGTTAGCCAAGATGAAGATCCACCTGCTGGGGGCGAGACCGATCAACAGCGACAAGAGCGACAACAACGCAATGTCGACCGAGCTCAACATCGCATAGATGAAGATGCACGCCTAGCACAACAGCAAGCAGACCACGACTAGCAAGAAGCTGACACTGCAGCTAGGCGTAATCGATTGCAAGGGCGCAACCTCAATGATGCTTTCGACATGGTGGGGAACAGACTAGTATTCAAAACCCCAAGCACCAATGTGGTCGTCGCCATTGAAAGCCTGAAGCGGCTACCGGATACCCCAGAAAACCAAAACATCCGGGAGGATTTGCAGGCTTATCTCCAGGCGGCCATGGTTTAGACCAATGAACGTGCTGTGGGGCCATCCGTGTCTGGTGCGACTAGCAAGAGCCGCCAGCACTCCAGTCAACCTTTCAGGTCTGGTCAACGTGGCTTACGCGCACCCGCTGGCACAGACCACCACGTTATGGACAACATAGCTCCTGGTGTCAATCCAGGAGCTGACGGAGGCAACGATGGCAATCGCGGAAACCCTCCCCGCAATGATAATCACCACCTCGGCCACCGCCGCAATAACAATGATGACGACCGACGTAGCGACAACCGGCGTAATGACCACCGGGACCACCGTCGTCAAGGACAACAATACGGTGACGAACGAGATCGCCATGATGGCAATTACGATCTCCATCGCGACCTCAACAATCGTGACCTATGTCCTCGCATTGAACAGAGAGCTCAGGACCGTGCGTCCCATGAAACCAGTCCTCGCATGGAGTACGATATGGTCCACGGTCCCCCGGGCCCCAAGCAATTCACCAACCACCTACGACAGGTCATCTGGCCTAGAGGTTTTAAGCTTTAAAAGCTTAACCATTACGACGGCAAGGTCAATCCCGAGCTATGAGTCCAACTTTACGAGACCGCTTGCAGATCCGCTATGGGCGACGAGCATGTCATGGCCAACTACTTTCTTGTGGTGGTCGGCCTGGTGGGGCACCAATGGCTTGTCAGTCTCCTAGAGAACCACTTCGACTCCTAGTATGCTTTGCGTTAAGCCTTTGTCGAAAACTTCATTGCTACCTGTGAACAGCCAGGCAACAAGTATGACCTTCAGCGCATCGGTGACGCCAGGGATGAACCATTGCGTGAGTACATCCGACGCTTCTCGGATATGCGCATCAGGATCCCCAGGATCACTGACAACGAGGCTATTGAAGCCTTTATCATAGGTCTACGCTACCACAACAACCTCAGGGAAAAGCTCCTTCGTAAACAACCTATAATGGTGGTTGACCTCCTCACCACCGCCAAGAAGTATGCGGATGCCAACGATGCCAAGAAGCTGCTAAACGAGGGCACCAGCAAAGCACCGTACTCTCCACGACGCGACGACTACCGCAACAACCGCCGCTATGATGACTTTAGAGGTCGCAGCGACATCAGGGACCGCCGTAATGACAATCGTGATCGGCGTGACAATAGAAATCAGCACGGCGATCGCTGTGACAACTTCAAGGGCAAGCGTGCTCGCGATGACGACGGCGAGGTCAACGCCGTAAAAAAAATTTGGTGGGCGTCACAATTATGAAGAAGACTATGCTAAAGCCTTGAAGGGGCCTTGCCTAGCTTATCCTAAGTCCAACCATACGTTGAAAAAATTGCAAAGTCCTCAAGGAAATCTACCGTCACAAACAGGCTTCAGAAAATGCCGCCAAGCCTAATGACGCAACAGACCAACGTAACCGCAGGGACGATGACAAGGACGATCCTGACAAGAACCCCAAGCACAAGTATCAGGAATTGGTGAGACATGTTGCAACCATCGTCGGGGGCAAGGTGTCTGTTGAAAGAAAACGCGAGCGAAAGCTGCTCGCCCGCGCTTGCCTGAATGTGGCCAAGACAGACGACCTCATTACAGATCCAAGACTACCACCCTGGTCACACCGAGAAATCAACTTCAGCAGGGCGGATCAATGGACCACCATCCCCGAACCAGGTCGTTTTGCTCTCGTCCTTAGTCCCTGTATCAATAAAGTGCAATTTTGACAGGGTGCTCATCGACGGCGGTAGTTCCATCGACATTTTGTTCAAGAATAGTCTGTCAGCATTGAACATATCTGAAGCTGACTTGAAGCTATACGACGCATAGTTCTTGGGGGTCCTGCCTAGACAGAGCTCTATGCCTCTCGGGCAAATTACCCTACCTGTGCAGTCTGGCATGGCAGACCACTTCCGTACCGACTACGTCAACTTCGTGGTCGCTGGCTTCGAGGGTACCTACCATGCTATCCTTGGTCACCCCGCGATCACAAAATTCATGGCCATACCTCATTACAAGTACTTGGTGCTTAAGATGCCAACGAAAAAGGGAGTCCTCACTCTTAGAGGCAATGTATTCATTGCCTATACCTGTGAAGAGGATAGCTTTCATGTAGCTAAAGCCCATGACCTCTCTCTACGCATGGCGGCAACGACGATGGAGGCAAAGAAGACTCCTCCCAACTAGCTGGAAATTCCAGAGCTTGAAGCACCACGCAAGTCTACCAAGTCCAAGGAGTACAAGGAGATCCAGCTGGTCGAGGGTGACTCTAGCAAGACGGCACTGATCGGGTCAAACCTCGATCCCAAATAGGAAGACGCGCTCGTCCAATTCTTGAGAGAGAACGTAAGCGTGTTCACTTGGAAACCATCGGACATGCCCGGTGTATCTCGAGACCAGATCGAGAACTCCTTGAACGTCGACCCCAAGGCAAAGCCAGTCAAGCAAAAGTTGTGGCGGTTCGGGAAGGACAAAAAGGAGGCCATTAGGGTAGAAGTTACACGGCTTCTTGCAGCCGGTTTTATCAAAGAGGTGTATCACTCGGACTGGTTAGCCAATCCGGTTCTTATACGCAAAAAGAATAATGAATGGAGAATGTGCGTTGACTACACCGATCTCAACAAACACTGCCCTAAAGACCCCTTCGGTTTACCTCGCATTGACAAAGTCGTGGACTCCACGGCCGGCTGCGAGTTACTATCTTTTCTTGACTGTTACTCTGGTTATCACCAGATCGCTCTCAACAAGGACGATCAGATCAAGACGTCCTTTATTATACCCGTCGGTGCTTATTGCTACACGACCATGTTGTTTGGGCTCAAAAACGCCAGAGCTACTTATCAATGTGCAATTCAAGAGTGCCTCAAAAAGGAGATACAAGATGACCTGGTCGAAGCCTATGTAGATGACGTAGTTGTCAAAACCAAGGAATCCCACTCCTTGATTGGTGATCTGACACGTACTTTTGCAGCGCTCAATTAATATCAATGGAAGTTGAATCCTAAAAAGTGCATCTTTGGCGTTCCATCTGGTATATTACTAGGCAATGTCGTCAGTCGTGACAGCATACGTACTAATCTAGAGAAGGTGCAAGCTATCCTCAATATGAAGCGACCAACAAACGTCAAAGATGACCAGAAACTTACAGGGTGTATGGCCGCCCTAAGTTGATTTTTATCTTGGTTTGGTGACAATGGCTTACCTTTCTTCAAGCTACTCAAGGCAGGAGAGAAGTTTGAGTGGTCGGAGGAAGCGGATATTGCCTTTACATAGCTAAAGCAGTACCTTGCATCACCTCTGGTCCTTACTGCCCCCAAGTCAGGAGAAGTTCTTCAACTCTACATTGCTGTGACTGATCGAGTCATCTCCACTGTCCTCATGGTCGAGCGCGAGGAGCCCGACCATGCTTATGGTGTTTAGCACCCAATCTATTTTATCAGTGAGGTGCTCAATGAGTCCAAAACCAGGTACACTTAGATTCAAAAATTGATCAACACCATACTCATTATAACCCGAAAGTTGAAACATTACTTTGATGGGTTCCACGTGGTGATCAAAACTGAGTTTCCTCTTGGTACCATTATACGCAACAAAGATGCAAACGGGTGCATCACCAAGTGGGCAATGGAGTTATGTCCTTTTGACCTAGAGTTTATGCGTCGTGATACTATCAAATCTCAAACACTTGCTGACTTCATGGTTGAGTGGACAGACTTAAGTATCCCGACCTCTTAAGGACCCGTTGACTACTGGAAAATGTATTTTAATGGCTCCCTGACTATTGATGGTGCGGGAGCGGGCATATTATTCATATCACCAACCAATGAGCAATTACGCTACGTCCTTAGGATTCACTTTCCGGCATCTAACAATGCTGCAGAATACGAGGCATGCTTTCATGGTTTGCGCATTGCAATTGACCTCGGTATCAAACGCCTCTACATCCACGGCGACTCAGCCCTAGTTATTAACTAGCTCAACAAGGACTGTGATACAACTAGCGAGAAAATGGACGCATATTGTAAAGAAATTTGGAAGCTTGAAGGCAAATTTTACAGCGTTGAATACTCCCATGTGGTCTGAGACAGAAATCAAGCAACAGATGCGCTATCAAAGTTAGGATCATCTGGAGCTCAAGAACCGCATGGCGTTTTTGTTCAAGACCTTTTAAAACCATCAATCAAGTAAGAAGATGACCCCGTGGTCGAGAAGCCCCCGGTCCAGCCTCTGGTAGCTATGGTTCCATCATCGACCACTACGGAACCATCCCCGACCGCAGCGGGACCATCTTAGACGCCGACTAAGATAGTAGACCGGCGCGTTCCATTCATTAAGTATCAAACAGATGGCACCGGGTACTCTGATCGAAATGAAAATGAACGCCTTATACGCCATAGCAAACAATACTCGGTGGTCGAGGGTAAGCTGTGGCGCAAAAATGCGAAAGCAGAAGTATTGATGAAGTGAATCGAGCAAGAAGACGGTATTAAACTCTTGGAAGAAATACATTCTAGCACCTGTGGTAATCATGCCGCATCTCGGACACTGGTTGGTAAAGCGTTTCACGCAGGTTTTTACTGGCCATCCGCAGTAGCTGATGCAGAGAAGCTTGTTAGACACTGCGCCAACTGTTAGTTTTTCTCCAAAAGAGTTCCTGTGCTAGCCCATGAGATCCAGACCATACCAGCCTCCTGGCCTTTTGCGTGCTGGGGCCTGGATATGATTGGACCCTTTAAACTAGCACCAGGTAACTTTAAGTTCGTATTCGTGCTGATTGATAAATTCTCCAAATGGATAGAGTACATGCCCTTGGTCAAGGCATCTTCTGAAAAAGCAGTCAAGTTTCTCAACTAGGTCATCCACCGCTTTGGTATACCCAACAACATCATTACAGACCTGGGGACTCAGTTTACTGGGAACACATTTTGTGATTTCTATGATGAACGGAGCATTGTGGTGAAATATGTCTCGGTGGCACACCCTAGAGCTAATGGACAGGTCAAGCAGGCTAATGGAATGATTCTGGATGCATTGAAGAAAAGGATGTACAGAGAGAACGACAAAGCCCCTGGTCGGTGGATCAAGGACTTACCAGCTGTGGTCTGGGGACTTCGGACACAACCTAGTCGCAATACTGGTGTCTCACCATATTTCATGGTTTACAGCGCCGAGGCTGTGCTCCCAGCGGACATTGAATTCCGGTCACCTCGGGTTGAGAACTACAACGAAGACCAAGTTACTGAACAATGTGAGCTCGAGGTGAATAGTGTAGAGGAATGACGCCTTGACTCCTGTATAAGCACGACCAAGTACCTCGCCATGTTACGAAGGTACTACAACAAAAATATTCAGAAACGTTTCTTTGTGGTCGACGACATAGTATTGAAATGGAAGACTAGCCAAGATGGCGTCCACAAGTTGGCAACTCCATGGGAAGGGCCATACATCATCAAGGCTATTACACGACCCACTTCGTACAGGCTTGCAAGACGTGACGGCACTGACGTGCCCAACTCCGTCCATATCGACAAGCTTAGGCGTTTTTACCCCTAATTCTCAAATACAGATATGTACCTTTTTTCTGTACTACTTTTGTACTTTGAATTATGATATATATATATATATACACTTGACTACAGTTGACTACACTTGTTTACATTGTTGACTCTACAACTACAACAACTTTTTCATAAACCAGTACATCGATCACCAATCCTCTCGGGTTCTCGGAGCAGCTCTGTCTTCGACCTCACTCATAGCGTGCACGAGATCCGCCCTCTACGTTTTGGGTGGTCGGCAGATGCCCTTTGGCCAGACCAGTTGTACTCTTACGTGTATACAGGCTCCGACAGCCTTACACTTAGATCACTGGCCTCTCCAAAGCCATACAGACCTACAGGATGACATCGATTACGCTGGAACAACTAAAAACAGAACATTCCACTGTTCTAACTTAGTTCTCATCGATTACGCTGGAACAACTAAAATAGAACATTCTGCTATTCTAACTTAGTTAAATCCGAACGCAATACAAAGCTTCAATGTTTTTTCATACAAAAACATAAACAGCTTTACATTGTACTACTCATCACCTTATTACAAACTCGCCTCTTTGAAGGCACAAGTTTACAATAAGCTTATGAAAATCATCTTCTCCTATGAACTATTTGTAGGTTCCTACTACTCTTGGCTTCACCCAACATGCTAACTTTTTGGGGGCTCAGAGACCTTTGGCGTCGTCGAAGATGGAGCTGCTCGTGCTTCGCTGGTAGCCAGAGATGGTGGCATTGGTATCTGACCCACGTACAACTGAATCGTCCCTCCAATTGGTGGGGCTGTAGCCAGGCATAAGATGATATCCTTGGTGATCATGGCAGCATGCTTCATCTCCTCTAACCACAGCTCGTCAGCTCGCTCCACCCTGACCTTCCTGGGATAACCGGCTTCCAGGCGAGCAATATCCAACAAGGGGTAGTGGGCACGTACCAAGCTAAGTACATGTGCACCCACATACTCCCTGATGTCCTTCATCCATTGTTGGAGCCATCCCCAAACTTTTTGGGATTTCTCGACCAGGCCTATTTTTGGTGCCTCTACTCCAGCTTTGGTGAAGTCGGCACCAATGATGTCGAGTACTGGCGCGATCCCCTTCACCATTTCAGCGCAGGCGTGCTTCCAAGTTTCCCACTCCTTGATGAGTATCTTGCATTTGCTATTAAGGGCTTCTTGCTCCTTCATGAGCTTGTTGCACTTCTGGGACCATGCCTCGATCTTTTTTGCACCAGCCTAGTTTTGAAGCTCCAGGTCGTCGTGATCTTTCTTCATCTTCTCAAGGTGCACTTTGACATTTTTCTTTACAACTACCAGACATCACGATGATAAGAATTCACTGCCATATACTTCAATGAAAAACACGACAATGATGAGGAATACTTACTCTCCAGATCCTTTGCTAACTTAGCATTTTCCTCTTTCATGGCCTGCTGTGTTTGCAGCCATTTGTTCTTCTCTTCGGCCAGCCGATCACGCTCAGCAGCTACCTGAGCATTTTCTTCATGAAGCCAGCTGACTTCGATGTCTAGACCTGTATCAATACTCCAATTATGAACAATACAGTATTATAGCATCCTATAGAGCTCGAGTACCTAATAACAAAAGGGTTTCTTACCCGATCTTTGTTTCTCGACCACGGTATTATAGCCACAGTCTGCAGTACACAGGATCACAAAGCATTTATTATGGATTATACAATAACAGGTTATACAGTTGCGAGAGGCTTACCTTCACTTCCTCTAGGAATATTTTACCAATTGCTTCCACGGCCTCGACCTCGTCTCCTACTGGGATTTCCACAGTATAGGAGCGGGTACCACAAAACCCGCTTTCTTCTTCATAATGCCTGAGGATTTCTTCCATGGCTAGGGCTAAAGACTCAATTTTTTCCCTTGGTCTGGCACTTCCAGTTGGCTCCTTGGTTGTCCCAACAACCTCTGCAGATTTTGGGAATTGCTGCTCTGAGGCCGGCTGGGGCTATTCTTGGTTTTCTGAGGCCGGCTGGGGTTGTTCTTGGTCTTCTGGGGCTGGCTGGTGCTGTCCTTCTGGTTCTGGAGCCTCCTGTGGTGGTTCTAGCAGCTCTGGGGCCCCATCATCTCCTGCTTGCCCCAAAACTTTAGTTTGCGGCCCAGGAGCAGATGCTGACGGCACTTGCAACTCATGGAATACACTCTCTACTGTGGTCTGCTCTAGGACCTGCTGCTCGGCAATGGCAAAATTTGGTGGTGGCAGTATTACACCGCCAGATAGTTCTTCTGGCCTTTGGGTCGATGCAGAGCTATACAAATCCATGACAAGTAACAAAGGTGATGATATTGACCAATTATTTTCTACTCATACAAGTTCATGATGACTTATAGGTTTGTACAGCGGAATACGGTGGCGAACCGAGATTTCTTCACCTTCTCGGGCCCGACACCCTTCTCTGCCACTGGGTCAGTGGTCGGGACTGGCCTAACCACGTCGCTTCTAACAACGGCAGTAGGCTTTGGGATTCCTAAGGCCTGTGCCTGTGGTTGCGGTGGTCGAGGTGTTGGCACAGTTGTTGGCAACGGGCGGTGTCGGCTCCTGCCTTCTAGCGAGCTGCTCCCTTTGGCTGCGTGCTACGATACCGGAGACCTCCTCGACCTCCTCATCTTCCTCTTCTGGCAAGTCAGCAATAAGGCATCGACGCTTGCTTGCTGGGTCCTCTACTTCTTTCAGGTCAATTACCCCTTCTGGACTTTCATCTGAGGAGGTTCCTTGTGAGGTCTGGCCCCTTTTCTTCGTTGGGGCAACAATTGGCTTCTTGCCTGCAAGTCGGTTGGTTTGCTCTGATTCATCTTCAATTGCAAGCCAATCAAATTTGGAAGGATCGTCGTCCACGGGCGGCGGTTGTGCATCATGGGCCTACGGCACGACCTCAGGCCACTCCATGCCTGGAGGACAAGACATGAATGTTTGTGCTCTCTCCTATCCATTAAACTGGGCAATAGAGAGCAACACGAATATAAAAAAGATAGCACATCAAAAATGCAGTTATTATGCAGAGTTTCAATCAAAAGGATAAACTAGCAGACAACAATTGACTTACCAGTGGTGGTGGGTGAGTAAGCTTAAACGCTGGCTCGATGCTTGTCAGCTTCTTGAAGTTGGGATCCTTAAGATTGAACAGGTCTCGGACCCTACTCTTCACTTCTTTCGGTTCGAGATCTTCATTCCTCATCCTGGTCGGGTCCATGCGACCCTGGTACTCATATGCCGGGTGCACTCTGGCCTGACATGGTTGGATCCGACGACTAATAAAATTACCGACTACACTTGGTCCATCCAGCCTCGACCAAGGTAGCAGCTGCATGATTACCTCAATCTAGACTGTGTTTTGTGGCAGCTCTTTCCAACTGTCAGTTTTTTCTGGGACCAAGGATACGTCGCAGTATGAGGCCTGGCTTGGTTCTTCACGGATGTAAAACCAATGCATGTACCAGTCCTCTAATGTGGTCTTCCAAGAGCAGTGTAGATACCCTGACCTGATCCCTTCCCGCATGTTCAAATAGCACCCACCAGCTACATTAGAGCCGCCTCGACCTCCTTTCTTCTTCAAAAAAAACAAGTGGCGAAAATAGTCGAAGTGGGGTTGGAAACCACCGTATGCTTCGCGAAGATGGATGAAGCAAGCAACAAGCAACATGGAATTCGGATGCAGATTGCAAATACTGATTTCATAATAATTGCAGAGACCTTGGAAGAATAGATGTACAGGAACACCAAATCCATGAGTGAAGTATTCTTCAAAAACAACAATTTCACCTCCTTTGGGATCTGGGTATGACTCCAGATCGGGTGCACGCCATCCTGGCAGCTCTTGGGCATGAAGCACACCCATCTGCACCAGTCGCTCGAGGCTGAGTGGGGTGCACTTTGGCATATTCCACTCCTTCTTCATGATCTCCTTGCGCACTTTGGCCTCCGTCTTCATCTTCCTTGCAGCCATTCCCCGACTCTTTTGACTCCTCCTTTCTATGGAGGAAAAGGAGGGCGCTGCTCTTCCAAGTGGCTAGGATTTGGTGGCGGCGATTCAAGTGGCGGTAGCGCGTGAGGAACTTGGGGCAACTTCGTTGATGCCTACAGCAGTGATTGTGGTTTGAAGTACGGTGGTGGCACTGGGCCTCGAGAGGGCTCTGTGAAGACAATGGCATGGCGGTAGGAGCAAGAAGACAATTGATTGAGAATGTGCAAGTGTGAGTAGATTGGAATCGTTCCCCTTCTCAGTCATTAAGAGGCAACGTCGATTCAGTTTTTCGAAAGAATGGGGCACGTGGTGCGAGATTTGCGGTAATTGATAGATTTCTTCCGCATTAATTGCGTCCCTTCGATTTTGGCGCCATTTGGTCTGCGACCCAAACATGTCTTGTTACAGACACTGGGTCACTGTTCAAACGATGCGATAGAAAGCAACTACGGCGCCACCCATGTCATCAGTGCATCAAACTAGACTAGTTAAAAAAAACAGGAGAGATACAGAGATAGTGTGGTGATGGTCTCGCTAGACCAGCATGCTCTAGAACCTATAGCTAGAGCTCTGAGCTCTGAAACCTGTAGCGAGACCTCCAAGCTCGGGGACTCGCTAGACCAGCGTGCTCTAGAACCTATAGCCAGAGCTTTGAGCTCTGGAACCTGCAGCCAGACCTCCAAGCTTGGGAACTCATCACCAGACCAACATGCTTTGGAACCTGTAGCCAGAGCTCTGAGCTCTGGAACCTACAGCCAGAGCTTTGAGGTCGGGGACTCATTGCCAGACCTCTGAGCTCAGGGACTCATTGCCAGACCTCTGAGCTTGGGGATTCATCGACAGATCTCCAAGCTCGGGGACTCATCGTTAGACCTTCAAGCTCGGGGACTTGTTACACCACTTCCTGCCATAGGATTTATCTTGCTCGATTACATGTACTATGCTTGCATACAGTAGATGGACGCTTGATATTCTTAGACCTTGCTACAAGGCTTGTCTTTTGCCTTCTAGCAAGCTCGGGGACTACATCATATATGATGCACCTGATGGTGCATAATGTTCATTGGTTCTTGAGGATTCTTTTTTAGGCCCTAGCACCATGTGCCTGCGTCACCTACTACCAGACTCGAGGACTAAGTGGGTACACTTCACCTGACGGTGAATTGTTTCTATTTTTCGACCCCTATGCTCTGGAATTTTTTGTAAAGTTACTTCCATCAAGTACACACACTTACATTTCTTTTCAGAAATACAATTGGGTACACTTCACCAGGAATTTTTTTTCTTTTTGGACCACTATGCAATCTTCACCGACAACTACAATCTTCGTCAACAATCACGGTTTACTGAATCCTGATCCAGACGGAACACTAGTGCATGCTCGGCTAACATTTCAAGGTGATGTGAAGACAAACCTCACAAGTTGAAGAAGACTAAGACAGTGTGTCGATACAGAATACATAGTGCTCGGGGACTAGCTGTGGGGGTATAAATCCCTATACCCTTATGGCTAGACATGGGCAAGCCCAGACCAGACGGTCCGGCCCATTACATGACGACGCGCGATCTAGATCATCGAGATGGAGTCTCGTGCAAGGCATCAAACCAGACTTGGGGATCAAGCAAGGTCTTGGTTGGTTAGGTTAGGAATCCTTATCTGGCTCCATATGGCAATTGTAACTGGCTAAGATTAGTTTCCAGATCTGTAACCCTGCCTCCCGAACTATATAAGGAGGGCAGGGGACCCCCCTTGAAAAACATCAAAACATACTCTAGGGCAATCTAGCTTGTAATACATTATTCAAGATAGCAATAACAAAGCAGAGCAGGATGTAAGGTATTATGCCCACATGGCGGCCTGAACCTGGGTAAACCCACGTGTTGTTCTGCATCACCATCTCGTTTGTGGCTTGCACACCTGTCTGCCGATAATCTACTACCTTGGGCATACCCCTCGGTAGACTGCCGACCAGGTTTTGTCGATAGGGAACAAATTGAGGTGTTGGAGAACAAGGCCCCCTCTCTCTGACGTTGACCTCCATGGTGGCCCCGCGAAAGCCATTGTCAATCCCCGCGTGACCTTGCTAGTTGTTTTGGCTTCGACGTCGCTTCTTCGTATGCTTCACCGCTTCGGCAATGTGTGGTCATACCGGGTACATGACGAAGAGAGAGGAGGGGGAGAAACAAGTGGTCTAAGAAATTTGGCTGTGACGTGAGAGAGAAAAAGGATAAGGGGTATTATAGTCTATACATGCATCAACCAGCCAATAATTAGTTGGATCTCTCGATAAGAGTAGAGGAGCGAGATGTTGCACGTAAGAAATTTAAAGTTATGTAGTACATACCTTAGACCTGAATTTAACGACAAAAGCTTTTTAATTCCCATTCTATTACCAACTGAATTATTGGTTCAATGGTTAGCCTTTCTCAACCTAAGAGGTAGGCCTCAGGTTTGAAATGTGTATCCGAATAAATGAGCAAGCCTAGAACAACCACTTGAGCACTCAAACAAACAAAGAGGCTACTTTAGTCTAGCTAAACTAGTGAAGCAACTAAACTAGCGATTTCTACCAACTATAACTACATACAAAAGAAAATAACTAGGATGTAAAAGCACAAGCAAATAACAAGGATGAAAAATCATTAGTATCTCACAAGCTTGATTCGAATCCCCACACAGTCACCATGCGGTGCTCGACAATCTCAATCAACTCCAACTTGGCTAGATGACAACAATTACACCAATAGGTACATGTCGTGGTGTCATACTGAGCGTGCCACATCATAACCAGCAACTTGATATATATAGTCTCGTGCTATCGAGTGTCGTGTCATATGCCACCGAGTGTTCAATTTGACTAGGTCCAAATGATTAGATATTACCTTCTACACAAAACCTCTAAAATATAATTGACTAATGTTTTGTTACACAAACTATAACAAAGTGATAATTGTCAAACAATCACGCTACATGCATTAATTTTTTTGTCAACTAAAAACCTAACACGTAAAAATGTAAATTCTAGCATAAGAAATACACATAATATATCTTGAAAAGTTCTATTTCATCGATAAAATAATTATACCAAGCGCATACATGTATCTCATCATATATTTTTTGTTTTTCAGAGGGAAAAGATGGTTAATGATGTCATCACGTTTTTCGACACTGGATCCAGCCCGTGTGAGAGTGGCGCCAAAGCCATATGAATTAGGAATTAGGATTTGGGAGGGAAGCAGGCAGCATAAATTTGTGCAATGCGGCAAGAGAAAGAGATAATCAGATCTAGCGGCAAGGGAAAGAGGTTATCTCACCGCCCAATCCTCCAAATCATGATGTCGCACTCCAATCCGTTGTCCACCCCCAACCACTCACCTTCCTCCCTGGCTTCTCTACCTCTCTAGCGATGCTCCCTTCGTCTCCGGCAGACATGGCGGCGGCAACAATGGTTAGCTCGGCGGGCTCCCTGCTGGTGAAGCTACAAGAGCCAGCGGCGGCCCCTCCGCACGTCGGCACGGTGGGGAGTGGCACTGCCCGGTTACGTCGGCCACCTGGGAGTCCCTACGATGCTTAAAGGGGGAGATGCTCACCTACAAAGCGACGCACGACGATGGGCGGTGGTTCGAAGACCTAAGATGGAGTAGGGTGGCTCCTCCACGGCAGCGGCAACCTGCAAGGGGTAGCCCCGCTGTTTCGGTGAGCTACGGTCATGGAAAACCGAACAAGGTGGCCTACGAGCATCGGTGACTTACCACGAACATGGCCAGAGAGGTGGCTTTGTCTGATCCTGCCCGAAACAAGCTGGCCACGTGCGCCCGAGGGGGCAAGGCAGCGCTCTGCGGTGGCGTGAGCGCGTCAACAAGCGCCAAGGGGCAGCAGGGGGTTCAGGGCCAGGTGTAGGGTGGAGTAGGGGTCACGACAAGACTATTGGTGTGTTTAGTTAGGCTTGAGACGAATAGCTCGGACTACCACGACGGTCACGGCCCAGTTCGGCCTTAAGAGCGAGGCAGAACGATGGCTCCAAAATTGGAGCACAGTGAGGCAGCGCTCAGGAGGAGGTAGGGTCGATCGGTAGGGCCACACGATGACGGAGCCGAGAACACAAAGAATAGGATGGTGGTGCGCTCTCTCCTTACCAACGCACAAAGCGCGGCCCCTCCCCACCGGCCATGGCGGACAAAGGGAGAGTGGAGGGGCTGGGTCAGCTCTGGGGTCACTTCTGTGGTGAGGTGGGGTCGACGTGGATGGGAAACATGCACTGGAACCACGCCAAGGTGCACACGAATAGGGCGGCGATGGCATGACGTGAGCGAGCAGCCCCTGACTGCCCGCAGCGGCGCTGGGACCGGCATGGACACGACTGCCACCAACCATGGGCAGCAAACCTGCCACCGCGCACCACGCGGAGGGGGTAGTGGGGCGGGGAGGGCAACTCACACGTGAAGTCAGCAGCAACAGCGGCCAGAACAGGTGGTACGACTGACCACACCTGACACCGCGTGAGTAGAGCAGGGCCCAATGCGGTGTGCGGGGCGGCCACGAGCGGTGACCACACGCACCCAGCGAGCGAGCCCAATAACGTGCCTTGCACGAAAATTAAAGCTTCAAAAACGCCTAACCGGTGACATCCAACTTCAAACCAACCTCACCCAACTCGAGACGACCTAAGAGGCTACCAACCCGGGCTAACACATAGCAACACTTCTTTACCCAAATCCACAAACGAAGGTGCTCAACACGGCAATGTCAAGCTGTTCTAGACTTGAAGTTTTTCCAAGTGTTTTACGTTGGAAAGAAAACCGAGTTGCATTTCCAAGGTATGGAAATGTTAGCTATCGATTGCCAAACTCGACCATGAACGTTGCACTACCCTCTACACACTTTGCACTTCACATTTTGTTTAGGTGCCACATATAACTTCTATAGAATTTTTGCCCACGAAAATTGATTTTTCAACCTTAACTGATAATTGAGGGCTAACACGGCAACTTCCAATTAACAATTTTATTAGCTACTTAGGGTTACTAACATGGTTCTATGAACTTTGACACATGCTAAAACACATAAGTAAGATGTTCATGACATGTTTTTGGTGTGTTGTTACGCGCGGTAACACCAAGGGTGTTACAGCTCTATCCCCCTAAAAGAAAATCTCGACCCGAGATTTGGAAAACAACTTTCACATAACCATTACCTTAAGGGGCTAGGCAAAAGATGGGGATAGTGCTTCAAAATATAGGTCTCCAGTTCCCACGTTGCTTCATCTTCCGAATGATGTTGCCACTGGACCTTGTAAAATTTCACCACATTGTTCCTGATCACTCTCTCTTTTTCATCCGAGATTTTTACTGGATGTTCTTCATAAGAAAGGTCCGGTTGAAGGGGGAGTCCTTCAATTTCTACTGCTTCAGTGGGAACCCACAAACACTTTTTCAACTATGACACATGGAAAACATTGTGGACAGCTGACAAAATATCAGGGAGCTAGATGATATAAGCCACTGGACCAAACCGGGCCAAAATCTTGTAGGGCCCAACATAGCGTGGAGCCAATTTTCTGCGGACCTCGAAACATTGCACACCTTTCATGGGAGACACTTTAAGATATACATAATCACCAACTTGAAATTGCAAAGGCCTCCTTCGCTTATCTGCATAGGTTTGCTGCCGATTCTGAGCGGCCTTTAAGTGACTCCGAATAATCCCAACCTTCTCTCTTGCTTCAAGAATAAAGTCAGGCCCGAAATAACCATGGTCTCCCACTTCAACCCAGTTGAGAGGGGTCCTGCATCTCTTGCCGTAAAGGGACTCAAATGGTGCTATCTGAATGCTTTCTTGATAACTATTATTGTAAGAAAACTCAGCCAATTTCAAACACTCGTCCCACTTCTCAGGAAAAGAGATGACACAAGCTCTCAATATATCTTTGACTACTTGATTTACTCTTTCCATCTGACCGTCGGTCTGGGGATGATAAGCTAAACTTCTAAGAAGACTAGTAGCAAGGCATTCTTGGAGTTGCGTCCAAAAATGTGACATGAAAACTGCTCCGCGATCTGAAACAATAGTAAGTGGAACTCCATGGAGAGTCATAATGCGATCAAAATACAGCTTGGCATACTGCGAGGTTGTATACCTAGTACCCACTAGAAGAAAATGAGCAGTCTTTGTGAGACGATCCACAATGACCCAAATAGAAACACGTCCCTTGGCTGTGCGGGGTAATCCGGTAATAAAATTCATGAAAATATCCTCCCATTTCTAGACCGGAATAGGCAAAGGCTGTAGAAAACCCGGCTTTCGCAGATGGTCTGCCTTAACTCTTCCACAAATATCACATTCAGCAATATACCTGGTGATATCCTACTTCATGTTTGACCACCAATACAACTGGCGCAAATCATGGTACATTTTGTTACTCCTCGGGTGAATAGATAACTTGGATTGGTGAGCTTCATCCAGAATCTTCCTTCTAAGCTCATCATGACCAGGAACCACTAGCCGGTTCTTGTACTTTACCACACCTTGCTCATCAATGTTGAAGTGCTCATCACGCCCTTCAGCCATCAACTTTTTGATATGGGGAATCTCCAAGTCATCATATCTTTGCTCAACAATAATTTGCTCGAGTAACTCCGAGACTAGAGCAATCTGTGCTAATACCACAAAGTGAGAGAGAGGCAAGGGCTCTTCATCAGACACATGTGATTTCTAGCTCAGGGCATCAACCACCATATTAGCCTTTCCCGGATGATAATGGACCTCTAAGTTGTAATCCTTGATCATCTCAAGCCATCTCCTTTGCCTCAGATTCAACTCAGGTTGAGTGAAAATATATCTAAGGCTCTTATGATCTGTAAAAATATGCACTTTATTCCCCAATAGGTAATGTCTCCAAATTTTTAGAGCGTGCACCACCACAGCTAGCTCTCAATCATGGGTGGGGTAATTCACCTTGTGTTTCATCAGTTGGTGCGAAGCATACGCTATCACACGCCCATCCTGCATAAGCACGCAACCAAGGCCAGTCCTGGAGGCATCACAATAAACATCAAATGACTTCTCAATGTTCGGTTGAGCAAGAACATGAGCAGAGGTAAGAAACTTCTTCAACGCTTGAAAAGCTTCTTCACAGGCCAGACTCCATACAAACTTTGCATCCTTCTGAAGCAGCTTGGTCATTGGGTGGGCTATTTTGGAGAAATCCGGAATAAAACGCTGATAGTACCCAGCAAGACCCAGAAACTGATGGATCTGATGCACTGATGTAGGAGACTTCCAAGTCAACACATCCTGTACCTTTCTAGGATCTACAAACACACCCTCAGGGGTCAGAACATATCCCAAGAACTGCACTCAATCCAACCAAAACTCACTACTAGATTTCGACCCTATTGCCACTTGACGTCATTTGCATCACCATAAATTGTGTTGTATAGGGGTACATTTTGCAACAATTGTCCAAAAATGTGGCAATAGGGGGACTGTGTCGCCACAAAAAAGTGCATTGCAATTTTTACGTTCGGCGTTGCAAGACATGAGGCCTATAGCAACCCTTTTTTGAAAAGTGTTGCTATTGGTTAATAATATTGCTATGATAACACTTAGTTGCATTAGTATTGATTGGCGTTGTAAATGTCTGGTGCTCTTGCAACCAAATAGAATATTGTTGCTATTGCTTGAAATTATTGCCACAATATTGTTGGGTTGTAATATTTCTCACGACCATTGCAATAGGTAGACCGTGTATTGCAACTAAATTTCTAAGGCGATGCAATAGTTTGTTGCTATTGCCACAATTTTGTTTGGTTGTAATATTTATGGTGACCATTGCAATAGGTAAACCGTGTATTGCAACTAAATTTCTAAGGCGATGCAATAGTATGTTGTTATTGCCACAATTTTGTTTGGTTGTAATATTTCTCACAACCATTGCAATAGTTAGATGTTTATTGCAACTAAATATCTAAAGTGATGCAATAGTATGTTGCTATTGCCACATGTGTGTTTGGTTGCTATAATTTCTAGTGTCGTTGTAATATGCTGTTGTAGGAGGTATTTCATGGGCTTTTAGTATAGCAAAAGGGCCCAAGACTACAAATGAATCAACTCGTACCGATAACATACATGATCCTCTATTGCTATTGTCGCCCCCAACTCAGTTGGTGCCCTAGCAGGGAACGTGGAAACGCCTGCGCACATGACACCCATCATCTGCAGCAAAGGCTCTCCAGCGAGAAGCTAACGTAGCATCATCACTGGTGTCAGGTGTGGCTCTTGTCGACGTGCGCTATGAGTATGTAGCAGGTGCAAGTCACCAGCTGTTTGATACTTTTGATCATGTCTTTACAGTTTGATCCGCAATTGATATTTGCTTCTTTTGCTAATCTACACTATAAGAGAGATAGCCTTGTACAATGTTGTATTTATGTCATACTGAAAATTATGTCATGCTTCACAAACCATTGACCATGGATGTCTATGCAAGTGCCACGTAGGATAACAAAACGTTGTGAAATATTGTCATATGACATGGCAATATAATATATTGTAACCCACTATACATATTGCAGCCCACAAAATCAATTTACAACCAGTAAGCAAATTGGAAATGGTCACATTCATTACATTACTTGGCAAATCAGATTCATTCATATTATATGTCAAAATAATTGTTACATGTCATAAATCTCACATGTCCAAGTCATTACCACAGGTCCAACCAAGTTGCAAAATAAGCAGCCACATATCCAAGTCATTAAAAAAAATAGGCACATCCAATCCATTTCGCATGTTTATGTCGTCTCTCATCTGTACATCCACGGACGGTTCTGTAGCAGCATTAGTTTGATTAGTTGGTACAATCAATCCAGTGTAGGGTCCACATGGGTGTAAGGTCCAAATAGGCTAGAGGGGGGTGAATAGCCTAATTAAAACTTCTACAAGAATTACTTAACCACGAGTTAGTACGAAAGGTGGCGAAGCAAAAGCACTAGCTCTAACTAATTAAGCAAGCCACCTACACAAGTCTAGTACAAGGCTATTCACTAAACACAACAACAACTAAAAGCAAGAAACGAGAAGTAATACGAGAGAAGAGCTTCGAGTGATTATACCACCGTGAAGAGAAGAGAAATACCAATCAATCAATCATACAAGAGAAATCCTCGGGAAGAGAATGACACAAGAATTTATCCCGAGGTTCACTTGCTTCCCGGCAAGCTACTCCCCGTTGTGGCGATACACCCACTTGTCGGTTCGTGAGCTAATCGACTATCAAGAGTCGAGCCCTCGGCGGGCGCCGCACAACCGCACACAAGATAGGGATCCTCCAAGCCACGAGCTCCACTAGAGTATCCAATTTGCGAACTCCCGCGGGGAAGGATCAAGAACCCCTTACAACACTTGGTGAAGGCTCCAACAATCTCCAATTGCGAGCTCAATCACCTCCGCTGCTCCAAGCCGTCTACCGTGTCGGGAAACATGGAAGAGTAACAAGAAATCTGCAGCAACTCGAAGATCAAGTGCCTCTAGAATGCAACTCTCAAGCAATGCACTTGAATCTCACTCAATCTCACTCAAGATGTGCAACTATGCAAAGAGATGAGTGGAGGGGTTGTTCTCTAGCTCAAAGTATGTCTCTAGTTCTCAAAATGTGCAAGAGATGCCCTCAAACCCCGGCCAACGTCTATTTATAACGAAGGGGTACGCAGCTAGCCGTTACAGACGACGTAGCGAAAAACGCACTGACCGGACGCTCCGGTCAGGGTGACCGGACGCGTCCGGTCACTACACGACAGCAAGAAACAGTGCGTGTCAGAACTAGCTGTTGCCGTGACCGGACGTGTAACACTTCAAGTGTTTAGTCCTTAATTGCATTTGCATTTGCATAAGCATAAGCATGCATCATTCATGTTTGTTATTTTATGTGATGCAACACATGTGATTATTCTAGGGTTTGTTTGATTTATTTCATGAAGTATTTGATAGTTGGTGTAACAAAAAGGTAAGGTAGCCAATCATGACCTACAACACCTTAGTTATACTTAGGGTAACATTTGGAACAAGGTCCATGTTGACCAAAATTACAAATTTGCCCTCCAAGAGAAGTTTGACCACCATTTGACCCTAGAAGGCTCTAGTTTGACCAATTAAAAAGTCTAATTTAGAGACCTTGCATGGAAGAGCACCCTTAAGTAAAGTTGTAGAGAATTTCATGAGGAACAAAAGTTCTAATATGGCCATCTCATGAAAATGACCAGAGCATGCTCAAAAATGGCCCACAAGTCAGCTTGAGTGGTGATCAACACTTAGAAAAATTCTAAGTCTGGAAATTGGACTTTTCAGTTTCACTGTACCTCACTTTAGCAACTTGTAACTCACAAACTAGGCCAAACCAGTCCTAGAGCCAATTGATAAAGTTGTTGTCCACACATAGCTCTATAACATTGTCAATATCACCATCACCTGGTCCTCAATAGTTTAGGAGATTTTGTGTCGTGAAAATAGGGTTTCAGTTGGCTTAGTGACTGAAACTGGGTTTCAGTTTCTAAGTGCACCACTTTGGAGCTCTGTAGTTTCAAATCCAGGCTGAACCAGCCCAAACTCCAATTGACAAACTTGTTGCCCTCACATAGCTCTACAAATTTGATGTTGTCATCTTGGACCAAATCGAGCTGTGTTTGAAGATAATCAGCGTCAAACTTGCACTGACAGTCACCGTTCGGCCTCATCGGTCAGTCGACATCGCCATTCAGTCGGACAGCTGACCACGCCGTGGCGCTCGGGCAGAGCCCGGTGGCCGCGTGGCGCTCGCGCCCTGCCATCGCCTCCACGTCGCAAGCACACGCGCGGTCGTGAAGTCGGGGCCGACACCTCCACCCCCACACTCGCGCTCACTCTTCTCTCCTTCACTCTCGCTCTGGCCGGGTTCACCGAGGCGGAAAACGGAGGCGCCATTGCCGCCGCAGCCCGCCCCGTGCTTGTGCAAGCTCACCGTCGCACCACCGTCCTCCAAATCCCGTCCACCGCTCCACCAGCATCCCCTCCACCTCCTCCAACCGTTGCTTGACCGGATTGTGTAGAGGTGAGGGCGAATTTCGGTTTCCGCCACCGTGAGTCCTCGCCGGCGCACTGTCCGCGCGGCGGCTCACCGTGGCCAGCTCCCTACGGTCATCCTCCATTCTCACTAGTACATGTTTTGGGTTCCGGGTCGGGTAGAGAAGCCTAGGTGATGACGTTACCAGATGGGATGGCCGGTACACGTCGGAACACCGTCGTGCGCCGCCGCGCCATGGCCACCGGTGCGGTGCTCACGCGGCCAGCGGCACTCGCTCCACCTCCGTCCTTTTCCGTGGCATGGAGAGGTCCGCCATGTCCTCAGGAAGCCGTAGCACACCTCACTTAGGTCCCTGACCCCCGGAGCTCGCCGGACCACCACCGGGTGCCGCCTCCGAGCCGCGGTCGCCATGGCTGTCGTAGCTAGGGTGGGATAGGTTCAGCAAATCTAGGTTTGGTCGATGCGGGAAGTCGCGGGGAAGCCGTTGGTGCTCCTTTCGTCGCCGGAGGCGCCGTCGTCGGCGAGCTTGAGCTCGCCGGAGTCGCGGTCGTCTTCCCCCTTTCGCTCTCTCTCTCTGGCCTGCGGGCCCGCACTGTCAGCGCTGCGCGCGTGGGCGGGCGCCGAGGCAGGCCGCGCGCTGGCTGGGCCGCGCTAGCAAGCCGGGCCGGCCCAGTGTCAAATGGGATTTATTTCATTTCTTTATTTTGTCACAGTTTTAAGTAAGATTTGGAAAAATGAAGATCTAGGGTTTTACTTGCCCAAAAATTATGAGATAAATTTTGTTAGGATCTACATGATGTGTAGTATTTTAGAAAAATATGGATCTAGCATGAGATGTTTAAATTCTGTAAGAATTTAATAGATCCTTTAAATGTGTTTTGGAATGCATGCAAATTTGTTAAATTTATAACTTGAGCTGTAGTGTTCCATAAATCATGAAAATTGGTGGGTAGGTTACTCTATGCTATCCCTAGCTCTGGTAAAAATTTGGGCATCAGTGCTTAAGTACTTTTCAAGTTATTATGCTATCTTGTTATTCTAGGAAATATTTAAATGAATTTTTGTAATTTTTCTACATGTGCAATGTTCATATAACTTTTTGGAGAATGTCTTGGTACCCTAGACTGTCCAAGAAAATTAAGAAATCTGTTGTTTGACACTTTTTACTATGCTTTGTTATTTATACAAAAATCAGCCTTTTTGGCTTGGGAATTTTGTGTAGGAAGTTCCTGTGAATAAATTGAGTTCAAAATTTTACAGTAGTCTCTTTGTGGGTCAAAGAGTCCCCTGTAATTTTTGTAGAATTTTAGGAGCAGTTTACATATATGTTTAAAATTCCACCTAATTAATTAAGTAAAATAAGAAATGAGTATAAATAAATGTTCTAAGTAGTCACACCCTACTTTCTGGTGTTGTTATACCCCATGTGAACTTTTGGAAATCTTAGTTTGGTTTTAAGGGTCTTTGGCCACATCAATAAATGTTTAACCTTTGTAATTTTAGGTTTTCTGGACAGCTAGTAGTAATTCTAAATTTGGCTTTGATAAAATTGGTTGCTGGAAAACTTGTAAATACCAAAGTTGGAGTAAACTTGATGAACTAGCTTGTGTCAAAATTTGGAAGCATTTGGCTTAGTAGTTTGAGAGTTACTGTTGTTTAAAGTGGCAGTTCAAAATCTGCTACTCTCTGTTTTGAGAGGACAGATTCTGGAACTTGTGAAGTTTGACATGGAAAACTTAGGAGTTTGGAGTTGAGGTCTGAAAATGAATTGTAGTGCATTTCTTAGGCTTTCTAGATTGTCTTAGATCATATCTTTTGGAATTGTAAATCTCCAGTTGTGATAAAAACAAGTAGCTGCTGTCCAGAATGCTTACTGTGGTGTTTTGCTGATTGATATGGTGTAATATCCTAAGACATGCTACTTTTGTAATTGTTAGGTGTTAGAGCCTTAACGGAGGATGAGCAGCTTTATCTTAGGTTAAGTAGATTAGGTGAGTACTTCTCTACCGGAGAGGAAATTTGCACCTACCCTTTTGAAGTGATTTGAATAGAGCGTTAAATTGTTGTAATGCATTTCATTCCGAGCATATTGCATCTTTCATTATGCATTCATGGGATTTATTATGCACTCATGCAATAGGTGTACCGGAGGGGGTGACACTCCTCGAATTCGAACAAGCGATACCGGAGGAGGTGCTGAGACAACCGGAGGAATTAGCAGAAGAACCCAACGTCGGGGAAGCTCCGTCAGAAGATCTACCCGAGTGTCCGGACCACAGACCCACAACCTTTCTGAAAGGCAAGCCCCGGTGCATGCTGAACCCATCGTTTTATAAATATATCTTGAGTACTTTTAATTGTTTATTGCATTAAGTTCTAGGAGTTATATGAAAACACTTGCTGCATTGTACCTGTCCTTGTCCAGATATCGTACTTAAATCCTATATTAGGTTTAGGCACGTGTCGATGCTTAGCCCTGCTTAGTACGGTAGAAGTCGGATGATTTCCGGTCATCCGCGAGATATAGGACTGGGTCGCGAGTGGCTTATGGCTATCATGATGGAACCATGCTTTAAAATGAAGTTGAGACCGGGCGGGAGTTCGATGGTACAGCCGCAAGACACTTCACGTCTTGGGTGTGGAGCCATGCCCGTCTGAGTCGTTTAAGGACCGATTCGCTGTACGTCCTTGAGTCATGTTGAACGCAGTCTAACACTTAGTTGGCCGGATAAGTCGTTCTGACCGCGAAGCCGAGTAATGTGGTTCAGGCCGGGAATCGAATGGTAGGTTGCTTCTTGGAGGAGAGAAAGGATGTGCTTGGGGACATTGGCGTGAGACCAAGGGGGGGTTAGAGTCCCTATCACCTGGCAGAGTGTCACCCTTGGGGTCGCGACATTATTCGGACCCGCGATTCCTGAATCATATGAAACGGTGGCCTGTGCGACCCTGGCAGGGGTCTGCACGGTGAGTGTTAGAAATACCCCTCCAGCTGGATAGGAATTCGATTCGAATCGCCGTCGCTCCCGGTTAGTGAGCACTTGACTTGAGCAGCGGCAACGTAGATCTCATTAAATGAACTGGTGGTTAAGGGAATGATACAATGTTGCCACAATTCATACCTGCTCTGGATATAATGATGATAATTGTTTGATTATAATCAAGTGCATGTTTAGTACAGGTGCTAAGATAGACGATAGGTAAATGCTAAAAATAAACTGCTAGTACAGGCTACAAGAGTTTAAATTACTTATGCCTTTATGCAAAATGTTATGTCAGCTAGCCTCTTGTGTAAGCCTTGCATAATCCTTGGTGTCATCTTATTTCTGGTTTTCGACGGGTAAGTCTAGCTGAGTACATTCCAGTACTCAGGGTTTATTCCCTCCTGTTGCAGATGACATGCTTTATCAGGGATTCTGCAAGACGTGTCTCCACCCTGCGGGTGATGATGACTAGATCACAAGGGCGTGATCGTCTTTATGTACTTTCCTCATGCTTTTGCAGGATGTCGATCATCCAGACTGGCAGTATTTAATTAACTAGTGTGTGTGTTATGCTTCCGCTACTTTCAAACTTGGTTTGTAATAATTGCTACTCCGTGGTGTAAACTTATTTCAGAACTACTTGTGAAATGTATCGTATGATGTTGTATGTTGAATGATGCGATCCTGGTTGTAAGCAGTTTGGTTTGAGATCCTTCGTGATTTCGATTGACTATCGGGATTATATGGGCTCAAGTTTGAAAATTTGAGCGCTTCGGTGCTTGTTTTCGTACTTGTGCTCTTATAATTTGGTCGGTTCTGTTACAGGACGCGCAGAACCGATTGACCGGACGCGACAGTGCCCGCGTCCGGTCGTATTCCAGTATGCTCCCGTTGAGACCGGACGCGTCCGATCGCACGTGACCGGACGCGCCGCGCGTCCGATCGTTACTCCGCTTCGCTCTACCTTCTGGACGCCTGACCGGACGCTCCGGTTACGTGAGGGACCGGACGCGCCGGTCGCGCGCTCTGATTCGCTCAGGAGAACTGACCGGACGCGCTGTTGAACTGACCGGACGCCAGAGTGCCAGCGTCCGATTAGAGTCCAGTAAGCTCCCTGGATGACCGGACGCGTCCGGTCATCAGTGACCGGACGCGCTGCGCGTCCGATCATCAAACTGAAAACCGCGCAGACGCTGAACCCTGACCGGACGCGTCCGGTCATACAGAGACCGCGTCCGGTCCAGCGTCCGGTCATCTCTATGACCTCCGTTCGCCTTCGTTTCTTTTCCGACTTCCGGCGCAATAGAAAATAGGCATTTCACTTCTCCAAAAAGCGCCGAATCCCGCCTCGCAAGCTCGGCGGGAGGGAGAGAGGAGCCCAAACCCCTTTCTACCGCCTGAACTCCACCGCCTTTGCAAATGTGCTAACACCACCAAGTGTACACCACCATGTGCATGTGTGTTAGCATTTCACAATCATTTCTCAAGGCGTTATGTTAGCTTTTTACTAGATCCTAATGCATATGCTCAAGACATTGATCTAGTGGCACTTGATTTCCGAGCTAACCGTGATTGCCCCTCTTGATAGTCGGCCATGTATCCTAAACCCGATCAATCACTTCTCTACTCATCTTAGACCGGCAAAAGGAAAACCCTATGGTTATACCTTTGCCTTGAGCTCTTAGATCCTTCTCCACTTGATCATCATGTCCTTCCTTTTATGTGCATCTTCACCATGATCATCATTTCATGTCCATGCACCATCTCTTTGTGATCTTGTGGCCACCACTCCTTGCCACATACACCTTCATCACATGTGTTGCTTATGCCTAACTCAAAACACTTAACACATGGCATTAGCAACTTGGTGTCATTAATTACCAAAACCAAACTTGGGCTTTCAATCTCCCCCTTTTTGGTAATTGACGACAACCATCACAAAGATATGAAATGAAAACAATTTTTAATTTCAATAGTATTAGCTCCCCCTATATGTGCTTACATGAGTTTGGTTCAATTGTGCACATATGTATGGATTTGAATTTTGGGAGAGTTACTACTATCAAATTGATGCTAAGGTATATAGAATGGACCTTTGAAGCGTGATACCAATCGGAGTTGCCTTTATATACCACCCTTAGCATCGATGTAGCTAGACACCACTTGTAATACATCACTTGTAAAGATCTCAAACACTAAAGTACCCCGTGAGATCAACATTATAAGCAAAGGTGTCTAGATACCTCTTGTAAAGCTATTCTTAACAAATCATCATTTAAGTTCTATTTCTAGCAATCGCCATACAATCATGAATATGAATTTAAGCTTTGCAATGCAACAATTTATCATGTTAATGCACATACAAGTGCAACAAGTAATCCATGAGCTTGCTCCCCCTACTTGTGTGCTCAAATTTAATTGATCCCTTGATTTCTCTCCCTTTGTAACTTTTCTCTCCCCTGTGACTTTTCTCTCCCCCTTATTATATCTTATTCCCTCTTTGCAATATCTTTGTGACTTTTCTCTCCCCCTTTGTCAACAATCACCAAAAAGGTGCCAATTTTAGTGAGAGATAAGTCAATCAATTATGAGGGAGTCCAAATTATGGTTCAATCTAGATTACTTGCCTAGAATATGTAATTCGGTTTGATCCAAGGACAAGCTTTTTCACACCTCATAAAGTATAAGGGTTATCTTGACCATGTTGAATTACACATCATGAGCTTATTTTCTAGATTCAACACTAGGTTTGCAAGCCCACAAACATGTCATATGCTACCACTAGATCAATCAAACATAGAAGCAATAGTGGTATCATATATACATCAAAATTATTTGATTTTCATGAATGAGCCTATTTGTCATGCAAATATGTCTATATGTTCTAAACATGTCCTTAGCAAAGTATGAATGATATGCCAAACAACTTTACCTTGCTATGTTGGAGGAGAGGCATGTCATATAAGAATGTGGGGGTGCACTCATTTCAAGTTGGAGAAGTCAAGTATGTTCAATTCATTCTTCAACTTGTAAAATCTATTTTCATCAAGTGACTTTGTAAAGATGTCGGCTAGTTGATCTTCGGTGCCAATGCTCTCAATGCTAATATCACCCTTTTGATGATGGTCTCTTATGAAGTGATGCCTTATGTCAATGTGCTTGGTTCTTGAATGTTGAACCGGATTTTGTGTCATCTTGATAGCACTTTCATTATCACAAAACAAAGGCACATTCTTGAATTTAATTCCAAAGTCATTCAAAGTGGCCTTCATCCAAAGCAATTGTGCACAACAACTACCGGCACTAATGTATTCGGCCTCGGCGGTAGATAGTGCAACACTATTTTGTTTCTTTGATGACCATGAAACAAGAGACCTTCCAAGCAATTGACAAGTGCCACTTGTGCTCATTCTATCAATCTTGCATCCACCATAGTCGGAGTCCGAATATCCAATCAACTCAAAATTAGACCCCTTGGGATACCATAATCCAACATCATGAGTGCCCTTTAGATATCTCAATATCCTCTTGGTTGCTTTCAAGTGACTTTCTCTAGGTGAAGCTTGATATCTTGCACACTTGCATACACTAAACATCACATCCGGCCTAGAAGCGGTGACATAGAGCAAACTTCCAATCATGGACCGGTATTGCTTTTGATCTACCATATTTCCACTATTATCAATACCCAATTGATCATTAGAGCCCATTGGTGTGCTCATTGGCTTAGCATCTTGCAATCCAAACTTCTTGATCATGTCCTTGATGTACTTGCCTTGACTTACAAAAGTGCCATTCTTCATTTGCTTGATTTGAAGTCCAAGGAAGTAACTAAGCTCTCCAATCATAGACATCTCAAACTCATTAGCCATCATATTTCCAAAATCTTCACAAAAGTCTTGGTTAGTTGATCCAAAGATAATGTCATCCACATAGATTTGCAACACAAACAAGTCATTTCCAAGCTTCTTGGTGAAGAGAGTGGTGTCAACCTTTCCCATCTTGAACCCTTTAGAGAGGAGAAAGTCCCTCAACCTCTCATACCATGCTCTAGGTGCTTGCTTCAAACCATACAATGCCTTCTTTAGCTTGTAAACATGGTCAGGCTTCTTGTCATCTTCAAAACCGGGAGGTTGCTCAACATAAACTTCTTCATTGATGTAGCCATTTAGAAATGCACTCTTGACATCCATTTGATAGAGCTTGATGTTGTGTGCACAAGCATATGCTAATAAGATTCTAATTGCCTCCAATCTTGCAACCGGTGCATATGTCTCTCCAAAGTCAAGACCCTCAACTTGAGTGTATCCTTGTGCTACTAATCTTGCTTTGTTCCTTACAACCATGCCATCTTGATATTGCTTGTTTCTAAAGACCCACTTAGTACCAATCACATTGTAGTTCTTTGGCCTCTCAACAAGTTTCCAAACTTGATTTCTAGCAAAGTTGTTTAGTTCTTCATGCATGGCATTCACCCAATCGGAATCCTTCATTGCATCTTCTATCTTCTTTGGTTCTTCTAATGAGACAAATGAGTAATGCTCACAAAAGGATGCTAATCTTGATCTAGTTTGAACACCACTTTGAATTCCAACAATGATTTGGTCCAACGGATGATCTCTTGCAATGCTAGTAGGTTGGAGTATCGGGAGTTGATTGCTTTCACTTGTTTGACCTTGAACTTGCACTTCATCATGAGAACCACTAGAGCTTGCTTGATTTGTATTAATTTGCACACTTTGGTTGATCACATGAATATCATCATCATCAACTTGCATCGGCCTTATATCACCAATTTCCATGTTCTTCATTGCATTTGATAATTGATCTCCTCTCACATCATCAAGGTTTTGAGCTTCATTTTGAGACCCTTGGGTTTAATCAAACTCAACATCATGAACTTCTTCCAAGGTGCCATTTGTGAGATTCCAAACTCTATATGATTTGCTTGTGGTAGAATAACCAAGTAAGAACCCTTCATCATATTTCTTTTCAAACTTGCTCAATCTAGTGCCTTTCTTGAGAATATAGCATTTGCAACCAAACACTCTAAAGTATGCAATGTTGGGCTTTCTTCCATTCAATAGTTCATATGGTGTCTTTCCAAGCTTCCTATGGCAATAGAGACGGTTACTACAATAGCAAGCCGTATTGATAGCTTCACTCCAAAATGAATGACTCACATTGTATTCACTAAGCATTGATCTAGCCATATCAATCAAGGTTCTATTTTTCCTTTCAACTACACCATTGGATTGAGGAGTGTATGTTGGTGAGAATTGATGCCCAATACCATAATCATCACACAAATCTTCAATTCTTGTGTTCTTGAACTCACTACCATTGTCACTTCTAATCTTCTTGATGGTAGTCTCAAACTCATTTTGCACCCTCTTGACAAAAGACTTGAATAGATCATAAACATCACTCTTGTCATAGAGAAAGAGCACCCAAGTGTATCTAGTGTAGTCATCCACAATCACAAAACCATACTTGTTGCCACCAATGCTAGTGTATGTTGTTGGCCCAAACAAGTCCATGTGCAATAGCTCAAATGCTTTTGATGTGCTCATTTCACTTTTACTAGGATGTGAATTTCCAACTTGTTTGCCAGCTTGACAAGCACTACATAGTTTATCCTTTTCAAAAGTGACATCTTTCAATCCTCTAACTAAGTCATGCCTCAAAAGTTTGTTCAATTGTTTCATTCCAACATGACCAAGCCTTCTATGCCACAACCAACCCATACTAGATTTACTAAGCAAGCATGATGTCAATTGTGTCTCACTATCATTGAAGTCAACCAAGTATAAGCTACCATGTCTAAATCCTTTGAATATCAAGTTTGATCCATCAACACTTATGACTTCAACATCATCACTACCAAATATGCACTTGAAGCCAAGATCACAAAGTTGTGCCACCGATAAAAGATTGAAATCTAAGCTCTCAACTAGCAACACATTAGATATGCTCATGTCATTTGAGATAGCAATTTTACCAAGCCCCTTGACCTTGCCTTTCTTGTTGTTGCCAAAAGTGATAGCATCAAAACCACCATTTTGACTTGTATCAATTGAATTGAACATACAAGAGTCTCCGATCATATGTTGAGTGCACCCACTATCAAGCACCCAATGCCTTCCTCCGGCTTTGTAATTGACCTACAAGACAAGATCAATTCTTTTTAGGTACCCAAACTTGTTTGGGTCCTCCAAGGTTAGAGACTAAGCTCTTTGGTACCCAAATGGCTTTATTCTTTGAGCCCATCTATGGTGTACCAATAAACTTAGCATGAACACCATTTGTACCCTTGGTAAGCATATAGAAAGAATTAAACTTGATTGAGGATACATTTGCATTGGATTTCTTGTTCATGCAATGTTGCTCTATGTGACCAACTTGCTTACAACTTTTGCAATAGCTACCATTGTTCTTCACAAAACGAGTCTTGTGACGAGCAAAAGCGGCCTTGCCTTTCTTGGGGTTATAGCCCAATCCCTCTTTGTAGAGAGAAGCTCTTTGGCTACCCAAGCACATAAGCAAGCGGTCCTCACCACCATAAGCCTTAGCTAATGTGTGATTGAGCTCTTTTACCTCCTTCTTGAGATTTTCATTCTCAACTATAAGTGTGGAGTCACAAGTGAAACCATCACTACTAGATGAGGATGATGTAGATGAGCTACATGAAGGGTTAGTAGGAGCAACAATAATAGGCTTATGAAAAGTTTCATCAATTATATCACATGATATGCCTATGTTGCAAGTTTTAGCTTTCTCAACATTAGTTGGTATGTTTTCATATTTTTCAACTAGAGAGGAATGAGCTTCTTCTAGCTTAGTGTGAGACTTTTGAAGCTTCTTATGGTCTACCTTTAGACTCTCATAAGATGCCCTAAGCTCATCAAGTTCTTGCATAAGGTTTTTCTTTTCCTTAAGCAAGCCCTTGCACTCCTTTCTAGATTCTTTAAAATGTTGAGTGCAATCTTCTAGCATAGTGATTAGTTCATCTTTAGTGAATTCCTCTTCATCACTATCACTATCACTAGCATTATCATGATCACTCTCATCATTGGATGATACCTTAGCGGCCTTAGCCATGAAGCATGATGGAGTGTCGAAGAGGGAGACCTTCTTTTGGATGGCAATGCTAGCATGTCCCTTCTTCTTGCTCTTGTAGTCATCCTCATCATCACTTGAGGAATCATCACTATCCCATGTAGCAACATGAGAATCATTCTTCCTTTTATGAGAGCTCTCCTTCTTCTCTTGCTTCTTCTTTTGCTTCTTTCTCTCCTTCTTGATAGCATCTTCATCATCACTATCATAAGGACACTTTGCAATGAGATGGTCCTTGCTATGGCATCTAAAGCATCTCATGGTATGCTCATTCTTCTTGTAAGAGTTCTTCCTCCTTCTTGCACGAAAGCCCTTCTTCTTCATGAATTTGCCAAATTGTTTGACAAAGAGAGCCATCTTCTCATCAATGTCATCACTATCACAAGAGCTTGAGTCTTCATCACTTGATGATTCAATCTTGGATTTGCCCTTGGATGTGGTGGCTTTGAATGCCACACTCTTCTTCTTCTCATCATCCTTCTTCTCATTTTCCTTCTTCTTCTTCTTCTTTACCAACTCATCCTTCTCATCATCTTCTCTATATGAATCGTCGGTCATCACTTCTTGAAATATTTGTTGAGGAGTTGAATCCTTCAATGTAGTCCTTACTAGCACAGTGATCAATGTATCAAATCTCTTGGGTAGATTTCTCAAGAACTTCATAGAGAATTGATTGTCCTTGACCTCCTCACCAAGTGCCTTGAGCTCATTGACAATGACTTGCAACCTATGAAACATCTCCGGTACACTCTCATCATCTTGCATCTTGAAGCTTGAAAATTTTTCTTGCAAGATATATGCTTTGGCGGTCTTTGTGCCTTCGGTGCCCTCAAATGTTTCTTCTAGCTTGGCCCAAGCATCATGAGCAATCTCTACATTCTTCACTTGCTCAAATGTCTTGTCATCTAATGCCTCATGAAGAGCACTAATGGCAATGTCATTGCATTGGAGCTTCTTCTCTTCCACCGGTGTAGGTGCTTCCGGATTAGCAACCTCAAATTTTGTTTCGGTGACCTTCCACACTTCTCTATTGATTGACTTTAGGTGTGCGGTCATCTTAACCTTCCAATATGCATAATTTATGCCATCAAAGTGAGGTGCCTTCTTGGTGTTGTTGATGTGCAAGCTTAATTGAGCCATTTCTTTTTCACCGTAGGTTGTTAAGCCTCAAATAAACGGTGCCTCGGCTTTGATACCACTTGTAAGGTCCAAATAGGCTAGAGGGGGGTGAATAGCCTAATTAAAACTTATACAAGAATTACTTAACCACGAGTTAGTACGAAAGGTGGCGAAGCAAAAGCACTAGCTCTAACTAATTAAGCAAGCCACCTACACAAGTCTAGTACAAGGCTATTCACTAAACACAACAACAACTAAAAGCTAGAAACGAGAAGTAATACGAGAGAAGAGCTTCGAGTGATTATACCGCCATGAAGAGAAGAGAAATACCAATCAATCAATCAATCATACAAGAGAAATCCTCGGGAAGAGAATGACACAAGAATTTATCCCGAGGTTCACTTGCTTCCCGGCAAGCTACTCCCCGTTGTGGCGATACACCCACTTATCGGTTCGTGAGCTAATCGACTATCAAGAGTCGAGCCCTCGGCGGGCGCCGCACAACCGCACACAAGATAGGGATCCTCCAAGCCACGAGCTCCACTAGAGTATCCAATTTGCGAACTCCCGCGGGGAAGGATCAAGAACCCCTTACAACACTTGGTGAAGGCTCCAACAATCTCCAATTGCGAGCTCAATCACCTCCGCTGCTCCAAGCCGTCTACCGTGTTGGGAAACACGGAAGAGTAACAAGAAATCCGCAGCAACTCGAAGATCAAGTGCCTCTAGAATGCAACTCTCAAGCAATGCACTTGAATCTCACTCAATCTCACTCAAGATGTGCAACTATGCAAAGAGATGAGTGGAGGGGTTGTTCTCTAGCTCAAAGTATGTCTCTAGTTCTCAAAATGTGCAAGAGATGCCCTCAAACCCCGGCCAACGTCTATTTATAACGAAGGGGTACGGAGCTAGCCGTTACAGACGACGCAGCGAAAAACGCACTGACCGGACGCTCCGGTCAGGGTGACCGGACGCGTCCGGTCACTACACGACAGCAAGAAACAGTGCGTGTCAGAACTAGCTGTTGCCATGACCGGACGCGCTGAACCGATTGACCGGACGCGACAGTGCCCGCGTCCGGTCGCATTCCAGTATGCTCCCGTTGAGACCGGACGCGTCCGATCGCACGTGACCAGACGCGCCGCGCGTCCGATCGTTACTCCGCTTCGCTCTACCTTTTGGACGCCTGACCGGACGCTCCGGTTACGTGAGGGACCGGACGCGCCGGTCGCGCGCTCTGATTCGCTCAGGAGAACTGACGGGACGCGCTGTTGAACTGACCGGACGCCACAGTGCCAGCGTCCGATTAGAGTCCAGTAAGCTCCCTGGATGACCGGACGCGTCCGATCATCAGTGACCGGACGCGCTGCGCGTCCGATCATCAAACTGAAAACCGCGCAGACGCTGAACACTGACCGGACGCGTCCGGTCATACAGAGACCGCGTCCGGTCCAGCGTCCGGTCATCTCTGTGACCTCCGTTCGCCTCCGTTTCTTTTCCGACTTCCGGCGCAATAGAAAATAGGCATTTCACTTCTCCAAAAAGCGCCGAATCCCGCCTCGCAAGCTCGGCGGGAGGGAGAGAGGAGCCCAAACCCCTTTCTACCGCCTGAACTCCACCGCCTTTGCAAATGTGCTAACACCACCAAGTGTACACCACCATGTGCATGTGTGTTAGCATTTCACAATAATTTCTCAAGGCGTTATGTTAGCTTTTTACTAGATCCTAATGCATATGCTCAAGACATTGATCTAGTGGCACTTGATTTCCGAGCTAACCGTGATTGCCCCTCTTGATAGTCGGCCATGTATCCTAAACCCGATCAATCACTTCTCTACTCATCTTAGACCGGCAAAAGGAAAACCCTATGGTTATACCTTTGCCTTGAGCTCTTAGATCCTTCTCCACTTGATCATCATGTCCTTCCTTTTATGTGCATCTTCACCATGATCATCATTTCATGTCCATGCACCATCTCTTTGTGATCTTGTGGCCACCACTCCTTGCCACATACACCTTCATCACATGTGTTGCTTATGCCTAACTCAAAACACTTAACACATGGCATTAGCAACTTGGTGTCATTAATTACCAAAACCAAACTTGGGCTTTCAATGGGCAGAAGTATGTGAACTCATTGCATCAAGGTGATTCGGAACCTTCAGTAGGAAAGCCTGATTTTCATTTTCAGCAAGATCGAAAGCAATTTGGTATGCAAGATGAGTATCATCCTGGCAAACGAACATAAGGTTATATTTCAAAAACAAAGGCAATCAACTAACCGAGAAACGGTCTTGTTTGGCAAAAGGAAAAAGAGGGCATACCTTGCTTCGAGAAATCAGCTTGTCTGATATATTTTGAGAAGACATTGTAGAATCCGAAAATACAGAAACAATGAGTTAGAACACAATATGGTTTTCGAATATTTTGTGCACAGTAGTTATGTGCCACTCACAAGCGGTTGAATAGATTGGCAGGATTTAGTCCCAATCATCATAGCATGCCTACCTCCAATTGATATTCGCGGTGACTAACATATTGCTCGCTCCAGTTTATCCAGTCTCCGGCACTCAAC
This sequence comes from Saccharum hybrid cultivar R570, assembly GCA_038087645.1. Classification (NCBI taxonomy): domain Eukaryota; kingdom Viridiplantae; phylum Streptophyta; class Magnoliopsida; order Poales; family Poaceae; genus Saccharum; species Saccharum hybrid cultivar. The sequence goes on from JAQSUU010000703.1 coordinate 10,640,651, forward strand.
AGACATACCCATGGCCTGTTGATATTTTCCATCAAGAATGCACCTAGAAGGCAACCATGCACGTGTGAGCTCAGAGCTGCATTTCTAACAAACCAAGAAACAATGGACCATGAGGAAACTATCATACTTGTCCAGCATCCTTTCCACAATAGCTTGCAGCCACTGTACATCGTTTTTTCTTCCCCAGTTGCCCTTGATTGGATGACAGCATATTCATCCAAAGCTTTTGCTGAAAAAAGAAACAGGGCAAAGGAGGTAATGTTTAACACAATACTTTTAGTGCTATCAACAATTAAGTGATCAAAATGCAGGCACCAGGCAGATTACCTAACAGTGTTTGAGCGTAATCAGAGTCATCAGAAACATCAAACAGGGGTCCAGCACCAAGTGCATACGACAGAGCACCATTTAGCTCGGCCAAGTAGAAAAACACCTTAGGGGCAACTAGTGCTAAAAGCTGCCTCTGGACAAACTCGTCTTTGTACAAACTCTCACTGCATGCAGCAGGAAACAAATTGTGAGAAATACAAGTACAAAGCAAACCACCCAAGTTTATATTGATTGTCAAAACTTTTTACAACCAATGACCAGTATAAAGAGAAAATATTTTGGCGCATGCACATCAATGACAGCAGCTATGAATAATCTTGGTATTCATATGGATCCTTCTAAAATGAATGAAAACTCCTACAAAATAAACACCAATTCTCATAGCATTTACTCGGTTCTACACTATAGCTGGATAGCTTCTATTGAACTGAGGAGCAACCAATAAGCTAAGGGCAGCTACCACATTAAACAGTATAAACACATGGATCAGTATTACTTTGTGACAGCATTTTAAAGAGGAAAGTTATCACATTTGATTCATATCCTATCATGACAACCACAATCTAAAAGATTGGGATTTGTTGTGTTAAACAAACTAGAACCTTGTGAGAAAGTTCAGTTTTTTCAGCAAACAGTATCTATGAATTGGAGGGTGTGAATCATATCATAAGTTCATAATAACAAGCTCTAAATATGTATTGATCCTTACACTGTATGGGATCCGGCTCCATCGGAGGCTTCTGTGCCTTAAGGATAGTGAATATTTACTTCCGTCATTGTGTTCCACATTGAGCTTTAGGATGCAGATTGTAGCAGGCATACCTCATGTAGTTCTGCACAGAAAGAATAATGACAGCTAATACTTAGGTAGTCCCTAAGATAGGTTTTTATGACCCAGTTTTCTTTTAGCTATTCAAACGTCTTTATCCATGTATTTCAGCTTGTCTTATCTTTCACACAAAATTAGGTTTATGATGTGTTCAGAGATAAATGTGCAGCCACGCACTGTGGTTTAGAGAGATGGGAGCTCAGCTGTCCAAGATTCACATGAATACCTCCTTGGTACTATGGAATCTATTTTCAGAATCATCTAATAAAAACACAATCTTGTCTTCAGATGCTACTTAATTGTTCCTTTGGTGCTTCCACATTTAGCATCCTGGCCTCGAGTTCATGGAAAAATAGAGCAAAAACATATACATTATAAAATTTAGTCATTGCTTTGTTTAGGTGTCTCCAAATACATATAAAGTGTAGGTTCAGGTCACAGATATCACAGATTAGATACAGATAAAAAAATTCAAGTGCCTCCACCATGGCCAGAAACAAGATCATACCCAGAATCTGCACACAGGCAAGAATAGCACTATAAAACAGTTGCAATTTCACAGACTAAATCAAATGCTGAAAACCTGAAGCTCTGCCAAGATGAACCATGAACAAGATTTGGGGCTACTTGCAGGCATCCCTACCAATCGAATTCATTTCACAGACTAAATCAACTACAAATCCATTTCACAGACTACTTGCAGGCATCTGTACACACTGAATCAATTACTTACCATGGAAGTCGGTAGTGCTGGGGAGGAAATCGGCAGCGGCATGGTGACAGTGGCGAGGAAGCCGGAGGCGGCAATGGCGAGGAGATCGGCATCTTGCGGCTGCGCTGGTTGCCCCCACGTCCTTTTACTCGTCTGCCGAGCCGCGCTACCCTGTGCTCTCCACCGGTGCTAGGTCTATGTCCAACGGTGGAACACACAGAGGAGCGAGATGGTCGGCTGCTCGGCTCTGCTCCACGGAGGGGAAAGGGGAAGACGGAGCAGGAAGATTGGCGGGGAGAATGGGGACGGAGGCTCCCTGATGCAAGGATGGGAAAGGAGAAGGGTGTTTTTGCATAGCTGCGGTCTACGGGAATAGTGAAGATTTAGTCGTGTAAATAGCAGTTAGTTCAGGGGCAAAATCGCATTTTCGTCGGCAGCGTCTGTGGTCTCCCCCGCCTGGGCTGCGTCCGTGCGTCGTGGGCCATTTCGCTTGGTTGGGCCGCAAGATCGGGCGCGCGCTGCGCGTGGCTGGGCCGCCTCGTGCGGGCCGAGCCGAGGGAATTGGTTTCCCTTTTTCCTTGTGATTTATGAATTGTTTCTAGAATTAATTTCGAGCCAACTTTGATGAAGTATAGCAGCTTGTGTAGATGTCCAAAAATCATGAAATCACTTTAGTTGAGTTCCTAAGTTCATGCTCTATCAGTTGGTAAATTCCATTCGTGCATTGCTGTGATGATGCTAGGTCGATTAAATCAATGCGTAAGGCAACGAATCTTAATGCAACCAATCTTGTACGAATTTTTGTGGAAAATCTAGGATAGCTCTAGCTCTGAAATTTTTTGCAGTAGCTTCATGATGTTATTAGAAGCTTGCTGTAATTTTCATAGCCTTCGAATAGCTTGTTTGATAGGGTAGCTAAGTTTCCCTAGTAGTGTTATGTAGTAAATCGGTAATCAAAATATGATGTGCATGTTAGTTGCTAGAGTTTGGGATACATCAGTCAACCTTTGTTTAGTAGAAATAATGGTAGCTTAGCATATTAGCCATTAGAGTTAGCTAAGTAGCTAGTAGTAGTAGTTGTTGTTGTAAGAGCTACTGTTGTCATCGTATTAAGTGTCGTATTATCATTGCATACATGTAGATCACGAGGAAGTCGAGTATGTGGCCGTGAAGGAGCAGGACTACGAGGAAGTCATTGAGGAGTATGAGGAGGAGATCTTCGTGCCGGAGGAGTTCCAGGAGCCGCCCGTGACTGACACCTTTGACTTTGCACCTGCTCAAGGCAAGCCTCGGTGCATAACCCTTATTTTGCAAATCTTTATATATTTAAATGTTGTGCATTTACGTTGCAAGAATTTTATGATATCTACATGCATATATATATCTACCCATGAGTCTTACTAGTACAGGATCATGTAGCTGCTTTGCTTAGGTCTATCGGTAGCGTGAGTAACCTGTCGTTACTCACAATAGATGGTTATTCATATTATTATTACATCCTGGATAAAATGATGGAAAGGAAATGGTGACCCGGTAGGGATGTGGTATGGGTATTGGTGGGTGTAGCAAGTTGTGTCCCGCGGCCACGGGGCATAACTGGGTTGCACTATTTCTCTGTCCGTGTCAATTAAGGACCGTTCGTTGCATGGACCCTGGTCAAGTCACAGATTTATTATCCCGAGCACATACTTGCTTATGGGAGCGGGAAGGCTTGTTACTCTCTTGTCATAGGCCTCGGCTCTTTCCGGACCGATTGATTGGAGGCGGCGATAGGTGGAGGTCTTAGCGCCGCATTGAGACCGGGCCTCAAGTGTGGGAGCTAGGAGTCCAAGTTTGGACGGGGACCTAGAAACCGTTGCAGTCGGCCTAATCTCCCGGACCGTCTACCAACACAGTAATAAAACCATTGTTCTTACACTATCCACACATGTTATATTTTATTATAGCCCATATGTTATATATCATTGCAAGCATATCATGTCATTTAATTCGATGCATTGTGCTCATGTCACACCATGCATCCAATTGGTGATGAAGCAATTGAGGAGGTCACCACCGAGGAGGTCTCTACCATAGAAGTGCCTGACGACCAGCAACCAGAATAGTCCCAAGGCAGGCACCTAAGCATTTCTAACCTTTTGTAGATTGCACCTACAGTTAAGTATATTGTTGACGGTAATTAACTATCATTTTAAACCATCAACATAAGAGGAATAAATGATAAAAAAGATCACCATAGTAGGTTTAGAGGTTTAAACTAACAAATTCCACGAGTTTTGGTGATTCTGTGTTTTTCAGGGGCTAAGCTGCATAATACAAAACTAATCTCCTTCCAAAGGAAGAAACCAATGCAGTCGGCCTAATCTCCACGTCACGGATGTAGATAGGGATTCTAGAAGACCTAAACCGACTCCATGAGGCGACACGAGCCAACCCGTCGCCAGGTGGGGCCGACCGGCCCTCCCCTGCGCTGCCTCGGCTCCTTCTCTTGCAAGCTACCTATACCGCCTCTAAGGATGCATCTAAACCCCATGCCAAGGTCGGTTTGATCCAAGGGCTGCGGTTCCATGCCTTGGGCTATATAAATAGCCTCCAGGATCTCCTCTCAAGGAATCAGTTGAAGAATTAGATCATCTATTCCTCATTTGTGAAGGCAAGGCCAGAAGTTAGGGTTTCCAGAGAGAAAGAGAGTTAGAGTTCTAGTTCAAGTTTAGAGTTTAGTCTAGATTGATTCAAGTAGAGGCAAGCAACTGCTTGGGATCAGGATCGTTCGTCGGAGACTTGGTAATTTCGTTGTAATCACCATTCGACTTTTATGCTACTTCAATATATTTCTATAATTCAACTTTATTCTGTTCTTGAGATTGTTCTTGTTCTACATCTTGATATGAATATGATTAGTAGATGGTTTATGAATATGTTCGTAGAAAGCTTGATCCAATTCTGGATAGGATTGAGTGGCTGGCATATTGTAGGCGTGGTGCTTAGATTATGCTTGTTTGCGAATGCACTCTATGCTCCGGGCCATGTGATAGATCGTGGGTGTGACATTCCTGTTGAGTCCTTTGTAGTCCACTCCTCGAGTATAGCACTTAGTAGAACATGGTTACAGGGAAGAGATCATTACTCTGTTCTTGACATTTCTCTTAGTAATGTTCCTTATTCATAGATGACATGTTGATTATATCATAGATGATTGTGTATAGCTAGATTGATTAATAGACTGATTGAATAAGAAATACTTATGATTTACATCTCTAAATTAATCTCCATGACTACTTGACTTGAATAATGTTAACTCCCTCTTCTCTCTGGAATACCATGATTATCATTTATTATTTATCTTATTTGTCTTACCCCTTTCATGACAAGTGATTAGTTATTTTGATATTTATTATTGAGTAAGTGCAAATGATTATCTCTACTGCCATTGTAACTATTTATATAGTCCCATTTCGATTTTCCTTTCCTTGATAAAATTATAAATAACGATATTTAGGAAAACTTGGGTGAAATGCTACAATGGGTGTATTTATCTGTCCGCTTGCAGATATATACTATAATATCTTTATTTAGTTAAATGGCATGAGTATAATACAATCACACTCTTGGTGTCATGTTGGGGATGACAACCTAACACGAGTGACGTTAAGAAGTGTCAACAAGCATTTCTAGCACCGTTGCTGGGGAGATGGAAAACTTCACTTTCCGACACGAGATGTCATAGGGATTTACTTTTCAAGGGAAGTACCTTTATGGCAATAAGAGATTAATCAATACCACTTACTCATAATAAAAATCACAACTAGTACCTCTATCTTGATAGGCTTACCCTTGTTTCATCTTTGTTCATATCTTATGCAGGGTAATACAGGTTCAGTTGTGACTTATCAATTTCTAATCCAAGAGTTAACCAAATCTAGAAGAAGATCAACACCAGTAGTGAAGCTATGGCTAATAAGACTTTACTTGAATGTTCAACTCCAAGTGCAAGGAACATTGGTACCGGACCAACACTCCAGAAGGACAACCTTGAATTCGAGCTCAAGCCAAGTCTAATCAACCTAGTGCAAGCTACTACATTTGGTGGAAAGGAAGAAGATGCCACTAAATATCTGCAGAATTTTCTAGAGATTGGAAGCACCATTATCATCAAGGACGTCGCCCAAGACATCATACTCCTTCGTCTCTTTCCATTCTCACTAGAAGGGAGAGCGAAGCAATGGTTCTACACCAACAAAGAAGACATCAACACATGGGATAGATGTTCAAAGGCCTTTCTGTCAAAGTTTTTCCCTATAGGCAAAACTCATGCCTTAAGAGGAAAGATTTACAATTTTCAGTAGCAAAAAAGAGAAACCATTTCAGAGGCATGGGAATATTTTCAAGAGAACATCTTGGAATGCCCACATCATGGAATGGAAGATTGGTTACTCATGCACAGATTCTACTATGGATTAACCCAAAGATCGCGTGAGCAACTAGATGCTACTGCTGGAGGTTCATTCATGTCACTCACTCTTGGAAAAGCAGAATATCTGATGGAGAAGATAGTAAAGAACCAGAGTTGGAAACAAGACAACACTCAACGCTGTCGCCAGATTGAAGAAGTTCCAGAAGAAGTGTGTGCACTATCAACAAAGATGGATACACTATTGAACTGGCTTGACCAAAGAGCCAATTTCAACAAAGATCGTCAAGCAATTCAGGATGCATTCGATGCTCAGACCAGATGTGAAGAGTACCTAGGAATGGAAATTCTAGAGAATCAAGAAGATGCAAACATCATCAACAACTCTTCCACGTTGCAAAAGCAAAGATAGAATCAAAAGCAACAGACTACATATCCAGCTAAGTACTCAGGCAATTTTAATAGTTTTTTCCAATTTAAGCTAACCCCTCTACGAAATTTAATTTTGGAACAAGCTAGAATTAATGATACTATTGTTAAGAAACTTGCTTCTAATGATAAAATTCTAGAGGATATAAATACTAAAATGGATGACTTTTTTTTCTGCTATAAAAGACCAACTTGATCATAATAAAAAGGTAGAAACTCAATTATCACGGCTAGCTGCTTCTTTTGCCACTAACAATGAGCAGGTCAAGGGTATAACCACCTGACATGGTAAAACCACTAAAGACTTACCTTATCTAGAAGGGGCACAGAGACAACCAGTACCAGTGATATCCACAGTGATAGAAGAAAAGGATGATGAAGTTGAAGAAGTTCAACCACAAGTGCAAGATTTCCAAGACACCAATATCTTACCATTCCCACGCAGAGATCGAAAACTCAAGATGGATGCACAATTCAGTAAGTTTGTTGAGATTATTCAAAAATTATATATCAATGTCCCTTTGTTAGATGCGTTGCAGGTTCCCACCTATGCAAAGTATGTTCGAGACATCCTACCACTGAAGTGATCAAGCTGACAGAAGAGTGTAGTGCGGCCATCCTCAACACATCAATCAAGAAGAAGGATCCAGGATGGCCCACTATCGACTGTTTAATTAGAGATCAACATTTTGACAATGCACTGTGCGACCTTAGAGCAAGGGCGATTTTCGATAAACTTCCACATGCAAAGCTCGATCCAACCTCGATGTGCCTGCACCTAGCGGACCAGTCACTCCGTTACCCTATGGGAATCACCGAGAATATTCCAGTCAAGATCAGAGAATTCTTCGTACTAGTCGACTTTATGGTTCTAAACATGCAACCTGACTCAAGAGTGTCACTCATTCTTGGGAGACCCTTTTTGAGTACTGCAAATGCCCACATCGACATCGGAATTGGAGAAGTCAAATTCAACATTGATGGACAAGAAGAGTGTTTTCCATTCATACCAAGACCTGAGTTAAGCTCCACTGCGAAGATGATAGATGAAGGAGTCACACAGTCACCACTCACAGGGATGACTATGACCCCCGAAGAATGAATCCAGCTGGAGTAGTCTGATTCGGTGGACTTAAAAATCCCGAACGATCACTGGGAGGTAACTCGGTATTTATCTGCATTTAATTTTTGCATAGCATATTTACTTATTCATGCATAGAAAAAATAATAAAAATCAATCTCATGGCATAAATATTAAAGCCCCATATAATTAATATTTACCGAGCGTGAAAACCTCTGGTAAATAATAATCACTGTGGTGGCAGAAAAATAAAAATACCATCATTAGAATTCTAATTTTTCATAGATACATAAAAGTAATTTTTCTTTGCATACTTGTGTGATCATATGATACAAATACGGGAGACATAAGGACCCATGGGACCCACCTCAATCACCTCACATCACTTCACTTTGCTCCACCACCTTCACTTTCCTCCATTATTTTTCAACCACCACATCATATGGAGCGTCGGCAGGTGAAGGCATCTCTTAATAACGAAGCAAGGAAGTTAGAGAGGGAAGGGATGGATGAGTGGGCCCCACATGGGGCCGGTCGGCCCCACCACCAGGCCGGCCAGTCTCCCTCTCTCGCGCCTATAAAAGGCTGCTTCTCCCTCTACTCCACACACCGCAAAACACTCAAAAAACATACCCCCAACTCGAAATTCTAAAATCCAAGTATGGTTTGAGAATAATTAGTTTTTGAGTAGATTCTGGAAGTTCTTGAGTGGAGAGAAGTATTCTGAAATTTTTAGAGCCACATTGAGATAAGAATCAGTAAGAGAGAAGTGCTATAAGTTGTTTAGAAAATCATTTAGTAAGGAGAAGTGCTGGCCGAATAATCTAAGTACTAGGAGAAGTCAAGATATAAAATTTCTAACTTGAACGACTGACTTCTGGACGACTGACTTTTGGATCACTGACTCCTAACTATTTATTTATTTATTCTAACCCCTCATTATTTCCACCAGTTGTGTTTGTATTTTTGTCTGTGTAATAGGATGAGTGGACTCAAGAAAACACTTAGGAGTGTGGCTGGAGCATTCTCTTTTCGCAAGAGAACCCGCTCCCAGATCGGATCATCATCATGGGCTGGTTCTGACTTAGACATGTCATTCGTGCCCCGGTCCTCGTCTGCCAGCCAGCCATAACACCACGTACTCCTTCAAGAGCATCATATAAAGCTTTGACCACATACGAGAAGGATCTGATGAGATTGTACAAAGATCGTGAGTTCGAGCATACCCCAACATTTGACCCCTACTTCTTATAAAAAACAGGTATGGATGCTGAATTCGATCTTATTTTTCGTAATATTGGATGGGATAATAATTGGAGTATTTTGGAGGATAGATGTAAATTACTTACTTTAGAATTCCTTTGCACTCTATCTTTCACCAAGACTTATGTTTCCTTTAGGATGTTTAACGAACAATATGAATTTACTTGGAAAGAATTCAGCCTCAGACAAGGATTCCTTGATGCTTGCGGAGTAGAAATAGATGAACTTTTGAGCGATTTTCATAGAGAGCAATTTTAGGAAGATATTTCGGGCAAAGAATACTGTTCTGACCTATGCACAAATGAAATTCAAAATCCCACTTTGAGAATTATGCATAAATGGTTAGGGATCACTTTCTTTTCTAGGAGGGAAGGTCGCATAGTTAGGATTGAGGAGATGAAATTAATGTATGCTATGATCAAGAAACGTAAAATATCTCTTGTTAGGCTCATGGTAACATTCTAGGCTATCCTTCACACTTTGCGAGACCCTATCACCATCACTTCTTGGATTACATGTCTTGCTGAAAACCTGAATTTGTTAGGGAATGCTAGTATTACCTACATCTCCACACCCTGCCGATCTCTTGACATTTACTTTTTCAGTCAAGCACATCTATTGAAACAAAAGGGCAATAGAATCTTTGTAACATACAAGGGATTTGTAAATAAATATGAACTGCCAAACAGACCACTTGGTCTATATGCCGTGGAGACATTTTTGCTTGATTTGTAGAGACCGACCAGGGGAGTTGGAAGAAGTCCGTCCGCCAGAATAACGAGAAACAATGTGTCTAGGTACACAAGGGAAGATGGTGCACCCCCGCACTAGCTTTCACTCACTATCAAGGATTTGACCAACCAGGACCATCTGAACCGAGACACCGGGCATGGGAAGATCAAACTTCCTATGATCCGCCTACGCTAAAAGAAAATTGGGGGCAAGGTAATTTTTCTAATTATGTTCCGCAGTAATACGAAGATTTGGTGTACATCCAGAGAGGACACATGTCTTTTCTGTGAGGGGAGTCCATGATGCAGCACCTACACCACCACTGTACTCATACCATGCCTCTCATGGCTACCCCGGGTACCAGCCGTAGCAATACCCGCCTAATCCTCAACCTCAGCCGTACCACTAGCCAGACTTCCAGAACTTTGATACCCGTCCCACTCATCTTGAGACGGGGCAACAAGGTATCATAAACACGCTACATCAGCATACACACTGGCAGGAGAGCACGAGCAACATGCTTGGGGAGATGCGTGAACAAGGGACACAAACGTATGAAGGCCTCCTCTACTTCTTCAAGCAAATGGGTGTCGATTACCCACCACCAGCACCACCTCAGTGACCCCCTCAGACAGTAAGTTTTTCTTACCCATATTATTATTATTATTAATATTAGTATTACTACTATATCTAAAAAATGGAGAATATGATAAAAATACAAAAATATATATTAATATATTTAGATTATTTTTCTTTGCGAGCCTTTTGAAATAAAAATAGAGTATGTATGAACTTGTTTTTGTGTCGAATAAAAAACTTGAACTATCATAAATAGTTGCTTCATTTGTAATTCTTCTGAAGTACCTAGCTTCATTTAAGAATTATTCCTCTGTTCCAAAAATATTCATTGCCAAATCTTTAAACCTGTGGAGGAATATGCTTGATCCAAAGCTTAGGTAGTTGGGAGATAAGAAGTAAAAGAGTTTTGAGCTGCCATTTATCTTGTTCTAAGTTTCAATGAAGTCCTGAAGAGTTCACTTTTGAAAAAATTTAAATGCACATGATGAGTCTTCATATGACAAAGAGATTAAATTCCTACCACAGCCATAAATGCTAGATAGAAAACCAGCACTTATTTTATTGCTACTTGTATTTACATTAAGTACTGTCAAACTTTGTTGACCTTTAGAGACCTGTCATACTCTTAAAATCAAGATCACGTACACTCCACTTAAATTTGCTGCTTCTACACTGGAAGTACGCAAACAACATGTCTTTCCATTAAGAACTACCATAAAAATGTTTTACTCCTACACTAGAAGTGAACAATAAAAACATGCCTTGTAGGATTTTTCCACCTATTCATACATTTCATAGCCTCAGTTATTATTTCTCCAAATGTTTATTGTTATTATCTCTCAACTGTTTCATGATAGACAAGAAGTCTGAGCTATGTAAAATATATATATATATATATATATATATATATATATATATATATATATATATATATATATATATATATATATATATATATATATATATATATAGTAAAACATGGATAAGTGTCCTACCAAAACAATGGGTGCTAGACACTCGCCTCTCTGAAAAAATTATATATATATATATATAGCCAAGACTTTCTTTTTCTAAGTTCTTAAGTTTTAAGAGAGATCAATATTTCTAAAGGAGCAAGGTAGAATTAGGATTCATTATTACTTCCACCATATATTTAACCTATTCCTTGTATCCACACACATGCACATCTTGATTTGATTGTATAACTAGTTTCTCTAGATCCATTGTTTGACTTTACAATATATGTTTTGCAAGTATGTATGAGTGATCTCACCCATAAACTCCATATAAGCTTCTTGTCATACGGTGAGAGAGAAGGCACAATGATATTCTGCCTTATTCCAAAATACCTTGAGAGAAGACAAAACACCATCGTTGCCTTGGTAAGGAATTCCAATGTCACATATTGAGAGATTTGTAAGTGTCATACAATACAGACTCAAAGTTTTATTTCGAAAATATAATTAAAAACTTCAGGATAGAAATAGAGATGAAGAATTTGAGACATAGTATTTGACATGATTACTTCTGTTTTCTGATTATCCAAAGCTCAAGTGAAAGTTAAAACCCCATGGCTAAGGAACTAGAGCAAATTTTCAAAATCTTTTTTGAGGATAATTCTTTTCTGATGGCTTGTGTATTTTTGAAGGATGATAATTTGAAGTAACTTAGTTATCTCTAGATTTAGTTTTGCTAAGGGAGTAGCAAAAGTTTAGCTTGGGGGAGTTGTTGACGGTAATTAACTATCATTTTAAACCGTCAACATAAGAGGAATAAATGATAAAAAGGATCACCATAGTAGGTTTAGAGGTTTAAACTAACAAATTCTATGAGTTTTGGTGATTCTATATTTTTCAGGGGCTAAGCTGCATAATACAAAACTAATCTCCTTCCAAAGGAAGAAACCGATGCAGTCGGCCTAATCTCCACGTTACGGATGCGGATATGGATTCTAGAAGACCTAAACCGACTCCACGAGCCAACACGAGCCAACCCGCCACCAGGTGGGGCTGACCGGCCCTAGGGCTAGGCCAACCGGCCCTCCCCTGCGCTGCCTCGGCTCCTTCTCTTGCAAGCTACCTATACCGCCTCTAAGGATGCATCTAAACCCCACGCCAAGATCGGTTTGATCCAAGGGCTGCGGTTCCATGCCTTGGGCTATATAAACAGCCCCCAGAATCTCCTCTCAAGGAATCAGTTGAAGAATTAGATCATCTATTCCTCATTTGTGAAGGCAAGGCCAGAAGTTAAGGTTTCCAGAGAGAAAGAGAGTTAGAGTTCTAGTTCAAGTTTAGAGTTTAGTCTAGATTGATTCAAGTAGAGGCAAGCAACTGCTTCGGATCAGGATCGTTCGTCGAAGACTTGGTAATTTCGTTGTAATCATCATTCGACTTTATGCTACGTCAATATATTTTTATATTTCAACTTTATTCTGTTCTTGAGATTGTTCTTGTTCTACATCTTGATATGAATATGATTAGTAGAGAGTTTATGAATATGTTCGTAGAAAGCTTGATTCAATTCTAGATAGGATTGAGTGGCTGGCATATTGTAGGTGTGGTGCTTAGATTATGCTTGTCTGCGAATGCACTCTATGCTCCGGGCCATGTGGTAGATCACGGGTGTGACATTCCTGTTGAGTCCTTTGTAGTCCACTCCTCGAGTATAGAACTTAGTAGAACGCGGTTACAGGGAAGAGATCATTACTCTGTTCTTGGCTTTTCTCTCAGTAATGTTCCTTTTTCATAGATGACATGTTGATTATATCATAGATGATTGTGTATAGCTAGATTGATTAATAGACTGATTGAATAAGAAATATTTATGATTTACATCTCTAAATTAATCTCCATGACTACTTGACTTGAATAATGTTAACTCCCTCTTGTCTCTGGAATACCATGATTATCATTTATCATTTATCTTAAATGTCTTACTCCTTTCATGACAAGTGATTAGTTGTTTTGATATTTATTATTGAGTAAGTGCAAATGATTATCTCTATTGCCATTGTAAATATTTATATAGTCCCATTTTAATTTTTCTTTCCTTGGTAAAATTATAAATAACGATACTTAGGAAAACCTGGGTGAAATGCTACAATGGGTATATTTATTTGTGCGCTTGCAGATATATACTATAATATCTTTATTTAGTTAAATGGCATGAGTATAATACAACCACACTCTTGGTGTCATGTTGGGGATGACAACCTAACACGAGTGATGTTAAGAAGTGTCAACATATATGCATTACTACATTATACATCATGACTAGGAATCCTATGTTTACCTATTTGAGCTTTCATTCCTTGAATGATATACTCGCACCACTCAAACAATGGTTGTTTACTTTTGTTATTTGAATAATTCATGCATTTTGGCAGACGGTAAAAGTCGAGATGGTGATGGGGTTCTCATTTCTTGCGCGATATAGGGCATGCTTGTCCACTAAAGCAACATATATGAAATCATGATATAAAATCTAATCAAGATGGTGACCATGATGTGAATGGTCGGCAAGGGGCAGGACCATGGCAAGATGGGTGAGATCTAGAATGGTGTAGCTCGCTAACCAGTTAAGGCCCGTGTATCCATTGTAGCATGATATGAACATAATTGTACAAAACACATGTATATATATGGGTGTGGCAAGCCAAGTACTTAGTTACGACCTATTTTCCCATGGATTCAGCATGGGGTGACACGATGTAGCTAAGAAGTTAGCACCTTGGTTCCTTTCAACCATTCATGGGCACCCTTAGCAGAACATCGGAAATGTTGAGACATCGAGGTATCCCTTATGTACCGACATGTCATATGAGCGATATCCCTTGTACTTGGTGGAGTTAATATTTAGCCCTCTATAGAGTTTCTTTTATCGATTGCTATAATTTATGTGCTTCTTAATACAGACCAGATTTGAAACAAGGACTCGTGGAAGTTTGAGATCCAATCTCAAGTTGCTTACATTTACATTAAACCAGCTATGCTTGTCAATGCTTAGTGTACGGTTCATATTTACATTCTTGAATAAAATTCCTTTACGCGAAACCAATTGCATTCCTTTGTGACTAACTACGGTTGGGTCTACTAGATCTGTAACCAATGTTGGATCTTAGATTTACCCATCAACAGTGAAGCCAAATCACTCTACCTCCTACACGTACACCTGGCAGTGATGGAGCCATAAGGATTGTGTGTGTTTGTGGTAGTGGTAATATAACGTAATAGATGAAAGTATGCATAAATTGATTGGTAAGTTAATAAGAACAATATAAATATTTTACAGTTCAAGATAACTCCTATTCTGTCCCCACACCTAGTGTCAATATAGAGTTAAATGCACTATATGTCCATTAACTTATGCGGGGTTTCAATTAGGTGCATCAACTCTAAAAGGTGATTTCTGAGTCCATAAACTTTTTAAGTGATTCAATGCAAGTCCATAGCCCTTCGTATGGCCCTCATTCCGGGTCCTTAAACTTTTGAAGTGCTTCACAATAGATCCAAAATGTAACGACCCGAATTCATTACACCCTAGGTAGTTGTTTTGACCATCAAGGAAAGTAAACCTACCAAGTCAGCCCAAAGATTCCTAATGAGTTACACAAGTCGAGACATCGAAGCACCCTATGAGAACCCCCTGAGTAGTTATCATCAGGCTCGCACCTGAAGTGAAAGAAAACCTCTACATGGATTTGAGTTCATCCTAGTGACATCATCAACACCAACATAGTCCCAAGAAGCTACCCAAGAGTAATGCATTGGTCACCAACAACCAACCATCCAATAGTCGAATCAATAAAGACAGAGACTACTAGACGGTCCACCAACACCACCGGACAGTCCATCATCACAACGGAGCATCCGATAGAATCATCCCATGAAGAAGTGTGAAGTTTCACTTTGAGAGTTCACCTGGCCCCACCCAAATGCACACCTATCTAGCTCATGAGATGGCCAAGGCAGAGCACCCACCAGCTCACTCACTCACTCTTGCCACCACTCTGTCAAGCAAGATGTCTGGGTTTTAGGCATCAGACGTCCCAACTTGCTCGAAACCCACTCGATTTTTTATCACAGCCTATACATGTGATGAAATGACACCTCGACAAGTTTCGTGAATTTCGGACTTCGTTTCCATTTTATATAATTTAAAAATACTTTACACACAAGTTCCTCGCCGTGTTCCGTGAAAACGATGCGCCAAATTTGGCATCTGTCACTAGATACGGTCTCACACCACATGCAATACCATGAATATGATTTTTTGAATCACTTAATTCCAATATTCCATGCACCTGCAGTTCAAATTTGAATTACCAGGAAGAATTCAAGTAAATGAAATAAACTTATTAAATATAGCTAATAAAATAAAAAAGCTCCAAATTTTAATATGTACTTTAAGGTACAACAGTAAACCCAAGGAAAAAATTTGGAAGCAAAAAAAGCAAAAAAAAATTTATTTTGCCGAGGGTCAAATTTTGACCCTCGGCAAAACAGACGACAGGTGAAGGCCGTTTGTCTGTCGTCACAGGTTTGCGGACGGCCATGTTTTGCTGAGAGCTGGACCTCGGCAAAGATAAACTTTTGCCAACGGCCTTTCTTTGCCGACGGCCGAGCCCTCGGCAAAGGGCCCGGTTGCCAAGAGGAATTCTTTGCCGACGGCCTAGCCCTCGGCAAATATGGTTTTGCCGACGGCCGATCGTTGCCGAGAGCCCGACATTTGGTTCTCGGCAAAGATGCTGGCTCTTGACAGGCCTGTTTCCGGTAGTGAACGTTGTGAAACACATCGTTGGCTGGAACACTGCAAATAAACCAGCCGACTGTTGAAGCCATCCAACAGGCTGACGTCTCGTAGAAGTCTCGGTCAGATTCAAGTGTTAACTCGGCGAGGCTGACAAGTGGTGCGCCCGCACCTGAGTGCCGTCACGCACGAGCAAAAATTGAGTAATAGCCAGTGGCTATCTTTGGACAATGAGACAGATACCGTTGGAGACCTATATTTTGCACCAAATTCTCTAAATCAGATTACAGAACAGGGAATAGCAAGTCTCTAAGGGCCAAACGGAGAGGTAACCTGCAGTAAACCATTTAAAAAGTTTACGAATCTGAAAGTTCAGATTAAGGACCAAACGAAGGGCATGGACTTTTATGGACCTGGAAATCATCTTTTGGAGTTGATGGACCTAACTAAAACCCTGAGTGAGTTAATGGACCTCTGGGTCGTTTAAGTCGGCAATATATAATACAGTAGCTGTCCCTGTGCTACAGAGCACTTTCATATTGATGAGTGACAATAAGACACCATATGTAAAGCTTTAGAGTAGACACCAATCCGGAGTCCACTCTGTTTTCTCCTCTCGTCTCCTCACCATGGCAGCTATCGTTGAAGATCGTCAACTTCAGCATGCCGCCGGGAGAGAAGCTGCGAAGGCGGTAGCAGCGTTACCGACGAAGTTGGAATTGGAGCGTGGAGACACAGGCGGTGCCGTTAACCGCGGGACTCAAGAGGAGGGCTCGTACTGCTTGATTAAAAGCGTGGGGCACCTCAGCAACCATGGCTTTACCAAGCTACCAGACAGGTACGTCCTCCCGGACGCCGACCGCCCCGGCGACGGGCTCGGCAGGGTGAAGCTCCCTGTCGTCGACCTGGCGCGCCTGCGCGATCCTGCCCACCGTGCTTCCGAGCTGGAGACGCTCGACGCCGCCTGCGGCCACTCTGGATTCTTTCAGGTCAGTACACTGCACAGGCCAGGCTGCCATGCATTTTCATTGTTTCTATGCATGCAGAGACCTAAGCGCATGCATGCGCGCGCGTATACATGCAGGTGGTGAACCATGGGGTGGCGCGCGAGCTGATCGACGGGTTGCTGGACGTGGCGCGGCGGTTCTTCGAGCTTCCGTTGCCACGCCGGGCGCGGTACATGTCGCCGGACGTGCGGGCGCCGGTGAGGTACGGCACCAGCTTCAACCAGGCCAAGGATGCAGTGCTCTTCTGGCGCGACTTCCTGAAGCTAGGCTGCCAGCCGCTACACGCCATCGTCGCCTCGTGGCCTGACGAACCCGCTGATCTCAGGTATATACTTAATAATAAGGTTAATGATCTACACGTCAATCATGACTTTAGCACATCCAACAGCACTAACAGAATGATCTACACGTCAATCATTTTTAAAATGCAAGCTATTCTGTTAGTACCAATGAATATATTATAACCTTACCAAGTTTATAATCATCGGTAGTACCAATGAATACACCACAAATTTGGTCTTAATTACGTGATCAAACATAGAAGGGGCCGGTAACATGTAGGTCCAAAATTAGTCAAGCCCCTGGCTAGCTTGTTGTTACTTGTTAGACGATTAATAGCCGACACAACTTGGGTCTGCTAACGAGAAGTATTAGAAACTGGAGGCTCTCATGTAAACAATGAAATTGCATGCAGGGAAGTGGCAGCAAGGTACGCCATGGCGAACCATGAGTTGTTCATGGAGCTCATGGAGGCAGCACTAGAGGCTCTGGGAATCCCCTGCGGTCACAGTCAGAGTCTGCTAGGGGAGTTGGAGGCGGGGTACTCGCAGATTATGCTCAACTGCTACCCGGCGTGCCCGCAGCCAGACCTCACGCTTGGGCTGCCGCCGCACTCTGACTACTGTCTCTTCACGCTCCTGCTTCAGGACCAAGTCCAGGGTCTCCAGATCTTGCACCACGGCCACTGGCTCACCGTCAATGCCGTCCCAGGGTCCATCATCGCCAACGTCGGCGACCACCTCGAGGTTTGCATACGTATACTATTTCTACTACTTCAATCCCAAAAGAACAGTATTCGATTTTGTTCGAAATCAAACTATTTTAAAATCTACCAGTTTATGTTAATAAAGAACACTATCGATATTAATAGTACTAAAACAAGTGTTGAACTTGATAGATTTATCATGAAATATAGTCAATTATTATATTTTTGTTCTCAAATGCATACTGTAGGTTGCTTTTTAACTTTGAGTTTTCACCAGTGGAGACCGATATAAGCTAGAACAAAAAACAAGACTCTCAGATCCAATATGAACTAGACAAATGCAGAACTGAAGTAAAAGAAATTATTCGTGGAGCGAGAGTCAGCAGGTACGAAATGGTTAAAAAATTAAACTAGATGTTTTACGTAGTACACTGTTCATGTTAATGTTGAGACAAAATGCTGATGGAGCATTTGTACATAAATTACAAGTTGAAACAGTGAGCTGTCCAGCAGGTATGCATCATCCACTTCAACTTATCCAAGGATTAGGTGGGTCGCATCATCTTCCAACTTCAATTTTCTAATAGGTTCAGTTTAACAACAATAACAAAAAGTTTCCAATGTGTGTACACCACACAATTGTCAAAAGTTTAATTAGGCTAACCTTGGATGTGTAAGTGGGTCTCAGTGCTGCATACATCAGTCCGAAAAAATCTTGTCGGCGCAGATTCACTAGAAATTATTATCCTCTCCCATTACATGGCCGACCCATGTTGTCCAACAAATATATATAGTAACTTAGTAAGGCAGCCCTGTTGCTATCATAGTCAATTGGAACCTATAACAATAAGAAATTGCCAACCTAACGGTAGAAGATATCCTCAGCTTTGTTTGTACTATTATTAAAAGTTGGTGAAGCGGCAGGCAATACAGAGACTTGCATCTATTCTATCTGTTTTTTCAGGGCACACGAAAGTTTCTTATCATGCATTGAATTTTTACTTATTACTCCCTCCGTCCAAAAAAAAGAGTCATTCTCGCTTCCCAAAAAGTCAACAACTTTTAACTTTGATCAAATATATTTAACAAAATATTAATATTTATGGTACATAATTAGTATCATTAGGTAGATCTTTGAATATACTTTCATAATAAACTTATTTGGAGATATAAATGTTGCACGCATTTTCTACAAACGTAGTCAAAGTTGAGAAAGTTTGACCAGCACGCTTCCCACGGCGACTCTATTTCTGGGACGGAGTAGTAGACTGATGATGATGCCCTGATTGGTTGCAGATCTACAGCAACGGACTGTACAAGAGCAAGTTGCACCGGGTGCGGGTGAACTCGACGCAGGCACGCATCTCGGCGGCGTCCTTCCACAGTGTCCCTGCGGAGCGGATGATTGGGCCAGCGGCGGAGCTGGTAGACGAAGGAAACCCACGGCGGTACAAGGATACCGACTACGCCACCTTCCTCAACTTCCTCGCATCCGCCGAGGGCAAGCATAAGACCTTCCTCCAGTCAAGGAAGCTGTCAGGCTAATCAACGTGGGTGTCAACTAAAAGCAGCTCCCAAACTTGGTTAACCTGCTTAATCACCTAAAGTAGTATGTATTATTCCAGAAGCACTACTATAGGTAAGCTGTGAGTAATCACCAAACTTGGTCAACTGTGTCGCTAACAATATATATATATATATTATATTGTGAATGCTGAGAATGCCTGGGTGTGCGCACTGAGAAGTGGGAGTGCACTAAGGTGGGATAGCGATAGCACATCTCAATAGGCCTATTGTTAGGAATTTAGGCAATTTCAATATTAATTTAAATTCAAAAAAGCGAACTAATCATAGATCAGTTGGTAGAGTTCCTTGGTGGAACCTGCCCACCAAGGTTCAAGCCCTTGATTTGGCACGAGTGCTCGTATTTTTATGGATTTATTCTAGAATTTAACGGCGCTATACTTTCAGTGATAGACGACGTCCCCATCGATAGCGAGGCACCTGTGGTGACTTCATGAATTTCAAGATCTACCAGCTCAATCCTTCAAAGATGCTCATAAAGGTAGAGTTTGCATACGTATATTCATAAGGGTGAGTGTGTGTCCGTATGAGAGGCCCAAATGGCTAGAGGGGGTGAATAGCCTATTTAAAAACTACTACAAAGTACTAGAGCTAAAGATTAGTACAACAAATAACAAGCTCGCCTACTAAAAAGGTTGTGCTAGCCTACTAAAAATACAAACCACCTACCACAATTCTAGTTGCTATTGTCTCTAAGCATACAAAGGTTATATAACTATACTAAGTGAGCTCTCAAAGACTAACTAAAGAGCCTTACTAACCACTAGACACGACTCTTACTTGCCCTAAAAAACTAGCTACACTAAAGAGTGAAGCTACACTAAGAAGTGTAAATACACGAGAACTATGGAGTGTTATACCGCCGTGTAAAGAAATGAGCCAATCACCAATGAAGCCAATCAATCACAAAAATGAATATCAATGAAGACTAATCACCTCGGAATCAAATGACGACACGATGATTTTTTACCAAGTTTCACTTGCTTGCTAGCAAGCTAGTCCTCGTTGTGGTGATTCACTCACTTAGAGGTTCACGCGCTAATTGGCATCACACGCCAAACCTTCAATATGGTGCCGCACAACCAACAAAATATGAGGATCACACAAGCCATGAGCAATGCACTAGAGATATCTTTCGTGATCTCCCACGGGAAAGGCTCAAGAACCCCTCACAAGCAACACGATCGGAGCCGGAGACAAGAACCTTTCTCCGCTCGACGATCCTCACTGCACCAAGCCATCTAGGTGGCGGCAACCACAAAGAGTAATAAGCGAAACCTGCAGCGAAACACGAACACCAAGTGCCTCTAGATGCAATCACTCAACCAATGTACTTGGATTCACTCCTAATCTCATAAAGATGATGAAATAATGATGGAGATGAGTGGGAGGGCTTTGACTAAGCTCACAAGGTTGCTATGTCAATGCAAATGGCCAAGATAGTGAGCTTGAGCCGGCCATGGGGCGTACATAGAAGCCCCCATGAAATAGAGCCATTGGCTCACTGCTGCCTGCATTCTTGATGCGACAGGATGCACCGATCAGGATGACCGGATGCACGCCACCCTGCATCCGGTGACGGGATTGCAGCCACGTGTCACCGTGTTTCACCTCAGCCGCTTGATTCCAACGGTCGAGTTGATCGCGCACACCTGTTAAGTTGAGACTGGACGCAACACAGAGTGACCGGATGTGCCGAAGCAGCATCAAGTCGTGCGTGCGCCCGAGTCCCCGCGTCATCGACCGGACGCACCACAGCACTGACCTGACTCGCACCAACGCAGAGTCAGATCGTTTCCAGTAAGGTTCCCAGGCGGCAAAAACACGACTGGACACGCCCCTGCGTCCGTTCGATTCTTTCTCGCCTACACGCTTGCGTCAACGTACGTCATAGGTGACCGGACACACCTTCATCACATCAGGTCATCTCCTTGCGCCAACATCCAGTCAATCGACCGATGCCACGCCACTACGCACTGAGTGACCGAACACACCGGTCCAGTGTCTGGTCACTATAAACAACACCTCCTCAACTCCAACTTCGCCATCCTTGCTCAAATGTGTCAACCACCAAGTGTATCACCTTGTGCATGATATTTTCACAAACATTTTCAAGGGTGTTAGCACTCACTAGAATCTAAATGCATATGCAATGAGTTAGAACATCTAGTGGCACTTTGATAACTGCATTTTGATATGAGTTTTACCCCTCTTAATAGTACGACTATCAATCCTAAATGTGATCACTCTCACTAAGTGTCTCGATCACCAAACGAAAAGCTCCTATCAAGTTTCACCTTTGCCTTGAGATTTTTGTTTTCCTCTTTCTTCTTTTCCAAGTCCAAGCACTTGATCACCATGGCCACCACACCATCATCATGATCTTCAACATTGCTCTACCACTTGGAATAGTGTTACCTATCTCATGATCACTTTGATAAACTAGGTTAGCACTAAGGGTTTCATCAATTCACCAAAACCAAACTAGAGCTTTCACCCCCTCGCCACCAGGGTTCAGAGCTTGTGCCAACGCCCATAGACCTAGGGTTAGGTTATGAACCCATCACTCGATGGTCCGAACCCCCTAACCCCTTGAGTCCGGTTGATCTTTTTCAATCATTTTCAACTCTTATCTCTTCACTCTTGCTCCCAAGTGCTAACCACAATGTGTCTCACCTTTGTGCACGTGTGTTAGCATTTTCTCAAAGCATTTTTCAAGGATTAGAAGTTAGCATACTAGGTCCTAATAATGCATATGGAAGCATGAATTCACCTAGTGGCACTTGATAAGTGTTTTAACCATGGTTTTCCCCTCTACATAGTATGACTATCTATCCTAAACCCAATCACACCCTCTATCATGTCTTGATTGGCAAAACAAAAACCCTATCAATATCTTTGCCTTGATCTCCATAGGTTTTGTTTTCTCTTTCTTCTTTTCCATGTTATAGCACTTGAACTTGAATTTGGCCAACACCTCACCATGACCATCATCTAGCTCACAACTTGGACTTGGACCACCCTAACCTATCAATCACTTTAGACAAAGGGTTAATCCAAATAGGTTTCATCAATTAGCCAAAACCAAACTAGGGCTTTCAACGTGTGTGGGCGTCTACGTTGTACTGTGTAATTCTCAAAAAAGGTTTAGTTCAGAAAAATATTAACAACATATATATTGGTGACATTAGACATGTGCACGTGTGATCTAAGCGTAACCAGATTAAGGAACATGATACTGATCATGCTTTCAGTTATAGAAAATACAACACTATTTGCAATAGTAGCATACCCTTCTGCCAAAGCTAGTTGACAAAGCTAGTTGCAATGTCGATCACCACCTCCATCAAAAGTAGTAGGAAGAAGAACAAAAAATGAGTAGTTGCATGGAAGACACTCACCAAAAACGTGATCATCGGTCTTCATCCAAGCAGGTGAACTTGCAAATGGCGCCAGTTTCAGAGGCCTGCTATCCCTATTCCTTCGCGCATAGGAACCCGGACAGGGATGCCAGAGAGCAACATATATAGCAGGGAAGTAGTGAGGTGTGGTTGTTTGTCATTCGCTCTTGGATAGGAGGAGAGTGTCGCCTTAAGTAGCCTTCGAGAGACACCAAGAAACATGCATAGTAGTTGATAATGGTCATGAACACCATGTATGTTTACTAGTAATTGACAAATCAATTTTCAGTTACTAGTAACCCAATAATCAACCTGATTCATATTGACCATGAAAACCATATTTGTTATTAGTAACTGACAAATCAAAATCAACCACTAACCCCTAATAAATCATCTGTTGTACACTAGGCCTAAATGCATATGCATAGAAGTCCAACACCTAGTGGCACTAGATGACCGAATTGTCCGATAAGAGCTCCCCTCTTAATAGTACGACCATCTAACCTAAATCCAATCACGCATCCTATTGCATCTTGATTGGCAAAACAAAACTCCTATTTGTACCTCTGCCTTGAGCCCATAGGATTTTGTTTTTCTCTTTCTTCTTTTCCAAGTTGGAGCGCTTGATCACCATCATTTTGGTCATCTCCATCACTTAAGTGCCATCTAGCTCCATCACTTGGACTTGGACCAACATATCTCAATTTAGTTAGTCTATATAGGTTTCATCAATTAGCCAAAACCAAACTAGGAATTTCACTTCCCCTTCGCTATGTTGTAAATGTATGTTTCAGGTGTTTCAGTCGTTCCAAAGGTATATTGCAGTTGTTTCTTATGCATGTTTCAGTCGTTTCAAAGGTATATTACAGTTGTTTCTTACGCATATTGCAAAAGTAGATTAGGTGATGATGCAAATGTTGCATATGTTGTAAGTGTTTCGAAAGCATGTTGCAAGCGTTTCTTCAAAATGTTTCATCTGTTTCCAAACGTATGTTGCAATCATTTTTTATCTGGATGTTGCATATGTTTTCACACATATGTTGCAATAGTATATTCCAAATATTTTAGCTATTTCAGTCTTATGTTGCAGTTAGTGAGTGTGTTTTCATACTGCAATTGTGTTATCTGGATGTTGCATATGTCTCACACACATGTTCCAAGCGTGTGTCCCAAATGCTTCATCTGTTTCAAATATATGTTGCATTCGAGTATTTCATGTTGCAACTGTAGACCGCTGACATTCGTGACCATGAGGGAAGGCAGG
Source organism: Saccharum hybrid cultivar R570 (assembly GCA_038087645.1). Taxonomy (NCBI): domain Eukaryota; kingdom Viridiplantae; phylum Streptophyta; class Magnoliopsida; order Poales; family Poaceae; genus Saccharum; species Saccharum hybrid cultivar. Next base: position 10,665,006 of record JAQSUU010000703.1, read on the forward strand.
GACAAGCCGTAGCCACCAATGCGTGGAGGAGGCACAGGCCACCACCGGCGGTGTGGGGGAGGAGGCACAGACCACGCGGTTCTATTGTGGAAGGGGCGGGGTCGACTCTTCTAGGCGGCCTAGAAGAGACGGGCACCAAGCCGATGTGGAAGAGGCAGGGGCGAGTCATCCGAGCAGTGTGGGCAACAGATTTGAAGCGGACGGTTTGGATGCAAGCATGGGAAATAGAGCTGCCGCGGGTGACACGCGAATCCAAGCAGACGGGGAGGAGCAGCCGTGGGCGTCTGGGCGCTGGTGCCACTGAATCTCTTTAGGATAATAATACATAATCAAGGCTATTTGCATCTCTGGATTATGATCTTGACAGTATTTAATTTCCTAATTGCATGGCTAATCCCTTGTCTCTATAGTGCTACAACTCTTTTTGAGAGAGAGAAGTCATTTTCCTAACCTTTATATCCATATAAAAGTGCTGAGAGCTAGCCGGATTTTTAAGCCAGGTTCTTGGATTCTTATAATGCACACTAGAATCTGACGTCTTTTTGGTCTAAAGTGACATTTTTCAGCCGAGTTCGATAGTACTGTAGAGGTCCAAAAGGCCCTTGATCGACATCTTTTACATTCATTGCTCGTGTGCATGGATGCTCATCCCTATGAACACAAATAAACACATCTACCACTTTGTACTCAGTTAGGGCAGCACAGCTTTGACTATGTCATGTCTCGTGGAAAGATTCACGTTAATGAGACATCACTACTACGGAACATAGAATTACATCTGGCCTATCATCAATGCTGGATACGTTAGAGCTGCAGTGAGCCGATTCACTGTCCGATCGTAACATTGGGATCCAGATGATGATTTGGACTCTACGGATATCGCAATGAAACTCACTATCACTGGTCGGTTGAGTCACATGTAACACCCTAAAATTTGCCCCTTTTGAAATAGAGTGAAATTGATTTAATTTTGAATTTGTGTGCTCATGAAAACATACGAAAATAATATTTTTCATTAAATTAAAATTTATCATAAAGTAGCAACATGTTTGAACATACATGCCTCTGCATTGGTTTTAACGTGCTGAGTGGTTTTGATCCAAAACCCAAAATGAATTCAAATTGCTTTTGAAATGATTTGAAAAGGCTTCAAAATAAAAGAAAAAGAAAGGAATTTAGAAAAGCCCTCTCCCTCTCTTTTCGGCCTGGTGGCCCAACTAGCCCAGCCGTCTCTCTCCACCCTCGCAGCCCACCTTGCCCTCTCCCTCAGGCCCGTTTTCTTTCGCGTGGCCCATGTCACTAGGCCGAGCCCAGCAGGTTAAGCCCATGCGGAGGCCTTCCCTCCCCATCGCGCTTCACCGATAGGTGGACCCCGCACCTGTGTCGCTGGCTGCTGGAGCCCACACGTCAGCGTTGTCTTCCACCTCCTGTTGTCATCGACCCGGACTTTGCCGCCGTCGCTCGATCCCGATTCATCTAGGATTCGGCGCGAACATCACTCCTAAGCCCTATAAAAGGTAGCCCTAGCTTCTCCGTGCGCTCACTGCTGGATCTCACCGACGAACCGACAAGGCAACCTCCATTGTTGACGCCCTTCGCTGCCCTGCTGCTGTTGCTGAACCATTGCCGGACTCCGCACCAAGGTGACGAAGCTGCAGAGCCGTTTTTCTTGCTCTTTCTTGCCCTCTATTCCTTGCTCATCGTCGCTGTGGTTCGTAGAAAGATGATGTCTGCCCTGTCCTGCCCTGAGCCCTCGCTGAGCCTTCACCGCCGTTGAGAACGCCCTAGGTGAGTTCGCTGATGGCTCCTCTATCTTCCCGTTCCTTTCCTGTGCCAAACCGAGGCCCGTAGGCTCTTTTTCCATGCATGCCGACGAGGTATTCGCTGCCGGTCATGGCCACGGCTGTGCCGGTCTCCTGTTTCTAGCCGCAAACCCTGCGCATCCATCCAAAGGCGTCGGACCTGATCCAGCCGTCCAGATTAGAAGATACCCCTTCGCCGGCAACTTTGCAAATGAGACCCTATGTTATCTTCTATTTAAACCCGCATCCCTCACCTGTTTTAAATTCAGATTTTTATTTATTCAAAAATAGTTTCAGTTATTTATAGAACTGCCATCCAATCTTATATCTTTCATAACTTATCGGTTTTAGCTCCATTTTGGTCCTTCCAAGTTGCAATAACATTCGTAACGACGTAATCTACGCGTTAGTAATAATGTTTACCATGTCACAAGCTCTGTAATTTCATGGTTTAAATCGTATCTTGATTAATGATTATGCAACAAGATTTATAAATAAAATATGAATAATTTTATTTTAGTTTTCTAATTCAAATATAATTGACTTAATTTTGGTATTTCTCTAAAATATCTTTTACATGTTTTTTATAATTATTAAAATAAATGAAGCCTAAAGTTCTCTTTTTCTCATATAAAGTGAATCTTTCGATAGTTGTTTCTTTTTCGTCGTAGCTCCGTTTAGTGTGCTTCGCACCTGTGTGTTTGAAGAAATGTGTAGAACATCTTTAAAACCTTTTTACTTGCCGTTTATTATGTTTGGTGTGATGTTCTAATCTAGTCATATTTGTATGCTATGCATGTTTATGCTTGGATGCTTATGTGGTGCTTTATGATCATGTCCAGTCGGTGAGTTTTATATGGTTATCAAGAGGCACATCTTTTGGAGCTACGAACCAGCAGGACTAGAAGGAACACTTTGAGCAAGGCAAATATAGCATGGGATCATCCTCGTTATCCTATTCACATTAATCACATTTTAATCATCGTGCATGTGTATACCTTGGCTACCATTAAGGATATCCTAGCTTTCATATCTTGTACCTTGACACTATGGGTTTATGCATTGGGTAGTATGATGCTAGTGCTCAATTAAAGACCATGGTCTTGTAACTTGACTAATGGAATATATAATAAACACTAAAAGATGCTTTTTAATAAGGAACAAGGGAGCTAGAGCATAGTTTTTGTGATGCTCTAGATTTCTCTTTATAAAGGCTTATCTGTAAGTGATCATCTGGGACTTACAGTATAACTATGAGTTTTATATGGATCTGGCTTTAGTCAAGTATGATGATCTTTCCTAGCTTGTTAGTGGTATCCTGAAAGGGCACAAAAGGGGCTTGTCGAGACGGGTATAGGATAGCCTCTGTTCCCATATGTATAGCCGTGAAGGAATTGTGCCATTCGAAAGGGGTTCCTACATCTACTTGCCGATTGAAAATCTAGCGGCCCTAACTTGTTATACGAACCATTGAAAGACTTCATAGTGAACCCTTGTCGGTGTTTGACCACCGATAGCCTGCCACAGGGGTACCTGAGACAGTTGTTCGGGCTTCGGCGCATGCTGGAACTTGACGGTAAACCCAGAGACAGTCGACTTATACTGGTTCGAGACCTCGATTGTGATCGAGTAATAACCTTACATCCAGTCGGCATTAGTCTTTGCGTTGGATTGATTGTGTTATCTTGTCTCTTCTTACAGGGGTGCCCACAATCTCTCTTTATATCGATAGAGAAGGCTATGGTGCAGTTACAATCCTAGTTGGATCCGAAGAAGGTGTTCTGAACTAGATATAGAAGTTACTTTCTATAGGAATCTTGCTAGTCTGGCCTATTCTACTCGAATTCGGTGTAGTGGATGCTACACCTCTCCTTGCTCCAGTTTGTGGGGCAAGCCAGGGCCCACAACTGGTAGTCACATTGTTGGGGAACCCTGTGGGTCCCACATCGACAAGCCCCCAAGCATTTCATGGTTGAACTCGAAGACTTTCTTCGTTCTGGGTTCTTTCGACGTGAAGCCTTAAAGTGGTCCTGTCTTGAAGAAGTCTTTCAATTGACGTGCGCTCACTGAGTGTAGCCTCGAGCCTCTTGCTATTTTGAACAAAAAGTTGGAGGGTTTTGAATTTTGGTTGTTGAAAAAACTAAAAATCTCTTCTTAGGATATGTACCCTGTAGCCCCCGAGCATCTTTTCGGGTGCTTTTCGATCATTAAGAACTTGGATAGAGGGTCTTCTATTGTCTCCTTAGGTAGCTAGCTTTATATCTGATGTTGGTGGTGATTGGCAGTTGAATTGAATTCCCTATAGTCACGATGTGTATAGTGTTGGTATATTCTTTTGAGTATGCTTGTCCTTGAATATTGTTCCTTCACGCGTGTGTCCTCTTCTTACTATTTTTGTCTTTTCACTGAGACCTTTGTCAGGCTTGTTCTGTTGGTGCTCCCAGTCTATGTACACCACTCTTTGGCCTATAAATACCCTCATGGTGTGCTGCCTCGCTTCATCAAGTGTCTTGTTGTATAGTCTGGAGCCCCCGTAGTCATAAATATGATAGTTTGTGAAGTAAAGCAGCCCTCGGGCGTGAGTTGTGAGTCTTGTAAGTCTTGTAGCAAGTGAAATAAGTCTTGTGATCGAGATTAGAGGTAGACTAATCTCATAGCAGCATTGTACCAGGTAGTACATGGTGGCAGGTGGAAGAAGTCTTGTGATGTGGGATGCATTCCATCATCCAGTAGCTTCGAGTTGATCCTTCCACACTGTCTTGCGACTATCTAGTGCAGATCAACGTCTGATCTAGGATCACATTAGGCTTGGATAGACTGATGTCTGTGAGCCTTGCCTGGTCCGAGTTGTCCCGCTGTGCTGCTGATATCCGTCTTGGATGCACTGCATCCTTCCTTTGAAGAAAATAGTGCATGTGAGTTGGTTATCTTCTGTCGTGTTATGGCTAGGAGCACGTAGTCGTTTCTAGAGCTGAGTTCTGCCTAGGCTCTTTGTTGCTACCTTGCTCATCGTAGTACCAAGTTCATTGGGTCTTGTAAGATCTATAACCTTTATGCCCTTTGATGATATTTGTAATAAAAAATCTTTCTTTCTCAGTTGTTGTCTCATTTTTATTGTCTGAGTGCTTTTGAGTATCATCTGGGTTGTTTCTGAAGTATCCAGGTTATCTGGAGGCATACTGTAACGTCTTCTGTGATTCTTGTGGATGTCAAGTTCTTTTCTGAGTTGTGCAATCCATAACAATTTGGCAATGGCGCAGTGTAAATTGATAAGTCTGAAATCTGCCCGTTGCACTGTACCGTTGTGAAAAGTTGTGTCATCCGTCATTTCGGTCGTGTCAGTTATGGCAAGAAATAGACCGTTGCATTTCCATTCCGCGTTAAGCGGGCCTGATGGGCCGTGTTTTTACCGTTGTAAATCTATTTAAGGGCCTTCCTTCTTTTTCTTCTTTCTTGCCCTGTCCTTGCCCTTTAGCATTCGGTCTTTGCTAAACCCTAACCCCCAGAGTTCCACCACCGCTGTTGCCGCCGCCGTCAAACTTTTGCCACCGACCTCAGATCCTCACCATTGTATGGGCCAAAAGAAGTCGTCAAGCAAGTCGAAGGAGGCCTTGGTGGACGAGGAGGTGTCGCTTTCGATCATCGAGAATCGGGAATTCGTTGCCATGAGGGCTGCGGAGAAGCTTTGCCGATTCTGACTACAAAAGAGGATCTGCTGCATGATTTGGTCAACGATAGCCTAATCCAGGAGAAGGATTTTGCTAATTAGAAAGTCCTAGGCCAGCATTGGGTTTCTACTCCTGGTCCTGGTGAGATCGTCCTGTTTATCTCTTTCGTTCGAGCTGGCCTCTGCTTGCCTGCTTCTGCTTTTCTTCATCGCTTCCTTCATTATTTTGGCATTTCTCTAAACCACTTTACTCTGAATGTTGTCCTTCATCTATCAGTGTTCGTCCATCTCCGTGAAGCTTTTATTGGCATCATTCCTTCAATCTCTTTATTTTGTTTCTTTTTCCGTTTGAAGCCACATCCTCAGAGCGACAGTACTTCTCCATTGGGTGGTTGTGGCATCCAATTCCGTTAGGGGAAGAAAGCCCTCTTTTTTTATTATGATCTTGTTGATTCTATTCGAGACTGGCGTTTCGAGTGGTTTTGTGCTGCGAACATGATTCCTCCCCTTGCTATTCATTCTGGTTCTGGTCCCTTGGTTAATGATCATTGGGAGAAGAACCCCATGACAAGCGATGAGCTCTAGGCCATCAAGCCACTTCTTGAGAGAATCTGGACTCTGAAGCAGCAAGGTTTGATCGGTTTTGGGATCATTGCAAGCTACATGCGTCACCGAGTTCAACCTCTGAAGGAGAGGAAGCATCTCGGCTTTGAGTATTCTAGGGTTGAGGACCCATCTCAGATGGTTCCTGCCCTTGAGTTGATTGAAGAAGAGGTACTAGAGTGCCTGAGGAAGGTTCTGAAGGGGGTGACCATTGTCCCCCACGTAGTTCCCAAATATTGTGGAGATAATCCGCCCCCTACTATGAGTTGTTTTACTTTTGTGAGTTCTTTTCTTCATATATCTTTTGTTATTGGTACTTTCTGTCTTCATTTTTTTGCTTAGTCCTTCTCCTTTGGTCGTTTTGTAGGAATTGGGGTGTAACTTTGTTGATCTGGTTCCTACCGAGGATAACCCAATTGGGGAGGGGGCTAGAGCAAGTCTAGCCGTAGCGGCTCTGGCTAGTAAGTCTCTAGTATCCACGGTTCTTCCTGGTGCTTCTTGTAATGAACTAGTCCAATATGTTGAATATGTGCCACACCCAGTTCCCTCGAGCTCCTTGTTCCATCAATAAGAGGGCGCGAGCAGATGATGCTTCCGCGAGCGCGTCTACCATCGAAAAGCCTCGTCAACCAGGCACATCAGTTTGTTTTATCCCCTTTGTTGTCTGTTTGCGTGCATAACTGAGTACTTTCTCTTTTGTCAGATGGTACTGTGGTTGAGTTGCTCGAGGGCGAGGATGATGATGTGGCCCTTGTCACTCGCCAATGAGTTGTCATTGTATCTTTGTTTTCTTGCTGTATTCTTGGGTGCTTCTTTTGACTTGTCCTTGTCCTTTTGCAGCAAGCAGTCGTTGAGCCTGAGTTCTTCTAGAGCTCAGGTGTCAATCACGCCATCCCTAGCGCGAGATGGTGATGATGTCTTTTCTGCCACCATGCCTCCGCCGAAACTTTCAGCTCGGCTTGGGGGTTTTAGTTTGAAGAAGAAGATGGCCAAGTAAGTGAATCCCAATTAGGTTGCTTGCTTCTATTTTCTCTTTTCCTGTATCATTGAGGTTGTCCATCGTCTTGCAGGTCTTTACCCTTGCCTTCCCTCAACCTTTGATCAGCTTCTTCTCAGTTCGTTGGTATGGTCATGCGTACTAAGTCTCAAGACTCGGAACGTACGGTCAACGAGGTGGCTATGAGGGAGACGGTGGCCCCTGATGATCATGCTGCCACAGAGTCACCAACTCTAGAGATGACGGTGACTGTGGCGGTGGGTCCATCCATGGAGGTAGCTGGGGCTTCTACTGCCCAGGTTGCGGCCTTGGTCTTGTCGTCTTCGCACCAGTCAGTTTCTACTCATGTTGTTCTTGGTACTAGTAGTCAGCGTCTAGATGACAATATGATGTGGGAATTCGACGCCACCCATCACTTGTCAGAGCTGACTACGGACTGGGGGATCCTGGCGGCTGGTGCTGCTTCTTTTGGGGAAAAACTTTAGGTAAGTTTTCCTAAAGTTATTATTTTGCTCAGCCTCTTGGGTTCTTACGCCTTGTCTCTCTCTCTTCATCCTGTTTGATCAATCTTTCTCTTGGGACCATGGTGACTTCTTTTTCTTGGCTAAGACCGAGCAAAAGTTGTCCTCCAAAATTAGTTCTCTGAAGACGGAGCTAGACCTCTATCGGGCCGAGATGGAGTCCGAGCGTTAGACGCACCAAAGGAAGGAAAGGGCCCTCCGTGCTCAGGTGATTGAGGCAGAGGAGTGGAGGGATGCTACGGTCCAGGAAGCCTTGAAGGAGGTGGAGGCTACAAAGAAAGAGTGCGATGGTATTCCAAGTTTTTTTGTGCTTTGATCCCTTTTTTCTTATTTTTTCGCTCCTTATTTGCCTAATTTTCTTTTATTGTCTTGATTAGCCCTTTGAAAAGATAAGCAGGTGCTTTTGACTGATGTTGAAGATATGAACATATCAGTTGGTCTAATCACAATAGGGCCGAGGAGGTAAAGGCTTGTACCGAAGAAGAGCTTGCTCGTGCCTAGTTGATTAGACTTGGTGCTGACCGGGATCTTTTGCAGGGGATGAAGACCATTGAGGATTTATCCAAGAAGCTAGCTACATCTGACCAACGGTTTGCTACATTGTGGAAGTCTTTCAAGACTGTTGCAAAGCTTCTTTGGACTTCTAAAGATGATTGGAGGACCTGAGGCAAGTTCATCCCGCTGATTCCTGAGCGCCTTCAGAGCTTCGTGAAGGATGAGGTCCAGGCGTGTGTCAAGAACATTTTGGCTCATATCCGTGTTCTTGCTCCGTCAGTCCCTCTAGAAAAACTTAGGGAGGACACCGATGATGACAACTACCTAGAGTCCATCGAGAATGCTAAGTCTGAGGTTGACAACCTAGCCAACTTCATCGTTGAGAAACTTGATATTCATCTCCCCCCTTCTGATGACAAAGCTAAAGGTTAGCCTTTGTAGTGCCCGAGCGCCTTCCTTTTGTAAGGATATACTTTGTATTGTGCTTTGTAAAGGAATTCTGGTTCTCTGTATTTATCTTGACTATTTTGCTTGAATCATTCGAGCGAATCTTTCAAGGTTGTTTTCTCGGACTTTGGAATTTTCCTTTAATATGTGCTAGATATAAGCCTTAGTCTTGGTAGGCGTATCCAGTTCCTTCGAGTTGTGTCTCTCCAACTAGTCTTGCTCTTGTCTTTATATCTCCGTGAGTCTTGTCGAGCATCGGTGCTCGATCAATTGGGTTATTTCGTCCGGTGTGGAACAACTTCGGGATAGGGCGAGCGCTATCTGGCTCTCATTCGGGCCCTGAGAACAACCTAGCATAGGTCAAGTGTGGGCTTTTTAGCCTTCTTACTCTCATCTAAGCCGAAAAAAGACTTGGGACAAGGTGAGCACAAGCATCTTTCCAACTCTTTTGCTCTTGATTTGTGAATTGTGAGCTCAAGCATCTTTTCAGCTCTTTTGCTCTCATCTGGTTATGAAATCAACCCAAGATAGGGCAAGCGCCTCTGGCTCACATCTAGGCTATGAAAACAACCTAGGATAGGTTCGAGTGTTTTCATCCAAGCTTGAAAATTGTCCAAGTGTTTTGTCTTCTCCTTTGTAACAAGAAGAACTCGATTGTTCTATCCATTGAGCTGCTCTACATGAAAAAGTGCACCACTTTCGCACCGGTTGCGTTGCGCGGTTAATGTTGGAAACTGAAGTGCCATGTTGGCTTTGGTGAAGGGATTTACTCTGCCCTTAATTTTAGGAGGAGAAATTAATTCTGTCTTTATCTCAAGAAGGCTATTGGACTGCTTGAGGAGACGGCTTAGCCCTATTTAACTGCCCCTTTCATGATTGTTTTGGCACTCTTATCTTTTCAGTGTTACCATAGCCAAAATGGTGAAGAAAAAGTTTATCCAAAGGCGTTGCGTCCGTAAGGTGCCACGCTCGTCGCTTGCTTGCCCTTCAAGTGCTCTGGTTATGACGGCACCGTCGAGCGGAGGTAAGACTGAAAAGATAAGAGTGCCAAAACTCTTGTGCTTATTGTATCTTCTACTAACTCTCATTTTAGACTTCTATAGATTTTTATTGACTTCTATAGATTTTTTTCCTCAAGTTAAAACTCTTGTGCTTATTGTATCTTCTACTGACTCTCATTTTAGACTATTTTAAAATAAGCAATTTAGGTCATATAGTACATTCCTAAATACTAAAATAGTATACGTAATCATTTGAAACATGCAACATGTTGATCTCTGATGGGGGTAGCAGTGCTAACCTCAAGAGAATTTTAAATCTTATTAAGACTTATAATGATCAAATTACTCTAGAGTAATGTTAAAGGGCCAAAAAAATATAGCCATTGCTAGTCTCCCGCAATTCTTAAGATGATTGAATTTTTCCATCAATGAATTATACGTGCAATTATGGTTATACTATCAATATAGACGTGTTAAACAATTAGTTAAAATATATAAATATAGATAAAGTAATAACCTATATAAATTATGTCATGATTACTGTTGATGGTAGTTAACGACCATCACAACCTGTCAACTTAAAGCATGCAATTGGTCACCAAATACAAAATTATGAGTTTTATCTGACAATTTTCATGAGTTTTGGTGATTTATAAATTTGTTGGGTTTATTCTAGAAAATAGTAAAAAGAGGATTAATATATTAATAATTACGATAATTATCTGAGATGAAACATACACTAGAAGGGTGTAAAAAACACCAAAAGACACCAGAACGAGCGGGGCAGCCAGAGGCTGCCAGGTGGGGTCGGCCGGCCACACCCCTAGCCGCCCGACCTCCCCCTTCCACCATATTACACGAGTTTTTGGAGTATTCCCACACCGTGTCCAAGGATGCATCTTAGCCCTACGTGAAGTCAGTTTGATCCAACGGACGTTGCTTCTCCCACCGGGGTATAAATAAAGAGGTAGACCCCCCTGAGGGGACCGATATTCATTAGTCAAGATTAGTCCAGAAATTAGGGTTTCTAGAGATTAGAGAGAGCTCTAGTTCTTCAAGTTCTTCAAGTCCGGGCGTGTCGAGTTTAGTTTGAGTAGAGTTGGGCATAGAAGTCTAGGATTCCGGATTTGTTCATCTAGATTGGTATGATACCTTGTATCTTTGTGACATTGTTCTATTTCAATATATTTCTATTCAGTATGTCTTTACTTTGCTCTAGTTGCATATTTGATATAGTTCTAATTAGTAATGATGACTTCCATATGTTCGTAAAGCGCCTAGTTCAATACTCGAGTGGATTAGGGGTAGATTTTATGTAAGCATGGTGCTTAGATATTATATTTACCTACGGATGCTTCCTAATGTGCGGGAACATGTGGTAGATCGTGAATATGATGGGCCTGTTGAGTCCTTGTGCAATCCACCTTTTGTACATAGGCAAAGTAGAGTGCGGTCGTGACGGAGGAGGCATGGTTATGCTTAAAAAGTCCTCTTTAGATGATGCTCCTATGATTGTTCTTTCTAACTAGTCATTATTATAGATAAGAGTATGTGTCTTGATGTGAATTATAGACTATTATTTAGGAGTAACTAAGGAGTCTTTTAGCTTAATTAAATTTCTTGATTATGTTGGATTACATTTGTCGAGTCTCTACTTTCTATCTCTGGAATACCATTATTATTATGTTCTATTCATTTTATTATCATCATCTTGACTTACCCCTGCTAAAGTATCAGAGTGGTTGGTTTATCATATGTCTGCATATTTATAGTCTTAAGCCATAGCATCTTTTAACCCTATGAAATTGAAAGCTTTTACCTTTTCGCTAAAAATAAATAACGATACTCGGGATATCACTGGGTGAAATGCTACAATGGGTGAATTATCTGTGCACTTGCGGATATATTATTTTTAATATTTTTAGAGAGTCAAGTGTAGATTATTTTACTAGTGTTTTTAATATCATGCTAGGGATGACAACTTAGTGCGAAGTGATGTTAGAAATACCAACAAGCATTTCTGGCACCGTTGCCAGGGAATAAATCTTTTATATTTCATGAGAATAAATCTTTCATATTTTACGGGGATAAATCTTTCATATTTCATAGGAACATTTTAAATTTCATAGAGGAATTATTTATCATAAGATGATGTTTTATAGTAATCATAGAACAATTTTTAGAGGGAATAATAATATGGCTATAGACATAAATACTTATAGATAAATCATAACCTTCTACTTTAGCAGGCTTACCCTTGTTTTGTCTTTGTTTATGAATCCTATATAGGGTAAGTGCCGGATTGGTTGTGAACCTTCAATTTCAACTTTCAGAATCAACCAAAAGAAGAAGCTCAACATCAGTTTGTGAAGACATGGCTGAGAAGACTCTGCGTGAATTTTCTGCTCCAAGCACCGAGAATATTCGCGTTGGACCAGAACTAGACACTGAAAATCATGACTACAAGCTCAAGCCAAGCCTCATCAACATGGTGCAAGTTATTATATTTAGTGGAAAGAAGAATGAAGATGCAAGTGCTCATTTGTACAATTTTCTAGAGATTTGCAGCACCGTCGTCATCAAGAACATTTCTCAAGAGGTCGTGCTACTTCGTTTGTTTCCATTCTCATTGGATGGAAGAGCGAAGCAGTGGTTCTATGCAAGTAAAGATCAGATCAAGACATAGGAAGAATGTTTAAAAGTTTTCCTAGAAAAGTTTTTCCCAGCTAGCAAAACCAATGCCTTACGAGGAAGAATATCATAATTTTGTCAGCAGAAAGGTAAACCTATTCTAGAAGCTTGGGAGCATTTCCAATAATACATCTCAGATTATCCTCATCATGGAATAGAAGGATGGTTGCTCATGCAAATATTTTATCATGGATTATCCTAGAAATCACGTGAACAACTTGATGCTTCTGCCGAAGGATCATTTATGTCACTCACTCTTGGAAAAGCTGAATGTCTTATGGAGAAGATAGTAACAAATCAGAGTTGGACATACAACGTTCAAGCTTGCAAGCAGAGTGAAGAAATTCCAGAAGAAGTATATGCACTGTCAACTGATATGAGTATGCTATTGAATTGGCTAGAACAACGGGCTAGTTACAAGAGAGATCGTCGAGCCATTTAAGATGCATTCAATGCTCATAATAAATGTGGAGAATATTTGAGAGTTGAATTTGCTAATTCACCTGAAGATGTCAATACCATTATCAACAACTCCGCTTCACAGCAATAGAGGAATCAACCTCGGTCACCCAGTCAAGGTAAGTACCAAGGTAATTATAATAATTCTTCTAATTATAAACAACCACCTTTAAGAGAATTAAAATTAGAATAAGCCAAAATTAATGAAAATATTTCTAGGAAGCTTGCTTTTAATGATAAAATGCTAGAAGGAATAAATGCTTAGTTGGATGATTTTTCTTCTGCTGTTAAAGAACAAATAAAGTTTAATAAAAAGATAGAATTACAAATAGCACAATTGGCTTCTACTTTATCTTGTCACTAACCATGAATAGGTTAAAGGAATATCCACTAGAGGAGGTAAGTCTACTCGTGATCCACCTTATCCAAAGGGGACACAGAGGACACCAGTGTTAGTGCAGGTAGAAGAAGAGAAGAATGATGCAGAAGAATAAGTCACTCCACAAGATCAAGAATTAAATCAAGATTTTCATGACACAACTCTTCTACCGTTTCCTCGCAGAAAAAGAAAGGCTAAAATGGATGAACAATTTGGTAAGTTTGTAGAGATAATTCAAAAATTATATATCAATATTTCGTTGCTAGATGCCATGCAGGTACCTACATACGCAAATTATATTCGAGGTATCCTCAACAACAAAAGACCACTACCCACCACTGAGGTGATCAAGCTTATAGAAGAATGTAGTGTGGCCATCCTCAAGAAATCACTAGAGAAGAAGAAAGATCCAGGATGTCCCACTATTGATTGCTCAATTGGAGACTAACATTTTAGTAATGCACTCTGTGACCTTGGAACAAGTGTTGGTGTGATGCCTGCAGCGGTCTACCATAAACTTAACTACTCAGCGCTTGAGCCAATACAAATGTGCTTATAACTGGCAGATCAATCAGCTCGATACCCGTTGGGAATTGCTGAGAACATCCCAGTCAAAATAAGAGAGTTCTTTGTGCCAGTAGATTTTGTGGTACTAGACATGCATCTAGATTCAAAAGTGTCACTCATCCTCGGAAGACCCTTTTTGAGCACCGCCAATGCACACATTGATGTCGGGAAATGAGAAATCAAATTCACTATAAATGAACAAAAAGAGCAGTTCACATTCAAGCCACAATTGGAACAATGCCCAATTTTAGTGTCATGAGAAGCAAGAAGTAAGGTCATCATCTCCGGGACCGGAGATCAATCGTTGTAACACCCTAAAATTTGCTTCTTTTGAAATAAACTTAAAATGATTTAATTTTGTATTTTTGTGCTCATGAAAACATAGGAAAATAATAAATTTTCATTAAATTAAAATTTATCTTAAGGTAGAAACATGTTTGTTGCATTCATGCCAGTCGCACCTTGTGTTTCTATGTGTAAAATATTTTTTTAAATACGTTTAGGAGATGAATATCTATCTCTTGGAATTTTCCAGCTTCTTTCTGGGATTTAATTCCTACCTCTTTGACCTTAATATTTATGTTCCAAGTTCCCAAGAATCTTTTCTTGAGCTCCAAATATTTGGTCTAAGTTCCTCGTCTTTCAATTTATCTCCAGGGATTTTTCTAAGCTTCGAAGCATTTTCATGATATAAATGGTAATTCTAGACTTTCTAGGATTATTTTTATTACATGATATTAGTTAATTTCGAAATTAGAAAAAATCCGAGCCTAATTTTCCACCAACTCTCAAAGGCCCATGCCTTTATTTACTAATGGGATTAAATGATTATTTAGGCCTATTAGTGAAGGTGGATGATACAACATCAATTAGTACCATATTGTTAGTTGATGTGAAGGTGGAGAGTTTTCCTCCCTATATATATATACCAACCCTTCGGGTGAAGCACACCAAAACTACCGTAAGGGAAGCCTCTAGTTTGGGAATGCCTACAACAACAACAACAACAACAACATAGCCTTTTGTCCCAAGCAAGTTGGGGTAGGCTAGAGATGAAACCCAAAAGAGAAGAGAAAACAGGGAGACACATAAAGGGACAAAAAGAGCACAAGACAAAAAGAGGTCACGGTTCAGGCACGTTGATTGCCAATTTCCAAGCGCTCCTATCCATAGCTAAATCCTTGGGGATATTCCACTCCTTAAGATCTCTCTTAACGGACTCGTCCCAAGTTAGTTTAGGTCGACCTCTACCGCTCTTTACATTATCGGCCCGCTTTAGAACTCCACTACGCACCGGCGCCTCAGGAGGCCTCCGTTGGACATGTCCAAACCATCTCAACCGATGTTGAATCAATTTCTCCTCAATTGGAGCCACCCCAACCCTATCCCGAATATCGTCGTTCTGGACTCTATCCCTCCTTGTGTGCCCACAACACCAACGCAACATACGCATCTCTGCTACACTCAATTGCTGAACATGTCGCCTTTTTGTAGGCCAACACTCAGCACCGTATAACATCGCCGGACGAATCGCCGTCCTATAGAACTTACCTTTCAGCTTCTGAGGCACCCTTTTGTCACAGAGGACGCCAGAAGCTTGACGCCATTTCAACCAGCCGGCTGAAATTCTATGCCTAACATCTTCATCAATGTCTCCGTCCTTTTGTAGCATCGACCCTAAATACCGAAAAGTATCCTTCTTGGCCACCACTTGCCCATCGAGGCTAACGTCTCCCTCCTCATGCCTAGTCGCGCTGAAATCGCACCTCATGTACTCGGTCTTAGTCCTACTAAGTCTGAACCCTTTCGACTCTAACGTCTGCCTCCATAGTTCTAACTTTCTATTAACCCCTGCCCTACTGTCGTCAACTAGCACCACATCATCAGCAAAGAGCATACACCAAGGGATACCACCTTGTATGTCCCTTGTGACCTCATCCATCACCAAAGCAAATAAATAAGGACTCAAAGCTGACCCCTGATGCAGTCCTATTTTAATTGGAAAGTCACTAGTGTCGCCATCACATGTTCGGACAAACGTCACCACATCCCTGTACATATCCTTGATGAGGGTAATGTACTTAGTTGGGACTTTGTGCTTTTCCAAGGCCCACCACATGACATTTCTCGGTACTTTGTCATATGCCTTCTCGAGGTCAATAAAGACCATGTGCAAGTCCTTCTTCTGCTCCCTATATCTCTCCATCAATTGTCGTAATAAGAAAATCGCCTCCATGGTCGACCTACCAGGCATGAACCCAAATTGATTTTGGGTCACATGTGTCACTCTCCTTAGACGATGCTCGATAACCCTCTCCCAGAGCTTCATCGTATGGCTCATCAATTTAATCCCACGATAGTTAGTACAACTTTGAACATCTCCCTTGTTCTTGAAGATAGGTACTAATATACTTCTCCTCCATTCTTCAGGCATCTTGTTAGACCGAAAAATAAGGTTAAAAAGCTTAGTTAACCATACTATCGCTTTGGCGCCTAGGTATCTCCACACCTCAATGGGGATACCATCAGGGCCCATCGCTTTACCTCCCTTCATCCTCTTCAAAGCCTCTCCGATCTCTGCCTCCTGAAATCTCCTCACAAAGCTTCTGTTGGTATCGTCAAATGAGTCGTCCAACTCAAGGGTAGGACCCTCATTCTCCCCATTAAACAGCTTGTCGAAGTACTCTCTCCATCTGTCCTTGATCTCCTCATCCTTCACCAGAAGTCGATCTGTCCCATCCTTGATGCATTTTATTTGGTTGATGTCCCTTGTCTTCCTCTCGTGGATTCTAGCCATCCTATAAATGTCCTTCTCCCCTTCCTTTGTGCCTAGCCGCTGATAAAGGCCATCATACGCCTAACCTTTTGCTACACTTACAGCTCGCTTTGCAACCCTCTTCGCTATTTTATAGCTCTCGATGTTGGCTGCACTCTTGTCATGGTGGAGACGCTTGAAACACTCCTTCTTCTCCCTAATAGCCCTTTGCACCTCGTCATTCCACCACCATGTGTCTTTCGCTTCCCGTTTGCCTCCCCTACTCATGCCAAACACCTCCGAAGCTACCTTCCGGACACATGTTGCCATCTTTAGCCACATGTCGTTGGCATCTTCTCCTTCTTCCCAAGGCCCCTCGTCTAGCATCCTCTCCTTAAACGTTTGCGCTGCTTCCCCTCTAAGCTTCCACCACTTCGTTCTCGCAATCTTGGCCAGTTTGTCCCGGTGGACACGTACTCGAAAGCGAAAGTCCGCCACCACAAGCTTATGTTGAGGGACAACACACTCCCCAGGTAACACCTTACAATCAAAGCAAGCACGTCTATCCTCCCTCCTTGCAAGGATAAAGTCGATCTGGCTCGAGTGTTGTCCACTACGAAAGGTTACTAGATGAGATTCCCTCTTCCTAAATAGGGTGTTCGCTATCAACAAGTCATAGGCCAGCGCGAAGTTCAAAACATCCTCCCCCTCTTGATTCCTACTACCATACCCGAACCCCCCGTGCACCCGCTCGAAACCTACATTAGTCGCACCAACATGGCCGTTGAGGTCTCCTCCTATAAAGAGTTTCTCGCCGATAGGCACGGTACTAACCATGCTATCAAGATCTTCCCAAAACTGCCTCTTGGTGCCCTCGCTAAGACCTACCTGAGGGGCATAGGCACTGATCACATTTAGAGCCGAATCTCCAACTACCAGCTTGACCAAGATAATCCGGTCGCCTTGCCTCCTAACATCAACGACTCCATCCTTAAGGCTCCTATCGATCAAGATGCCTACACCATTCCTACCCGATGTTGTCCCCGTGTACCAAAGTTTGAAGCCAGTATCCTCCACCTCCTTCGCCTTCTGGCCCTTCCATTTGGTCTCCTGAACGCATAGAATATTTACACGCCTTCTAATTGCTGCATCGACTAGCTCTCTTAGCTTACCCGTTAGGGACCCTACGTTCCAGCTACCTAGACGAATCCTAGTTGGCTCGGCTAGCTTCCTTACCCTTCGCACCCGTCGAGGGAAGTGCGAAGACCCTTGCTCATTTTTCACTACACCCGGGCGTAGATGTAGCGCGCCACTAAGGTTGCGACGACCCGACCCTTGCTCATTTTTCATCATACCCGGGTCACGATACGACGCGCCACTAAGGGGATGACGACCCGGCCCTTGCCCATTTAACACCACACCCGGGTTCCGATGTAGCGCGTCGCTAAGAGGGTTACGCCCCAACGAATCTCTTGTGGGTTTCAAATCCATGAGAGTGGCTGTTTTTTTACTGTTGGTTTGCCAGACCTTAACACACCCTCCTCCTTTACCTGGGCTTGGGACCGGCTATGTTGAGACGACTTAAGAAAGTCTTCTAGTCAACACCGGCTATGTTTGGGAATGCCTGAGGTAGTAAATTACCTTTCCCTACGACGTGTCTCCAATGTCTCGCCAGCATCACCATTGACACATTTTGTTGACCGATTTGTCGCTGGGCGTTCATCCATCACTGGAGGTGAGAATATTATCACGTTCCCAATCATTCTGATTTACTCTTTTAGAACTCATCTATATGTCTCTGTAGTACAATGATTCTGCTTAGCTTCTTTTTCTCTATTCATTCGATGTCTGTGGGTGCTGTCCAACTCTCCATTCTTGCTGTACAGTTGCGACCTGATTGCCACCACACCATTCCAGGTTGCCTACAGCAGACGCGTTGCTGCCGAGCTCCTATGGCTAGGTCTGCCAGGGTATACATCCACCATCCTTCGTAGAAAACCGGCCGTTGATCGTGGTTGGACATCGTCGCAGCCGAATCCTGTCCAGCCGCGTCGAGCACCTACTGCTCCATCTTGCTCCATCTTGCAAGTTTATTTGCACACCGTGAGATGCTTGATGCAAGTCACGGTCTTCCAGATCCTGTCCAAATAAGCAGAGATAGGTGTTATTTCTTCCATAGCCTTGACACGGTCACAAGCGTCATGCATGCCTGATTAAAGGTGAGACGCACATCTCTTGTCCATTATTTTATTGATTAAATGTTATGCTGATCTCATGCCTATGTGATTCATGCATAATAAATCATTATTCTATATATTCCTTAATTCAAGAAAATTTATCTCTTATACACCCTGGATATATTCCTCCATTCAAGTTTGTGAACCAATATTCATGCACTCACAAGTTCGTAATAACATAATGTACGTGTTAGTGTTGATGTTTTTTTGTCACCCATTCATGATTAAATATTAATTTGATTAATGTGCACGTAAATAATTTTCTAAATTAAAGCAACACATGGTTTAACGTTTGCCTTTTCATAACCATTGTTAACTTGAATAATTATTATAACATAAATAGTTTTAATTTATAACCTGCTTAGTTTATACACGTATATTGAGTTCGTATCGATTCTCTCGCATGTTATTTTGTTTGTACAAGTTAAAGTTTAATTGGCATAAATGATATTGATATATTCATAAGTGCAACATGATTAGCTGTAACTCAACTTTTGAAATTTAATATGTTTTGATAATCTGAATTAATACTGCTCTCATAGTTTTATTAGTTAACATAAATCAAGCTCGTAATTGTTTCTTTTATAATATAAAACTTGTCCTTTTAATCGAGCTCTGTTCTCGGTGTTTCCTATGATCTTGTGACCGTCGCACCTAACTTTCTTTTAGTAACATATTTTATGTTTTCAAAAAAATGTTAATTTGATAAGTCCATACGCAATTGATTTTCTAATTAAAAGCAACTTAGCCTTTCCACTTCGATATTAAGTAAAAATTAGATTAGATCCATTTAATTTTCCAAATCAAATATAACTTGGCTTAATTCAATTTAGATACTTCTATGAAATATCTTATACACGATTAAAATAAATGAAGCTTAAAACCTTCTTTTTTATTAAGAAGTAAATTTTATGGTAGACGTTTCTTTCACCGTAGCTCCAATTAGAGTGCTTTCCACGTCTATGTGTTCGTAGCAATACATAGATTAGTTTTCAAGTCTTTTTATTGATTGGTATACTATTCTAATTTATCTATGCTTGTATGTTATGCATGTCTGTGTGTTTGGATGCTTGTGTGGTGCTTTATGATCATGTCCAGTCGGTGAGCGATACGTTGGTGATCAAGAAGGAATTCTTCATCCAGAAGTTCTTTGAAGATGAGAACCAGCTAAAGATCTGAGTTTAAGGCAAGTATAGTATGGGATCATCCTTAACGTCCTATAGGCCCTATTCATCCGGCTTATAATCCATACTTTTCAGCTTGTTTTTTCAGTCGGAACAGTATTTCTCTCTCACAACAAATCAGGCAACAGTGTTTTTCAGCCGGCTTATCAGCGCAGCCGAACGGGACCATACACATTTAATCATTTAAATCATACTATATGTGTCTACCTTGATTGCCACTAAGGATTTCTTAGTTTTGTACTCGTACCTTGACACCTATGGGATCGTTGCACTGGGTAGTGATGCATGTGCTCTATTAAAGACCATGATCTTGTAACTCGATTAATGGATTATGCAATAAACCTTAAAAGATGACTTTTTAGCAATATACTCAAAGGGGGCTAGAGCATTGGGCTATCTTATGGTGCTCTAGTTTCTCTCTATAAGGACTCATCTGTAAGCGAACATTCGGGACTTACAGTACAACTGTGAGGGCTACATGGCTCTGGCTTTAGTCATGTAAGAGGATCTTTTCTAGCTTGTTAGTGGTAACCTTTTGGTGTAAGAATGGCTTGACGAATCGGGTATAGTGCGGCATCTATCCTTATGTGTATAGGCTGCGTGTCATTGTGCCATTTAGAAGGGGGCTCTACATCTGTTTGCCGAGTGAATTTAATGGCCCTAACATGCTAGACGAACCTTTTAAAGACTTCATAGTGAACTTTGCCGACCTTCCTTGGAAGTGGGTCAAGAGATTAGCTACCTCAAGCGAAAGGGTAAATCATGACTCACAGTGAAAGTGTACAACCTCTGTACAGTGTAAAACTGTTATAACAGCCGTGCTCACGGTCACGAGTGACCTTGGACCCTTACGGAATAAATGATAAACACTGATGATAATGTTAATACTAATGATTATTATTTCTCACTATACATTATTCTCGCTTACATGATCATGAGGTTATTTGGGCTTATGGTAAATTTGTTGCTACTCAATTGCTAAAAGATGACTCACTAAAAGTTATTGCAGTAAACATGTGACAAACCTTTTGAGCCTCATGAACCCCGTGTTATACTTGCTGAGTACAATATGTGCTCACTCTTGCTATTTCAACCACACTAGTTGGGCTTGTGATCAACTAGTCAGTTATCCCTGTGAAGTTAGAGCTTTCGCTTGAAGATTGGAGTGTTTTTTCCATTGTCTACTATCTAAGGTTATATTCTTTGTATTAATACGTAATATTATAAATATTGCCTTTTGATATTACCTCTTATTTATGGCCATATGTGCGATTTGATTTCCTGGGCTCACATATGGTGTGTATCTGGTTTTATCCTTAAAACCAGGTGCTACAATCATAAAGAATAAAATCAATTAGACAAGTCCAGTTTGGTGGACTTTAAAATCCTGAATCTTTGCCGGGACGTAACTCGGTAGTAATCAGTAATTTATTTCTCGCATTAAACTCTTTATAGTTGCATAAAATAAAAAATAAAAATAAAAATTATCATCATGGTTTAGTAAAAAGTTAAGCCCCACGTAACTAATATTTACGGAGCATAAAACCCCTGTAAGTGATATTTACTTCGGTGGTAGAAAAATATGAAAAATTCATCGTTAGAATTCTTATTTTTCGTATATTCATAAAAGTATTTTTGTTTTGCATCTTTGTGGGATTATACGGTATAAATACGGGAGACATATGGGGCCCACACCACCACCATCCACTACCATCCATTTCCACCTCCATTATTTTCATACTTTCACTCACAACCATCCAACACACCTACCACCTTTTCCACGGAAAGAGCACCTCAATTCACATGCATTTGAATATATGCAAAGCAAGAGACATGTCAAGAAAAATTGGAGGCCAAAAGACAAGGTGAGGGGCCACCCGGCCCTACCCATGGCCGGCCGGCTACCCCCTTCTCTTCTTTAAAACTCCATCCTCTCCTTTCACTCCTCACTTACTCACCAAGCTAAAGAACATAGAGCCACCTCGTGTAAGCAATTCCAAATTTTGATTTTCAATTTTCCAAGATTTGAGTAGAGTTTGGAAGAAAAAAAGTTGAGTTATGAGTTGAGTGAGTAGTAGTGCAAGTTCTTTTGAGAAAAGTTTAGTACAAGTGTTCTTGATTTGTTAGAAATTAGGTAGAAGATGAGTTAGGTGCTATCCACTTAGGGAGAGAGATTATATAAATCATTCAAGATGGATCATGAATTCCTACATCGTTGATTCCCGAATTACCAACTCTCTTCTATTTATTTATCTAACCCCTCACATTTTCCACTAGCTTTGTTTTTGTTGGAGTTTACTTTATGCAGCAAGGATGAGCAAGAAACTTAAGAATGCCGCAAAGAGCCTTGGACGGGCACTATCGTTCTGCTCCACTAGGAGTAGAACATCATCGCAGATAGCTTCATCTAGAGCCGCCTCTGAGATGGAAGTTGACCCACCATCCCAGTTGTGCATGGTTCTTCATCACATATCCACGAGCCGAAGGTTCTCACCCTCACTAGAGATTCCCACATTAAATTCAAGGATGACCGGGCGAGAGGCATTTATGAGCAGCTAAAGAACAAGGAATTCTTGCACACGCCAAACTTCGACAACAATCTTCTTCAAGCCATAGGTATGAACACCGAATTTGAACTCATTTTTAGAAATATTGGTTGGGAAGATGCTTGGATTATTACTGAGGAAGGTAGCAAATTACTTACCATGGAATTTTTGTGCACCTTGACCTTAGATGATGATAATGTAGATTTTAGACTTTTCAATAGATCATTCACCATGACATGGAAGACCCTTAGCACTACACTAGGATTTGCAGAAAATTGTTCCTTAGATGTAGATGCTTTTTTACATGATTTTGATAGGACTCGTTTTTGGACTGATATTTCAAATTTAAAATCTGCTAGAAAACCCACTACAAATGAAATTCATCATCCTACATTGAGATTCACGCATAATTGGCTTGCAACAACTATATTTCCTAAGAAAGAATTAGGAACGATTAAAAATGAAGAGATGAAATTGTTGTTTGCCATGATTAAGAAAAAACAAAGCTTTCACTTGTCAAATTAATGTTGCATTATTGGATCACTATTCCTACCATGAAGTAGTGCAAAATACCATTTACATCATGGGTCACACGTATTGCTAATGGGTTAGGATTGTCAGACAATGCCATTCTTACATTTATTCATATACCCTAAAGAATTATTGGCTTTGATTTCTTTGCACACGCTCACCTGTTGAAAAAGAAGGGCAATAAATACATCATGATTTATAAGGGTTATACAAATGAATATCCATTACTCGATAGAAACCTCGATCTCTGCTCCGTAGAGAGTTTTGTCTTGCCTTTGCAGAAAGAAGGATTGATATTAGGGAGGAGCACTTCTACACGTATCACCAGGAACCAGCAGCCACAGTACCGTGGAGCAGATGCTGCACCGGCAGGGCTAGATTTTACTCACTTTGTTGGTTTTGAGCAGGTAGGTCCGTCACTGCCTCCAACACAGCCATGGTCGCACCATTCAGGATGGGAGGAGTAGCCCATGCATGAGCATGGAGAGTCTTTATCAGGCGCTCCCTAGGGCGTGGTAATTTTAGTGCTTATCACTCTTATCCATAGGAATTATCTGCAGCAGGAGAATTTCAGAGGGCACGCACATCCTTTTTCTGCCCTGGAGACCAATGAGTACAATATGGGAGGACCATTTCCTTTTCATGCCCCTCTATAGGATGACTACTACCCGCACCTGTAGTAGCACTTTTAGCAGCCTCATGAGCCAAGTGCCCATGATTTCGGCCACCACATCACCCACCTGGAGCGAGGTCAAGATGAGATGATGAACACACTTCACCACATGGACCAGCGCTTCGACAACATCCAGCGGGGACAGTAGTAGCAGCACGATGACCTTCAGTACCTGATTCGTGCGATGGGGTTTGACTACCCACCACCACCACCTAGCTACTAGTGCCACGATTAGCTTGGGGGAGGACCCCCACATGCAGGTAAGTTTCTCTAGACTTTTGTACATATTTTTAGCACTTTATTTTTGCTTAGTATGCGACTTAAAAAAACTATAAAACCATAAAATCAAATAAAAATTGTACTTTTACTTTGGCATTTAAATTCTCACATGATAAAAATGAAAACCCAAAAATAGAGTGTGTAAATAAATTTGCTTTAAATTTGCTTAGTTTGTTTAAGTGTGCTTCCTTATTTTTAAGAGTAGAATAAATAAGTAGAATTTGAAGATAATCTCTCTCAAAAGAAGGATAAAAATGCTTAAGTTATAATTTCCTTTCAAGTGCCAAGTATTTAAATCTAAATTCTCCCATGAGTTGCGTGAAGTTGATTTGATATGAAGATTTGCTCTAAAACTTGATATCTGTGGGTAGCACATGCTTGTTCTAAATCTAGGCAATTGACGGATATGATATGAAAAAGTTTGAGCTACTATTATCTTATTCTAAGTGACACTTGAAATCCGGAGATTTATCTTTTGAAAATCTAAAAATTCAGATGATGAGATTCTATATGACAAAGCTTAAATTCCTACCAGAGCCAAATTGAATATATTTAGTATAAGAAAAAAACTAGCACTCATTTGTTATTTGTATTTGATTGAGTTAATCAAGCTTTGTTGTATGCCTTGAGAGGTTAGTCATACTCTTAAAATCAAGATCACGCACACTCCACATATTATTGCTGCTCTTACACTAAGAGTACGCACCCATATATTTCATATTCATCATTTTACGTCCAAAAATATTTTTTCTCCTACACAAGGAGAGAACACCAAAACAAATTTCACCTATAGGACAGCCCTCAAATAAATGCTCTAAGTACTTGTTGTAAGCTCTCTCAAATATTTTGTATGCAGAAAAGACATGTGGCTATGCAAAAAGAAATAAAAGAAAAAGAATGGAAAAAATAGACAAGTGTCCAAATGAAAAAAAGAAAAAGGGAAAAATATATAATAAGATAGCCCATGTTTCCTTGCAATTATTTCTAAGTTCAAATGAGAGAAATATTTATATAGAGCAAAGTAGAATTAGGCTTAGCCATTATATATCACCTATCCACCTCATTCCATACACATGCACATCTTGATTTGATTGTATGACTTAACTCTCTTTGGATCCATTGTTTAACTTTACAATATATGTTTGTAAATATGCTCTTCTACCATTCTTATAAATCCACATAAGCTTCTAGTGTAGGAAGAGATGGCATATCACATTTAATGCCTTAAGTGAGATCCAAAAATACTTCATATATGAGTAAAAGCTCTAGAATGCATGATTAAACAAAGGATTCGAGACATAGTGCTCACTTGATTGTTCTATCTTTCAATCGCTTAAGATCCAAGTGATAGTAAAAGCTCAATGGTTGAGAGAATAAGAGTATGTTTGAAAGTTAGATCAATGAATTTCAATACAGAGGAGAACTTTTGTTTAAATGCATGTGTACTTTTGAGGAGTTATACATACTTGTGAAACCCTGAATTATTACTTAAGTTGTTTTGCTAGGGACTACCAAAAGTTTAGCTTGGGGGATTCTTGTTGATGGTAGTTAACGACCATCACAACCCGTCAACTTAAAGCATGCAATTGGTCACCAAATAGAAAATTAAGGGTTTTATCTAACAATTTCCATGAGTTTTGGTGATTTATAAATTTACAGGGTTTATTCCAGAAAAAGTAAAAATGGGATTAGTGTATCAATAATTACGAGAATTATCCGCGACGAAACATACACTAGAAGGGTGTAGAAGACACCAGACCGAGCGGGGCAGCCAGAGGCCTCCAGGTGGGGTCGGCCGGCCACACCCCTGGCCGCCCGACCTCCCTCTTCCACCATATTCCATGAGCTTCTAGAGTATTCCCACACTACCTCCAAAGATGCATCTTAGCCCTACGTGAAGTCGGTTTGATCCAACGGACGTTGCTTCTCCCACCGGGGTATAAATAAAGAGGCAGACCCCCTAAGGGGACCGGTATTCATTAGTCAAGATTAGTCCAAAAATTAGGGTTTCTAGAGATTAGAGAGAGAGAGCTCTAGTTCTTCAAGTTCTTCAAGTCCAGACGTGTCGAGTTGTTCGAGTAGAGTTGGGCGTAGAAGTTTGGGATTCTGGATTTGTTCATCTAGATTGATATGATACCTTGTATCTTTGTGATATTGTTCTATTTCAATATATTTCTATTTAGTATGTATTTACTTTGCTCTAGTTGCATATTTGATATAGTTCTAAATAGTAATGATGACTTTCATATGTTCGTAAAGCGCCTAGTTCAATACTCAAGTAGATTAGGTGGTAGATTTTATATAAGCGTGGTGCTTAGATATTATATTTACCTACGGATGCTTTCTAATGTGAGGGAACATGTGGTAGATCGCGGGTGTGACAGGCCTATTGAGTCATTGTGCAATCCACCTTTCGTACATAGGCAAAGTATAGTGCGGTCGTGATGGAGGAGGCATGGTTATGCTTAAAAGTCCTCTTTAGATGATGCTCCTGTGATTGTTCTTTCTAACTAGTCATTATTGTAGATGAGAGTATGTGTCTTGATGTGAATTATAAACTATTATTTAGGAGTAACTTAGGAGTATTTTAACTTAATTGAATTTCTTGATTATGTCAGATTACATTTGTCGAGTCTCTACTTTCTATCTCTAGAATACCATTATTATTATTATGATCTATTCATTTTATTATCATTATCTTGACTTACTCCTCCTAAAGTATTAAAGTGGTTGGTTTATCGTAGGTCTGTACATTTATAGTTCTAAGCCATAGCATCATTTAACCTTGTGAAATTGAAAGCTTTTACCTTTTGGCTAAAAATAAATAACGATACTCGGGATATCACTGGGTGAAAAATGCTACAATGGGTGAATTATCTGTGCACTTATGAATATATTCTTTTTAATATTTTTAGAGTGTCAAGTGTAGATTATTTTACCAGTGTTTTTAATACCATGCTAGGGATAACAACTTAGTGCGAAGTGATGTTAGAAATACCAACAGTTACTAATATGGTCTTAGAAAAAATTGTTAGCATCATTAGTATATGAGTTGTTAAGAAAATATGATGTGATGAAACATAACATACATATTTCTCACTCATGTATGTTGACACAATTAGTATGCTTACATTAATCAAATCTTAATATATTATTATTAATAGAAGTGGGTAATGTACAAACATCTACATGCTCTATGGTTATTTAAACAATTTTTCATAGAAGATATTGATTATCTTTTAGATGTAGAGTTGATAGCACATTTAATTTTCTAAGTAATGAGATGAGAATTGGGTTACATAAATTATTTATTGTAATAGGAGTACGTGCGTAATTAGATGTAAATTTAGGTCTACTTTAGATCATGTTTCTTAATGGCATATGTGGGTAGTTTAAATTTAAAGTCATGAGTTATTATTTGTTGTTTTATGTAATAGCAGAGGTGGGTAATTACTTAGAAAATAGAATAGATCCAATAGCTACTATTATCAATGGTGATTAGGTTATACCAAAATAATGGTTAAATATTTTATATTTTTGTGAGAAATTTCAAGGATCTATCTTTTACTTTTCTATTATGTCTCGTGAGGATTAAAGTGGAAGCTCTGTTAGTATAAATATTTATTTTCACATGTGATCAGACGTGGAAATGTGTGGGTTTTTTACATCTGACGTCACAACTTGCTCCAATTTTTTTAAAATTTTTATCATAGGCTCCTCATGTGAGAACATGACACCTCAACAAGTTTCGTAATTTTCCGATTTTGTTTGAATTTTATATAATTAAAAATCACTTCTACCACACTTGGATGGTCATGTTCCGTGGACAAGGACTTCAAAATTTTGGGTGAGTTTTTGGATATGGCCTCAAAATACATTCTTCAACATGAATATCATTTTTTGAATGGCTAAGTTTTACTATTTCATGCACCTATTGTTCAAAGTTGGATTATGTAGCGGAAAATTCAATTTAAAGAAATTAATTAATAAAATATAGCAAAAAAAGTCAAAAAATCACAAAACTTTTTGAGGTTTAATGTTATCACACGTGGAACCTATGTTAAAAATTTCAAAAATTAAGAGCAAGTTACGGCGGCAAAAAAAAGGGGGAAAACACAAAAATTCTTTGCCGACTCCCTTGGTCTAGGGCAGTCGGCAAAGAGATTATATTAAAATATTGTTTAGTGCCTTTGCCGACTGCCAGTACCGGGGAGCAGTCGGCAAAGGACTTTAACCTAAAAAAATTGGGCCGGCCCATTTCCTTTCGTTTCCTCCGTCACCTACCTCTCTCCACTCCAGCCGCCCCCCTCCCCTGGCCGCAGCGCAGCCGGCGGCCCTTTTCCCTTGCCCACATCGCCGCCGCCCCTCTCCCCTACGCCGCGCACCGCTGCGCCCCCGCCTGCTCGCCCGGCCGCGCCACGCCCCACCGCCCGGCCGCGCCTCGGTGTCTCGGTCGCGCTGCGCCCCGCGCACCGGCCCGCCCGACCACGCCACGCCCCGGCCGCCCAGCCGCGCCCTGCCCCGGCGACCGATCGCCGCGCCCCGACGTCCTAGACCCGGTTGGTCCAGCCGCCCCGACATCCCGTAGCGCCGGCGCCCTGCAAGCCCGGTGTAAGGTCCAAATGGCTAGAGGGGGGTGAATAGCCTATTTAAAAAATCTACAAGCTGCACTAAACAACCACATTAGTATAAAAGATGGCTAAGCTAATTCTAGCACTAGCTCAACTATACTATGCAAGCCACCTATACAATTCTAGTGAAGCAAGGCTATGATCTCTAATACACACCAACAAGACTAAGTCACTAAGCTACTTACTCCTATGTGATAAAAGCTACACTAAGATTAGTACAAGAAAGTAAAGAGCAAGTGACTTGATTCTTATACCAACGATGTAGAGAAGTAATACACTCGAAGAATCAATCACAATGATCAACCACAAGAGAAATCCTCGGCAAAGAGATGACACAAGATTTTTACCGAGGTTCACTTGCTTTCTGGCAAGCTACTCCTCGTTGTGGCGATATACCCACTTGTTGGTTCGCGAGCTAATCAACTATCAAGAGTCGAGCCCTCGGTGGGCGCCGCACAACCGTACACAAGATGGGGATCCTCCAAGCCACGAGCTCCACTAGAGTATCCAATTTGTGAACTCCTGTGGGGAAGGATCAAGAACCCCTTACAACACTTGGTGAGGGCTCCAATAATCTTCAATTGTGAGCTCAATCACCTCCACTGCTCCAAGCCATCTACCGTGTCGGGAAACACGGAAGAGTTACAAGAAATTCGTAGCAACTCGAAGAACAAGTGCCTCTAGAATGCAACTCTCAAGCAATGCACTTGAATCTCACTCAATCTCACTCAAGATGTGCAACTAAGCAAAGATATAAGTGGAGGGGTTGTTCTCTAGCTCAAAGGATGTCTCTAGGTCTCAAAATGTGCAAGAGTTACCCTCAAACCCCGGGCATCTTCTATTTATAGCGAAGGGGTACGCAGCTAGCTGTTACCGGACGACGCAGTGAAAAATGTACTGACAGGACGCACCGGTCAGGGTGACCGGACGCGTCCGGTCACTACAGGACAAGCATGAACAGTGCGCGTCAAAAGTTACCGTTGCCATGACCGGACATGCTCTAGCGTTTGACCGGACACGCTGCACCTGGCGTCCGGTCGGAGTCTAGTAAGCTCCCACCACGACCGGATGCGTCCGATCGCACGTGACCGGCCACACCACGTGTCCGGTCGGCTCTACGACCAACTATGCCCCTCTGGGTGCCTGACCGGACACTCCGGTTCTATGAGGGACCGGACGCACTGGTTGGAAACCCTAACACCACGTGCCTAACAACTGCTGAGAACTGACCGGACGCGTCCGATCAAACCGCGACCGTGTCCGGTCACAACAGTGATCGCCGTTCGCCTCTGTTTCTTTTGTGACTTCCGGCGCAGTAGAAAATAGGCATTTCACTTACCCAAAAAGCGCCGAATCCCGCCTCGCAAGCTCGGTGGGAGGGAGAGAGGAACCCAAACCCCTCTCTACCGCTTAAACTCCACCACCTTCACAAATGTGCTAACACCACCAAGTGTACACCACTATATGCATGTGTGTTAGCATTTCACAAACATCTTTCAAGGCGTTATGTTAGCTCTCTACTAGATCCTAAATGCATATGCTCAAGACATTGATCTAGTGGCACTTGATTCTTGAGCTAACCGTGATTGCCCCTCTTGATAGTCGGCTATGTATCCTAAACTCGGTCAATCACTTCTCTACTCATCTTAGACTGGCAAAAGGAAAACCCTATGGTTATACCTTTGCCTTGCGCTCTTAGATCCTTCTCCTCCACTTGATCATCATGTCATGTCCATACACCATCTCTTTGTGATCTTGTGGCCACCACTCCTTGCCACATACACCTTCATCACATGTGTTGCTTACGCCTAACTCAAAACACTTAACACATGGCATTAGCAACTTGGTGTTATCAATTACCAAAACCAAACTTGGGCTTTCACCCGGCTCCCCGGCGCCTCGCAGCCCCGTGGCCACCCTAGCTCCCCGGCAGCCCCTGCGCCCTGACCCCCGCAGGCCCAAGGCAGAGAGGCGTGGGAGCAGGACAAGGAAAGGAGGAGAAGCGAGAAGGAGGAAGAAGGAAGAAGAAGAAGAAGAAGAAGAAGAAGAAGGGAGAAGAGAGAAGGGAGAAGGAAGAAGGAAGAAGGAGAAGGAGAAGGGAGAAGGAAGAAGGAGAAGAAGAGGGAGAAGGAAGAGTAAGGAGGAAGAGAGAAGGGGAGAAGGTGAGGAGGTGCCTCGACCGTCTTCTTGGCATGTACGTCCCACTGATACCTCCACCGTCGTCGAACTGGCTACAAGAGCAAGGTATATTAACCCCTTCACTACTTGTCGGCCTTCGTGCCGTTGTGATGTCAGCCTTCGTGCCGCTGTGGTAATCGGCCTTCGTGCCGCGGTGGTTATCGGCCTTCGCGTCGTTGTGGTAGTCGACAAACGGAACGTGCACCGTCATCTCACGACGGCGTACGTCTCCTTTGCCCACTACCGTGTTGACAGGTGGCAAAGCCTTTGCCGACTGCTTTCCACATGGCAGGCGGCAAAGTTTTCTTTGCCGACGAATTCTTTGTGACCTCTTCTTTGCCGACTGCCACATGGAATGCAGTCGGCAAAGCCTTTGCCACCTATTTTAGTGCCTTTGCCGACTGCTTCTAGTAGTCGGCAAAGAGGGGCATTCTAGTAGTGTCAGGGGTGCAGTTGGTGCACGCGCCACACTTGATCCAGGTGAGGTCGCTGCCCGTGTTAGCCATTGCCAGCAGCTTCTACGGCGGCATGCTGAAAGAGAAATATGGATCAAGCATGACCTTGTATTCATCTCGTGTCTCATATTTATACAAGTACATGGCCTGCAACCTCTACTGGGAAACTACTCTAGCGCGGCCAGGAGACTAGTGGCGATCGAGTAGTGGAGGCGCGGCGTGCGCGTTGTGGCGTGGAGCGGGCATCGTGCGTGCGTGTGTGTCTTTGACCATCCAGTCTTACATGATGTATAGCGGTGTGCAGGACTCCATTATCACCCCCCAGTGGTAGCGTCGAGAGTGCTAACGGTGAGACTGGAACGGAAACCTATGAACATGTTCGTCGGCAGGCCTTTCATCATCACGTTGGTGAACTGCTGGTCTGTGGGCACAAGGACGACGCGTAGCTTGCCAAGCGCCACATGTTCCCGGACGAAGTGGATGTCCAGCTTAATGTGCTTCGTTCATTAGTGGTGCATGGGGTTCTTGCTCATGTAGACCGTGGAGACCTTGGTGCAGTAGGCCACCGTAGCACTAGGAACGTCGTAGTGAAGCTCGTGAAGAAGCTGCCGGAGCTAGATGCACTAAGCCACGGTGTTCGCCACGGCCCTATACTCGCCTCCATGCTCGATCTCGACACGGTGGCTTGGCACTTGGACGACCATGATACCAGCGCGTCGCCTAGGAAGATGCAGTACCCCGATGTAGACCGATGTGTGTCCGGGCATCCGGCCTAGTCGGCGTCCGAGTAGGCGATGATTTTGTGGATGCCCGTAGCGTGCTGATGAAGGCCAAACAATGTCGTGCCATGCACATAGTGCAGGATGCGCTTGACCACAGCAAGATGGCATTCCCGCGGATCATGCATATGTAGGCAAGCTTGTTGCACAATGTAAGCGATGTCCGGGCGAGTGATGGTCAAGTACTGCAACGCTTGGGTAATGCTGCGGTATTCACCGGGATCACGGACAGCGGCACCTGTTGTCACTGTTAGCGCCGGCTTGCAGTTCATCATTCCAGCCTGGTCCGGTAGGTCTTCAGCGTACTTCGCTTGAGACAGGAAGAACCCTTTATCATATCATTGTACGTCGACGCCGAGGAACCAGCGGAGGGGCCACATGTCTTTCACGGTGAACTTGGACTGTAAGCACGCGACAATGTCCTGTAGGAGAGGCTCGGTGGAGGCTCTTAGCACCATGTCGTCGACGTAGAGTAGAAGGAACGCCATGTCCGTGCCACGACAGAGCACGAATAGGGACAAGTCGTAGCGCGTCGCAACAAAGCCGATGGCACAGAGGAAGCCGGCGATCCGCATGAACCAGGCCCTTGGCGCCTGCTGAAGACCATACAAGGACTTGGAGAGGAGGCAGACCACATTCGGCTGTGCCGTGTCGACGAAGCCGATGGTCTGCTGACACGACACCCACTCGTTGATGTGCCCGTGGAGAAAGGTGTTGGAGACGTCGAGCTGGCGTGTTGGCTAGTGACGGCCGGCCACCAAAGTGAGCACGGTGTAGATCATCGCAGGCTTGATCACTGGCGTGAAGGTCTCGCCAAAGTCAACGCCGGGGCGCTGTGTAAAACCGCAAACAACCCACCGTGCCTTGTATCGCTTGATGCTGCCATCGGGATGGAGCTTGTGCTTGAACACCCACTTGCCGGTGACGACCTTGGCGCGCGGTGGTCACGAAACGAGGCGCCAAGTGTGGTTTGACTCGAGTGCGTTGAA
This sequence comes from Saccharum hybrid cultivar R570, assembly GCA_038087645.1. Taxonomy (NCBI): domain Eukaryota; kingdom Viridiplantae; phylum Streptophyta; class Magnoliopsida; order Poales; family Poaceae; genus Saccharum; species Saccharum hybrid cultivar. The sequence goes on from JAQSUU010000703.1 coordinate 10,697,872, forward strand.
CTCGCGCTAGTTTGGATCACGCAGAGCCACGCGGGCCAAGCTTGAAATCAGAGAGATGGTGACAGATTCGCCAGCAGTCATCGACATATCATACCTCGGGTTAGGCTTGAAGACACCAGCCTAGGCCCATGTGACCATGTGATGACATTGCGGCACTCGCAGGCTCTGTGGCACCGGTGAGCTCTGCTACGGCACCAGCAAGCTCTGCTGCGCCGGCAAGCTTGGGGCAGGAGTGTAATAGAACCGAACAAATTATAAGAGCACAAGTACGAAAACAAGCGCCGAAATGCTCAAATTTTCGAACTTGAGCCCATATAATCCTGGTAGTCAATCAAAACCATGAAGGATTTCAAACCAACTCTTTTACAACCAAGATCGCATCATTCAACATACACATCACACGTTACATTTCACAAGTAGTTCGGAAGTTCGCTTACAACACACGGAGTCGCAAATTATTACAAACCGAGTTCATAAAGTAGGGGAAGCATAACACACGCATTTAGTTCAAATACTACTGCCAGTCTTATAGATCAACATCCCACAAAAGCATTTAGGAAAGTAAACTAATAAACGATCACACCTGAGTGATCTAGTCCTCCTCACCCGCGGGGTGGAGGCAAGTCTTGCTGAAGCCCTGATAAAGCATGTCATCTGAAACAGGAGGGAATAAACCCTGAGTACGGGAATGTACTCAGCTAGACTTACCCGTCGAAATAGAAAATAAGAGACACCAAGGATCATGCAAGGCTTTCATAAGTGGAGCTGGCTGACATCACCTTTGCGGAAAAGCATAAGTAATTGAAACTCTTTTAACCTGTACTAGCAGTTATTTTAGCATTAACCTATCATCTATCTTAGCACATGTACTAAACATTCACTTGCTTATATTCAAACAATAATATTATTATATCCATAGCAGGTGTAAATTCGCGGCAACATTATATCATTCACTTAACCATCTGTTCAATTTAATGAGATCTACGTTGCCGCTGCTCAAGTCAAGTGCTCACTAACCGGGAGCGACGGCGATTCAAATCGAATTCCTATCCAGCTGGAGGGGGATTTCTAACACTCACCGCGTAGGCCCTTGCCAGGGTCGCACAAGCCACCTTTCGTACAATTCAGGAGTCGCGGGTTCGAATGATGCTGCATCCCCAAGGGCAACACTCTGCTAGGTGATAGGGACTCTAACCTCCCCTTGGTCTCACGCCAAAGTCCCCAAGCACATCCTTACTACCTCCAAGATGCGACCTACCATTCGATTCCTGGCCTGAACCATATTACTTGGCTTCGCGGTCGGAACGACTTATCCGGCCAACTAAGTGTTAGACTGCGTTCAACATGACTCAAGGACGTACAGCGAATCGGTCCTTAAACAACTCAGACGGGCATAGCTCCGCACTCAAGACGTGAAGTGTCTTGCGGCTGCACTATCGAACTCCCGCCCGGTCTCAAATTCATTTTAAGGCTTGGTTCCATCCATGATAGCCAACATAGCCACTCGTGACCCATTCCTACATCTCGCGGATGACCGGAAATCACCCGACTTCTACTGGACTAAGCAGGGCTAAGCATTGACACATGCCTAAACTTACTTTAGGGTTTAAGTACAATATCTGGACAAGCAAGGTATAATGCAACAAGTGTTTTCACACAACTCCTACAACTTAATGCAGTAAACAAGTAAAAGTACTCAAGATTGATATATAAAACAAATGGGTCAGCATGCACCGGGGCTTGCCTTTTAGGAACGAGGACGGGCGATGATCCGAACACTCAGGCAGATCGTCTACGGGAACTCCTTCGTCGGCTGGGTCCTCGGGCTCCCTCGGCTGCTCCTGATCCTCCACCGGAATCGCTCCCTCGAACTCGAGGAGTGTCACTCCCTCCGGTACACCTATTGCATGAATGCACAATAAATCTCATGGATGCATAAGAAGGAATGCAGCAGGCTCGGAATGGAATGCACTTCAGCAATTCTAGTGCTCTATTCAAATCACTTCAATAATACGTGCAAATCTCTTCTTCGGTAGAGAAGTACTTACCTAGTCTACACAACCTAATGTATAATTGTTCCTCCTCAGTTAAGGCCCTAACACCTAACAACCACAAGAACAATATTACTTAGGTTACCACCAATCAAATCACAAAATATCACAACAACACCTTCTGGATAGCAGCTTAGTATTTTCAACACAACTGTAGATTCAAAAATCCAAATGGCATGATATAAGACAATCTAGAAAGCATATAAAATACTCTACAATTCATTTGCATACCTCAACACTTAATTCCGAGGTTTACCTAGTTGAAATTCTAAAGTTTCAGAAATCTGTCCTCTCCAAACAGAGAGTAGTCATTTCTGGATAGCCACTTTAAACAGCTACAACTTCTAGACCATTAGGCCAAATACCACCAAATTTTGACACAAGCTAGTTTAACCAGTTTACTACCACTTTGGTATTCAAAAGTTTCCCAGAAAACACTTTTATCAAGGTTCAAATCCAAAAATGCTACCAGCTGTCCAGAGAACCTAGAGATGTGAAAATTAAATATTTATTCATGTGTCAAACTACCCTTATGACCAAACTAATGATGCTACTAGTTGACACATGACCCAAAACCACCAGAAAGTAGGGTGTGCCAACCCAAGACATTTATTTTAACCCCTTTCTTAATTTACTTAATTAATAAAGTGAAAAATTAAACTTATATGCAAGCTGCTTAGAAAATTATATAAAAATTACAGGAGGACCTCTGCCCTACTAGGAGGCCACTGTAAAAGTTTGAACTAAAGTTATTCAAAGAAACTCCCTACACAAAATTCACAAGCCAAAAAGACTGATTTTTGCATAAATAATAAATCACATTGAAAAGTATCAAACAACAGAAACCATATTTTTCTTAGCAACCTTATGGTGTCAGGACACTCTCCATAAAATTTCATGAGCATTGCACTTAAAGGAAAATTATTAAAGTTCATTCAAGTATCTTCTAATATAACATGATAACATCATAACTTGAAAAGTAGTCAAGCACTAATACCCAAATTTTTACCAGAGCTAGCATATACATAAAATAACCTACCCACCAAATTTCATAATTTTTGGAGAATACAACTCAAGTTATCCATTTAACAAATTTGCATTCAATTTAAAACACATTTCAAAACCCTAATTAATTCTTCCAGAAAATAAACATCACACATGCATTTGATATTTTTCCTAAATACTACACTTTATCTAGAGTCCAACAAAATTTGGATCACCTCAAATGGATCTATAAAATAGGAGATAAAAATTCCACAACAAGACATATAAATCTGTGAAATAAATAAAAGAAACCACAAAATAAAATCCTAAATGCTACTGCAACTGGGCCGGCCCGGCATGCCAGCGTGGCCCGCTAAGGGTCTTCCCGCCTGTGCGGGCATCTGTCAGGCAGGATCCGCCGTCAAAGAGAGAGGCAGGGGCGCGGCGAACCGCGCGCTCCGGCGAGCTCAAGCTCGTCGGAGGGGAGCTCTCCTAGGAAACCAAGCCCACCCTCGTGATCTCCGTCAAGCAATGCATCGATTCGGGTAGGTAGGGTGGATTGGGTTGGAGCGGAAGGGACTCGCCGTCGTGAGCGGCGGACGGTGGGGGTCCGGTGATGGTGCACCGCCAACGGCGAGGCCGCACGGCCACACCAGAGCTCGGTATGAGCTTCACCACTTCGAGGCAGATCTATTGAGGTAGAAAAGGGAGGTTGAGAGAGACTCTATCCACCCCGGCCACGGAGTGCCCCAACTCCGGTGAGGGGTCACCCATGGCGGCAATGGCGGAATCGGCCAAGAGGCCCTTACCACGACTCGGTTCGCTAGACCAAAGGGTGGAGGAGATAGCGGCCAGTGTGCTGAAACTTCAGACGGAGGGGATTGGGCAATGCCGTGATGACACGGCCGACCGAGCTCGTCGGAGGTCACGGCAGTGAGGGAGGCGGCGTTTTTCTGCCTTAGGCGCGCGTGGGGAGGGAGGGAAATGGCAGGGCGAGGTCAGGAAGGCAGCTGGGGCACCTTCTACGTGCTGAGCAGCTGGCCAAGGCGCTAGGTCGCGCGTGGCACATGGAGGACACGCGGCGGCGACGGCCTGCAACTGTCGGCCACCCGCGCTCTGAACGTCTGAATGAGGACGGCAATGGTGACTGACAGGGCAACTTTGTCGATGATTATCTCCTAAACTAGCTCGAGTTAGCAGAAGATGATAATATCAAAATTATAGAGCTACATGAGGACTACAACTTTGTCAATTGGCTGAAGGACTGGTTTGACCTGGTTTGTGAGTTATATGGCGTCAAACTGAGGCACATTGAAACTTAAATTCAGATTTTTGGACTTAGAAAATTTTCCAAGTGTTGGGCAGTCCCTTAACCGACTTGTGGGCCATTTTTTAGCATGTTCTGGTCATTTTCATGAGATGGCCATTTTGGAACTTTTGTTCCTTAGGAAATTCTCTACAACTTTAGGAAATTCTCTACAACTTGCTTAAGGTTGCTTCTCCATGCAAGATCTCTAAGCTAGACTATTTAAATGGTCAAACCAAAGCATTCTAGGGTCAAGGGTTGGTCAACAGCACATTGGAGGGCATTTTGGTTATTTTGGTCAACATGAACATTGCTGCACTAATTACCCTAAATGTAATTAAGGTGTTATAAGATATAATTAGCCACTCTACACATTGGTTACATAAAATTCCTAGTGTCACATAAGTTGAAACCAGCAAAACAATTGTTTTCCACAAAATGTTGCATTACCATGTTGCACATGTTTCAAGACCTTGTTGCATGAATTGAGCCTATCATGGTATACTAACAACATTGTTATGTTTCCAAGTATGAGATCCCATGTTGTATCTACAAGTTGCACCACTCACATTTCATAAGCAAGTAAATTGTGAAACAAGCACATTAAGGTATGTTGCATACTCATGTTGCAAGCAAAATAAATGCATGAATGAGATGATTGATGCTCATGCTTATGAAATGCAATGCAATTAAGGAAGCCAAACACTTGAGGTGTTACAAGGAGAGCGGTGCACCGTGCCATGCGTCACGGTCGTTGGCGAGGCCGAGGACGCAAGGAGAGGTGAAGAAGCAGCCGACGTGGGGTCATAGGTGGGTGACGGCAAGGCGCTGGCCGACGAGGGAGTTAGCGGCGAAGAAGTGGGAGCCAATAGTGTTGTAGCTGCTACGCCTAGATGCGTGGGCGATGAAGGTGTGCGCGCGTGTGATGGTGCAAACTGGCCAGCCATGATCACCGTGTCCTTGTCAGGAACAACGACACTAGCCAGAGACGACGAAGATCATCCTGGCCAGGATGAAAACGGTCGGAAACGGTCGAAAACAAACTTACGAAATAGAAAATGAAAGCGGTTAGTTCGGTACATTTCTATATTTTAGCAATTAAAGAATACAAAAAATGATTGAAAATGGTTGTGAAACCAATTGAAACTGACGATTTTTATGTTTAAAAACGGAACCATAATATAGAAAACAAAAGTGGTCGGTTCGGGACATTTATGTTCCGTTTTCAGCCTTAATCCTAGGTGAGGAGACAGAGTCTGGAAAGGGAACTGCAGCTCGTCGAACACCACGTGTCGAGAGGTGATCACGCGGCGAGTCTCCAGATCATAACAGCGGTAACCCTTGTGATCCGTTGGGTAGCCCAAGAACACGCATGCGACGGAGCGTGGGCTGAGCTTGTTGGCTGTAGTGGCGGACTGATTTGGATAGCACAAGCAACCGAAGACGCGAAGATGGTCATAGGTGGGAGGCGTGCCGAGGAGGAGTTCGTGCGGTGTGACCATGCCGGTAGCCCGGCAAGGTCGTCGATTAAGGAGATAGGTAGACATGGCGAGCACCTCCACCCAGAACGTGGGCGGCGCATGCGCGTGAAGGAGCATGGAGCGAACGCCATCGTTCAGGGTACGCCGTGTGCGCTCTGCCTTGCCGTTTTGTGCCGAGGTATACGGGCAAGATAGGTGGAACGCAATGCCGTCATCCTAGAAGTATTTGTGGAGGGTGAAATTATCGAACTCACGTCCATTGTCAGTTTGGAAACCGAGAATGGGCAGCCTCCCTGAATTGCCGATAGACATAGGAACTGAAAGAAAGGAATGTAGACACCACATCAGATTTGTTCAGCAAAGGAAAGGTCCAGACATAATGGGAATAATCATCGATGATCACCAAGTAATATTTGTATCCTGATATGCTAGGTACAGGAGACGTCCAGACGTCTGAATGAACTAACTGAAACGGAAAATAGCTAACTGACGACGAAGAAGAGAAAGGCAGCCAAACATGCTTCACGAGCTGGCAGGCGCGGCAAGTGTGGGTGGCGGACTTTGTACAGCTGAAGGGAAAGGAACGCAGAGCTGCAGTGAGCTGATCGTGACCCGGGTGTCCCAGTTGTTGGTGCCAAAGATCGACTGAGGCAGCGGTGGCATGAAGAGCTTGATGCGTCAGAGGCTGCAGTGGGTAGAGATCGCCATTGCTGTTACATCGGAGCTTCACCTGGCAAGTGTGAAAATCCTTTATGCAGAAACCATAAGGATCGAATTTAACCGACACAGCATTGTCATGAGTTAGCGATCGAACAGATACTAAATTCTTGGTCAAAGAAGGTGTAACAAGAACATTGCGAAGAGCGAGAGGCGATGTGGAGGTAGGGATAGAAGCAGCGACGAGATGAGAAACGGGCAAAGAGGTGCCGTTGCCAACGGTGACAGAGGTTGAAGAAGAAAGAGATTGGACGTTGTGAAGATTACCAGGTGCCGACGCCATGTGCGACGATGCGCCTGTGTCCAAGAACCAGTCCGAGGCATAGTCACAAAGTTTCTGGGTCGATGGGGTCGAGGTACGGGGTCACGGTACGTGGTACGCTACTTGCAAGAGATTTTTACACTTCGGGTCGAAAATGAACCCGTGAACCCGGGTCGGGGTCGACGAACCCGGGTCGAGGGTCGAAGGTGATGAACCCGTTTTATGTGACTATGGTCCGAGGTGCCCGTGCCCACAGGAGGCACGCCGGCATTTGCCAGGGCTGCAAGCAGTGCGTTCAGGTCGTAGGTAGGGGACGCCCCAGGGTAGGCCGCATGCAGAGGTAGAGGTGGCGACGAAGGCCTACTGGTTGGGGGTGCCGGGATGTGGGCTGAGAATGCCGGCCGCCGGAGCTCGGAAGGGCATGGGCCACGCCTGGACCATGCCTTGCCATGGGTTGTAGCCGGCGGCCAATGGAGTGTTGGGGAAGGTGGACCGTGGCCCCGTGGACGACGATCCAGTGTTGGCGGTGAAGGATGGTGCGCCGCTGCTTGGGCTACCGCCACGGCCGCGACGTTGCCTAGCTCGGTTGCTGCCGAAGTAGGTGCCATGGCCGGCATTGTTGGTGAAGCCACCGGTGGTCGGAGGGTGCCCACCAGTGGTGCCGGATCCTGAACCGCCAGGCGATGGAGCATTGGCAACGGATGGTGGGTGGTTGCCACCTTGGGCGACCATGGTGTGATGCGTCGCGAGCTTGCCGTGCTGATTCTCATAGAGCTCCTCCAGTAGCAGGAAGGAGCGGGCAGAAAGGAAATTGTGCGGTGGCTGCTTAGAGGTGATGGTGGAGATGGTGTGGCGGTACTTGCCGTTCAGTCCGTGCAGCATGTTCAGGACCTAGGACGGCTCCGGCACCGGCTATCCAAGATCACGGAGGGCGTCGGCGATCTCCTTCAGCTTGGCATTGTAGTCGGTGATGCTGAGGTCGCCCTGGTACAGACTGCGGTATTCTGCCTCCAGGTAGACGGCGCGGTGCAACTGGTGATCACGGAAGAGATCGACAATGGCGGCCCAGATGGTGTAGGCGGTGGCGCCGGGAACACAGATGATGCGCATGACATCATGCACAGTGTTATAGATCCAGTTGACAAGGCACTGGTCGACTATGAACCAGTCCGGATTGGCGCGTTGGGCGGTGGTGGGAGCAGTGATGATGTGAGACTAGAGACTGAACTTGCCGATGACGGAGTCAAAGAAACACCGCCATTCCTGGTAGTTGGGGTTGACGATGTCGAGGACAGTCGGAACATGGGATTTGATGTTGATCGTTTGGAATGAGGATGGAGCAGTGGGAGGAGGAGGCGGTGGTGGTGGCGCCCGGCGTTTGGCATCGTCGAACGGGGCGGTGAAGGAGGTGATAGAGGAAGAAGAAGGAGAGGAACTGCCATGGATGGAGTTCTCGAACGCGAAGAGCGGATTGGTGTCCATGGCGAGCAGCGGAGGAGAAGGTGGGCGCTGGTGACAGGAGATCAAGCCACGCTCTGATACCATGAAAGAGAAATATGGATCAACCTTGACCTTGTATTCATCTCGTGTCTCATATTTATATAAGTACATGACCTGCAACCTCTACTGGAAAACTGCTCTAGCGCGGCCAGGAGACCAGCGGCGGAGCAACTAGCGGAGGCGCGGCGTGTGCGTCGTGGCGTGGAGCGGGCATCGTGTGTGCGCGTATCTTTGACCATCCGGTCTTACATGATGTACAACGGTGTGCAGGACTCTGTTATCACGTGCCAATGGACAGCTCCATGTTGTATTGGTATCCGACACCGTCCACCTGCAGCGGTGCCTGCGTGGTCACGCGCCCGGAGGCGGCGGCCACGGCGAGCCTGGCGGCGAGCATGGACATGCGCTCGTGAGACCTGCGCGCGGCCTGCGTGAAGTTGATCGCCTTCTCGGTGCAGATCATGGTGGCACGGAAGCCTGCGGCAGGGCGATCGGAGTAGGCAATGGGGTAGCGAGGAAGGAGATCACGGTGAGCGCCAGGATCAGGAATAACATGGCAGCCATGTTTGAAATTTGGTTAACGTGCTTTGAAGCGCCAGGTATATATAGGAGTATATATATGTTATTGAGATAGTTTTAGAAACGCCCTATATGTTATTGAGATAGTTTTAGAAACGCCCGGAATGCTTTGTTATTCTCTCCTGTATCGGATGAAGTGAATGAAATATTTCAGGAGGACAACTCGCGGACATCATGTCAGTTAACAATTGCTACGAATGCACTTTGTATGTTTTTTAAGGTGCCAAAAAGGAAATAATGGGAAGTTGCTAACTGATTGTTATAGTAGTACCGAAATTAACTGCTAGGATTCTGGACAGTCCAAGAAGTGTGTGTATGAATGCGTGTTGTATTGGGCATGGCACAAGTTCTACGTGACGCCACCACGTTAACCTCACTAGTAATTTGTTAAGTACGTTCTAGACACCAGCACTACCCCCAATAAATTACCAACCTCGAAGGTAAATAAAAGATCATTTCTATGCGTCTGTTTAAGAGCATCTCCAAGAGTTTTCAAAATAATTAATGTCTCAATTCATGATTTTGGATAAGAATGAAAAAATATATCTCCAACAACTCTCAACTACCTCATAATCTTTTGGCGCTTAGAAAATCGACCCCGACGCACAGGTAAATACGCATGCGTGTATCACATCAATCTAAGGTGGAAGGACACGGGGAAGAATAAGAAGTAGGACAGAAAGTATAAAAATGGTTAGGATGATTTATAAATTAAATGGTTCAGGATTATTTCTTGATGCAAAATCATCTTCAATCTTTTAAGAGTGGGATTTTAGAAACTGTTGGAAGAAGCCAACAAATATGCTCCCAACTTTTTTTAGTCACATGGAAAACTCATTTACCAAGTTATTTTTTAGAAACTATTGCAGATGGTCTAAATATAGAATTTTGTACGTTGTGGATCACAACCGTGTGAGACTGCATGTTAAGTTAGTAATTTTAAGAAAGAAATCTCTTTTGAAAGATACAATATCTCATTTACTATGCACTATATAATCTAGATCACTTATCTTTGCACTATATGCAATTTCAACGGTAGTATTTAAAGTTTGTTAAAAATTTTGGAGCACGCACTACTACACAAAAATCTTTTGCACAGCATTTCAAAAATAGCCTCGGAGGCGGGTGGCCCAGTTGCTCGCCTCAGTTATTCGAGGCAGGGCAGCTAGGCCAGCGACCGGGCATTGTAAATATTAACCGAGGCGGTTGTTTTAAGATAACCGCCTCGGTCATTGTAATGTAACCGTCTCAGATAATATTTATTAACCGAAGCAGTTATGTTAGGATAACCACCTCAGTTAATGGTGGTCATTGTAACGTAACCGCCTCGGTTCGGTTAATAAATATCAACTGAGACGGTTTTTATAAGGCAACTGCCCTTGTAAATCCATTTACGGAGGCGGGCACACTATAAGGCCCGCCTCGGTAAATACTTGCCCAGCTAAGAGCCCAGATAACCCATCTCGGTCTGATATCGCTCTCAGCGTATATATACTGCACTTAGGGCTTCATTCACACCCATCCAAACTCTCTCTCCCTCTCTCACGGCGCCGCATCCGACGGTGGCTCCTCCCACTCTCTCACCCGACCGAGCTCCTCTCTCTCACTTGCCTCCTCCTATCCCTCTAACTCTTAACCTCACCTCTCTCTTTGAGGTGCGGACAACCGGCGTACCTCCTCCCCCAGCCAGATCTAGTGGCGCGCGGAGCGGGGGAGCCATCTCCCTCCTCCCTCTCGACGGCGGCATGGATTTGGTGGTGTGCGGCACGGGGGGAGCCACCTCCCTCCTCCCTCCCAGCAGCGGCATGAATCTGGTGGCGCACAGCATGGGGGAGCCACTTCCCTCCTCTATCCCAGCAGCGGCGTGAATCTAGTGGCGCGTGGCACGGAGGAGCCACCTCCCTACTCCCTCCCGGCGGCGGCATGGATCTGGTGGCGCGTGGCGCGGTTGAGCTACGTCCCTCCTTCCTCCCGGCGGCGGCGTGGGGAAGCCACCTCCCTTCTCCCCTAACCAGATCCGATGGCAGCACGGGCGGGCAACGCCAGATCTGGCGGTGACTCGGCACGGGGATGCCGGATCCTGCTCGTGTCGGCAGCACGTGGGGATGCAACGGAGCTGGGCCACGCGGAGCTGGCAAGTATGCTGGTGGGCTTCGAAACGGGCTCGCCGGCAGGCTCTGGGCTTTTTTTAAATTTTTTTAATTCATTAACCGAGGCGGTTACCTTATTCCGATCGTCTCGATTAATCGATTAACCGAGGCGCCGTTAAGGCACGATTAACTGTGACCTTTCGTCGGAGGCGGTTGAAAAAACTACCTCGGTTAAATCAAAATGCCCGCCTCGCAAAAGTTTTGTGTAGTAGTGACGCATATAATCTAAATCACATATTTATGCACTGTGTGCCTCATTTATTCATCTCCAGCCAAAACCGTTTTTTTCTCTCAAAAGATGAACCTCTGAATTGCACACATTTGTGTATTGTCTCATACTCTCATACATATCCTCAATAGTTAAATCTTGCTTATAATAAAACTTTAGTTATGAATTACTCTACATGCTTTTGTTTCAATTATTACTTCTGAGGCTCGCACATCCATATTTATTCTGTTTTTTAGAATTCCAGTTTTTTTCCCTATGTTCCTAAAGCTTTCCGTGGAGGCTCCGAATTGGATGTCTAGTTAAGAACAAAATAAGGCAGACATATGTGTAGAGTAACGTTCACTGTTAGTTAATCTTACAGTACACTCTTCCACAACGTATATGAAATTAAGAATGATTAAATTTGCACGGCTGTGCGGGATAAAATGAAAGTGATTTGTTGGCAACATCATCCATTTCTTATATTGCCCTATCATATAAGTAACCAAGTAATTTTAGGACCAAATAACAAGTCTAGCAAAGGACTCACTTATCCGTTACTAATTAGTTAGTTTGCGCTACCGGGAACGCTGCCTTCGCCGACTGCTTGAAGCAGTCGGTGAAGGGTCTTATCCTGTCGGCAAAGACTTCGCCGACAGGATATCAGAAATCCTGTCTGCGAAGACCTGTCGGCGACGTTTTTGACGGCAAAGACCTCTGCGTCGACAGCCACATGGCACCCTGTCGGTGAAGCTTCCTCGACAGCCCCGTCCCAGTCGGTGAAGGAGGACGACGTCGTCAGTCCTTCGTCGACAGCCGGAACCAGCACTGTCGGCGAAGTCTTCGCCGACCGCCGGCATACCAGTTGGCGAAGATTCTTTGCCGATAGCCCACGTGGTAGGCTGTCGGCAAAAAGTAGGGCTGTTGCTGTCGACAAAGTTGGGCTCTGCTGAAAATTTTGTCCAGCTTTGCCGACAGCTGGTTGTCGGCAAAGCTAGGCAGCATTTTTTTGTTTTCTTTTTTTTGTTTTCTTGCATTTAAACCACAATTTATTGCATATATACCATAGAACCCACATTTCATCACAGATATTCACAACAATATAGCATATGAACCACATTTCAGCATCGAATTCAGTCTCAACATGAATCCACACACCAAGGTCCTCAAATCCATTGATACATGTCCACAATACACATGACGTCGCCAAAAGAGTCCATACATGTCCAACATACACATAAGATGTCCAGTGTGCCACAAGTTTATCACTACTGGTCCAGAAGAGGGAAGCAAAGGTACCTAGCTCGAGGCGCCGTCCCCAGGGGTCCCACAACCCCAACCTTGCTCCCACGGAGACCAGCCTGACTGCGGCGCCGCCTCGTACGTCCAGTAGGGCGGCCGAAGCCCCTGCTGCGTTGGCCCTGCTGTGTCTGCACGTGCGGCCACGAGGAGTAGCCCTACGACTGTGGAGGAGGCCACACGTACGGCTGCATGGGGAAGGTCGAGTAGGCTGGCCAGGTGTGGGGTGGAGAAGGACCCAGTGGAGGGCTGGTACCTGGAGTCAGGTTCAAACCCGACGACGGCGCCTGCACAAAGGCCAAGTGATGTAATTAGTACCTGCAGGATGGCCGCATAAGCTAAAGCAACAGGCAATATACTCACTGGAGCTTGAACAGGAGCAGGCACTGGGATTGGTGGTGGAGCGAAGAGCGAGGGAGGAGGCTCCTGCGTTTCCAGGATCTGGGGTCGGAAGTAGCCTGTCAGGTCCACCAACTAACACTGGTCGTGCTGCGTCAGTGTCGTGATCTGCTGCTGGTGGGCCACCTCCTACTGTAGACGCAGCGCATCCTGCCTTGCCTCCTGGGCCGCCTAGTTGGCCTATAGCTCTTCGAACCTGGCCTACAATATTACACCCACATGGTTGACGGTATGTGAAGGCAAGGTTGATCATGTGTGAAACGAGTGAACGACGAATGAAACCGCACTTATCTAAAACTGTGAGTACATCTGCGCGCTGCTTGCCTGTCGGGGCGCTATGGGATGTCGGAGGAGCTACTATACCCGCCCCATCGAATCTCCCTCAGTGTGGGAGCAGAGGACGGGTCGATGGTGCTGTTGGCCATCTAGTACTGGCCGTGCTGCTTCCCTCCTCCCAACCTTACCACAAGGTCCGTGTCTAGGGGCTCGGTGGTGGGGTCCTTCTCCTCCCCATGGCGCCGGCGAAACACGGTGGTTTACTCAGCGAGCTTAGGGTGGACATTCGCGTTGGTGTACGCGTCCGGCCCATCCTCCGAGTCATATCTGTTGTCCGGCATCGTCGCTTTGCCCTTGTGAGAAAGGGCGTACCCCACCATCTCGTTGACGACCTCCCTACCATGCGCCTGGGACTGCGAGGAAAACACAAATATGGTTACAGGTAAATAGATTGAGTGCTAGAATAAATAGATCAATAGAAGCATACTCATGTGTCCATGTACTGCGGGAGGGACCAGTTCCCTTGGTGGTGTGGTGCCCCTGGCATCTTCGCACCACCCTGGCATGAACTAAGAAACATCAAGTATTTGACATGTCAGAAGATGAATTGAATGTTTCACGGAAGGAATTAGAACGAATGTTTCCTACTTAATTACCTACAAGTACTGCTCCTTGGTGAGGTTGGTCTCCCTCTGGAGTAGCATCAGCCTAACTCGGTCCTTGATCACCTCGCCAAGCACATTGGCGTAGTGGATGATGACGCACTGGATGTGCGCCTCATGGTACATGTCCTTGAGGCGTGCATGGCAGACCGCCTCCTGCACTCGCGCCGCATGCTCCTCTTTCCCCTCCTCGCACTTGAAGAAGTCCTGCTCGCGGACATCATGTATCATTTCATTGTTTCAAGAACGTCCAACGAATGTGCAGTATTGAGAAATGTGGTGCGATGAAAACACTCACCCACAACTCCCTCTTGATCATCGCTGCAAGGGTCTCTCCATTCAAGGTGACGTTGTAGAAGTGCTCCCACTTCATGGGCGGCTGTAACTCACCCTTGTGGAAGACCAAGCCAGGGTAGTACTCCTTAATCAGCTGGGTCTAGATGCCATTGATATGGCATGAACCGCTCGCTCCGTTCATATACCTCTAGCTCCTGCACGAGTCATTAACAACAATTGTTAGTCTATGGTTCAGTTTTCAACATGTCATATGAACAAGTAGTGAAATCAACAATGGTTACTTATGTCTTGCCGACGGGTGTAATCTCCGTGCGGCGGCCAGGGAGCGGCCGTGGGTCATGGAGCGTCGAGGGCCCATGCTGGTAGGGCTTCCTCAAACCTAAGGAAGGCCCTGTGTCGCCCCTATCATCATGGCCCCCGTCGTTGTGGCCCCCATCATCGTCGTCGTCGTCATCGTCGTCGTCGCCGCCGCTGCCGCCATCCCTGGTCGTCGTCGTCGTTGTCAACGTGTTGAACTGCAGCCTCCTCATCGACGAGGGACACCCTACTGGTCGACTGCTCCTCCTCCCACTCCTCCTAGTCGTCGACGGGAATGGCGAAGCGCAAGCAGCAGTTTCGTGGCGGCAACCTCTTCCTTACGCCTCCGCCCAGCATTTTGTCGAGCACCTGCAATGACAAAGATTAAAATAGTTAGCATAAATAAATGAGAAGTAGTTGTAAATAAAGAAACATAATTGCAAGGTAATAATAATAAAAATATAATATTACGTGGAGGCGATATTATCTTCGCGTACGGCAATACGACTGGTGTGACGTCGTCACCACTTTCCTCGTCATCACTATCAATATTGTCGAGCTCTTGATCATCCTCATCATCTCCATCGTCATCGTCATCATCATCGTCCAGAACAACTCCATCGCGCTGCCTCTGCCATCGCTCAAGGAGTAGTAAGTCCTTAGCATCCTACACATCATCACCCTCGTCCTCATTGATGTCGTTGTCTTCTTCCATGCTCATCAGTGCAGAAATGTCTATCTCGAAACTCCATTCTAGCCCTCAGGCTGATAGAACTCATCCGTCCTTAGGTCAAAGTTGTAATCATCATCGTTTGGGACAGCCGCTTTACCGCGCGGCAGTACCATGTGCACAAGGCTCCAACCTGTAAGCCTTGCATCTTTTTGGCACGCCCATGGGAGGTAATAAACTTGCGTGGCGTCTCAGTTAGCCAAAATATAGAGATCGTCTTGTACGGCATCTTAAGTGCACGAAGGAGCCTCTGTGACTCGTACGTGTTCTTCGGCAGGATGTGATCCTCTGGAAGCAGTTTGCCAAGAACTGTCAACACGAGATTGAAGCCATCTCGACTAATGTCCAGCTATGACTTTAACGCTATTAGGCATGAAATGCCATCTAGTTGCGAAACCATTGTCTTCTTGTGAAGGGGCTTTTGTGCCACCTCCATCATGGTGTAGAACGCCTTTGCGGTTTCCTCTGGATCCTCCTCCACCTCCATTCCTTCGACGAATCGCCCTTCGTGGAAGTCTATCATCATGTCTGCCATCTCGGCATCTGCATCATACTCCTCGAGGAGGGGTCTCACCACCTCCTCCCTAATAGCAACTCGATGTGTTACGTCAACTAGATGCTCGAGATTTCATGTGAATTCCTGGATACGGCCTCAAATTGTTCTAAATATCATGACTATCATTTTTGCCTTCACCATTTTCCATTATTCCATGTACCTGCAGTTCAAATCTAAAATATGCGAGAAAATTCAAGTTAAAGAAATAAATTAATGAAACATAGCAAAATGTTATAAAAGGTTCCAAATTGGAACATGTGATTGTAAATAATACAGTTAGGCCATATAAAAAGTTTGAACTCAAAATTCAAAAAAATGAGAAAGCTTTGCCGACAGCCGTGTTAGGCTGCCGGCAAAGAACTATTTTCGTCGACAGCCTAACGGTTATGCTATCGGCAAAGGTAACGGCGTCGAACGCCGTTGGAACCCTCAGGTTCTTTGCCGACAGGTTGGCATTGCCGACAGTGTGACTGTCAGCAAAAATGTCCTTTGCCGATAGGTTTTTTTTACCGGCTGCTAGCAACAGTTAGACTATCGGCAAATAATTCTTTACCGAAGCTGGTAAGGGCTGTCAGCAAAAGACATTCTTCGCCGACTGCCCATATTATGGTTGTCGGCTAAACTGCGGGCAGTCGGCGAAGATGCCGTCTCCCGTAGTGTTGGTTGTCAACTTGCTTAAGTTACTAGTAATATATAGTCTTAAAAAGCATGCATGCACATCATTGATTTTGGCAACCAATTATAGGAGTCATTTGCACAAGATAGTGTTTAAAACACATGCATGGATGTGGTTTAAAAGACAGGGATGTATGGATGGATTTGAGCAATATAGAATACTTCCGCTGGTCCAGTTTATAAGCCATAGTCTGATGTAGCAAGGTCCTTAAATTATTATTGGCCATTCATTTGTTTTATGTTGTAATGTAAAGTTTATGGTTATAAACATATGATTATATGATAGTGCATTAGATTACAAATCTAATAGTATCAAGTTTGCATTACTATAATTTAAAATTGTTGGCTAAATTCTTGGTCAAATATTAAATAGTTTAAGGCTTAATATACATGAAATGCCTTATAAACTGGATCAGAGAAAGTAACTTATAATTTCAAACAAATGTTTACTCCCTCTATCCCAAAAAAACTTGATGTTCTAGGTTGTTTAACAATCTGAGGTCATTTATTTTTTTTTTAAAAAAATAAATTTTAAAATCTGAAAACGTAAAACTAATTAGCTACAAAGTTGCAGATATCTTTGAGTACTAAAACTTTGGTTCTGGCCATTTCTTCATCTGATTTTATTTGAAATTTTCTAAAAAGTTTAATTTCTAAATATGAAAAGTTAAAACAAAATTCTTGGGTCCTCAATGATGTCAAATCAAAACTTAATCAACTACAAAGGTTTAGATATCTTTGTGTACTACAACTTTGATATAAAATTTGTCTTCATCCGGCTTGATTTTGGAATAGTTAAACATTTAAGCCCAATTCACCCTTGATCACTTTGCCCTATGTCAGCGGCAACTCAATTGGGCCGAAATGTGATGGCTGCCGTGTCACCATAATCCAAAAGCCTGAAACACTGGTCAGCCCTAAACAGGGCCCAAATATATCTGTCCAGGGCAGGGGATGAGAGGTATTTTGTGTGTGTGTGTGTGTGTTTTCACGCTTCGAACAACTCTCTGAAACCATTACACCATGATGATGTTATTCTCGAGAAAATATATAAAATAAGATCCATACATACAGAATATAATCTTTGTGTGATACTGATATGACCAATCCGTGTTTTTTCAATCTGTACTATAAGCAGCTGATTTATTCTAGGAGTACTCTTTAACTATGCGTGTACGTCCCTGCGTGGAAATGTATATCCAGTGATGCAATATGCGCTAGCTAATACGTGCGTATATGAAATGACCAGAAGATAAGCGAGTTGTGTTCCTAAATTCTTCAGAAACTGTCGCAGTTGGCCGGCTGGAAGGACAGCATCGACTTCTCCACATCGTACAGGATGTGGAAGTTCATTTGCATGATGTTGCCGACAATGGACAGGCTCGGCGACTTCTGCACGATCCAGCAGCTGACGGTGTCGTCCACCGGCCTGAAGTAGTTCTTCGTCGGCAGGTCCATGTCGCCGCCGTCGAAGTGCAACACCATGGACGGGAAGACGGCGCCGGACGTCTGGAAGCAGACGTCGTACCCGTCCCTGCCGGAGGCCGTGGTGAGGTTCGTCGTCTGCGACAGGACCGCCGCCTTGGCCAGCGTGTACGCCGGCTCCGCGAGGTACGTCAGCGTGGTGCCGGAGTCGAAGATGATGCCGCTGCTTCCGGTTCCGGGCGTCGTCGCGGCACCGATTGAGATACTCTTCAGGTTGACGCTGTAGTAGGTGGATGTCTGCAGGAGCGGCGTTGACTGGACACCGGCGCCCGTCAAGGCGCCGGAGCCGAACAGGAGCGGGCTCGTCTTGGCGGCGTCGCTGGTGAGGCAGTAGGAGAAGGCGCCGACCTTGAGCTGCGAGACGAGGGACAGCGGCCCGCTGCCGAGGCCGACGAGGCCGGAGCCCGAGCCGTACCCGCCCTCCGACATGTTGGTGCAGCCGAAGCCGATGCCTGCCACGGCGTCGCTGCCGAGCGTGAAGGTCTCGCTCCCCAGGTAGCCTTGTGTGTAGTGGTGCGGATCACTGGCAAGGCCGTACGAGTACTTGTAGTCGCACTCGGCGCCACCGGCGCTGCACTGGGACGATGGCAGGTCGCTGCAGAGGCTGCTGGAGCACGGCAGCTTGGAGAAAGACGACGACTTGTTTGGGTAGTAGGAAGGGGAGCCTTGTGGCACGCACCGCGTGCACGCGCCGCACTTGGCCCAGATGAGGTCGCTGCCGGTGTCCGCGAGGGCCGACAGCTGCTGCGGTGGCGTGCCGATGGAGAAGGTCATGTCGTACGCGCCGCCGCCACTGTCAAGCTGGAGCGGGGTCTGCACAGTCCCTGAGGCAGCGTCAAGCCGGGCGGCGAGCATGGACAGCCGCTCGTGGGACTTGTGCGCGGCCCGCGTTAAGTTGAAGGCCGGTTCGGCGCGGGTCATGGTGGCACGGAAGCCTCTTCGTTCCGAGAAGGCCGGAGGAGCGGCGAGGAGGAAGGTGATCGCAACAGCGAGCATGGATGACCTTGCCGCCATTTCTTGAGTTTGAAGGATTTGCTGCATGCTGTAATGAGGTCTAGGCACGAGTAATATATACAGATACAAGATGTCCACGATGCCAATTTTGTGCAATTGTCCTCTCAAAAAAAAATTGCGCAATTGTGCTTTACACAAAAAAGATCGTACGCGAAGCGTGTTACCCACGGCATTTTGAAAACGAGATGTAGGGGGCCGTATGGATGGATGAGTGACCAGTCACCTATGACCATGCATCTAGATTCTAGACATCCGATTTTAAATGTCTGGGATCAGAATGTATGTGTGTGGCAGATATGGCTTACTTGGGTTAATGTCTAGGCATAGTTGCTGTGAACACAAGGTTGTTACGTGCCCTATAGGTCGAGTTGTGGCGAGTGATTGCCAGGAGATAATCAAGGCTTTGGTTGAATTTGGAGACTAATCATTACGTGAGTGTGTACACCACACGTTTCTTGGCTTTGTTAGTGTGCAGGTGTAGAGCACAGAGACGGTCGATGAAGATGGAGAAAGTTAAGTAGAGACGTGTCGTGCTGATGGACTCGGAACGGTGAAGGACGGATGTGACGCTTGGACCGAGGGACTAAGATGACCAAAAGACTAATCGTGGGTGGCCGACACTTGTCGACATCGATGAGTAAGAGTACTTGCGGAGGAGTAGACTATGTTGACCAATTCAAGATGACGGTTGACCAAGTCAAGCAAAGGCGCAAGAGGACTTGGTGATCAGGCGGTTGAGGAGAATGGTAACAAGTTTCAAGATCATGGAGGAGGCATAACGGATATGTTTCTCTAGGTGGTTTGGGCCTCAAAACCACCGGCGAACGTTTTTTTTGTTCAAAACCCAGTTAGTTTTAGCATTAACGGGAGGAGGCACGTGGTGTCATCGTGAAGCTTTCATCGAGACGAAGCAAAGTCATGAAGAACCCATGACCATCGGATGCTTGGATCTCAAGTTGGACCGTTCTGCCCATATGGTTGTTCATCCAAAATATCTAAGGGCATGTTAGGGGTTGTGTAATAACTTTATAAATAATAGGATGGATGCTCCTAACCAGCCCTCCAACTTTAGGTTTCCTAGTCTTTATTAGTCTCAATTAGACTCCACTTGGTAGAGTTTTGCCTTTTTTGCCTTTGATTCGGGCTCCTGGAAATCATCAATGCGGAACCTCCGCTCCGTACAAAGTGCTGAACCTCCACATTTTTGGCTAAAAACTTAGTTTTTTGGTGTTTCCAGGTGCTCTGGGTGTCTGTTTTTCGATCCACTTCTTCCATAGGGTTTCTGAGTTGCCCAAGAAGCTTCCCAAGTCATCAAAACACCAGTTCATTTAGGTGATTTTAGTTTGGGCTCTTGCTTCATTGTGGTTGAAGTTGAGAGCTCATCTTTCGGGTTTCGAAGTGTTTCGTTGTTGCTTGTTATTTTTCAGCTGAGGTGAGTGTCCCGCCGTGTTCTCTAGACCTCACCAAGTACACCTAGCCACTAGTTGGCTCGAGGGCATCACTCATGTGTGTTTTGGATCTTTGGAGGATTGATTGAGACAGTGGCCATTTCAAAAGAATTTTTGATTGGCTCCTATTCAACCCCCCCTCTGGTCGTCGTCTCGGTGCTTCAAATGGTCAGTGTAGATCAAGGATCAATCTACCTTAACCAGTTCCTGGTCTGCGAAGGTGACATGGAGTGCAAAAGTGGTAAAGCTCCCTTCTTCGATGGGACTAACAACCCATACAAGAAAGTTTGGATGTTTTCTTACTTGCATACCATCAATTTGAAAGTTTGGGAGATTTGTTGACTAAGGACCACGTGGTCTTGGCGGTTCGGATTGATCAGTGCCAAATTGATCAACACAAGGCCAACTTTAAAGTCTGGAAATGTAGTTTTTGCGAGTCTCACTTTGCCTAAGTGCGATCATGTTTCAAATATTGAGATGGATAATGAGATCTGGTCTACCCATGAGCGGTATCACGAGGGCATGTCCCGTGTCAAAACCAGACTCTTTGAAAGACACCGTCGAGAGTACGAACTTTGCGCAAGTTTTTGGAGAGTTAGTTGATTCGATGTTCTCGAGGTTTCAATTGATTGTCAACAAGATGCATGCTAAAAAGTCATAGCTACCCTATGACAATCATGAGAGGGCCCTAAAACTGCTACTGTTACAACCCTAAAAATCCTAGAGCCAAAAATCTCAACTTTTTTGAACTTTTCCTAAAACCTTGCATGGAGAGTGGACTAGGAAACTTTTCTCAAACTTTTTGCTCCTTTTTAGTCCGATTCACGATTTCTTAAAAATCATTTACATTGGCAATTTCCTTAAGAAAACTAGTTGTGTAAAGAGTAAAGTGCACCAGCGGTCTCTAAACTTGCGCTGCTGTGTCATCCCGGTCCCTAAACTCGCAAATCGACCGTTTAGGTCCTCAAACTTGTTCATCTGTGTCATCTAGGTCCCTAAACTTGTTCTGCGATGTCATCCCGGTCCCTAAACTTACAAAGTGACTATTTAGGTCCTCAAACTTATTCGGTTGTGTCATCCAGGTCCCTAAACATGGTTTTGAGTTTCATCTAGGTCCAAACAGGACGATCTAAAAACTTGATATCAAACAATAATTCATAACTATTTCATATAAACTCAAACAAGGACAAATTTTATATCAAAATTGTAGCCCTCGATGCGATCTAGAACTTTGTAGTTGAAAAGTTTTTCATTTGAAGTCGTTTAATATCCCAAAATATTATTGTATGTTTATAGATTTTTAAATTTCAAATTATCAAACAATCTTGGATATTGATATGGTCTATATGAAAGTTATAGTTTGAAGTTTTTTACAACTTTGTAGTTGAAATTTTTTTATTTGAAGTCATTTAGTATCCCAAAATAGTATTATAAGTTTATAGATATTGATATTTAAAATTTAAATCTGTAAACTTCAAACTTCAAATAATATTTTGGGATACGAAACGACTTCAAATAAAAAAATTTCAACTACAAGGTTCTAGATCGCGTTGAGGGCTACAATTTTGATATAAAGTTTGTCCTTATTTGAGTTCATATGAAATAGTTATGAATTATTGTTTGATATTAAGTTTTTAGATCGCCCTGTTTGGACCCAGATGAGACTCAAAACCATGTTTAGGGACCTGGATGACACAACCGAACAAGTTTGAGGACCTAAGCAGTCGCTTTGCAAGTTTAGGGACCGGGATGACACCGCAGAACAAGTTTAGGGACCCAGATGACACAGATGAACAAGTTTGAGGACCTAAACGGTTGATTTGCGAGTTTAGGGACCGGGATGACACAACAGCGCAAGTTTAGGGACCGCTGGTGCACTTTACTCTTGTGTAAATATTTACACAGTGGCAGTTCTTAGATAATGTCAATAAAGTCTGTTGATTTTTACTGGACTTTCACTCTAGCGGTTGGTAAAAACGCCAATAAAAATATGAAAAATACTGTCAGTAAAGATATTTTCTATACTAGTGAGGATTTTTTAGTTTAATTAAATTTTAATTTTAATTAAAGTTGAATTTTACTATTTCTAAACTTTGGGCTTTCTAGACATGGCTCTATCCCATGTTAAGCTATGTAACTTGTACATTATTTCTAAAGTTTGCACATTTTTAAGTTTTTGACAAAATTGTTAACTACTCGGCTTTATAAAGTTCATTAATCAATCAAGTCAAAACCGAAGTTTTAACCATTTTTTAAGGATTTTGTTGTTGGGAATTTAACCTCGGACAATGCATTCTCTCAAGCCAACTAACAATCCTTTTCTAATAAATTGCCTTCATTTTTTGAGTTATACTTGTCAAATAGGAACGACTTCGTATCAATCAGCATTTGTGGAACCTTTTCAATGTATACAACGAAGCCTAGTGGACCAAGAAGCAAAGTCGAAGGCAGATGCCCGAAGATATTCAATCCACTTTGAGAAGAGGCGAAGCCAAAGAATGAGATACGAAGATAATCGGGCCACTTTGCTTTGAAGCGAAGATGAACGCGGGTTGATCGAAGTCGACTTGTCTTGAGATCGCAAAGACTCGTTCCAAAGACACCATTCACGAAGTTAGGCAGAAGAGACAGGAGAACACTGTTAGTTGTACGATGTCTAAATTACCAGCACAGAGGGTTTCATTCAAGCTTGTAAACAGTCTACGACTTCCACCCCTTGTTTATATAATTAGAAGTCATTCCTGATAATAAAAGAATTTATACTTAAATCTTAATATAATTAGAAGCTCTAATAGCATACCTCCATCGAGTCCTAGTAGTAAGTTTGAATTAAACTTATCATCCGCGTTTGGACAACGGCACCATATGACATGGACTGTAACGACACACGCTGGGCCAAGCCAAGCCACGAACTGTTGCCGTGATGGGTAGACAGATTGCAACACGATGGGGTCAACTCTCTGGTCTCCCCGTCAGAAGAACCAAATGCGCTTAAAAACATTGGACCGAGAGTACATCGTTACTCGTTAGTGACCAAATTGCACAAGTTACGCGTCCCTACTTTTTTATTACTGTACCTAACTGCTAGTATATCTAAGAGCGCAGACTAGGGTCGTCAATTGATCATAGTTGTCAGGAAAAGGCCAAGTAAGCTTGGAACTGACAAATCAACGATCGTCCTCGAGGGAGACATCATATGTGGAATCAACAATCGCCAAGCACTTCAGGTCAAGTCTTGTGGAAAATATGGCTTCGACGCTGCTTCCCGGAAAATTTTCCACTGTCGCAGACAGAGTTATTGTCGTAGTAGTGGCTGGTGAGAGTGCCCTGCCTTGGCGCCAAGCGGGGATATCAGGGCATTAAGAAATTTCGCCGGTTGGGTCGACTTCCGCTGCCAAAAAATAAGTGCTGTTTTCTCCGTCTTTTTATGGCCCTTCTACTTCAAGTCCAAAACAAGTGAGACTATACAGGTGTAAAAACGTGACTTTTGCTGGACTTGCCTACAATTTCGCTGGCTTATACGCTGGACGTAAATAGTACTTCCGTTATTTTTTTTCCTATTTATAGGGAAAAAACAGCGACGGTTAATTTAACATCACGTCTCATCTAAGTAAAAAGAAATGGAAAACCCAACACCCCACCGGCCAGCCAACTCTATGCTATCCTCCCAACACTACTACAAGAAACATTAACTGTGACCTTTTGAAAACCCCTTCGGAGGCCGGCAAAAATTTCAACCGCCACGGATTAATCGAGGCAGTTAGTTTTTATTAACCGAGGCAGTCACAAAAAACCGCCTTGCAAAATCGATTTACAGAGGCGGTTATCTATCAACCGAGGCCTATTTTCAGAGGCGGGCTACTTATAAAACCCGTCTCGGTTAATATTCCCAAGGCCAATCAAACGTCCATCTTGGCCCACATCTCGGTCACAGTATATAAACGTTGAAACCCTAGCCCATCCACTCAATCTCCTCTCTCTCTCTCTCACCACCCCGAATCCTCAGCGTTGCTGGCGACTTCTCAGCGCCTCTCTCTCTCTCACTCTCCTCTCTCACACACTGGCCTTTCTCTCTCTCACTCTTCTCTCTCACTCACTAGCATGGATCCAGGGTGGGGGGCCACGCCCCGGGCAAACAGGAGGCTGCGCCCCAGCGGCCAAGAGGCCGCGACCCCGGCGGCCAGGAGGAGCCCGCGACCCCGACGGCGGATCGGGTTCGGCGGACCAGCGGCGGACCGGCAGCGCCCCTCCTCCCCCACGCCGTCCTCCTCTGCGATGGAGCCCCTCCTTCTCTGCCACAGTCGTGGCCACACTGGAGAACCAGACAGAGCTCCTGCGCGGGGCCAAGGAGCCGGCGTTGGGGTGAGGTGGCGGATCCACCCCGCCGGCGGAGCAGCGGTCCTCCCCACACCCGACGAGCAGGCCAGCGGCGCTCCTCCCTCCTGTGGCTCGGCGGCGCCCCTCCCTCTGCTTGGCGCGGCTACTGGGGCTAGATCCGGATGGTGGCTGGGGCGGCGGCGGCAGATCCAGCGGCGTGGGCCACCTCTGGCTACGGATCTGTGACGGCGGCTGCAGCAGCAGTGGGCTTGGGGCGGCGGTGGCGGATCCAGCCAGCGGCGGTGCGGATGGGCTCGGCGGGCCCATGGGTGGGCTCGCTGGGCTTATCCATTGTTTTTTTTGTTTTTTTTATTAACCGAGGCGGGCATCAAACCGCCTCAGAAAAGGTCTCCAAGGCGATTGGCCAAAACGCCTCGGTTAAGCTCTTTTACCCGCCTCCGTTAATCTTTTATGTAGTAGTGCTATACAGGTTTTGTTTTTTATACAAAGGCTAATCGTTATCTATCTAAGAATTAACTAAAACTAGTGTGCATTTAAACATGTGTAGGTTGGCTAATTTTCTAGACAAATCATTTAGTTAGTTGTAAGCCAAGCGCCCAAGCATAACTAGTTGTAGCTAATTTTTGCCCAACTAGTAACCAGCCCTAAGCGATCCAAGCAAGCCTATAGTACAGTAGTACTAAAGAGGCATCATCTGTCACACACAACCTAATCTCTGTCTGCGTCCTTATAAACTAGAGTAGAAGCGTGTCCAAGAACTGTAAGAAGTCTGATTTCAAAATGAATTAAAATACGAAGCGTTTTGATGATCCCGCAATGTTTCACATGTCGGTACAAGTTGTGTTCGCACATAGGTGACATAGTGCAGAGTCTACTAATCTCAAGACGAATTAGGACGTATATGATGCTATCATGATAAATCATTAAACCTCCCCTACCCATAGGAGTTACTTCGAGCAGCATACGTCACTATTCTCAAATAAACTGAAATGCATGGTGTAATCGCTAAACAAATTTTCAGGTGAAAAATAATCTAGCTTAAGTCCATTACAACCCGCGTCTATGTTTGCTACTATGAACAGGAACGAAGCTAGAAAAAAGTTTAGGGGGGCTGAACAAAAGTGCTACATCGACTTAGCTCTACTATAACCCCTCATAGTAGAAAAATATAATAGCTTGAAGTAGTCTTATATTGAAAACATAAATTAACTGTGAAATTTACAAAATACATTATAAAAAATAAAGGTCTCAGCTCACTCTACCTTATACATCCGTGTCTAAAATTGAAAGGAGAGCATCAGGGGCTCCACTGGGCCAGCAGCGGTAGGGGGGGGCTGGAGCCCCCTGGCCCCACCGCTGGCTCCATGCATGACTACAAATACAAGTCTAAAAGCCAGATCCCCATCAGGACCAGCATGAGGCAAGTGAAAAACAAACAAAGGCCTCGTTTAGTTCACAGAATAGGGGAGAAAAGCACTGTATCAGAATTCCTGTAGCATTTCGTTTGTATTTGGTAAAAATTATCCAAATTTTGACTAACTATGCTTAAAATGTTCGTCTCGCAAAGTACAACAAAACTGTGCAATTAGTTTTTGATTTCATCAACATTTAGTACTCCATACATTTACCGATATTTTGATGTGACGGAGAATCTTCTTTTTGCATAGTGAAATTTGGGGAGAATTGGGGGAACTAAACAAGGCGAAAGGCTTCAGCCATTTGAAGTTATACTAGACGGGTGGCCGTGCG
This sequence comes from Saccharum hybrid cultivar R570, assembly GCA_038087645.1. NCBI lineage: Eukaryota > Viridiplantae > Streptophyta > Magnoliopsida > Poales > Poaceae > Saccharum > Saccharum hybrid cultivar. The sequence continues at coordinate 10,724,335 of JAQSUU010000703.1, forward strand.
TCACCGTGGCCCAATGAACCGGGTAACAAGGGGTCTTTTTAACGGTACTGTGGCTGTACATGTACTGTTCATCATAACAGGTTGTTACTGCACAGACCAGGGCTGGATTACGTGGCTGATACTGTTCATAACGGATATGCACTGTTCACCATAACGGGTCAGGCGACTGTGCATAACGGATTGCGTGAACAGTAACACAGTAGTTGCACAGTACTGACGGGAGGAACTAAGAGTTTAATAGATTCGGTCATCATACATTGTCCTGTCCCAGGAGTAGGTCATCCAACGAGCCCATAGAAATAGATTCTGTAAACCTGTGGTACAAGGTCCGACTAGCCTGGTCCATCAGCAGAACTAGACGTTTGTTCCATTGGTTTTACTGCAACGAGGCTGACGTGTATAAAGAAAATTTCATCTCTTTGAGATAAATATTCAAAATTTCAGGAATTTTGAGAATATCGGATCAAATTTAAAAAGATTCAAATTGAGTATCGAAATTTTTGCATAATATACCTCTAAAAAGACTCTCCAAACCACCACGCATCACAATTGTCTATAACATCTAAGAAATAACACGTAGAGTAGCGTAGTGCGATGGACTAAAGATAATAAGCTGCCTAGCGAGTGGTGTCAAGTGTAGAAGTGGGAAAACCGAATGACTTTGAAGAAATGTAGAGCTATGTGACAGAGAGCCATTTTATGACAATTTTGATTGATGCAATTTGGAGGTCAACGATGAATTCAAGCCATAAAAATTCAAACAATACAAAAAATTACCAAATCCAAGTGAAAAAGGTGATATATCTGAAATTTTTATGAAACTAGAAGAACACCCCACGTGTTGCTGCGGGAATCGCTAGTGAAATTATACTACTTATATTTACTAATATGATTGAATAAATATCATAATACATGTTAATGGATGATTTTTAGCATTCTAACGTGGATAACTAAATATATGTTTGTAACACCCTAAAATTTGAATTCTTTTTAAAATAGTAAATTTGATTTAAATATGCAATTATATATGCATTTCAAATTTAGGAAATAATATTTCTTTTATGAAATTAAAAGAAAATACAAGAATAGAAACATGTTGATGCATTCATGCTATTGCATATTTATTTCTGTGATGGGTGGTTTTGTTCAAATGCTAAAAGATTCTAAAAACCTTTTTGGAAATGAGTTTGAAAATTTTATTTATAAAAAGAAAAAGGAAATTTCCTTCCATTCCCTCCCTTCCTCAGTTTCGGCCCGCAGGCCTTTCCTTCCGCGGCCCAGCACCAGCCCCAGCCCAGCTTGCCTCCCCTTTTCCCCGCTCGGCCCGCCAACCGCTCAGCCCAGCCCCGCGCTCTGGCCCAGCTCGGCCAAGCAACTACCGGCCCGGCATCGCGCGCCTGCTTCCCGCGCCCAACCGCTGACAGCCCGGGCCCACGTGTCGGCGCCCTTCTCCAACCTCCGCTCTCCCTCTCTCGGCCGAAGCAACCGTCGTCCGACGCCCGCGCCCACCTCCGCGCGACGTGGGAGCCTCCCCCGCGCCTCGAGCCCTTTAAAGGGCAGCGCGACCCGGCTCCGCCCTCCTTTCCCCCTCCAACTCCCTCTCTCTCGGTTTCGCTTCGCCATAGAACCATAGCGCAAATCACCACCGAAGCCACCTTCCGCCGCTTCCGTGGACCGTCGTTCCAGAGCCGTCCCCGTCTCGTTTGAAGCCGTGGTGAGCTTCCCCGTACTCCCCTCTATGTTCCCATGCTTTTATTTTCTCAAATTTTAGTCTCTATGGCCGTGTCCGCGAGCTCCGATGAGCTTTTCGCCGCCATCCATGGCGGGAGCCGCTCGGGCTTACCCCGTGGCCGTGTTTTGCTCCGGGGCGAGTTCATCTTCCTCTCTGCATCACCCCGGTGCTCTCCGTTTTGGAAACCGTGCACCCTAGCGTCGGTTAGACCAACTCCGACGAGGTCCCGTCGCCGGCCATGGCGGCGCCGCCGTCTCCTCCCCTAAATCCGGCGACCGGCCTCTCTCTCCTCTCCCCCATCCTTTCTCGACCGTCCATCAGTTGATCAACGGCTCAGAGAGCTCGATACCCCTTCGGGGGTAAATTTGCTAAAGAGCCCCTAGACTTTTCTAAGTCCTAACCCGCCGTCCTTAGCGTATTCTCCCGAATACGCAATCCCGTTTGGAAAGCGTAAACTTCACTGTTTAAGTCAAAAGTACGCTTTCAGTATTTACAGAAATGCCATTCGAACTGTTTCGCTTATAGAATTGTTGTTTTAACTCCGAATTGATCCATTCAAATTGCGTTATCTTCGTAATTTCATAAGCTACATGCTGGAGCTACTGTTAGTCAAGTTTGGAACTTTTAATTTCATGATTAGAATTAATTAAATATAGGGCGATAGGAAAACCCGTTTTACTCATAACTTTCGCATTTTAGCTCTGTTCTTCGTGAACTTCGCGTTGACGCGATCGTAGCGAAACGTAGATTAGTTTTACAAACATTTTATCTTGATTTCAATATTGTTGGTGTAATGTTCTAATGATAGGAATGTTTGCTTTGCATGAATGCTTTTGGAATGTTGTATGTTGCCGTGTTGGTCGCGTTCAGACGGTGAGGAAAACGTTGGAGACCAAGAACTCTTCAATGACTAGCAGGACCAACACGAGTTTGTGAACCAAGGCAAGTATAGCATGGGCCTACCTTGATTCCTGTTCATTATATAATCTACTCATTATGCATGTGTCTAATATTGCTCGACTATAAGGACATCCTAGCCATTGATGACTTATACCTTGATGCCTATGGGTTTTATTGCATATGGGTAGAATGCTAGTGCTCTATTCAAACATGATCAATACTATGATTAATGGAACAAACGGATAAACATGATGATAATAATTGAAATATAGAGTGATGGTGCAAATGATGTCGATCATGTTGCCCTAAACTCTCCGTAAGGACTTATCTGTAGGGCAAAAGCTGGGACATACAGTGCAACCGTGAGAGTTATATGGCTCTGACTTTAGCTCAGTAATAGGATATTTTCTAGCTTGTTAGAGGTTACCTGAAAGGGCTCAAGAGGGGCTTGCCACTTTGGGTATAGAACTGCCTCTGTTCTTGTGTGTATAGCCTGCGGGAATTGTGCCACAGAAAGGGGGGTTCTCTATATCTGCCTGCCGAGGAAACCTCGCGGCCCTAACTTGTTAGACAAGACCTATGGAAGGCTTCATAGTGTACCCTGCCCGCTCACCTTGGAAGTGTGATGGGAGTAATTAACCCGGGCATATGGGCAACACGACTCACGGGTAAAGATGCACAACCTCTGCAGAGTGTTAAAACTGTTATAACAGCCGTGCTCACGGTCACGAGCGGCCCGGAAAACTCACAGAATAAATGGTTACTTATGATGTTGTTGTTCATGGTGAACTATGATGGTATTATGATGATGATGACGGTGATGATGATATAATGTTGATCAATGACTCTATTTAATTCTAGTATATGATCATGTGGGTTAATTTGGGAGCTTAATTATAATTTGATATTGATCAATAACAAAATGTTGACTTACTAAAATGCTAAATGCAGTAAACCGTGTCTGCCTTTTGAGCCTCATGAATCCTCATGTTATGCTTGTGGAGTACGAAATGTACTCACGCTTGTTTATTTTCTATATTTTGGAAAAATCCCGGATGGGTACCAGATTTCCAGAGATTGGAGCAGACAGGCTTGTGATCAACCAGTCAGTTGTCCCTGTGAAGTGGAGTCTTCACCTAAAGACCGGAGTTGTCTTTCCGTTGTTTGCTATCTAAGGTTATATCTTTTATAATAAGTACGTTATATATTAAGCATTGTCATTTGATATTACCATTATTTGTAGCTATATGTGAGATTTGACTTCCTGGGCTCATATATGGTGTGTATCTGGTTTTGTTCTTAAAACCGGGTGCTACAAAGTGGTATCAGAGCAATGCTGACTGTAGGACGCAAGCCTAGATAGCACTGGTCGTTTAGTGTGCTCATGCCTTCTCTTATTTCTTGCTTACTCTCTAACCTTGTTATTTGCTAAAGTTATTTTCACTTTTGTCTCTATTTTGTTATACAAACTTTGTCTCTGTTCTAACCCTTCCCTCTCCACCTATATCATAAACAGATGGTTCGTAACGAGAAGATCGCTCACGTCAGCTCTGGAAGACCATGCTTAACTAGTGGGTATGGCTTAACGGAACCTCAGTATGGGGAAGCTCTTCCTGCCACATCGAGACACATTTGTTGGCGCAAGGAGTACCTTACCACGTCCTTCAGTGGCGAGGCTTTCTTCCATCCTCGACTTGCACGTATATTGCATGACTACTACCCTAATCAACAAGCCAAGGTGGAATATAAATGCACTAAGTGGACTCACCCCAAGTATGAGAGCCACTGGAGCACAGAAGCACACATCACGAGGTTGAATGAGTTTACTAGTTCACGTGTGGTGGAATCCATTCACTCGTCTCCCGCTGATCGCTTCGACATGCATGCTGGCATATCTGATGCTGCTCATCAAGCTCTTTTGGTATATCATGGGAAACACTATGAAGGGATGAAGGATGACATGCAAAAGTATTTTCCTCGACGCCTGCCAGGCAGATTACAAAGTGCAATGGCTGATCCTCGTACAGAGCAGAATGAACAATTAAAGGAGATGGCCTTGACCATCCAAGCCCTGCATCAGAAGCTGGAAGACAGTCAACTAGAGTTGGCAGAAGTGAGGCAACACTATGAGGAAGCCCTTGATGAGATTGATGAGTGGAGGAGTCGTGCTGGTCTACCCAAGATCAATGAAGTGGAGGACATGTACCGTTCATTCCCACTCAAGAGATGCTACCCCGGATGCCGTTGCAGTCACACCGTGTTTAAGAATTAGAAGTTTACGTCCCTTGTGTAATAAAATCGTTAGTAGCGAAGTGAGTAGAGTTAGTTAGTCTTAATGTGTGGCTTGTGAACTTAAAGTGCTTAGTTGCTTTGTGCTTATGCTTATGCTTGAGTTGGATTTTGTATTGAGTGTAATGATCTTGTGGGGATTATCTACAACTTCATTTAGTTTATGTTTAAGGTATAAGGATTTACGAAATAAATAGTGGGTCGTGGTTCTCTGTTGTTACCTCCATCATGTCCTTCGGAGCCACCTGTCCTTATCAGTTTATATCTCAGCTTTCGGCAAACCATAAATTATGGAGAAAATTCTGGACAACAGTAGACTTCGATAACTTTCTATTACCACAAGAATCACCCTGATAGCTGTTTTGGTTTTGGAATTGTGAAAATCACAAGAAGAAGCAGCTGTGCTGTCAGCAACCTGGAACAGTTTGTGTTGTGCCCTGTTTTTGGCCAACTTAGCTGCCAAATTTGGAAACCTGTTCTATAAGAGAGCTGTAGGGAATTTGATAAGCTTTCCAACGGTATAAACTACAACCTCATTGGATTTATGGAACCAGAGTTATAGCCATTTTACTGTGCTGCTGTTTTCCTGCTCATGGGAAAATTCAGGTTATTTGATCATACCCTTGCACATGAGTTTCTTTGAGATGTCAGAAGACCTTCATGCTAGTTACTTTATCGAGAAGAAGGAGCAACCTATACTTTGGTGTCCCCTTGTTGATCTTTTCTTAAGGGGGTAGCCGAGTGAAGAAGTAACAAGATGAATGTTTCTTACATTCAAGTACTCCACCTGAAAGAATTAGTTATCCCTATGGTTAAGAAGTTACCATCATGTGACTGGTATCCTTTGGTCAGAATTGTTAATTCGTTGGACCATCTATGAGGAGTTAAGTGTAAAGAAGAATCTTGCCTATACCAAGTACCCTGACAAAGTTTTGGAAATAGATGAGTAAGTTATTTGGAGTAAGGTTGTAATAACAGGCAAAGCAACGTGGAATGGTAAATTGGAGAATCAAACTACTCGAGAAAGTGGAAAAGATTCAAATGCGGAGCATCTACATCTCTTTGATCACCACCATCTGAATCTCGAGGACGAGATTCCTCTTAAGGGGGTAGAATTGTAACACCCTAAAATTTGAATTCTTTTTAAAATAGTAAATTTGATTTAAATATGCAATTATATGTGCATTTCAAATTTAGGAAATAATATTTCTTTTATGAAATTAAAAGAAAATACAAGAATAGAAACATGTTGATGCATTCATGCTATTGCATATTTATTTCTGTGATGGGTGGTTTTGTTCAAATGCTAAAAGATTCTAAAAACCTTTTTGGAAATGAGTTTGAAAATTTTATTTATAAAAAGAAAAAGGAAATTTCCTTCCATTCCCTCCCTTCCTCAGTTTCGGCCCGCAGGCCTTTCCTTCCGCGGCCCAGCACCAGCCCCAGCCCAGCTTGCCTCCCCTTTTCCCCGCTCGGCCCGCCAACCGCTCAGCCCAGCCCCGCGCTCTGGCCCAGCTCGGCCAAGCAACTACCGGCCCGGCATCGCGCGCCTGCTTCACGCGCCCAACCGCTGACAGCCCGGGCCCACGTGTCGGCGCCCTTCTCCAACCTCCGCTCTCCCTCTCTCGGCCGAAGCAACCGTCGTCCGACGCCCGCGCCCACCTCCGCGCGACGTGGGAGCCTCCCCCGCGCCTCGGGCCCTTTAAAGGGCAGCGCGACCCGGCTCCGCCCTCCTTTCCCCCTCCAACTCCCTCTCTCTCGGTTTCGCTTCGCCATAGAACCATAGCGCAAATCACCACCGAAGCCACCTTCCGCCGCTTCCGTGGACCGTCGTTCCAGAGCCGTCCCCGTCTCGTTTGAAGCCGTGGTGAGCTTCCCCGTACTCCCCTCTATGTTCCCATGCTTTTATTTTCTCAAATTTTAGTCTCTATGGCCGTGTCCGCGAGCTCCGATGAGCTTTTCGCCGCCATCCATGGCGGGAGCCGCTCGGGCTTACCCCGTGGCCGTGTTTTGCTCCGGGGCGAGTTCATCTTCCTCTCTGCATCACCCCGGTGCTCTCCGTTTTGGAAACCGTGCACCCTAGCGTCGGTTAGACCAACTCCGACGAGGTCCCGTCGCCGGCCATGGTGGCGCCGCCGTCTCCTCCCCTAAATCCGGCGACCGGCCTCTCTCTCCTCTCCCCCATCCTTTCTCGACCGTCCATCAGTTGATCAACGGCTCAGAGAGCTCGATACCCCTTCGGGGGTAAATTTGCTAAAGAGCCCCTAGACTTTTCTAAGTCCTAACCCGCCGTCCTTAGCGTATTCTCCCGAATACGCAATCCCGTTTGGAAAGCGTAAACTTCACTATTTAAGTCAAAAGTACGCTTTCAGTATTTACAGAAATGCCATTCGAACTGTTTCGCTTATAGAATTGTTGTTTTAACTCCGAATTGATCCATTCAAATCGCGTTATCTTCGTAATTTCATAAGCTACATGCTGGAGCTACTGTTAGTCAAGTTTGGAACTTTTAATTTCATGATTAGAATTAATTAAATATAGGGCGATAGGAAAACCCGTTTTACTCATAACTTTCGCATTTTAGCTCTGTTCTTCGTGAACTTCGCGTTGACGCGATCGTAGCGAAACGTAGATTAGTTTTACAAACATTTTATCTTGATTTCAATATTGTTGGTGTAATGTCCTAATGATAGGAATGTTTGCTTTGCATGAATGCTTTTGGAATGTTGTATGTTGCCGTGTTGGTCGCGTTCAGACGGTGAGGAAAACGTTGGAGACCAAGAACTCTTCAATGACCAGCAGGACCAACATGAGTTTGTGAACCAAGGCAAGTATAGCATGGGCCTACCTTGATTCCTGTTCATTATATAATCTACTCATTATGCATGTGTCTAATATTGCTCGACTATAAGGACATCCTAGCCATTGATGACTTATACCTTGATGCCTATGGGTTTTATTGCATATGGGTAGAATGCTAGTGCTCTATTTAAACATGATCAATACTATGATTAATGGAACAAACGGATAAACATGACGATAATAATTGAAATATAGAGTGATGGTGCAAATGATGTCGATCATGTTGCCCTAAACTCTCCGTAAGGACTTATCTGTAGGGCAAAAGCTGGGACATACAGTGCAACCGTGAGAGTTATATGGCTCTGACTTTAGCTCAGTAATAGGATATTTTCTAGCTTGTTAGAGGTTACCCGAAAGGGCGCAAGAGGGGCTTGCCACTTTGGGTATAGAACTGCCTCTGTTCTTGTGTGTATAGCCTGCGGGAATTGTGCCACAGAAAGGGGGGTTCTCTATATCTGCCTGCCGAGGAAACCTCGCGGCCCTAACTTGTTAGACAAGACCTATGGAAGGCTTCATAGTGTACCCTGCCCGCTCACCTTGGAAGTGTGATGGGAGTAATTAACCCGGGCATATGGGCAACACGACTCACGGGTAAAGATGCACAACCTCTGCAGAGTGTTAAAACTGTTATAACAGCCGTGCTCACGGTCACGAGCGGCCCGGAAAACTCACAGAATAAATGGTTACTTATGATGTTGTTGTTCATGGTGAACTATGATGGTATTATGATGATGATGACGGTGATGATGATATAATGTTGATCAATGACTCTATTTAATTCTAGTATATGATCATGTGGGTTAATTTGGGAGCTTAATTATAATTTGATATTGATCAATAACAAAATGTTGACTTACTAAAATGCTAAATGCAGTAAACCGTGTCTGCCTTTTGAGCCTCATGAATCCTCATGTTATGCTTGTGGAGTACGAAATGTACTCACGCTTGTTTATTTTCTATATTTTGGAAAAATCTCGGATGGGTACCAGATTTCCAGAGATTGGAGCAGACAGGCTTGTGATCAACCAGTCAGTTGTCCCTGTGAAGTGGAGTCTTCACCTAAAGACCGGAGTTGTCTTTCCGTTGTTTGCTATCTAAGGTTATATCTTTTATAATAAGTACGTTATATATTAAGCATTGTCATTTGATATTACCTTTATTTGTAGCTATATGTGAGATTTGACTTCCTGGGCTCACATATGGTGTGTATCTGGTTTTGTTCTTAAAACCGGGTGCTACAATGTTAGTAAATGATATGGTTTGCCAATATGAATAGCTTGAATGAAGATATAATGGCATGTGTTAGTTGAATATGTTAGTAGATGCTGATGTGGACACTTTGCATGACGAGATAGTTGAATGTGCTAGTAGAATGTTCTAGTGGATGTTGATGTGGACACTTTGCATAGCAAAATAAATTGCTAGTGGGTTTATCTTTATAGGAGATATTGATTTCACACAAGCATATTATTTTTAGAGTTTTAGGGCTATGCCCCAGCCATTGCATTGTAACAAGGACCAACAAGTTTATAGCATCCGGGTATTAACCCAAAGTTAAAGCATAGAAATAGGCTCAAACTGAAACTTTGAAGGGACAACATCCACAAACACAACACATACATCAACCAAACTCCTCTCTCGTCTTTAAGAAATCAATCCACTTCCCCGGGTGAAAAACATTCTCCATCGGCACAAAATCCACCAGGAGATCTTTTGCTTCAGCCGGAGCACCAGAAGTCTAGTCCAGCGCCATGTGGAACAAGAATTCATCACCCCTACCTTTCACTTGTTTCAGCCAATCCTTAGCGGTCTTGTGGCCAAAGTTTTCAGCGTCAACTACGTGGTATGGTACTCCACCTTCTTCTCTGCTGGACCGAGGATAGTCCACCTTTGTAACATGCCAAAGATCATTGTCAGCAAGGACTGCTCATTTTTCCACTGAGAGCCCAGCAAACACAAATTATTCCATAATTTGCAAAGCCCCCACAGGGCTGCAGCACAGAAAACATTCTCTACCATAAACTTCTTATTACTCAACGACATCTGGCCTATTTAAAGGATATCTATGCCTAAATTTCTTCCTAGGATTTCAGAAACACTACACCACAGCTACATGGCAACCACACAATCAAAAAAAGAGATGAGCAACATGTTCTTTCTCCTCACAAAACAAACATGACATGCCATCTACTTTCCTGTGCACACTAAGGTTCTCTAGTTAGCACCTTGCTTGTAGACAATGAACATAGGAAAAATTGCACTCCAGGTGGAATTTTAAGGTTCCAAACATGAGGAACTGGCATAATACCTCTAAACTCAATGATTTTATTATAGAAGGGCTGAGAGGAGTAAACTCCATTTGAATTAAACAACCAAATCAAGGAGTCCTCATCATCAGTGAACACAATGGTAGAAGCCAGCTGCACTACCTCTAACCAAAGGTTCATAAGCCAACTATAAACCCCTCCTCTAAAGGTACACTTAAGGTTTGTACCATCCCAGAGATCAAAGATAGTCTGTGACTTCTCATTAACTAAAACATAAATCTCCCAAAACTGAATAGCTAGAATAGAAGGACCCAACAAATTATCCTCCCATAAATTAACTTTTTTACCATTCCCTACTTCCACTTGTAACCCATTTTTGTAGCAGTAGCTGCCCAAATCATACCTTTGAAAAAGCTAGAAGTACCAGAGGTCCGACTATAGAAGATATTTGGGCTCTCAGTATTATATTTATGATCAATCATTTGCTTCCACAACTTGTTACCATCTATATTGTATCTCCTAATCCAAGAAGCTAGGAGACAAACATTCAAGTCTCTCAAATTAGGAATGCCCAAACCCCCATACTCCTTCATCAAACTAATAGTTTCCCAATTGACTATATGGAAGTTGTGGGCACCTTCATTGTCATTCCGTACAGTGGTCATATGAGAGTGGATGACTTTAATTGCCCACTATAAAATCTAGATCACGTATCTTTGCACTATATGCAATTTCAATAGTAGTATTTAAAGTTTGTTGAAAAATTTGGAGCACGTATATAATCTAAATCACATATTTATGCACTGTGTGCCTCATTTATTCATCTCCAGCCAAAACCGTTCTTTTCTCTCAAATGATGAACCTGTGAACTGCACATTTGTGTATTGTCTCATACTCTCATACATATCCTCAATAGTTAAATCTTGGTTATAATAAAACTTTAGTTATGAATTACTCTACATGCTTTTGTTTCAATTATTACTTCTGAGGCTCGCACATCCATATTTATTCTGTTTTTTAGAATTCCAGTTTTTTTCCTATATGTTCCTAAAACTTTCCGTGGAGGCTCCGAATTGGATGTCTAGTTAAGAACAATAAGGCAGACATATGTGTAGAGTAACGTTCACTGTTAGTTACTCTTACAGTACACTCTTCCACAACGTATATGAAATTAAGAATGATTAAATTTGCACGGCTGTTCGGGATAAAATGAAAGTGATTTGTTGGCAACATCATCCATTTCTTATATTGCCCTATCATATAAGTAACCAAGTAATTTTAGGACCAAATAACAAGTCTAGCAAAGGACTCACTTATCCGTTACTAATTAGTTAGTTTGGTTGTCAACTTGCTTAAGTTACTAGTAATATATAGTCTTAAAAATCATGCATGCACATCATTGATTTTGGCAACCAATTATAGGAGTCATTTGCACAAGATAGTGTTTAAAACACATGCATGGATGTGGTTTAAAAGACAGGGATGTATGGTTGGATTTGAGCAATATAGAATACTTCCGCTGGTCCAGTTTATAAGCCATAGTCTGATGTAGCAAGGTCCTTAAATTATTATTGGCCATTCGTTTGTTTTATGTTGTAATGTAAAGTTTATGATTATAAACATATGATTATATGATAGTGCATTAGATTACAAATCTAATAGTATCAAGTTTGCATTACTATAATTTAAAATTGTTGGCTAAATTCTTGGTCAAATATTAAATAGTTTGAGGCTTAATATACATGAAATGCCTTATAAACTGGATCAGAGAAAGTAAATTATAATTTCAAACAAATGTTTACTCCCTCTATCCCCAAAAAAAACTTGATGTTCTAGGTTGTTTAACAATCTGAGGTCATTTAATTTTTTTTAAAAAAAATGAATTTTAAAATATGAAAACGTAAAACTAATTAGCTACAAAGTTGCAGATATCTTTGAGTACTAAAACTTTGGTTCTGGCCATTTCTTCATCTGATTTTATTTGAAATTTTCTAAAAAGTTTAATTTCTAAATATGAAAAGTTAAAACATAATTCTTGGGTCCTCAATGATGTCAAATCAAAACTTAATCAACTATAAAGGTTTAGATATCTTTGTGTACTACAACTTTGATATAAAATTTGTCTTCATCCGGCTTGATTTTGGAATAGTTAAACATTTAAGCCCAATTCACCCTTGATCACTTTGCCCTATGTCAGCCGCAACTCAATTGGGCCGAAATGTGATGGCTGCCGTGTCACCATAAATCCAAAAGCCTGAAACACTGGTCAGCCCTAAACAGGGCCCAAATATATCTGTCCAGGGCAGGGGATGAGAGGTATTTTGTGTGTGTGTGTGTGTTTTTTTTCACGCTTCAAACAACTCTCTGAAACCATTACACCATGATGATGTTATTCTCGAGAAAATGTATAAAATAAGATCCATACATACAGAATATAATCTTTGTGTGATACTGATATCACCAATCCGTGTTTTTTCAATCTGTACTATAAGCAGTTGATTTATTTTAGGAGTACTCTTTAACTATGCGTGTACGTCCCTGCGTGGAAATGTATATCCAGTGATGCAACATGCGCTAGCTAATATGTGCGTTTATGAAATGACCAGAAGATAGGCGAGTTGCGTTCCTAAATTCTTCAGAAACTGTCGCAGTTGGCCGGCTGGAAGGACAGCATCGACTTCTCCACATCGTACCGGATGTGGAAGTTCATTTGCATGATGTTGCCCACAATGGACAGGCTCGGCGACTTCTGCACGATCCAGCAGCTGACGGTGTCGTCCACCGGCCCGAAGTAGTTCTCCGTCGGCAGATCCATGTCGCCGCCGTCGAAGTGCAACACCATGGACGGGAAGACGGTCCCGGACGTCTGGAAGCAGACCTCGTACCCGTCCCTGCCGGGGGCCATGGTGAGGTTCGTCGTCTGCGACAGGACCGCCGCCTTGGCAAGCGTGTAGGCTGGCTCCGCGAGGAACGCCACCGTGGTGCCGGAGTCGAAGATGATGCCGCTGCTTCCGGTTCCGGGCGTCGTCGCGGCGCCGATCGAGATGCTCTCCAGGTTGACGCTGTAGTAGGTGGATGTCTGCAGGAGCGGCGTCGACTGGACACCGGCGCCCGTCAAGGCGCCGGAGCCGAACAGGAGCGGGCTCGTCTTGGCGGCGTCGCTGGTGAGGCAGTAGGAGAAGGCGCCGACGTTGAGCTGCGAGACGAGGGACAGCGGCCCGCTGCCGAGGCCGACGAGGCCGGAGCCCGAGCCGTACCCGCCCTCCGACATGGTGGTGCAGCCGAAGCCGATGCCTGGCACGGCGTCGCTGCCGAGCGTGAAGGTCTCGCTCCCCAGGTAGCCTTGTGTGTAGTGGTGCGGATCACTGGCAAGGCCGTACGAGTACTTGTAGTCGCACTCGGCGCCACCGGCGCTGCACTGGGACGATGGCAGGTCGCTGCAGAGGCCGCTGGAGCATGGCAGCTTGGTGAAAGACGACGACTTGTTTGGGTAGTAGGAAGGGGAGCCTTGTGGCACGCACCGCGTGCACGCGCCGCACTTGACCCAGATGAGGTCGCTGCCGGTGTCCGCGAGGGCCGACAGCTGCTGCGGTGGCGTGCCCATGGAGAAGGTCATGTCGTATGCGCCGCCGCCACTGTCCATCTGCAGCGGCGTCTGCGCGCTCCCTGACCCTGAGGCTGCTGCGTCAAGCAGCCGGGCGGCGAGGATGGACAGCCGTTGGCGAGACTTGTGCGCGGCCCGCGTTAGGTTGATGGCCGGTTCGTTGCGGGTCATGGTGGCACGGAAGAAGCCTCGGCGTTCGGAGTAGGCCGGGAGGAGCGGCGAGGAGGAAGCAGATCGTCACGAGAACGAGGGTGGACGATCTTGTTGTCGCCATTTCTGGACACCAAAGGCTTTCTACCTGCTTTGATGATGACGACGATGATGGCTAGGTACGAGTATGTATATATAGATTCAGGAGTCCACGATACCAAGTGTGTACAGTCGTACGTGATTTTCCTTTACACAAAAAGACCACGCGCAGCGTGTTGTCCACGGCATTTGGAAAACCGGACACAAATAACAATGATGAAATGATGAATTCCTTGTGACGACATCGCAAATGGAGTATACCAACTCGCAGTATCTCATGGAACACTTCGAGTGTGAAGCCGTGTGTATTACTAAGGCATCTTTTAGCACATCTCAACTTCACTCGTAAAGCTATTTTTGAATAGCTTTCTCAGTAAATAAGCTGAGCTGTTTTAGAAAAAACTGTTGTGCAAAACATTTCACCAATAGCTTCGTGCATGGCTGAGAGAGAAATTAGGAAGAGAGTTGTGAAAAGCTACTTTTTTCAACTTCATCTTTATCTATTCCTTTGTGAGAGCATAAAAAAGAGCTTCACCCCATGAGTTGTTTTGAAAAAGAGGTGTTTAGCAAAAAAAAAAATAGATAGCTTATGAAATAGTGGCGGAACTAGGGGGAGAGCATTGACCAATGCCTCCCTAACATCTGACAAACTTTTATTTACCTTTGCTGTCATCACTGTATCTGTAGTTATTTTCAAGTGAAAGAGAGATTGAATATGCTGTCTCCATGTGTTACCTTGGTCTTGCTGCACCCCCCTGCGCGAGTTGTACGGCTGGTTCCACCTCTGTTATGAAGTTATTGGTGAAGCTACGTCAAAGAGACCCTAAGTAAAAGCCTAGAGAAAAGAGTGAATTCTATTATTTTATTATTTGTTTATGTAAGTAATATCATTTCATTTTGAATTTTCCGCCTCACGATACTATTTTCTTAGTGAGTGCGCATGGTGTGTCATGGACAAATATTGTAGAACATGGAAATAGGAACAACTTATTACTGCCCAAACCACCAATAAATCAGCTCACAAACTTCGTCAGTTCGACCTTCATTTAAACTAGGAGTAAACCCAATGTTACCTGGTAACAAATTTATGCTGAGAAAAAAATCAAAAAAAGTAGTATTCATGTCAATTAAAAATAGAGTTAAATACCAGCAATAGGCCATAAAATTGTCACCGTGTGAGACATAAGTCTATGAACTCTGAAAAGATATTTATGGATAACTAAAGTTATCCAGTAACACACCATTCATGGTCTGGAAGCGTGCTGACATGGACACTTACCCGTCGGATCCACGTGTCGTCCACAACCACGTTTGTCTTCTCCCTTCCCACGGTCTCTCTCTCTAGCCTTTTTAGGTTTTTTATAGGGTCTCTCTCTAGCTTTTGGCAGCTTCGAGAATGCCTCCTAGCCGTCGACCATGATCAGAGTCTCAGAGATGGGCTGGTATGAATGGCTTCGAACTGCGGGCTTTGACTGCTCCACAAATGACATATGGGCCGTGTTTAGTTTCCCCGGGGCGGAAAAAATACTGTAGCACAATGTGTTACTGTAGCATTTATTTTTATTTGGTAAAAATTGTCTAAACATTGACTAATTAGGCTCAAAACGTTCGTCTCGTAAAGTACAACAAAATTGTGCAATTAGTTTTTGATTTCATCTACATTTAGTACTCCATACATGTGCCGACATTTTGATGTGATGGAGAATATTCTTTTTGCATAGTAGAATTTGGGGAAATATTTGGGATCTAAACAGGCCCATGGACCCGCGGGTCAGCGTCCATATTGGCCAGGCATGTAGGCAGAAGTGCTGCCATGGGGTCCAAAGAGTCCGCGGTATACTAAGCGTGTACAATTGTGATTTATACAAAGAACATGTGCCATGTGACCTACCACATTTTTAAAACCAAATACAGTTATAAACAAACTCTATCTAATTTTTTTTCGAAGGAACATAACTCTATCTCAGTGCTACGGAACAAACAATCACTGCCGGCCCTATCACTGCCAGAATTTCAAAACCAACACTGATAGTTACATCACTGCTGGTTCGTAAAGAAAAAGCCTATTACTACCAGATTTTCTAACAAACCGACGGTGATGGATATTATCACTACCAGTTGGTATAAAAATCCAACAGTGATGTCTATCAGTGTCGGTTGTATTACCAAACCCGGCAGTGATCCATAGATTCGGACCAGAAATTTTTATCCATCTGGTTAACTCCCTCTCGTCCATGAGATATTTCCTCTTCTCCTCCCCAACACGCCAGACCACCTCCTCCCCAAATCTCGTCCCCACACCTCGTCTCGCGCCTCACCTTGCCGTGCGCCCGTGCCACCACTCACAGCACCACCACTCCAGTAACGCGCTGCTCTTGGTCATGCCACCTTATTATGCGCCCACGCCTGCACCTCCTCGACGAGCGCAGCCGCGTCCTTACACCCGCGCCCACACCCTCATGTGTGTGGCACCGAGCACCACCCAGTTAGCCTCCGGGATCTCCTCCGCCCCAGGCTGGGAGTGCGGATCCATCCCCACGGCAGCGCAGCCACATGGCTTGGTGCGGATCCACTTCGACCCCGACGAGCGGAGTAGCACGGGTGAGCAGACAGCACCGGTGGCTTCTGCTACCTCCGGATCACAGTGCTCTCTCTTTTCTCACTCTTTCTTTCCCCGACAATCTCCCCTTCCCAGTGCTCTCTCTCACACTCTATCTTCTTAGATCTGGCGTTAGAGTAGGGAGGGGCGCAGCCTCCGGCGTGAGACCAAGCTCGTCCTGCTCGGCGGCAGCTCCACTCTCTCCCCCTCCTGGCCTCCTCTCCCCTCCCTCTATGTTGTATGAATCAATTTGTGGTTCAGTTGATTGTGATGCGTTGAACCCTTCTCCTTTGTGATGTACGAATCAATTTATGGATGAGTTAGATTTGTCATGCGTCAAATCCCTCCTTTGTCTGTGATGGAGCGGCGGCGGTAGCCAGCGACTATGGCGGTGGCGGTGGTGGCGGCGGTAGCGAGCATGCTCCAGCAAGCAGGAAGCATGCTTGCCGTATTCCCTTTTTTTGTTTTTTAAAGCATATCAATGTCCGGTGAGATAGTGGCACTGATAGCCAGAGGCATCACTAGCGGTTTATAGTAACCGGCAGTGATATGAACCCCCATCACTGCCGGTATGCCACTATCAGTTTAAAATAAAATCCGGCAGTAAAGGGAGGTTTTGAACCAACAGTGATGTGAAGGACTGAGATAGTGTCTAATGATATAAGTTGTCTCTGCATAATTTATTATACTCAACCAATCAAAAATGAACTCCAGCCTCCGGCCGTTAAAAAGCTATTGAAAGGTACAGGATGCTTGGAGTCACATGTAAATAAGATGGTGCATTATATAATCTCAGTTGTATTGGAAGTCACTCTGTTAATATTTAGTGGAGTTTGATAAGAATCTCTCCACATACGAATTTCCTACTCAAATCATGATGCGAATCATTAAACCATATTTTGCGGATATGACCCCAAACATATGTGCTATAGTTAGTAATAATAGAGGCTATTTCCACAGGCTGTGCTGGAAAAGACCAACTATCCTGCAAATCGATTTCCATGGGTGGTCTATAAGTTGGAGCCCCATGTAAGCGCATGTACAAGCAGTTCTTATTCTAGCGGCCTCTAGAAAAAACAAACAGTATCACCTTTGAAAATAATTCAAGTAGTCACTAGTAGAGAACCGACATTCCATTTTTGGTGTGAGTCCCGGTTGGGATTGGGCCCGGGACTAACAATATAATTAGTTCCGGTTGGAACCACCAACTAGGACTAGAATCCCCCGTCTAGCAGATAGTTGTCGGTGTTTAACCATCGATAGTCTGCCACGGGGATACCTGGGGCAGTTGTTTGGGCTTCGACGCGTGCTAGAACTCGACAGTGAACGCAGAGACAGTCGATTTATACTTGTTCAGGCCCTCAATCGTGATCGAGTAATAACCTTACGTCCAGTCAGCATTAGCCTCTATGTTGGATTGATTGTATTGTGTTGTCTCTTGTTACAGGGGTTCCCACGCCCTCTCTTTATATCAATAGAGAAGGTTGCGGTGCGATTACAATCTTAGTTGGATCCCAAGAAGGTGTCCTGAACTAAATACAGAAGGTACTTTTCATAGAAATTCGGCTAGTCTAGCCTATTCTACTCGGATTCGGTATAGTGGATGCTACTCCTCTCCTCGCTCCAGTCCGCGGGTCAGGCCAGGGCCCACGACTCGTAGTCACATCGCTGGGGAACCCTGTGGGTCCCACATCGACAAGCCCCCGAGCATGTCATGGTTGAACTCGAAGACCTCCTTATTTCTCCAGCCATGCCTGATGAATCAAGCTTGTTCCGGGTTCTTTCGTCGTGAACCCTTAAGTGGTCCTGTCTTGAAGAAGTCTTTCAAGTGACGTGCGCTTTTTCTTCTGAGGATATGTACCCTGAGTGTAGGCCCCGAGCCTCTTGCCATTTGGAATAAAAAGTTGGAGGGTCTTGAATTTTGATTGTTGAAAAAACTAAAAATCTCTTCTGATGATATGTACCCTACAGCCCCCAAGCATCTTTTCGAGTTCTTTTTGATCGTCGAGAACTCGGATAGAGGGTCTTTTATTGTCTTCTTAGGTAGCCAGCTTTATATCCGAGGTTGGTGGTAGTTAGCGATTGAATTGAATTCTCTATAGTCACGAGGTGTACGGTGTTGGTACATTCTTTCGAATATGCTTGTCCTTAGTACTGTTCCTTCATGCACGTCCTCTTTTTATTGCTTTCTGTCTTTTCACTAAGACATTTGTCAGACTTGTTCTGTTGGTGCTCTCAATCTATGTGCATCGCTCTTTGTCCTATAAATACCTTTCTGGTGTGCTGCTTCGATTCATCAAGTGTCTTATTGTATAGTTTGAAGCCTCTACAGCCATGAATATGATAGTTTGTGAAGTAGAGCAGCCCCTGGGCATGAGTTGCGAGTCTTGTGAGTCTTGTAGCAGATGAAAGAAGTCTTGTGATCGAGATTAGAGGTAGACTAATCTCGCAGCAGCATTGTACCAGGTAGTACGTGGTGGCAGGTGGAAGAAGTCTTGTGATGTGGGATGTGTTCCATCATCCAGTAGCTTCGGGTTGTTCCTTCCACACCGTCTTACGACTGTCCAGTGCAGATCAGCGTCTGATCTAAGATCACATCGGGCTTGGGTAGACCGATGCCTGCGAGCCTCACCTGGTCCATGTTGTCCCGCTATGCTGCTGATATCCGTCTTGGATGCACTACGTCCTTCCTTTGAAGAAAACAGTGTTTTCGAGTTGAGTGTCTTCTGCCGTGTTGTAACTAGGAGCACATAATCATTTCCAGAGCCTGTTCTGCCTGAGCTTCTTGTTGCTACCTTGCTCATCGTAGTGCCTAATTTGTTGGGTCTTGTAAGATCTGTAACTTTATGTCCATTGATGATATTGGTAATAAAAATCTTTCTTTCCCAATTGCTATCTCCCTTTGTGTTGTCTGAGAGCTTTTGAGTATCATTCGGGTTGTTTCTGGAATATCCGGGTTCTCTGGTAGCGTTCTGTAACGTCCTCTATGATTCTTGTGAATGGCGAGTTCTTTCTGAGTTGTGCGATCTACAACAATTCGACAACAGCTTAGTGTGAACGGATAAGTCTAAAATCTGCACGTTGCACTGTACCGTTGTGAAAAGTTGCATCGTCCGTCATTTCGGCCGTGTCAGTTATGGCAAGAAATAGACCGTTGTGTTCCCATACCGCATTAAGCAGGCCTGGTGGGCCACGTTTTTACCGTTGTAAATCTATTTAAGGGCTTTTCTTCTTCTTTTCCTTTCTTACCATGCCTTTGCCTTCTAGCATTCAGCCTTTGCAAAAACCCTAATATCCAGAGCTCCATCGCCACCATTGTCGCCGCCGCCGTCGAGCTTTTCCCACTGACCTTAGATCCTCGCCATTGTATGGGCAAGAAGAAGTCATCAATAAAGTCAAAGGAAGTCTTGGTGGATGAGGAGACGTCGCTCTCGGTCATCGAGAATCAAGATTTTGTTGCCATGAGGGCCTCAGAGAAGATCTAGCCATCCCTGTCCATGATGGAAGACCAGCTGCGTGAGTTGGTTGGTGATGGTCTGATCCAGGAGCAAGGCTTTGCGGATTAGAAGACTCCAGGTCAGCATCGGGTTCCTGCTCTTAATCCTAGCGAAATTGTTTTGTTCGTCTCCTTCATCCATGCTGGACTTTGCCTCCCAGTGTATTCTTTTCTCCATCATTTTCTCCAATATTTTGGGGTTTGCTTAAATCACTTGACTCCGAATGGTGTCCTTCAATTGTCGGTATTTGTCCATCTCTATGAAACCTTCCTTGGAATCCCCCTTCCATCTCCTTGTTTCTTTATTTCTTTCGTCTGAAACCACACCCCCGAGTGATAATATCTCTCCTCTGGGTGGTTGTGGGATTCAATTCTACCACGGCAAAAACAATCTATTTTTAACTATGGCCTAGTTGATTCTGTGAAGGAGTGGCATTCCGAGTGGTTTTACGGCGGAAACATGCTCCCCGCTCTTGCTGTTCACTTTGATTCTAGTCCTTTGGTCAATGATCGTTGGGAGAAGATCCCTCTATCCATCTAAGAGCTTAAAAAGATCTAGCCATTGCTTCATAGAATCTGAGTTCTAAAGCAGCAAGGCCTGACTGGCTTCAGAATTGTTGCTAGTTATCTGCATCGGCGAGTTCAACCTTTGAAAGCAAGGGAGAACTATGGTTTTGAGTACTCTGGAGCCGTGGACCCCTCTTGTATGGTCCTAGCTTTAGAGTTAACCAAAGAGGAGGTGCTAGAGCACCTCAAGAAAATTCTGAAGGGAGTGAGCGTCGTTCCACACACGGTCCCTGAGTACCGTGCTGACAACCCGCCTCCTGCTGTGAGTTCTTTTACTTCTGCGAGTGCTTTTCTGTATATTTCCTTCAATGTTGGTGCTTTTTGTCTTCAATTTCTTGCTCAATCTTTCTCCTTTGGTCATCTTGCTTATTTGTAGGAATTGAGGCGTAACTTTGTTGATCCGATCCCCGCTGATGACAACCCTACAGGGTTGAAAGTTGGAGAGAACCTTGCTGGAGCGTCTTCAACCAGTAAGTCTCAAGCCGCCACCATCCTTCCTAGTGCTTCCATCATAGAACTCGACCCATACGTTGAGTATGTTCCTCGTCCAGTTCCTCAAGCTCCTCATAGCATCAGCAAGAGGGCGTGGGCAGACGATGCTTCCACCAGGGTGTCTGCTACCAAGAAGCCTCATCAATCGAGTACTCATCTAGGTACTCAAGTTGTAGGTAGCATGCTCCTAGGTGAGCATTTCAATATTTTTTGTCTTCTTTGTTGTTTATTCGTGTCCTTAACCGAGTACTTTCTCTTTTCTCAGATGGTACTGTGGTTGAATTGCTCAAGGGCGAGAAGGATGAGGATGATGATGCGGCCCTCGACACACGTCGGTGAGTTGTTGATGTATTTTTTGTTTTGTTGCTATTATTCTTGGGCACTTCTTTTGATTTGTCCTTGTCATTGTCCTTTGCAGTAAGCGGGTGTCGGGCCTGAGTTCTTCTGGGGCTCAGGCGTCAATCACACCATCCCTAGCGCAGGGTGGTGATGATATTTTTGCTGCCACCATGCCTCCGCCAAAGTCTTCAGTTCGGACTAGGGGTATTAGTATGAAGAGAAGGATAGCTAGGTGAGTGGATTCTGTCTAGCTTTGTTTGTCTCTATTTTCCCCTTTTCTAGTTCATCTTCTTATCGTTGAGGTTGTCCATCATCTTGTAGGTCCTCACCTTTGCCTTCCCCCAACCTCAGGTCAGCTTCTTCTTAGTCCGCTGGTGCGGCCGTGCATACTGAGTCTCAGGACTCAGAACGCACGGTCAGCGAGGTGGCTATGGGGGAGACGGTGGCCCCTGATGATCATGCTGCCGTAAAGTCACCCACTCTAGAGGTGACCGTGACCGTGGCGGTAGATCCGACTATGGAGATAGCTGGGATTTCTACTGCTGCAGCTTCGGCTCTGGTGGTGGTCTCCTTGGCTTAGCCGACTTCTTCCGCTGCTGGTCATGCTTCTAGCAGTCTTCGTCTGGAGGAGGATATGGTGCTGCAATTTGATGCCACCCACCGTCCCTTCGAGTTGACCATGTCTTGGGGAAGGCTTGTAGCTGGTGTCTTCCTTTGCAGAGCAGCTTTAGGTAGGCATCTTCTTCTTGGCTTTCCGGCTTGTTTTACTCTTTTTTCTCAATTCCTTCCTTTTTCTGTGGGAGTAGTCTTTCTCTCAGGATCACTCTAGCTTTTTTGGCTCGAGTGAGACTAAGAAGAAATTGTCCTTTGAATTGAGCTAGTTGAAGGCGCAGTTAGCTAGTAAGGAGGTGGAGCTAGATTCTGAGCGCCAAGGGCATCAAGATTCTGAGAGGGTTCTTCGCGCGCAAATCATTGAGGCAGAGCAGAGGTGGGATGAAGCCATAGCCACCTTGCGGGATTCCTTTGGGAAATGTGAAGGTCTTATGGAGTGTCAAGGTACTCCGAGTTCTTTTTTGTTTCTTTGCTTCTTTATTTCTATAATTCTGTTCTGATTTTGCACAATCTCTTCTTATTTCTTTGACCAGTGCTTCGTTGAGACAAGCAAAAACTCTTGGGGGTTGTTGAGGAAATAAAAATACTTGTCTGTAATAATCACAATAGGGCTGAGGAGGTAATTACTCGTGTTGAAGAAGATCTTGCCCTTGCCAAGTTAATTAGGCGTGGAGCTGACAGAGATCTTGTGCAGGTCCAAAAGACCATTGAGGATTTATCCCAGAAGCTGGCGGTATCTGATCAAAGGTTTGCCATTTTGTAGAAATCTTTCAAGACCATTGCCAAGCTTCTTTGGACTTCTAAAGATGATGGAAGGACCTAAGGCGACTTTATCCCGTTGATTTCTAAGCGCCTCCAGAGCTTCGTCAAGAATGGGGTTCAGACGTGTGTCAAGAACATTTTAGCTCATATTCGTGTTGTTGCTCTGCCAGTCCCTCTAGAAAAACTTAGGGAGGAAGTCGATGATGACAATTATTTGGATTCCATCGAGAAGGCTAAACCTGAAGTTGAAGATTTGGCCACCTTCATCGCCGAGAAGCTTGATATTCAGCTCCCTTGTTCTGACGATGAAGCTAATGGTTAGTCTTTGTAGCACCTGGGTTCCTCCCTCTTATAAAGATATACTTTGTATTGTGCCTTGTAAAGGAATTCTAGTTCTTTGGATCCATCTTTCCTATTTTGCTTGAATCATTCAAGTGAATCTTTCTGAGTTATTTTACCTAACCTTGGAATTTTAAATACGTGCTGGATATAAGCCTTAATCGTTGTAGGCGTGTCCAGGTACTTTTAAATTATGACCCTCCAACTGGCCTTGCTCTTATTTTTATGAGTCTTGTCGATTGTAGGCGCTAGAAAAATCGGGTTCTCATCCAGGCCTGAAAAGACTTGGGATAGGTCGAGCTCAAGTATCTTTTTAACCCTTTTGCTCTTATCCGGTTGTGAAAACAACTCGGGATAGGGCGAGCTCCCTCTAGCTCTCATCCAGGCCATGAAAACAATCCAAGGTAGGTTCGAGTGTTAGCTTAATCAGCCTTACTCTCATCTAAGCCTAAAAAGACTTAGGATGGCGAGCTCAAGCATCTTTTCAACTCTTTCGCTCTCATCCATGTAATAATAACTTGGGATAGGTCGAGCACCCCTAGCTCTCATCCAGGCCGTGAAAACAACCTAGGATAGGTTGTGTGCTGGCTTGTCAGCCTTCTTACTTTCATCCAAGTCTAAACATTGTCCAAGTATTTTGTCTTCTTTGTAACAAGAAGATCTCGGTTGGTCTGTCTGTTGAGCTACTCTACATGAAAAAGGTGCACCACTTTCACACTAGTTGCATTGCGTAGTTAATGTTGGAAGCTGAAGCGTCGTGTTGGTTTTGTTGAAGGTATTAACTCTACCCTTAACTTTAGGAGAAAAAATTAATTTTGCCTTTATCCTGAGGAGGCTGTTGGACTGCTTGAGGAGATAGCTTAGCCCTATTTAACTACCCCTTTTGTGATTGTTTTGGCATTTTCATCTTTTCAATCTTGTCACAGCCAAAATGGCGAAGAAGAAGTTTATCTAGAGACGCCGTGTTCATAAGGTGTTGCGCTTGTTGCTTGCCCATTCTCCAAGAGCGGCTGTTTTGGTGGTGTCATTGAGCGGAGGGTATTCGTCGGCATCATCCTTAGCACCATTGTCCCTTGGAGTTCGAAAGGCTTCAGTGGTGGAGAAGGCTCCACCCGCCGGGACATCAACGTCGGATCCATCTTTGCGGAAGGAGGAGGATCCAGCGGCTGCTCCTGTGGCCAATCTCGTCTCCATCTCTCCTGTTGATGCCACCTCAATTTGGGTGAATTTGATCATCCTTAGCAGTGATAGTGAGGATGAAGTTGAGTGGGAAGCGCTTGTCGCCGGGGATGAAGTCGACTGGGAAGCTCTTGCCACAGAAGATGTCAACGACATTGAGTCTGTGGGTAGTTGGTCCTCGATGAGGGTCTGACAGCGGCTTGGACACGCTGCTGTTAGCCCTCGCTTTGATGTTGGCGTAAAGGAGATCGAATGGCAGACTGTCTAGTCATAGATTCATCTTGTTATCCATGTAGGCTAGTAGTTCTGTATGTCGTGTAAATCTTTTGTTCTTCCTTAAATCAGAGTAGTTTCTTGTGTTGTAATCCGTTCTCTATCGTCAAGGATTGCCTCTGCTAAAAAGTGTCTTTTCCTTCTTCTGATGATGATTCTGAGAATTAGGCCTTCTCCTTATTGTTTTGTAAGAAAGTTTCCTTTTCATGACTTCTTTTTGTCTTGTTGATCTTGAACTTTGGTGAGCACCGACGCTTTTGTTCATATCAGGAGTAGTCTTGGCGAGCTCAGACTTCTTTTATCTTGCCCATCGTAGTCTTGTATTTACTTAGCTTAGACTTAGTTTCCATCCGCGTCTGAAGGGTACTAGATGAAACAAGCTCAAGTATATTCATAATTCTTTTGCTCTTGATTTTGTGAATTGCGAGCTCAAGCGTCTTTTCAGCTCTTTTGCTCTCATCCGATTGTGAAAACAACACGGGATAGGGCGAGCACTCTCTGGCTCTCATCCAGGCCGTGAAAACAACCTAGGATTGGTTTAAGTGTCAGCTTTACAGCCTTACTCTTATCTAAGCCTGAAAAAACTTAGGATAGAGAGCTCAAGCATCTTTTTAGCTCTTTTGCTCCTATCCGGTTGTGAAAACAACTCGGGATAGGGCGAGCACCTATGGCTCTCATTCGGGCTATGAAAACAACCCAAGATAGGTTCGAGTGTTAGCTTTATCAGCCTTACTTTCATCCCAGCCTAAAAAGACTTAGGATTACGAGCCCAAGCATCTTTTCAGCTCTTTTGCTCTCATCTAGTTATGAAAACAACTCGGGATAGGGCGAGCACCTATGGCTCTCATCTGGGCTATGACAATAACCCAGGATCGGTTTGAGTGTTAGCTTTTTTAGCCTTACTCTCATCCAAGTCTAAAAAGACTTGGGATTGCGAGCTCAAGCATCTTTTCAGCTCTTTTGCTCTCATCCGGTTGTCAAAACAATAGGTCATAATAAGACAAATATTGAGGAGGAACATCATCTTTATTTTATTGGTCATGAATCCTGATTACATGTTGCTTCTTGCTATATAATTTTTGGTCTCAAGTTCTTTAAGCATAGAATCTCCTTAGCTGGCTGATATGCCACGTATTTCTTACTTCTATTCCATCTTTAGTCATCAACTTATATGTGCCTAGTCTGGTGACTTTTGTGATAATAAAATGACCTTCTCATGGGCTGAGTACTTTTGTTGTAGTGGTGCCTTAAGCCTTTGAGGTATTGAGCTGATTAAAAGATAGTGTTTACTCTGACTTCTTCTGTACTATTAAGTTCCAATCTTCAGGTGTGTTCTGCTTCTCCTTCCTCGTATTGCTCAATCTTTGGTGATGTCTAGATCAAGTCTGCTAGTAGCATGGCTTCTGATCCATATACTAAGAAAAAGGTGAGTATCTAGTGGCTCTGCTTACTTGAGTGCATAGCCCCCAGACTACCTTAGATAATTCTTTGATCCACTTGGAGCCGTAATTTTCTAGTTCTTCATACAACCTTGGTTTCAACCTTCTAGTTCTTCATACAACCTTGGTTTCAACCTAGCTAGTATGAGTCCGTTGGCTCTCTCCACTTGTCCATTGGCTTTGGGGTGTGCAACTGAAGCACAATCTATATTGATGCCATAGTCTTGTGCCCAGTTTCTGAACTCGATGGCTATAAAAGGGGAACTTAAATCTATAATGATATGATTGGGTATTCCAATGCGGTCCATGATATTTTGGATGAACTTGACTACTTTTGTTGCACTGTACTTTACGAGCGGCTTGTATTTGATCCACTTAGTGAATTTGTCAATTGCAATGAAGATGTACTCAAATCCGCCTTTGGCCTTTTTGAGTGGTCCTACTTGATTCATCCCCTAGCATGCGAATGGCTATGCAAGAGGGATGCAAATTAGGTCGTGTGCTGGTACGTGAGCTTGCCTTGCGAATATTTGGCACCCTTTGCACTTTCTGACTAGTTCTTTTGCATCCTTCAAGGTTGTTGGCCAATAGAAACTGGTACGGAAAGTTTTACCCACCAGTGTCCTAGAGGCTGCATGGTTGCCGTAGCAACGTGAGTGGATTTCATCTAGGATTTTTTTTCTTCTTCTCTTGAGGTACATTTAAGAAGTACTCCTAATGACACAGCTCTTCTATATAGGTTGTTGCCTACAAGGACGCAGTTCTTGCTTCTTCTGATTATCTTGGTGGCCTCTTCCTTATTAGATGGTAGTTTGCTTTCTCTAATGCAGTTGATAAAGTCTTGAGTCCATTATCTAGTGATTACCATGATCTAGGTTGTTGGTGCTATTGGCTCAGAGGTTATCTCACCAGGTTGTTTTATGGAGGGTGACGGCAACTCCTCTACAAACACACCTGGCAGGACCTTCGCTCTGTCTGATCCCAGTTTAGCGAGAACATCTGCCGCTATGTTTCAATCTCGTAGAATATGTAGGATTTCTAGTCCTTGGAAAATTTTCTCTAGTTTTCCTACTTTGGCGCAATAGGTGTCCATGTTATCTTTGGTGCAGTCCCAATCTTTGTTGACTTGATTGATGACCACAGCTGAATTGCCATAGACAATTAACCATTTGATTCCAAGAGAAGTCGCAATCCGTAGTCCATGGATGAGTACTTCATACTCTGCTTCGTTGTTTGTTGCTTGCCATAGTATCTGGAGTACATATTTGAGTTATTTTCCTTCTAGGGATATGAAAAGGATACCTGTGCTAGCCCTACCTAGCTTGAGTGATCTATCGAAGTACATCTTTCAATGGTCAAGGAAGGCATCTGGCGCGGGTTGTTGGATTTCTATCCAGTCGGCCACGAAGTCTGCGAGTGCTTATGATTTTATTGCTTTCCACGAGCAAAATCGATATTTAGAGCTTCGAGTTCTACTACCCACTTTGATACATGTCTTGTCATATTTCTATTATGCACGATGTCTCCAAGAGGAAAATCTGTTATCATAGTAATCTTGTGGCCTTCGAAGTAGTGTCGTAACTTGCAGGAGGTAATCAGGAGGGCGTAGAGTAGTTTTTGTACTTGCAGATATCAAAATTTTGAGTCTGTTAGAACTTTGCTGACGTAGCATACCAGCCGCTGTACTTTGTATACATGCCCTTGTTCTTCTCTTTCCACCACAATTGCTACACTGACCACCGTAGATGTTGCTGCTATGTATAACATCATGTCTTCGTGTTTCTTAGGCGGTGTGAGTATGGGTGATGAGCTGAGGTACACCGTAAGGCTTTCAAAAGCCTTCTTGGTTTCCTCTGTCCACTCAAACTTGCATGTCTTCTTTAATAGCTTGAAGAAAGTGAGTCCTTTTTCATCGAGTCATGAGATGAAGCAATTAAGGGTGGCCATGCTTCCTGTTAGTTTTTGCACATCTTTTACTCAGCGTGGGGTCCCATTTTTGTTATGGCTTGAATCTGCTTAGTACTTGCTTCTATTCCTCGATTACTGACCAGGAATCCGAGTGGTTGTCCTGACGGTACCCCGAAAACACACTTGTTTGGGTTCAATTTCCACTTTCACTTATTTAGGTTTTCAAAAGTCTGTTTCAAGTCTTCAATTAGCATGTCTGGGTTCTTTGTCTTTACTACTACATCATCGACATAAGCTTTTGTGTTGTTGCCAATCTGCTCCCGAAGACAAGTTTGGATAGCTCTTTGATAGGTAGCACCCGCGTTCTTGAGTCTAAAGGACATGGTTTTATAACAATAGGTGCCGAATGGGGTGATAAAAGATGTCTTGCTCTTGTCTTCTTCCTTTAATGCGATCTGATAATATCCTGAATAGCAATGAAGAAAAGATAGCAGGGCAGATCCTACCGTTCAATCGATGATTTGATCAATTCACGATAACCCAAACGGGTCCTTTGGGCAATGTTTCTTGATATCCGTGTAGTTGACACACATGCGCCATTCTGCCATGTTCTTTTTCTGTACTAGAATGGGGTGAGCTAGCCAATCTGGATGAAGAATTTCTCTTATAAATCCGGCTGTCATTAATTTTGTAATCTCCTTTTTGATTGCTGCCTTTTTGTCTAGTGAAAATCTTCTTAACCGTTGTTTGATTGGTTTGGAACCTTCATTGATATCGATTCCGTGCTCAGCCAACTTTCTTAGGACACCTGGCATGTTGACCCGCTTCTAAGCAAAGATATCTTTGTTGTCCCGAAGAAAGTTGGTGAGCTCGAGTTCCTATTTGGCCAAGAGGTGAGCACTGATGGTTGCCGTTTTCTCTAGATCACCAGTACCTAGGTCGATTTTCTTCACATCGGCTTTTTTTTGTGGTGTAAGGATGCAGAGCTTCTTAGCCAGGATCTCTAGTTCTTCTAGTTTCATCTATGCAGTAACAGTGGTAATTTCTTCACTATTATCGGCTGTTGTACTTTGGTTGCGATTTAGATTGCTTGTAGGTCACAATTGAAAGCGCGCTTCAAATCGCCCTGAAGGGAGAGTATTTCATGAGGCCCTGGCATCTTGAGCAGGAGGTATGGGTAGTGAGGTATAGCCATGAATTTGGTGAGTGCTGGTCTTCCAAGGATGACATGATATGATGTCTCAAAGTCCGCAACTTTAAACTAAATGAATTCGGTTTAGTAATTCATCTGTATTCTAAACGTAACTGGTAGTGATTTGTCCAAGCGGCATAGAAATTTTGCTAGGTACTATTTCATAGAATGGTACTCCTGTTGGGGTAATCAACTCGACAAAGTCTAGCCCCATCTTCCTTAGTGTTTCTAAAAATATGATGTTGAGTCCAGCTCCTCTATCGATCAAGACCTTGGTGACTATCATCCCTGCTATAGTTAGATCTAAGACTAGTGGATATAGATAAGCATTTCCAACGCTAGTCCATTGATCTTCTCTTGAAAATTGGATTGGGTATTGTGACCAATTCAGGTACCCTAGGACGGCTGGTTCGGCTGCCATGATGCTACGGAGAGCCAGCTTGTCTTGTTGCTTGCTTCTAGAACCTAGAATCCCAGAGAAGATTACTGCAACTGTTCCCTTTGGCTGCTAGAAACCTTTGTCTTTTGTGTTGTCTTCGTCTTTCTTCTTGTTATTCTCTTCTTTATCCTTGTTTTTTTCCTTTTCTTGCGTATCGATCAATTAAGATTTGGCAATCTCCTGTTGTGTAGTTTCCATGCTGGTGCCATATACAATGCATATTCTTAATGTCTTCGAACCTCCTGAATTTTGAATTTTTTGTCTTGTCAGCCATGGCAACGGTGTTGTCTGGTCCACGCTTCCTATCTGGATGTCCAATGTTTGAAAAATTTCTCCTGTCCGAGTTATCTCTGTTGTTTTCTTGGTTGTTTCTGTCCGAGAATCTTTCCCTCGTCTTTTCTTCTGCCATAAGCATCTTCTCTACTACGCATCTGAATATTTCAATGTTCCTTGGGTTCTCTTTGCAAAAATCTTAAAATTGCCATTTAGCCTTGATCCCGTGAGAAAAGGCATCAATCACTTCTCGTTCGGTGATCTCATGTACTTGGGCACGTAATTCTCTGAAACATCGATAATAATCTCTGAGGCTCTCGCCTGCCTTTTGGTTGAGTCCTTTTAGCTCTGCTGCGTGATGGGATGTGTAATGATGCCTACAAAATTTTTGTAGAAGGCTCTTTGCAAGTCCTCCCAGCCTCTAATTGACCCGGATTCAATTTATCGAACCATTGGAGGGGCATGGTTTCTAGGGCCATGGGAAAGAGCAATGCCTTGATATCATTGTCTCCGCCGGCTAGTTCAATTGATTGCGTGTCGATTCTAGGACACTGTCTTGGTTCGGCGTTCCCATCATATTTGGAGTGGTTTGATGGCTTGAACTTATGAGGCAGTGTACTGAAGCAAGTCACCTTGAAAAATAGGAAAACCTATCGTGCGTTCTGGCTTCCCTGTGTTCTGACTGAGCTTCCCCTTTCTTCCAACTGTCATTTAGCCTAGGAAGAAATCATGGGGATGAGTGGTAAGATGCTCTGATCCTCTCATCTCTCGGATGCCCAATTTGATTACTTTGGGCGTGGTCTCTTTTTTTCTCGATTCTGGCTCCCATTTGGTCCCAGCCTTTCGAAGGCAGACCTCCTTTGACTTTGTGCTTCTTGTTCATGTGATGTTGTCTTAGCGAGAAGCTTGGAACGAGTTCTTCCATCATGTGCCTTTAGGGCCGTTGTCCGAAGAACTTCTCGGAGTTGTCCTTGTTCCTCATTGGCATGCGAGATCGCTTCAAGTTCTTCTAGTGCTTCTCGTATCATGTTGTAAGGAGCTCTGTGTGCTCTGGTCGCGTGCCTTTCTTTGGTTTCTCTTTCTAATTTCTTCTTGTTGTATTCGGCCAGCTCTGCTTCGTACGTGTCCCATGCTTCTTTTTATTGCCTAGCACGGCATCTGCGACCTTTTAGTTTATTCCTTCTTTCCCTAGCTCGTTTCTGGCCCTTAGACTCGCCATCGTACTCAGAAGCATTGGGTGATATGTTTGATTCTGATTCATCTGAAGACCTAATGTCGAGTGCAGTTGGTGGCATCAGTGGTGGATGCTGAATCATGAAGACTTCTCATTTTGGCACCAGCTCTGCTTTGCTGTAGTTGCTGATGACTTCAGTTGGAGCATTGGCATTGTGGAGCGTACCACCTTCTTGGTAGGGTAGAGTGATAGCTTGTTTAATTAGTCGAGTGTTGCTATTCTAGGGAAACGTACCCGACCGGTGGACTAGGTAACCATTAGATGTTACGGTTTATACAAGACCTTCATACGCCCCGGTAAGACGTAGCCTCTGCACTGGACCGACTGCTTTTTTGAGTAAGTCTTGATATGCCCTCACCACGTTGTTAAGTCCGGTTGGGAGGTGACACAACTTCCTAGAAGAAACCTAAAATAGGTTCGAATTGATCTTTTGAAGAGTTGATGCTGTGTTTTCAAGTCCAATCGGAAAAGGACCCGGTTCATCTCTAAAAGAACTCGGATTAGACCCCAAAGAGGGATCCGACCCAGACACTAGGTTGAGACTGGTCGTTGTCGGAACCTGAGTTGACTCGGACATCGTAAGGCCTGAGAATCTTTTGGTGAGATCTTTGGCTAACCCTATTGGAAGAGTGATTTCCTCATGGGCCTTTTGAGCTTTGGTGAGACGTCCCTGGAGGTTGCCCTCACTATCCGCCTCATAAACCCATGATCCAAAGATCAAGATT
Organism: Saccharum hybrid cultivar R570; assembly: GCA_038087645.1. Taxonomy (NCBI): domain Eukaryota; kingdom Viridiplantae; phylum Streptophyta; class Magnoliopsida; order Poales; family Poaceae; genus Saccharum; species Saccharum hybrid cultivar. Next base: position 10,756,106 of record JAQSUU010000703.1, read on the forward strand.
GATCCCATTGGAAAGATCATGTTGTCGAAATCCGTAGAGCTCTTGATCGCGGTTGCGCCGTAAGCCCCTACCTGGCACGCCAGCTGTCAGTGTTTGACCACTGATAGCCTGCCAAGGGGATACCCAGGACGGTTGTTTAGGCTTCGGCGCGTGCTAGAACTCAATGGCGAACGCAAAGATAGTCGATTTATACTGGTTCGGGCTCTCGATTATGATTGAGTAATAACCTTACGTCTAGTCAGCGTTAGCCTTTGCGTTGGATTGATTGTATTGTGTTGTCTCTTGTTATAGGGGTGCCTATGCCCTCTCTTTATATCGATAGGGAAGGTTGCGTTGCGATTACAATCCTAATCGGATCCAAAGAAGGTGTCCTGAACTGAATACAGAAGGTATTTTCTATAGGAATCCGACTAGTCTGGCCTATTCTACTCGGATTCGGTGTAGTGAATGCTACTCCTCTCCTTGATCCAGTCCGTGGGCCAGGCCAGGGCCCACAACTCGTAGTCACATCGCTGAGAAACCTTGTGGGTCCCGCATCAACAGCGTTAGCCTTTGCATTGGATTGATTATATTGCATTGTCTCTTGTTATAGGGGTGCCCACTCCCTCTCTTTATATCAATAGAGAAGGTTGCGGTACGGTTACAATCCTAGTCGGATCCAAAGAAGGTGTTCTAAACTAAATACAGAAGGTACTTCCATAGGAATCCGACTAGTCTAGTCTATTGTACTTGGATTCGGTATAGTGGATGCTACTCTCCTTGCTCCAGCCCGTGGGCCTGGCCAGGGCTCACAACTCATAGTCACATCATTGGGGAACCCTATGGGTCCCGCATCAACAATAGTGCAACAGACTTCTCCAGCAGGGATCTTTAGTCCCGGTCTGTGGTTCAAACTAGGACTAAAGGTGGCCTTTTAACTTCGGTTGGAACCACCAACCGTGACCAAAGGTCCCGCTGCCCTTTTATCCCGGTTAGAACCACCAACCGGGACTATAGGTTGACCCTTTAGTTCTGGTAGGTTCCACCAACCGGGACTAGATGTCTCCACCAACAGCATTTTGAAGCAGTAAATGAATTCAGCTGGAAAATTCATAAACTATATGAGAGATGTAAATTTTAAACAATGTTTACTATCACTTTGTTGGATGAAGAAATGACCAAAATGTAAGCTGTAAACCTCGAAAAGTTATACAACTTTGTAGTTGACAACTTTTTTCATTTGAAGTAATTTTGTCAAGGAAAATTATGTTTAAATTTCTTAAATTTGAAATTTAAATTTTAAAATATCCTCAAATGGAGAAACCACTAAAATGAAAGCTCCCAATCTCGAAAAGTCATACAACTTTGTAGTTGACAACATTTTCATTTGAAATCATCTTGTCAAGGAAAACTATCTTTGAATTTCTTCAATTTAAAATTTGAATTTTTAAAATATAATTATAATTTATAGCATATGCTATTAAGTATTGAAAGCATGAAACAAAAGCATTATAAATTGTATATAAAAGCAAATTTGTATTGCAATTTTTTGAGCTATATTTTTTTACTACGTAATTTCCAATTTGCGGCCAATTTATATTAAAGCAAATATTAAAGACTGTTGCATGGGTGGGGAACGAAATAGTCGGGTATGCAGCAGTTTTATTGCACGGTAAAATTTGGCTTTAGTACTAGGTTGGGCCACCAACCGGGATTAAAAGGCCTTTAGTCCTAGTCGGTGGCCCAGCCCGGGACTAAAGGTCACAACTTTTAGTCCCGGGTTGGGCCACCGACCGGGACTAATGGCCTTTTAATCCAGGTTGGTGGCCTAACCCGGGACAAAGGGACCAACCCTACATATATACTCGTGTCTTATCTTCTTCTTCCTCCTTAATTTCAATCGCCGCCACCCACACCGTGCCCTCTTCTCTGGCTCTGCCGCTCCACCGCGCCACCACCCGCACCGCACGCCCATCCGACCTCGCCCTCTTCTTCGGCTCACATAGCGGCGCCCTCGTCCACGTCTCCCTAGCGCGTAGTGCCCTTGTCCTCACATTGGGCGGCCGGCCTCACCCTCGTCCTTGGCTCCGGCGCGTGTGGCCTCGCCCTCATCTCCGGCGCGCGCAACCTCACCCTCACCCTCGACTTGATCTGGTCAGCCTCGTCGTCTCCTCGGCGCGCGTGGTGGTGCCCTCTCTTTCTCGTCTCTGGCGGCCCCTCTTCCTCATATTAGTGGCATGCACAGTTGTAACTCCCTAAAATTTGCTTCTTTTGAAATAGACTTAAAATGGTTTAGTTTCGTATTTTTTTGCTCATGAAAACATATGGAAATAATAAATTTTCATGAAAATAAAATCTATCATAGGATGTAGAAACATGTCTAAGCATTCATGCCTTCGCATTTGATTTATTGATGTGAGTGAGTAGAATTTTTCAAAACACGTTTAGTAAGTTGATTATCTTTCTCCTGCTTGACTCTCTCTTTTTCTATAATTAGATCCCTACTTTCTTGATCTTAATCTTTTGTATGGAGTATGACCATCTTCGTTTGCTCCAAATCATTCCTTTTGGTTCATCTTCCATCCAGCAATAACTATCAAAACTTCTCGGGAAATTTTCCAGCTTTCCTTCTGAAATTCTTTCTTACTTTTCTGCGAGCATAATCCAATTTATAGATGCTCCAAGGTATATTTTCATGAGCTCTAAATACTTTATTTGGGGTTCCTCATGTTCCAAATCGTCTCTAGGCACATTCTCGTGGCTTATAATATTAATTCTGGACTTTTCTAGAATTATATTTAGTCATGAAACTAAATAGTTATGAAAAGAATTAATTCTCATCCTAGTCCATCTCAATCCAAATATTTACTAATTGATAAAGGCTTGTATCGTTCTCTCTCGTTGACACTTATCTATCTTTTCTTTTTATTTATTTTTTTGTTCCTTGGGCCTGTGTGCTTTACGTGATACAATCCACGGAAGCAAGCAAACAGCTAGCCCTCTCCTTGTCCTAGCACAAAACTAATCTGTACGTCGTGCACGTCAAGGACTTCATCATGACAGTAATGAGATGATCATCTATCTATAAATAAAAAAATCCTGCTGCCCTAGACGCCCTGCAGATCATATGTGCCACCGTTGTCTCCTACCTCGAGTCGAGATCGACCCAGACTCTGCCGCGATCCGGAGTCCGCCTCCATGCCATCTTCGCCGAGTAGTGTGCGCTCCATGCCAAGGTCCCCATAAAAGCGGCCCCTTGCGCCCGCCGCTTTCCCTGAACCCTAGCGCAAGCGCCGAAGCCGCCCAGGATCTTGCCGAGAAGAAAAGCTTGTCGCCGCCGCTGTTGCTGTTCGCTGCTGCTTCGCCGCCGTGCAGCTGCCGATAGCCATGTCTGCCATGCTTGGAGCAATCATCGCCGACTTCTTTTTAAACCCGCCTACGGATGCATCACCGGAGGAGACCCCACTTCTGGTCTAATTGAGCATGCCCTATCAATGCGATCTGCATGCACTGGTGAGCACCTCCATGCATGACCTCCTCGCTTTTCCCCGTCGTCTACACCATGCCCTGGACCATGCACGTTGCCTGTTTCCCTTATTATGTCTCCCTTGCTTCTTATCCATATGCAGTCGTCCATCGTATGTACGCACTTGCCGATGTGCCGCGGCTGTGGTTTTCCAGGTCGCCAAGGCTGGCTGTGCTCTCCCTGCCCGAGCAGGTGAGGAAGCCAAGCGTTTGCTGCCTAAGCTCTAAAGGTCTGTTTTCCAACTAGCTAGCCAGCTGCCATGCACATACCCTGCAAATCTTTTCAGCCGGACATCATGCTCATATTCATGTCGGGCACATGCAGGCCACCGCTAGTCATCTCCTGCAATTACGTTCTGAAAGTTCTCCATCCCTGTACATGTGTACATCAAAGGCTGCCAGCAATAAGCATCAACAATTGCAGTTAAGTTCCACACTTTGTACTAGTCTTTTCTTTATTCATTGAGTCTATATAGATGCGTCAATCCAATTCTGGACATGCTTAGGCCATTTATTACAGTCCGTAAGCTTTGATTCCATGCAAGTTCAATACTTTATCTACCCCACCGTTATCATTCAGAGCTATCTCTTTAAATCCTTGCACGTGAAAACAAATCCAATTCCTAACATGTTCATCATACACACACGACCTATATCACATCTTTCATGTACTTAGCAAATCTCCTGTGTAGGCCGAGCAGGGCACTAGGAAAGGCCACTGCCCTTGGCCGTCGCGGGGCCAGTGCGCAACCGCGCCACCGCGGAGCACGGCCGGCCGATGAGCCCTGGCAAGGCCTTCCTCCTGCACACGTACAGCAGCAGGCCATGGACGCCACGTTCCGCAACCATGAAGGTGGACAGAGGTAGTAGACGAGGTAATTACGGAATTGCCATCATTAATCGTAATTTAGCTGCTGTTCATTCATTTGAGCTCCGTTTCGAGTGGATTACCTTGCGTTAGATTCACGTCGTCGTGCTCTACATAATAGTTCTAACATATATCATGTCACCTAATTCTGAATTTATTAGTTTAAATGTAACTTAATTCGTATTTATTTAGTTAATACATTTCTAATTAAAAGCAACCTATGATTAACTCTATTGAATTACAATCATGCCGAACAAAACTACATGTTAGCAATGACGTTTAACATGTCACATGTCTATGAATTTTATAAGTTAAATATTAAATTGATTAATATCAACTTGAATGTCTCTTTTCTGAAAATTATAAGTTGGTTAGTTGAAACATGAAACATATAGTTGTTTTTTATTAGTGTTTAATTTATACCTTTTGAATTAAAAGCAATATAGGTTTATACTTCGATCTTTAGTAATCCAATGCTATCACGATTAATAAGAACTTAAGTGCTTCTTAAATAGAGCTTGTTTAGTTTCTGCAAGAAACATATAATGATTCGATTAGTTGTTATCACTTTCTTTATGCTTTCTAAATTATAAATGTTTAAGTGACTTAAATAATATCTATGGTGAATATCGACATTAATGTCTTTTCAAAAATGATGACTTGATTAGGTCAACCTCGAAACATGAAATAGTTCGATTAATGCTCTCACATGTTTTATGTTCTTTAAGCTATATATATTTAAATGGCTTAAATACTATAAAATATATATAAATAAAATATAACTAAGATTTAACTTTGGCTTTATAATTTGATTAATTCAACTTTAGAATAATTATCTGAAATGTCTATCACCTTAATTCATTAACCAAAATAGATCAAGTGTATAGTTTGTCTTCTTCAGTTATGTTGCCAATCTTGATAGACGTGTCCTTGGTAACGATAGCTCTGTCCTTAGTCGTTCCTGTGTTCTCGTAACCGTAGCAACAAGTCGTGACGTTTAGTGCGCTTCCTTTTAAAGTGTCTCCTTTGTATGATGTTTGTTCTTAGGTGTGTTTGTTGTCTGTTTGCTGTGCTTGGTTGTTGCGAGTAGAGGAAGTGTGGTTCATTAGCGCTGAAGACCATGAGCCCAGGACCAACAGTCAAAGCAGAAGTTGGAGACCAAAAGATAGCAGCTGAAGATTCTGAGCAGCTTAATTTTAGGAAAAAGGCAAGTATAGCTTGGAACCTCCTTGTCTACCTATTCCTGGTGCACACTAAATTTCATATGCATGTGTCCTCTGCTACCTTTTTAAGGATTTTCTAGTAATTGAATACCTGATACCTGGTCACCTGGGATATATGCATGTGGGTAGTGTCTTTGCTAGTGCTGAACCATTAACCATGATCTTGTGACTTAATTAATGTAAGTGCTATGATGGTAAAGAGATGACTTTTTAGCAATATAAGATCTTGTCTGTATGTGATCATGCGGGATTTACAGTACAACTGTGAGGGCTATATGGCTCTGGCTTTAGTCAAGTATGAGTACTTTTTCTAACTTGTTAGAGGTTACCCTTGTGGCACAAATGGAGAAAAAGCAGACTGTGGATTCCTAGGACTGGTTGTATCACACAGACTGACTAATGAAACCTAGTGGCCCTAACTTGTTAGATAAACCTTTGAAAGGCTTCATAGTGAACCCTGCCTGCTAACCTTGGAAGTGTTTTGGGGAAAGGCCACCCCGAGCATATGGGTAATCACAACTCACAGTGAAAGTGTACACCTCTGCGCAGAGTTTAATAAATTGGTATACTAGCCGTGCTCACGGACACGAGCGGCCTTGGAGACATCTACATTAAAGATGATGATTCTTATTATGTTAAGATGTTCATTTACTTATCGATTATACTTTATATTGATTATGTTTACATTGATCATGTGGTTATGGGAATAATTGCTACCTTGTCGCTATTAATTGCTAAACATGATATATACATAAATGTTAACCACAGTAAACCAGTGTCAGTTATTTGAGCCTCATGAACCCCTTCCTATATTTGTTGAGTTCGACATGGACTCACCTTTGCTATTTCCCCCACCCTCCAGTGTCCTTTAGTGTGTAGTAACTTGCTACTCAGAAGACGGATAAAAGTGTAGTGGAGTTTCTAGAAGTCTCGAATGTGATTGGCATACGGAGCACCCAGTCAGCCGTCCCTGAGAAGAATGGAGTCTGAAGTTTAGTCACCATTCCGCAATACTCTGATGTAGGTGTTAATATAGCTATGTATAGTTATATAATAACATTGTTTCTGATACTTTTTCATTTTAACATATGTGTGGACTTCCTGGGCACACATATGACAAGCCTGGTTTTGTTCTTTAGAAAATCGGGTGTGACAGCGGTGATGCCCTCTTCCTCGTCTCCGGCGACCGGCCTCGCCCTGGTCCTCTGCCCCGGCGCGCGCGGCCTCGCCCTCGCCCTCGTCTCCGCCCACCTCGACCTCGTCCTCGCCTCCAGTGCGTGTGTCGCCCTCTTTCCTCATCTCCGGCTACCGGTCTTGCCCTCGCCCTCGCCCTCGTCTTCGGCCGGCCTCGACCTTGTCCTCGTCTCCGGCGTGCCTTCGTCTCTGGCCTCGCCCTCATCTCTGCCAATGCCGTCGTCTTCGTCTGCGCCTTAGTCTCTGGCCTCACCCTTGATCGTCTCCAGCCTCTCCCTCGCTGCTGCCACCAGGTGTGCAGTACCTCGTGCCAACCCCGTCTCATCTCTTCCTGCTGTGTGAAACCTAGAACTCAACCCTAACTTAAGCTAATTGGCTATTTGTATTCGATCTGACTTGCATTGTATTTGCTTTAGTGATATATTTAATATGATATAATTTGATATATATGCGGAAAGATACTGACTTTGGTGATATAAATTTTGATATATTGACTTTAGTGTGATATATTGTATATATATGATATGCATTTGGTATACATATAGGGTCCAGTTATATGAATTTTGATATATATATATATATATATATATATATATATATATATATATATATATATATATATATATATATATATATATATATATATATAGTTTACAAATGTGAATTTTGATATACAGACTTTAGTGATATGTATTTTGATATATGAAAAATATTGCTTCAGTGATATATATGAATTTTGATATTTTTTTTATATACATATATATATGAGTATATGAATTTTGGTGTATGAATTCATATATTGACTCTAGTGATATGAATTTTTATATTAACTTTAGTGAGGAGATATGGCTAGACGTCTCCCTGAACCGATTAAGCCAGATTGGGGCCATTGTATTACTCGTGGATTCGATGCAAGGTTATCGGCTCTACGGTTCAATAATCCTAGCATAGTAAGGCAACAATCTATGTTTTGAATATATATATATATATATATATATATATATATATATATGTGTGTGTGTGTGTGTGTGTGTGTGTGTGTGTGTGTGTGTGGTACTGTAGGTAATTGATTCAATCGTTTGGCTTGAAGAGACACTCCCAAATTTCGGGGTTGAGGGAGTGGATGTTGAGACTTTTGATGTAGATAATGGTCGATTGGTCCAAAGTCGAATTGGCTTTTCCATCGCCTCTAGGAGGGATACAGGTGTTGTACAAATCTCAGAGGTGGGAGTAAAGGCACCTGAGAAGAAAATCACAACTAAATATGTTGTCATTGCATGTTTCAATAAGCTTGTGAATATTGGGTACACCATGCCTACTCTATCCTCCTTAACGATACAAGTAATAGATGCAGGCTGGTATCATGATGTTGCGGGCTTCTGTGCAAGGATTGCTCGAACCAACAGAAAGGATGTGGTAAAATCGAAGTCCAACTCATATCTTATATTCAGATTTGTTGTTATTGGAAAGCTTTGTTCTCATATCCATTTTTTCTGCCAACACTTACAGGTTGAGGACTATGACTTATCCTATGCAGGTTGCAGCTTTGAAACCCTTCTAAACTAGACAATGTATGCATTGGGTTATGATTGAAAATATGCCGACGAATGACCAACACTCACTGCGGAAGAATTTTAGGAAAAGTTGATTATGACTAAGACGGGATCATCTGACCCACCGACTTCTCGACCACCGTTAACTGTGGTTTGTAGACCCTATGCTCATACTTTTGAAGCAAGGGAGAGTGCACTACTTAATGCATTGCTCTACATCAATGATATTTGAGGATACCACATCGGTGACCTACACTTTACCGAGTACATAGTACGACGTAGTCAAACTTGGCGGTGATCTACTTGCACTTGCATGAACTTTGGTGTGTATTTGAACATCTAGTTTGTATTGACTTGGTTTAAATTATTATGATTTGTACGAACTTGATGAATGGGGATGATCATTGTAATATATAAGCTCTTACTTCATTAGTTTCATTCTTATTTATGGACGACGTACAACAGTATATCATAGAACATATAATACGTGTACAAAAACTATTTGAAACAAAAACAAATTGAATGGAAAGAAACTGTTGCTCTGGGCCTCGGCCTTCGAACGCCGGGTCACCGCGTGAGCGAATATGTGGGACATATCGGCGAAACGAAAGCAAGATGAACGAAGTATGATTGTTGGATTCAAAGCAATGTTCATCTTCCTCTCACAATCCCCACTTTGGAGGCTATTTATACATGCCCGTTGGCTTTCTATGCACATAATTACCTCTGCAACTACTACACATTCGGGGCATATTCCCATCTATCTTGGACTTGCCTGCCTTTTGGAGATGTTGTCCGCCCTGGGTACACCAGTCCTCAGACTCCTAGCTGGCCCCAGCTATGTCGCCACTCTACCGACCGGGTGGGCCCCGATAGACAGGGGTTGCCGGCATCCTGTCTCCTGGCGGGCTCCTCTCCAGGCGAAACCTGCAAATGTGATCATACGATCATTACCTATTCAACCGGGCAAATAATCCAGGTCACCCCATTGCCTCTGCCAGCACCCCTCCACGTGGATCTGACAAAACCGAGCCAGCTATTCGCCATACCAAAGACACACGCATGGCTTGGCGCGCTGCAGCGGCACGACGGCAACAATCTCGAGACTGCCATTTCGCCCTTGCGAAATGATATGCCAGTTGGTCTGCTCTTTTCGTCAAGGCGAATAGGGCTGGTCTTGTACCTGAGTTGTCTCCTGACCCTGCAGGCAAAACCCTAGCGAAATGGTAGCGACCCTCGACAAACGGAGGGCGGCCCTTTTTGCCTTGACGAAAACATGGATGCTGCATTTTTGGTTTCCATCCCCCGCGCTTCTGCCACTGTGAAATGTCGACAGCACATTGTGGGGCGGCGTTTGAGCCCTGTGGGGTGCCCACAGGCTGGGCCTGCCCCCAATAGAAACTGTAAAAGAAAAGAAAAGAAAAAGAAAAAAAGTAATATTGAGTCCCTATTGGTTATACCAACCGGCACCGCAGGTGGCCGCCCTCGGGCTCAGCCTAGAGCCCTCTTTATTCCCGGTTAGTATAAGTAACCGGGACTAAATTGCCCCTTTCAATCCCAGTTTTGCTACCCAGGATTAAAGGGCGGGGCTTTTGTCCTGGATTGGCAGTGCCGGTTGGGAAACCGGGATCGGAGTGTTTCCCAACCGGGACTGCAACCTAGTTCTGCATTGGTGAGTGGTACCATGTACCAAATTATTACTGCACACGCTACTGATAAGGAGCTCTTTCATCAATCAAGAAATTAACCTCATCTTTTAATTTCCATTTAGATGTGGGAGAAAAGTGAATTTACAGGATAACAAATTACGCTCGAGAAACTGAAAAATAAGTTGTTATTTCACACGCCACTTGATCATGCAGTAGCGTCTAATCTAAAATATTGCCTCCTACATTACGTTCTCTGTATCTGGCAGCACCTTTTAAATATGTATTAAAAAATATACAACTTGTTACTCCATTCATTTGGCGTGTAATGCTCACAGAGTTTGAATCTTAATAAATTTGCTCCTTAAAAGAGAAGAAATGGATGGAACACAATAACAGTAACTTTTGTAATAACAGCATATACCGGGCCTATGTATTAGGCCGATTAATTTCCACTCAGATAAAGGTATACTTTGGAAAGTCGTTAGTAGTCTCACTACCGGTCAAAATTAAGGTGAATATGGGCCAAACTTGTGAGTACCGCATAATAAACAAAGAAATAGATCGAAGCAGCATAGTGGCTGATTATGTTTCTTTTTTCATTATACACTATTTTTTTTGACAGTTCATTATACACGATTAACGATTTTGTTAACACCCTCCAAAACCAGTCACAGTTTGAAGCAGTTGAATGTGCTCAAGGTATATTTTTATATTCTGGTCAATGTTCAAGCAGTAAGCATCAACACTTGATGTTGTGGTACTTGCTACTAGTGGCCAATTGTGGAAAGTACCCGTTCCTACTTACCTAACTACCTGGTATAATCCAAGAGCGTAGACTAGGGTCGTCGACGATGAATTGGTCATAATCAGGAGATGGCCAAGTAATAACCACAACGAACTGACAAATCAACGATCGTCCTTGTGGGAGACACATCGTATGTGGAATCGACGAGTCGCCCTGCACGCGCTAGGTTTCTGGTCTTGCGGAAAATTTGCATGCGTGGAATTTCCACGGTCACAGAGTTTGCGGTGGGAAGTGCGAGTGCGCCGCATTGGTGCAAGCAAGGATACCAGGGCATTGAGAAATTTCGCGGGTTTCGTACGTCTTCCTCGGGTCGACTTCATCCGGCCAGTAGTCCAAAAACATGTGCCGGTTTCGTACGTTCTACTTCAATGTCCGAAACAAGTGGCAGTGCAGGTGTTAAAAATTGATTTTCCAGTCTGCTTCTACTGTATTTTGGACTCCGGTCTTTCAATGGATACATAAATATTCAGGTAGGCTTCTCGCCCCCTGTTGGTTCATCGGGGAAAAAAAATCGATGTGCTTAGCTACAGTTGATTGGCTTACACTACTACCGTTGACAGTAAAAAGCGTATCAACATGTGCAATGAACTCCACCATCATCAAGTTTCTGGCATCAAGACGATAAAAAAAGAATATTGGATCATCACATTTGGAGTCCGCATAGAAAAAAAACGAGTTTTGGGCCTGATCCTAGCTTTGGTAGATAAGAGCTAATTGCCACCAACTTAGGCCCTATTTGGTAGAACTCCTCCCGGGCTCTGACTCTGGCTCTAGCCCTGTCAAATGCTTTAATAGGAGGAGCCATTTGGAGACATTTTTCAGTATCTAAAACGGCTTTGGCTCCTTCAGATGAGCCTGTCAAACACCCCCTTGATGAACATAGAATCCACCATAGTTCTTGGTCACCTTCCACATTTCTAACAGCACCCTTTTTGCGAAGATTTGGGCCCCATGAGGTCATTCATTCTTCCATTCCAAAGTGGTGTCTCTTCTAGGGATAAAAACAGGACATGCAAATCCTATGTCAACTGACAACGTACACCAGATTTTCATGTATTCTCGGGAAAAATAGAAACAAGAATAAATTTGAGAAAATACTGCAAATTCCAGATCAAAATTGATTAACTTTCGAGGTCCCTTTTTTTCTACCCCAAATTAGGGCCCTCAAATTCAACCAAGTAGCCCATTCAAAAAAAATTCAACCAAGTAGACACGAGCAAATACGACCCTGCCTCCATCTCCTCACCCAATCCCCGTCTCCTCAAATCGGGGCATGTCCCTGTCTCTTCGCTGGTGAAGGATGCCACGCAACGGAGGGTGGGTAGTGGAGAGAGGGTGGGGTGGGCGATGGATGCCCTCGAAGTAGAGGGAGGGTGGCGGAGGGTGGGTAGTGGAGGGAGGGTGGGGTTGGCGATGGATGCCCTCGAAGTAGAGGGAGGTGGCGGAGGGTGGGTAGTGGAGAGAGGGGGGTGGCCGATGGATGCCCTCGATGTAGAGGGAGGGTGGCGGAGAGGGGTGCTTGCCCACACGCCTCGAATTCAGTAATGTGATGCTCTTGTTGTGATGGTTGATGGATGGAGAAGGCAATGGGGAAAGGGTGTCGCCGCTGGGAAAAGGATGACCAGGGCAGCTGCCCGCAATGAGATGGAGCATCCTGACCGGGAGAGGTGCGCATGAATCTTGGGCCACAGCAGGGAGGGGCAAGGGGCACCGTGAAGAGAAGGGAAGGGAAGAATTAGCGTGGAAGAGGAAAAAAAATAACCAACCGCCCCACGAGGGTCGTGGTTGACTAGCCGCAGGAATGAGGGCCTAAAGGTGGGATTTGAGAGTGTCCTACTTTTTAAAGGATTGAGGAGATGCCCTGATCGATATGTATTTTCGATGTGAGCCCTCGTATTTTGGTTTAGGACTTGCCTCATAGGTTGGTTTAGGACTTGGTTAAGAACATTACTAGAGTTGTTCTTACGGTTCCTTTATTTTATTTTATATTTCAATAGGAAATTCCTGTCAGGAATCACGTGTAGAGGTTGCCCTCTTTGGCGATCTGGCATAGGCCACAGCACAGTAGACTCCCCTTTGCCTCCCATTACCTTAGTTCATGGTCTCAGCTGAGTGAGGAGGCGCTAATTTTGGCATTGTGCTGATACTGGAGACTGCGGACAGACCTGCAGTGTGCTCTCGTTGGGCCTCAACAATAGCCGAAGCCCATTAGCCAATCATCAAGCATTGGACGGGTGGGACTGGGAGAATTTGATGCTTTATTGCTTTCACTCGAAAATCACTCTGTGGCCTATTAATTTATATTTATTTTCCAGTTTTTCAATTTCTTCCAAATGTTTGTTGATTAATAAGTACTATTTGCTAGCTAGTAAGTTCATTGAAAAACAAATAATCTATGTACTTCTCCTATCAACAATATTATGTCATTGCTATTATGTATATATTTGTGCGTGCCTTTGTGGTTCTATTTAGTATTCCCTCTATTTCAAATTATAAGATATTTTGACTTTTCTAGATACATAGTTTTTGCTATGCACCTAAATATACATTATGTTCGGATACACAGTAAAAGCTATATATTTAGAAAAATCAAAACGTCTTATAATATGGAATGGAGGGAGTATCAACCAATCTTTATTACTTTGATATTATTTGCATATTTATTACTATGTATAATAGTTCTATCTATATTGTTGAGTTGGACACTTAAAATGGTTACATGTGTCATTGTTTCTGATTTAATTTACCGTTCCCGACTATTACCGACGTGTATCCGACCGCATTATATCATTGTACATATGCCGAATTTCTCGTTTCCGTTTTCCCGACTGGCATCACAGGTTTTGTTTATGTTTCTGCGTAGAAACATGAAAAATTAAACAGTTAGAGGGTTTTCTCAACGGTTTCCATCCGTTGTCATCCCTTTGGACACCTTCCCAAGGTATATCTTCTCGCCTCCTCAAAGTCAAAATTCCAAGCCCCCTTCGGATGATATTAATTGGAGATGGCTCTTAAAATAAAATTCATATACTCCATTTTGGTTTTCTATATACATGGTTTTCGTATAGACTTAGATATACACTACGTTTTGAACTTTAGATACATAACAAAAGCAATGTACCTAGCTAGAAAAGCAAAAATGTGTTATAATTTAAATCACAGAGGGAGTAAAATATATATTCCATCACCTACTGAGGGTGAGACGGTCTATGGTGTGCGAACAGAGGACAAGAGGGTTATGGACCCCAGCACTTGCCAAGTCCGGAACTTATACACATATATCTTTGCATGCATTTTCTCCATTTTGATGACATTAATTTCCAACATATGCAAATATGCAATTTCACCACATACTCTATTTTTATGTTTCTAGAAAACAGGTGCGAATCTTGGTGTGGAGTCCAGTTCCGTATGACCCAGTTTCACGGTAACTCGTGCTTATGTGTCACTAGACTAGAATGAGGGAACCGGCATTCCGCCGGATCATTTGGCTGAAGGCTACCTCCAGTTGATTTGGCGTTAGTTATATCATGCAGGTCAGGTTCCAATATATTACTATATATCACCATCTGATTTGAGTAATTGACGGTACGTAGGCTAAATTTCCTCGAATGATGTGGCGGTATCAGCAGGCGGTATTATAGATTTGCAAAATTTGCGCTCGGGCATTTATTTTTCTTCTAAGCAGACGTATTAAAAACTAGTAGAAAAATAGTCGACGCCGCCACAAAACCCCTCTGCACCGCTGGAAATCCAGATCTCTGCGCCTCTGCTCCTCTCGACTTGTTGTGTTTCCGCAAAACCTCTCGACCGCGATCAAGACCTCTCGACCGCGACCTCGATGGTACGGAAACGCAAGAAGGGACGACCGCGCCTCCCTTCTCCGCCTCGACCTCCTAAGTCGGAGGAATTCCGTTTAGGTGAGTTCCCCCGCACGCCACGATCCTAATAATCTATGTGATATTGCATTGGGGCATAATTATGTGATATTGGATAGGGGATGTTGTCTTGGGTTTTGGAGGTTTCTTATTTGTGCTCGGCTGGAAGGGGTCTCTAATATGTGGCTGACCTAATAATGCTTGATGTCAGAATGTGCAATTATATCGCTGTACATTACTTTTCTGTTGGTAACCCTGATTATGTTTTTTTGACACCTGTGTTCTCAGTTGGCGAGCTGGGGAATGGTGGCATAATCTCAGTGCTCTTCGAGTCACCCTCTGGCTTTGCAATTTTCAAATTTGATGGGGTCCAACTGTTCCTATCAAATGCTATGGAGGTACAGTACTTGAGTAAACTCGTACTGAAGTATGGACTTGCTTGCTCTGTTGTCCCCTTTGCCTTGATTGATCTCATTTTTCTGGATTTGCTGCGCCTCCTGCAGAAGATCTGGGCGAACTACGTCTATTTCGAATTGGCAGAGGAGGTCAATACTTATACCTTTATTTCCCTCTGATCTATGCCGTTTGTTGCTTGTGAACAATTTGTCAGAGGAGTGATCTGCATCACAATGATTGCCTTTCTTTTTTTGTACTACTACGTTTCATTGTGGGAAGGAATGAGGGCACAAAGTGGTTGATTAGTTGCTTGCTACATTAACAGCATTCAAAATTAAAACTCTCAGCCATAGTCATGTAGTCCGATTCTCTTGCAGTCATGCGTAGAAACCACTTTCTTGCTCGACATGTGAGCAAAGAGGTTTACAAATATTTGACAGGTTGAAATGTAGAGGGGAGGGTATTGTATAATGCTATGCATTATTAGTTTTTAGCTACTAGCTGCTGGATTTGTATGGTTTAGTCCTCAAACGGTACTACTTATCCAAGAGGACCAATATGGTCCTTGTTGAAAGAGATTATCCTGGCACATGAACTTTTTCTTTAATTGGGAAAATATGTAGTGGTAAGTATATCTTCCGTGGAAACATGGGAACCAATTCAAAAAAATCGTATCAGAATGTCAAATTTCAGGTGCATTTACAATAGTCTTCTAGTACACATGGACCTAAAGTTTATCATTTTCAGATTTTTTTTAGGTTGAGTTTCAATCTCAACTTCTACAGGTGGCTATATATATGGATAGACTATGAATGTTTCAAGTTTTAAAAATTTCGAGTGGCCAAAGTACACTTTTTTTGAATTGGGTCCCATGTTTTTACTGAAGATGTAGTTTCCACCACATATTTTCTCTCTTTAATTACACTGCAAGTAAACTCGGACTTAATCATCACTGTGTCTTAGACATACCTACTTGATTGACCCTACTCATGATTTGGAGATACGATGTTTGAAGAACTGTTTTTCCCCATAACATGCTCGATCATAATCTGGATCAGATCATTTGGCTGAAGGAATTCAAGACATTCAAGAACAAAGCCAACGTGTTTAGTCATACTGGTGTCAACAAAGAACTTGCAGCGATGATCCAGAGATGGCTTAAACCGGGTCAACTACTAGCCGTAGAAAAGCAAGAACAAAAAGAAATCATTGAAGCTAAGTTGGTCAGTTTATAAGCTCACTTTTTTGCTTATGTCTGAACTATTTGGAGCAGCAGCAGCAGCAGCAACAACAACAACAACATAGTCTTTTGTCCCAAGCAAGTTGGGGTAGGCTAGAGATGAAACCCAAAAGAGACAAGAAATAGAGAAACACATAAAGGTCATGGTTCAGGCACGTTGATGGCTAGTCTCTAAGCGCTCCTATCCATAGCTAAATCCTTAGAGATATTTCACTCCTTAAGGTCTCTCTTAACTGACTCGTCTCAAGTTAGTTTAGGTCGACCTCTACCGCTCTTTACATTATCGACCCACTTTAGAACCCCACTACTCACCGGCGCCTCAGGATGCCTCCGCTGGACGTGTCCAAACCATCTCAACCGATGTTAAACCAATTTCTCCTCAATTGGTGCCACCCCAACCCTATCCCGAATATCGTCGTTCCGGACACTATCCCTCCTTGTGTGCCCATAAAACCAATGCAACATAAGCATCTCTGCTACACTCAATTGCTAGACATGTCACCTTTTTGTAGGCCAACATTCAGCGCCGTATAACATCGCTAGGCGAATCGTCGTCCTATAAAACTTATTTTTTAGCTTCTGAGGCACCCTTTTATCACAGAGGATGCCATAAGCTTGACGCCATTTCAACCAACCGATTGAAATTCTATGCCTAACATCTTCATCAATGTCACCATCCTTTTGTAGCATCGATCCTAAATACCAAAAAGTATCCTTCTTGGTCACCACTTGCCCATCGAGGCTAATGTCTCCCTCCTCATGCCTAGTCGCGCTGAAATCACACCTCATGTACTCGGTCTTGGTCCTACTAAGTTTGAACCCTTTCAACTCTAACGTGTGCCTCCATAGTTCTAACTTCCTATTAACCCCTGCCCTACTCTCGTCAACTAGCACCACATCATCAGCAAAGAGCATGCACCAAGGGATATCACCTTGTATGTCCCATGTGATCTCATCCATCACCATGACAAATAAATAAGGGCTCAATTCTGACCTCTGATGTAGTCCTATTTTAATTGGAAAGTCACTGGTGTCGCCATCACATGTTCAGACAAACGTCACCGCATCCCTGTACATATCCTTGATGAGGGTAATGTACTTAGTTAGCACTTTGTGATTTTCCAAGGCCCACCACATGACATTTCTCGGTACTTTGTCATATGCCTTCTCGAGGTCAATAAAGACCATGTGCAAGTCCTTCTTCTGCTTCCTATATCTCTCCATCAATTGTCATATTAAGAAAATCGCCTCCATGGTCGACCTATTAGGCATGAATCCAAACTGGTTTTGGGTCACACTTGTCACTCTTCTTAGGCGATGCTCGATAACCCTCTCCCAGAGCTTCATCATATGGCTCATCAACTTAATCCCACGGTAGTTAGTACAACTTTGAACATCTCCCTTATTCTTGAAGATCGGTACTAATATACTTCTCCATTCTTCAGGCATCTTGTTTGATCGAAAAATGAGGTTAAAAAGCTTAGTTAACCATACTATTGCTCTGGCATCCAGGCATCTCCACACCTCAATGGGGACACCATCAGGGCCATCACTTTACCTCCCTTCATCCTCTTCAAAGCCTACCCGGTCTCTGCCTCCTGAATTCTCCTCACAGAGCGTCTGTTGGTATCATCAAATGAGTCATCCAACTCAAGGGTAGGGCCCTCATTCTCCCCATTAAACAACTTGTTGAAGTACTCTCTCCATCTATCCTTGATCTCCTCATCCTTCACCAGAAGTCAATCTGTCGCATCCTTGATGCATTTGATTTGGTTGGTGTCCCTTGTCTTCCTCTCGTGGATCCTAGCCATTCTATAAATGTCCTTCTCCCCTTCCTTCATGCTTAGCTGCTGATAAAGGTCATCATATGCCTGACCTTT
Organism: Saccharum hybrid cultivar R570; assembly: GCA_038087645.1. NCBI lineage: Eukaryota > Viridiplantae > Streptophyta > Magnoliopsida > Poales > Poaceae > Saccharum > Saccharum hybrid cultivar. The sequence continues at coordinate 10,774,296 of JAQSUU010000703.1, forward strand.
TGCTACACTCACAGCTCACTTTGCAACTCTCTTCGCTATTTTATAGCCCTCGATGTTGGCTGCACTCTTGTCACGGTGGAGGCACTTGAAACACTCCTTCTTCTCCCTAATAGCCCTTTGCACCTCGTCATTCCATCACCAATGTCTTTCGCTTCCCGTTTATCTCCCCTACTCATGCCAAACACTTTTGAAGCCACCTTCCGAACACATGTTGCCATCTTTAGCCACATGTCTGCATCTTCTCCTTCTTCCTGAGGCCCCTCGCTTAGCATCCTCTCCTTAAACGTTTGCGCTGCTTCCCCTCTAAGCTTCCACCACTTCGTTCTTACAATCTTGGCATGTTTATCCCGGTGGACACGTACCCAAAAGCGAAAGTCCGCCACCACAAGCTTGTGTTGAGTGACAACACACTCTCGAGTGTTGTCCACTACAAAAGGTCACTATATGGGATTCCCTCTTCCTAAAGGTCTTCGCTATCAACAATTCATAGGCCAACGCGAAGTTCAAAACATCCTCCCCCTCTTGATTCCTACTAACATACCCAAACCCTCCGTGCACCCGCTCGAAACCTATATTAGTCGCACCCACATGGCTGTTGAGATCTCACTACGTGAAAAAGGCTTTGTAGGAACGACACGTTTTTTAGGGACAGCTGGGGTTGGAGCTGCCCCTACAGTGGGAGTGCTTGGGCCCTAGCAAACCAGCCACCCCTACAACAGCCGCCTCTACAAATGGGCTGATTTGTAGGGGTGGCTCACTGACCAACCGCCTCTAATGTACCATTTATAGGGGCGGCTATTACCAGCCGCCCCTGCTATTCTCATTTATAGGGGCGGCTAAATCACTAGTTGCCCCTACAAATGCACAGTGTATATAGCATAGCAGCCACCTTCTTCCACCTCGGGACACACTCTTCTACCCAAGAAAAAAGGTTGGGAGCCCTTGGGCTCCTCCCAAAAATTGCTCTACTAAGGGTTGAGGTTTTGATCTCAAATACTTTTATGGAGACATTGTAGAAGGTAAGAAAATGCTATTCCAAGCCTTTATTTGAAGTTTTAATGGTTGGTTAGTGAGTAATTAGAGTTTTGCTTTTCTCTCTCTTCTATGGTGCTGGATCTTTGTATGAAGCAAATTAGACCCTAGTTTTGAAGCAATTAGTGTAAATTAGTTAGAGAAATGAGGTCACACCCTTTAATGTTGATCTTGCTTGATTTTAATGGAGATTACACCCTAGTTTCATATATGTTTCATGTACATGTAGATCTAGATCCATATCTAGGGTTTGTTTTTTTTATTAATTTTGATTTTGTAAATTTATGTTTTATGAATTTGGAATAGGGTTGGCATGAAAGGTAGTGGGTAAAAGATTAATTGTTGCTAATTGTTGTCTTTGAAATTATTTATTTTAACCAATAAATATATATTTTAAAATATTTATGCATAAATAGGCCATTAATTAATTATCCTCTACCATGGTGTGTGTCCGAAGTATATACAATTATTCTCAAGTAATTAATTATTAATTTGATTCCTTTATATATATATATATATATATATATATATATATATATATATATATATATATATATATATATATATATATATATATATATATATATATATATATATATATATCTGAATTAGCTAGTAGTCCTTTAATGTATTTTGTTTGGTTCTTGTGTTCTAAAAGATGGAGTAAAGGAACTCTTAGATGTATGGTTCATTAGCAAGTTTCTGTGAAGAGGTGGACAAATTTATTGAAGCCGCAGAGAAGCATGCAGCAACGTTGATAGAGAATAAGGATGCAATTATTTGTCCCTACAAAGATTGCAAGAACCTTATAATATTTCCATATGTGAGTACCATCAGATCACATTTGATTATGCGAGGATTTGTTCCGGACTACACAGTGTGGATTCATCATGGTGAAACAATGGTTGTTGATAACGACGACGATGATGAAGAAGACGACGCTAAAACCCTAGAATTCCTATCCCAATCCTTATATGAGCTTGATGCACAAATGGATTGTGACTTTGGCAATGAACAAGGTGGTGATGATGTTGGTGGTTGGGATGGTAACCACGACGATGGTGGTGCCGAAAATGAAGGCGGAGCACGTGAGGGGGATGAAGATGACGTTGACAATTTGGAGGAAATGCTTCGGGCCATTGAACCAGAAATATTACGAAAGAGTTTGAAAGGTCTAGAAAATCTAGATAGGGTGAAAAAAGCATCGAAGGAGACTGAGTATGGTGTTGAAAAGGGTTGTCCGACATACTGGATAGTGCTACGTTTTGTGCTTGAGCTACTCATCCTGAAGGCTAAGTATAGCTGGTCAGACTATAGTTTCAATGATCTATTGCGTCTCCTGTCATGGTTGCTGTCACAACCAAACTCAGTTCCCGCCAACACATACCAAGCGAAGAAGGTTACAAGTCCATTGACAATGGGTGTTGAAAAAATCCATGCATGCCCCAACCATTGTATCCTTTTCATGGTGACACGTTCAAGGATCTAGATAAATGTCCCTGGTGTGGGGCCAGCCGGTGCAAGAACAATGACCTTTACAATGGGGACAAAGCCTCTACGGGGAACAAGAGGAATAAGAAGGGTGGGAAAAAGGCGGTACAAGAATCTCAACCCCCAGAGGACACTCCATTAGGCAATGATGTGAAGCAGAGAAGAATTTCTGCCTTGATAATGTGGTACCTGCTAGTGACCGACCGCTTGAGGCATATCTTCCTAAACCCTAAGGAAGCCGCACACATGACATGGTGGGATGATGAGCGCAAGGTAGATGATGATAAGATTGCACACCCGGCCGATTGTAGTCAGTGGCAAAACTTCGATGAGAAGTACAAAGACTTCAGCGAAGACCTAAGGAATGTACGGTTCAGCTTGAGCACCGATGGAATGAATCCATTCAATGAGAGGATGATCGACCATAGCACTTAGCCAGTGATCTTGACCATGTACAACATCCCAACGTGGTTGTGTCAAAAGAGAAAGTACCTTCTCCTCACTATTCTTATTTCTGGCCCTAAACAATCAGGCATTGATATAGATGTGTTCTTCGAGCCTTTGATGCAAGAAATGGAGAGGCTATTTAGGTATGGGAAGCCGATGCACAATGCATTTCGAAAGGATGACTTCATATGTAGAGCAATAATAATTGTTACTACCAATGATTACCCCACGTTGTTTGCTTTGTCTGGACAGATCAAAGGCAAGACGGGATGCTTAGTCTGCTTGGATGGTACTACATGGGTGTTCCTAGATGCATCCAAGAAGATAGTTCACCTAAGGAACCGGTGCTTCTTAAAGACAGGTCACAAGTACCGCAGCAAATTGTTCTTAAGATATTATGACAACACCCCGAAGAATGAACTCCCTCCGGAGAGACGTCATAATGAAAAAAATGTATACAGAATGGTGAAAACATACACATCTTCTATGGAAAGAAGAATCTGGATGGGACGAATAGGGATAGAAGCACACCTCCTATTGAAGGCATATCTTTTAAGAAATAATCGATCTTCTGTCAGTATCTGCCTTATTGGCCAGACTTGGAGGTCCCCCATGCCATTGATGCTATGCACATGCAGAAGAATGCCTTTGAGAGTCTCATGGCTATCTTGATGGACACAGGCAAGTCAAAGGATGGTCTGAAATCACGAAAAGACATGGTGCAGCTAAAAGTGATGCCAGAGCTTCACCCGGTACTTGAGGCTAATGGAAAATACACTCCGCCTATGGCTAGCTTCAACCTAACCCTAGAAGAGAGGAGAGCTATATGCACTTTCCTAAGGGGGGTCAAAGTCCCGACTGGGTTTTCAGCGAACATGAAGAAGCTAGTGTCGAGAAGGACCTATCATTAACACACTGCAAGGTTCATGATTGTCATTTGATGCTGACAGTGTTCCTACCAATTGCAATCAGGGCTATAAAGCTAGAGTTCTTGAAGATGGCCATCACCCGCATGTGCTACTTCTTTTTAAAGATCTCACAGAAGATGATTCACAAGGAAGAGCTAAGTGACCTAATGATTTTGTGGTGGAGACTCAGAACCAACTAGAGATGTGTTTACCTCCTGCTTTTTTCAATATAATACCACATCTCATGATTCACATGGTTCATTAGATATAGGCACTGGGCCCTTGCTACTTGCATGAAATGTGGTCCTACGAGCGGTTCATGTCGGTTCTAAGCCGATATGTGCATAATCAAGCATACCCAGATGGCTCCATGATAGAGGGTTATAGTGCTGAAGAAGTCGTCGAGTATCTAAAAGTACAGAGAGGGATTGGTAAACTCGATTCTCGTCATAAGGGTAGGCTGGTTGGGAAGGGCACAAGTGGTAGAAAAGTGTTCATCGACCATGATTACAAAGAAGTGAGTCAGGCGCATTACAGTGTCTTGCAGAGTACACAATTGATGCAACCGTACATTGATGAACACTTGGCTATCATTACGGTGGAGAAAAATGGTCGTTCAGATGATTGGGTCATGAAACAACACAAGGAATGCCTAACTACATGGTTGAAGGACCAAAACATACCACCTAGAGAAACCACGGATTCTATTACCATCAGTAGGTTGCCGGAGGGTCCATCGAGACAAGTGACATCTTGGAATGCTTATGACATCAATGGTACACATACTATACCCACACAAAGAATAGTAAATGTGTGAACCAAAACAGTGGCATTCGAATAGAAGCTCTCGACGGAGTGGAGCGAAAGATCCAATTCTTTTGCATCATTGAAGAGATATGGGAACTTGACTATGAAAAGGATATAACGGTGGCCCTGTTTCGATGTCGCAAGATCAAGCAACATCAATTCAATAAGATCGGATCGAGAGTCCTAGACCTCGAGAATCTAGGCTACCAAGATGACCCTTGGGTGCTCGCTTCACGTGTCGCATAAGTTTTCTATATGCCCGACCCACAAAGTAACCTCCCCCGAAGAAGAAGACAAAGCACGTGGTTGCCTCCAGGAAACAGCACATTATCGGAACTAATGGCGTGGATGATGTTCAAACTTACAATAACTATGATGAGAGGCCGCTATTCATAGACTTTCGTAAGAAGGTCAGCGTTGTGAAAAAGAACATGCCCAAAGACATATTGCCATGGGAACGAAAATGTGTCAAGGGGAAGTCGTTACGATGGGCTAGCTAGATGTTGAACATGGAGTGTTTATGTAAGTGTGTGTTTGTAAGGCTTCATTTATATATATGTGTGTGAGACTATATTTTATGTATGTATGTGAGACTATACATTTATATATGTGTGTGAGACTACCTTTATGTATGTGTGTGAGACTATATATTTATGTATGTGTGTGAAACTATATGAGAGATATATCAATTTATAAACAATGTTTGCTAGCACTTTGTGAAATGAAGAATTACTAAAATAAAAGTTGAAGATCTTGTCGAGTTATACAACTTTTATATTCATCACCTTTACAGTTGAAATCATTTAGTGGTTGAAAATCGGGTTTGAATTTGCTATTTTCTGAAATTCAAAATTTGAATTTTTTTAAATTAGTCACATGGATAGGTGGCCAGACTAAAATGATAAAGCGTGATTTTAGAAAATTTTAGGGAAAAAAACCATCACATTTGGAGTTAGGATAAGAGAGAAAAACTAGTTAGTTTTAGCCACTGATTAAAAAGAGAAATCACACTTGACAACTAGTTACAAGTTTCAGCCATAGATTAAAAAGAGAAATCACAATCTATGGCTGAAACTTGTAACTAGTTTTTCTCTCTCATCCTAACTCCAAATGTGATGATTTTTTTCTAAAATTTTCTAAAATCATGATCTATCATTTTTGTTGAATTCGTACTGCTATTAGTTTATTCATATTTTCCTTTAACTTTATTTAACCAATTTAAAATTTGAATTTAAACAAACTACAACTTCAAACATGATTTTGAAACACTAAATGATCTTAGATGAAAAACTATTGAATACAAAAGTTGCAGAATTCATGAAGATCTACAACTTTTATTTTGGTTATTTTTTCATTTGAGAAAGTGTTAGCAAACATTAGTCAAAAATTCATTAATCTCACATAGTTCATGAAACTAGATGAGAGATATGTCAGTTTATAAACAATGTTTGCTAACACTTTCTCAAATGCAGAAATGACCAAAATAAAAGTTATAGATCTTGACGAGTTCAACAAATTTGTTATTCATGACTTTTTTAGTTGAAACCATTTAGGGTTTCAAAAACTGGTTTAAAGTTGTTATTTTTTAAATTCAAAATTTAAATCGTTCAAACTTTGTCAAATGAAAAGTTGACCAAAATAAAATTAGTACATCCTCATGACTTGTACAACTTTCATATTCATGACTTTTTCAGTTCAAATCATATACTCTTTCAAATTGTTGTTACAACTTGAAATTTTTTAAAATTTAAATTTTGAGTCGTTCAAACAAAGTCAAATGATAAGATGACCAAAATAAAAGTTGTACATCTTAATGAGTACTACAACTTTGTTGTTCACAGCATTTTCATTTTACATCATTTAGTCCCTCAAAAATATTTACTAAACTTGGGTTTTATTTTTGTGATTAAAAAAATCAAATTAAAATTATTTGTAGGGGCGGCTTAATCAGGAACCGCCCCTACAAATGCATTTGTAGGGGCGACTCACTCACCAGCCACCCCTACAAATCATCCCGGGTATATATGTGAGGCGCGCGGGGAAGCCAAAATTTGGCTAAGTCTAGGCGCTCTTCTTCGTTTCAAGCGCCGTGAGGCTGCCGGATTTTTGCCCCATTCGCCGCGCCGCCGCCGCACCCTCTCGGACCTCTCCCAACGCCGACGACCCCTCTCTGCACCCTTGGGCCACAGCGCGACATCCCCGGGCTGCCACGGCGGCTAGGGTTAGAGCCTCGGCCGGCTGACACGTGCCGCCACCACCCCATCTCGATCTACCCCCGGTGCTCCTGCGCCCCGGTGAGCGACCCCGGTGCCCCCTCACCCTGCAAGTGCCCCAGTGCCTGAGCTCTCCACAATCCACGCGCTCCTCCCCTGCCTCCTCGCTCCCTCCCTTGGCCGGCCGACACGCCATCGCCGCCCCATCTCGATGCGCCCCTGGTGCTCCCTCCCTAGGCGAGCAACCCCGGTGCTCCCTCCCCCGACGAGCGCCCCGGTGCCCGAGCTCTTCGCCGTCCGCGCTCCTCCCCCTAGCGTCCTTGCTCCCTCCCTCGAGCTCTTCGCTGTCCGCGTTAGGGTTTGGCGTGCGCGCACCTCCATCGGCGGGCAGCCAAGCTGCCAGTGCTGCCCAGCATCCGCGGTCCTCCACCGGCGTTGGCGCTCCTCCACCGTCATCCATGCTCCTCCACAGCTCTCCCTACAAACGACAGGTTTGGATCCACCACTGCTCTGCTTGTTGAATGCTGCTCACTGCTCCAACACTCTGTTCCACCAATGCTCAGTTATATGTGCATTTTCGACATATATGCAATACTACAAATTGGTTTGCTTGTACAACTGGGCATGCTTGTACAATTGGATTCCCCAATTTGGATCCACCACTGCTCCGCTCTGCTTGCTGCTTGCTGATTCGTGCTTGCCGCTTGCTGCTCAAAATTGAAACAGGCTTCCAATTGTAGAAGCTGTTAATGCTTATCTTGGACATGATGATGGCTATTTCGATTTTTACATGCTGAGCAAAGTGCCTAGAGTAATGGGATCTATACATGATGTTCATACCCATTTTGATTCACATTGAGCAAAGTGCCTTAGGTCAATGATGTTAGATTTTTAGGCGTAGGAGGAGCACCCTTAGGTGCGGCAGCCGCGCCTTGCTTACGATTGTTTTCTGCAATTTTTGCTTGCTAATAATCAGTACACCCCCTCAGTGCATCCTCCCTGTCTATTAGCACTATTTCTTGTTGGTATCTGTGGACTGATTAGTAGCTTTGACGAGAACTTGGGTTATTAATTGAGACCTAAGGCACTTTGCAATGATGTTTCTATACATTCTTAATAGTATTATTTCCAATTTGTAGAAGATGTGGCACATGGATGAAGCTAAAGAACAAACTTGTTTATTAAGAACTGCATTTGATTTTTATTAAGACTATCTTCTTTTCATGAACTTTGGGCATTAGTATCTTTCATATGTTCCCTTTGCTTTGTAAAGTGAATAACTTGTTTAGTTCTTGGTTCTAGGATCTTCTCTACATATCTTTCTTATATATTCTAGGATCTTCTGTACATATCTTTCTTATATATTACAAGGGTAATATTGATGAGAAAACAGTTTAGCTCTGCTATCTGTATACTAAACCTACATGATTTGGTTGTGTTTCTTGATATCCTTCCACACCTAGCTGTCCTACTTGAGCAATGGTTCTTATTGCTGTTATAAATTAGTAGCATTTGAAAGGTTGAGTTATCAGTCAATTTTTTAGTTAAGTTAGCATGTCTTGCTGCTTTTCTCCATCTTAAGTGCTTGTACTCATTTCCTGCCATTTGCAACAGCTCATTAGCTCATTAATCCTAGCTGTTCTGGTCCCAGATACATGTAGAGCTGTCCATTTTTTAGAGATATGATTTTTTTGATGTCACTGTCAAGTTTTCACCATATGCTATATAGTTCTGCAATTTTTTGTATTTCTACCATGTTAACATCAAAACTAGCTCTTGTTGCACACTATGTAGTTCTAGTGCTTTTCCTAAGCTTTTCAAAATGGTTAAGTACATAATTTACCATGGTCTACAACTCCGGCTATGATTTATTGACTGAATTGCTGTTGTCCAAATGCTCAGTTTCAGTTAATTTTCAGTTTAGCAGATAACCTATGAATCACCTCTTGATGAAAATAAAAGAGTTGTAGTGCTTTTCTTAAGCTTTTCAAAATGTTAAAGAATACACCTTTTCATGGTCTAGAACTCTAGATACGAGTGTTTAAAGTTAATGTCAAGATTGTCCAAGTCTGAACAGATTTGCTGGTACATGATGTTTGGTCTTGTTATCTATTGTATCCTCTTGAGATGATAATAAGGAAGTTTTAGATAACTTAATAATCTTTCTAGAATGTTAAGGATTATGTTTGTTGGAGGAATAGAACTCTAGATATGCTTTTGTGAAGTTACTGTCAGTTTCCTTTTCATACTACTACTATTTTCTCGGCTTACACTTGATTTAGTGCTCTTATCTGTGATGTCAAAGAATTCTAACTGAACTCTAACTGAGTTTTTGATTTCTACTACTACTCCAAACTGAATTCTAACTGAATTCTACTACTACTCTATCTGTTGCTCTGTCACTGGATATTAGCTACTTGTCTTAACTGAATTTTGCCTCATGTTGCTGGTGCTCTACTATCTACTCTCTTCTCTCTTCTATGGCTCCTGCTAGCTGCTGTTGTGCACTTCTCTCTTATTGTGAGCTTCTGCTCTTCTGTCTATTCTACTCACTGAACAAATGCTTCTATGTCTTCATATGCTTTTCTTGGCCACCTTTCCTATCCTTTGTGTTTGGGAAGCAGCAGCTGCCTTTTTTGACACCTTTTCCTCTCTATGTTTGCTAAGCAGCTGCTGCTTTTCATTGCCAACTCTCCCCTCTCCTCTCCACTCCTTTGTTTTGCCAATGATGAAATTGTCTAAGTCCATACATTATATGGAATATGAGCTGATGATCAAGAACTTGTGAGGAACTTGGCATCATTACCAGCCGCCCCTATATTACCTTCTCCTCTCTTCTCTGTTATGATGCCTTGATGCTCCAAGTTCATGATTAAAAGATGATTGACATGTTTCTGATGCCTCTACTACTGCCACTACTTGTTTTTTTGGTATATTGTTTTATAGGAGTAATTTGTTGCTCGATGATACAAAATGGTGTAGTGAGACAACATGACAGTCAAGTACCCTTAATGACTATCATGTTAGTCTATGATATCCTGACCTTTTTTATTTCTTATATCATCTCGTGAATCTAAAGCACACTTTCTTGCATCTATTAGAACAAAGCACGAAATGTCGCGGACAACAGACAGTGCAGCCCGATGCCCTGAAAATGATGAGCAGCCAACCCATGGAGAGCAAGATCTAGAGGACCAACTTACTCAAGAGCAGTTTGATAACGAGTTAAAAAAGGATCTAGTAGTGATGCTTACTCAGGAGGAGTCTGAAAAGGAGGAAGGGGGAGCAGAGGGAAGAGCAGGAGAGGCTGCTGAAGGCAAAGAGGATGATGATGAGGATGATGAAGATGACGATGATGACTCAAAAGAGGGATATGTAAGTCTCAAGGATCCTTTCCCACGTGAACCCAGACGGAGGCCAACGGAGGATGATTTGGACAAGGATTTTGACCTGAACGACGAGGTAGGGATAAAGCCTTAGCTTGTAAATTTTGCTAAAGCTTTGGATGTGTTACCTCTGCTAACACTTTGACCTATCGTATATACAGGTTCCTCCTAAAACTCTAAAAAGACAATGTCGGCGTCTGGCACGTCTCGCCAGACAAGACGGCCTAGAGGAAAGGAGAGTAGAGACAAGAGCCGCAGAGACTAACATTGAGGCCACTGCTCCACAACCTCAAGACACAACCATGAACTTGACTACCCAGCCAAAGAGGAAACAAGGGGATAGAAAGGCAAACCAATATCTAGATAAGGCATGCTATGTGGTAACGGAGGTCGAGCTAGCAGGGGAGATCCTTGAGCCGAAGAAATTCAGAGGGAGATTCCGTAATGCGATCGAGGTCCTAGTAAGAGATCAGTTGAACCCAGCAATTCATAACTAGAAAGATGTACCTACGAAGAAAAGAATGATCTATGGGATGAGAAGCTGAAGCTCAATTTTAGGTTTTTGGAGGGAAAGCATGAGCTAGTAAAACATCATGCTTTTAAGATAATGGGACAGTGCTTCCGACGTTGGAGGTCGAATCTGAACACGAAGTATATCCAAAAGGGGTTAACTCTCATCCACGAGTTTGGCAACATAACTCATAATCATTGGGTGGAGTTCATGGCTAAGAAGACTTCACCAGAAGCATTGGCCCTCAGTGCCCGTAACAGCGAGCTGGTGAAGAGGAACCAACACCACCCTCATCTAGGCCCCGGTGGCTACGCTGGCAAGGAAGAGCTGTTTAGGAAGATGGACGAAGAGGCCAAAGCTTCTGGGAAAATAAAAGTGAAGACGTTGAAGAAACGCTAAGGAATTAGATATATGCGAGGAGTACAGAAGCATCCGGCAGTAACCTTAAGTTTGATAAGCCGAAGACCGATGAGGCAGTATCAAGGATACTAAAATATGCTGAAGACAAGGAGAAGGGCACATTCATGCCTTCCAGAGAGAGGGACAAGCTTATCCTTGGCTTGGGAAATGCCGAGCACACAGGCCGCACCAAGGGGCTATTGAAACTAATGACCTGGAAGCATGGATTCGAAGAGGACAAGCACATGTACAAGAAACATGACAGAGACCGAGAGTCTAATCTTGAGCTCCAAGTGAAGGCTCTAGTTGTGAAGGCGTTGGAGGAGCAAGGACTGTCTACGGAGGTATGGATAGTAATGGCACCGCCGGGAGAACTGGCTTTAGTTGGCAGCCCTCCGGATGTTTCCAGCAGCTAAGGTTCCACTGCAGCCACAACCGCCGTCGATTGCATACGGGAACCAATAGTTGCACCTTGGGGGTTCTCATCGGCAGGCAAAACACTATGATTGAGGTGGCAGCGGGTGTGGCACATCCTCCTGGTAGCTCGTGGCACAATAATAAGATCCTACCGGACTACACTAGGGTCGAGGTGCATACTGTGAAGCCCGAGTTCATGACATGGAAGATAGACTACCCAACTCTTGAGGGGTTGGTGTTACTCGGAGAAGTAATGAACCAGTTCATCCTCTGGCACAAACGGGACATTGTATTGACTGATTCTTCGCCACCTCCGCCTAATCTACATTTGGAGCGAGTTGTTGAGGATGGGAAGATATTTTCATCGGCTCAAGACCACAACATGCCTAAGATGCCACACTCTTCCCCGACTCCTAGCGAGCACGTGCCTGATAAGCCAAAGCCTTCTCAAGCTCGTACCGAGCAAGGGCATGATGAGGTGCCATAGTCTTCTCAATAAGTGCAGTCGATACATGAACAATGAGTGCCTTCTAAAGAATGTCATGCACAAGAAGATGAGGATGTGCCTAAATGGGAAGTTCAAAAGAAGCAACCCATCACCATAAGGAAAATTTTTGTTTCGATAAAAGATGTCACGTCGGTTCACAAGTGGTATGCCCATGACCAGTTCAAGCCTGGGAACCAAGTTAAAGAAGTCCTAGCACAAGCTTCTAAAGAGGCCATCACTAGCAAACTGCACCAAGCGATAAAGAAGTATCCAGATGTTGAAGCCATCAAATGGTCAGAGGATTTCCCAAAAACATATGAAAGAGGCAAGCACTTTCTACCAAACCGGGTCATCCAACGCATGCCACTTGAAATGAGAAATTTCCATGATTGGTACTTGCATGTTGCCCCAACAAGCCTAGACATCATACAAGCATGCTTCCCTGCTGGCACGTTTGGAAGCCCATCTAGGGAAATTGTCTTTGACTTCAATGACGTCCAGACACACTTTCACCTCGGAGCAATGGAAATGAATCTAATTCGCACGTGGTGCTTGTAAGTCCTTGCCCTCTTGATATGATATGAATGTAATCTTTGGATTTTGTTGTAACTAACCCACGCCGTGATTTGTAGAATGCAAGTGCATGTTGTGAAACAAATACCAAGTCTGAAAGTCAAGTATGTAGACCCTCAACCTATAGCACAAACAAATTTTAATTACCCAAAATAGTGGAAACTAGATGGCAAAGAGCTAGCAGCTGGAAAGACAGTTGTGGAGAAAGAGAACATCTGGGCAAAGAAAATAAGGCAAGAGTCCCTTAAGGTTGCGGCATACATTGCCCTGTCTTTTAAAAATCTCCAACACAACGAAGTTATATGGGTACCATACAACTTCAAATAAGTTCGACTCTATACTTAAAGCTTTGTTCGATATATTTTGTTTGATATAAAAGAGCTTATCTATTTCTTCTATGATTAAATTCATGTAGCAACCACTGAATTTGTATAGGGTTGATGTTGGGATGAGCATGGCATGGGTCTATGATTCAGTAGATATGGATCTACACACATACAAAGACTTCATAATGATTCTCAAGACGTATACATATCGACAATCCTCATTAGCTTATATGTTTGTATATATACTTGTAACATTCACTTTTGGATACTAACAAGTTGCATTTGTTAAAATCATTCAAATAGGGCATTCAGGTTCTATGTCAGTGAACATCATGGAAGACATGATCCAGAAAAGAAGGAAAGGTTGGCTATCAAAACTCTATGTGCGGTAAGTGTAACTTACTTTGGTACTCCATTACGTGGCTGCCAATAGCATTACTTTGGTACTCCATTACGTGCCTGGGAGTGTACATTGTGGATATTACGTATGTTCTATGATGAGTAACACCGGTGCATACAGGAGACACCCCTTAATGGTAAGTTTGAACCTCTTCACCCATAGTATAAAAACTTAGCTTATGTTGTGAAATACTAGACTAAACTTGTTCTCTTGTAGTGGAAAGAAGATAAAAACAAGGAAAAGGACCCATACAAGGATGACAAACTCTTAGAGATCATCGGCGACCTTTGCAACTTCATATTGGTCCAGATTGTGCACGTCAGAAGCACTTACCATGACCGAGCTTCCGACTTAGGTAGTAATCCTCAGTACCAACACATTCCTGAGACTGAAAGGCCAGCTCTAGGTCGCTAATAACAATGTATGCAATTTGACATTGGTCTTACCTTGTGGAACGGTTTGGACTTGTTGAACTAATTGAACTTTTGAATTATGACTATGTAATGATGTATTGTATATATTCTTGTGAATTGGACTTGTAATGTTAGTCTATATAATGCCCTTGTGTTTGTGGATGCATATATGTATATATGTGGTGGTCAGATTTGAATTATATATATGCATATATGTGTACATGTTGTGGTCAGATTTGAATTATATATTTGAATTTAATTTTTTTTGTTGGAAAATGTACTGTAGGGGCGGTTCTAGACTGAACGGCCCCTACAAATTGTTTTTTAGAGGTGGCCCTACAAATCAATTTGTAGAGGTGGCTGGTCCCCTACAAATCAATTTGTAGGGGCAGTCAGGGAACCGTCCCTACAAATACCTGATTTGTAGAAACGGTATGGTAGGGGCAGCTGGCCGAGCCACCCCTACAAAGCATCGCCAGTCACCCCGACAAAACCATGCTATAATAGTGTCTCCTCCTATGAAGAGATTCTCGCTGATAGGCATGGTACTAACCATGCTATGTAGGCCTTCCCAAAACTGTCTCTTGGTGCTCTCGCTAAGACCTACCTAAGGGATATAGGCACTAATCATATTCAGAGCCGAATCTCCAACTACCAGCCAGACTAGGATAATCTGGTCACCTTGCCTCCTAACATCAACGACTCCATCCTTAAGGTTCCTATCGATCAAGATGCTTACACTATTCCTACCTGATGTTGTCCCCGTGTACCAAAGTTTGAAGCTAGTATCATCAACCTTCTTCGCCTTCTGGCCCTTCCATTTAGTCTCCTGGATGCATAGAATATTTACATGCCTCCTAATTGCTGCATCGACTAGCTCTCTTACCTTACCCGTTAGGGACACTACGTTCTAGCTACCTAGACGAATCCTAGTTGGCTCGGCTACCTTCCTTACCCTTCGCACCCATCGAGGGAAGTGCGAAGACCCTTGCTCATTTTTCACTAAACCTGGTCGTAGATGTAGCACGCCACTAAGGTTGCGACGACCTGACCCTTGCTTATTTTTCATCATACCCGGATCACGATACGACGCGCCACTAAGGGGATGACGACCTGGCCCTTGCCCATTTATCATCACACCCAGGTTCCGATGTAGCATGTCACCAAGAGGGTTACGCCCCAACGAATCTCTTGTGGGTTTCAAATCCATTAGAGTGGTTGTTTTTGAATATTGGTTCGCCAAACCTAACACACCCTCCTCCTTTACCCAGGCTTGGGACCGGCTATGTTGAGATGACTCAAAAAAGTCTTCCGGTCAACATAAACGGAGTTTCTGAACTATTTGGAGCAATAATTTGTTATTTTTTTGCAGGGCATAACCTGCGTTTGTAATGATGCTGTGTTGGAAGTCATGTGGGTCATAAAGAATCTCATGAAGAGTTTACTGCCTCCTGATGATACCGAGCTGAGCAAGGAGGCCCGCCTTTACATGAGTCATGGCATGAAAAATGTCCTGATTCATCATGGATTCAATGATGTTACACCAGAAATGGTGAGATCACCTGATTTACCATACTCTGACATTAAATGTTTTCTGGT
Organism: Saccharum hybrid cultivar R570; assembly: GCA_038087645.1. Lineage (NCBI taxonomy): Eukaryota > Viridiplantae > Streptophyta > Magnoliopsida > Poales > Poaceae > Saccharum > Saccharum hybrid cultivar. Next base: position 10,789,705 of record JAQSUU010000703.1, read on the forward strand.
TTATTGCTCTATCATCTATCTTATGCTTTTCAATAATTTGTGCACTCTGAGCACCTTAACTGCTGCTGAACAATGTTTTTGACTCGATTGCTGTAAATCGTTTATTTTGTTCTGCATTTTTCTGTTACTGATGATGCAATGTTCCCTTGTATCCAGGTTAATGAACAGATCATTAAGTATGCATGTGTCTTGTATGATTGTGATCTATGTGAGACCAAGCATTCTTCATTCTTGGCTAGTTGCGGTAGGTGTCTCAAGGAGAGATCTGGCATAGACTATGAGGGATGGAGTACAATGAAACTTGCAACGGCTTTGAGGATTTTATCTTTTCCTGATGATGATGAATCATATGACGATCTGGTAAATCATAATATTTTGTAAATTTATACGCAGGTTCACGCTATACATTATGTAATTGGCCACCGTTTGTTGGTTTCAGAACTTCTCAAGAGATGAACTTGATAAGTTAAGGAATGACAGATCTGATTATGATGGAATACTTCTGAAGCGAACCTGCATGTCTGTCTATAACGAGATGGTGTTGGCCCGTAGAGTCAAGGCTGATGTGGAAGTAAAATTGGGGTTATTGATCACAGAGGTGAAGGAAGCTACCTTGAGGCATGAAATGCAGGGTTATGAAGCTGCAGCGAAGCAAGAAATGGCTAGAAGTTCTAAGACTGCCATGTAGCAAGAAACTCCTAAGGCTTTGTTTGGATGCACATGTATCCATCTCAATCCACATGTGTTGAAGTGGATTGAAGTGAAACTAAACTAAGTTCTATTCCAATCCACTCCAACACATGTGGATTGAAGTGAATACACATGTATCTAAACAAGGGCTAAGAGTTCTAAAGGTGCCATGAACGAAGACCAATTTTCTGGGCAGCAGGCATTTGATGCCTTACACAAGATGCGAAAAAAATTAAGCATTGGCTAACATGTTACTTGAAAAATGTACTTGATTATAGGTCACATTCTCTATTGTTCTGGAATGCTTCAATTTGCAATTTATATCTCTTGAATATTTATTTGCTATATTAATTGGTGATATTGTCTTTGAATAAAATTAGCCTTAGTCAAGTTGAAGAAAGCTGGAGTCGTGTCTGTCCATTCGTTGTTGCTGTGCCCTTTTGATCTCAGGTTATTTATCTGTTCTGTACACGATGTTTCTGGACGAATGACTCTTCGTGAGTCCGGTGGCTTTGTGGAATCCTAGAGATCCTTTTGGTACTACATGAGATGTCTGAGTAGACGATTTGCATTTCCTACAACGAAGGAAAATCTAGTATCTCACAAAATGGATATTAATGTCCTCAAGGTGTATGGGTCTAAAATAAATTGATTGGGCCATTTTTGTTTGCTTCACTTGTGAACTTTCAATCCAATATACATCAAAGTTAAGGCCTCTTTGGATTGCCGAAATTTTTCTGCAAGGGACCTATACGGCAGGCCAACTAGCCCAATAATATATGGCACTATGGCAGGCCGGCCCAATGGCGGAACAAAAGCAATTGTTCTACAACAAGTCCAAATAATCTTGAACAAAATTAAAATGTCATGGAGCAAATGTTAGTTGAACCAATGTTTGGGACGGGTAGGTGGTCTTGACTAGACTAAAATGGACAGATTTGGTCAATCTATCCACTACGACCCATACAGTGTCATATCCCTTTGAAGTTCTGTGTAATCCAACTATAAAGTACACAGCGATAATTCCTATTTCCATTTTGGAATAAGCAAGGGTACGTTGCACATATTAAGAGTGAAACTAATTAAGAATGAAACTAATTAGGAGCTTATATATTATAATGATCATCCCCATTCATCAAGTTCATACAAACCATAATAATTTAAAACAAGTCATTACAATAAAATAGATGTCCAATCCCAAAGTTCAATTACACAATGTCCAAGTACTCCCCAAAGTTCACTGATTAAGTTGACTTTCTCCCATTATTAATTCGGTGAAGTGTAGGTCACCGATGTGGTATCCAAAAATATCATTGATGAAGAGCAACGTATTAAGTAGTGCACTCTTCCTTGCTTCAAACTACGAGCACAGGATCTACTAACGACTTTTAACGGTGCTAGAGTAGTCGGTGGGTCTCCCCTCTTAGTCGCAAGCACCTTTGCCTGAAATCCTTCTGTAGTGAGAGTTGGCCATTTATGAGCATATTTCCAAACATAACCCAATCGATACATTGTCTGGTTCATAATGGCTTCAAAACTGCACCCTTCGTAGGTTAAGTCATAGTCCTCAACCTGCAAGTGTTGCCAGAAAAAAGGTTATGAGAACCACGCTTTGCAACTAGGTAACAAACAAATCTAGATATAAGCTATGCGTTCGACATTGACTTTACCACATCATTTTGGATGTTCTGAGCAATGCTTGCACACAAGCCCGCAACATCACGACGCATGTTCAAATTTATAGCTTGTATCTGCACAGAGGATAATGTAGGCAGGGTGTACCCAATATTCACAAGCTTAGTTACACATGCAATAACAACATATTTTTCTGCAACAGCCTACTAGGGTGCCTTTATTCCCACCTCTGATATTTGTACAACACCTCTACCTCTCCTAGCGGCGATGAAAAAGCCAATTTGACATTGAATTAATGGACCTAATGGACCATTGAAAGGTCTGAACATCCACTGCCTAACCCTGAAATTTGAGAGTGTCTCTTTTAGCCAAATGACTGGGTCAATTACCTACGGTACATTTAAGAATCACGTATATATACATATCAGAAAATATATTTATACAAGCATATTTAATACATTAATTTATTGGAAACATATAGAGTTGCTTACTATTATTGGATGATTAAACGGTACACTCAGCAATACTGGATCGAATCCCATCCAAGTTACATAGCCACTGAAACCTATGACCTTCGCAGAGGGAGACGACGTCCAGCCATCTCTTCTCACTAAAGTTAATATATGAAAAATCATATCACTGGAGACAATATTTTTCATACACGAAAATGCATATCACTAACGTCAGTTTTTTCATAAGTCTACAAATATGAAAATTCACATGATGAAACCCTATATATCAAAATTCAAATCACTATAGTCAATATTTATCATATACCAAAATGCATAAACACTAAAGTCAATATATCAGAATTCATATACCCTAAAGTCAATATATCAAAATTCAAAACACTAAAGTCAATATATCAAAATTCATATATGTATATCACTGAAGTAAATATATCAAAATTCTTATATGTACATCAAGTTTGGATATGAGATTTTTATGGATGGTAGGTGATGACAAAACATGACCCGTCGAGACGAGGCGAAGAATCATCATATCATAAGTCATAAGACTAATAAAGTGAAAATCATCATATCATAAGTCATAAGACTAATAAAGTGGAAATCTTTTCAATTATCAATATTCAAATTAATATATATTTTTCTTCAATGTTATTTTCTACAATTATATTGTTTAATTTCCTATATTGTATTACTGTACATTTTTTCTGTCTATTATATATAGTAAAGTACAATTTTTCTATATTCTTTTGTGTACATTTCTATTTATCTATTTTTTCTACAATTTTTCTATGCCAAAAAAATATACACACACACCACATCACAGTCACACACATACACCTCACTCCACAACGAGGCGCGGAGGACGACGGGGAGGAAGACGGCTGGCGCAGCGGTACAGACGGCGGGGAGGAAGTAGACAGCCGGCGCGGAGGACCGGGGGCGTAGGGGTATCGGGGGCGCGCGCGGGGGAGTCGGGGGTGCGAACGGCGGGGAGGAAGACAGCGGGCACGGAGGCACGAACGGTGGGGAGGAAGAGGGCCAGCGCGGAGGACCGGGGGCGTAGGGGGTGTCGGGGGCGCGGACGGTGGGGAGGCGCGAGCGAGGTCAAGGCGAGGCGCGAGTGCGGTCGATGGCGAGGGCGTGGCTGGCTGGAGTCGAGGGCGAGGGCGCCGTCGGGCGTGCGCTAGAGACGAGGACGAGGGCGAGGGCACCGCCGTGGGCACGACGGAACCGAGGGCGAGGACTAGACGAGGACGAGGACGAGGGCGCCCGAGACGAGGATGAGGGCGAGGTCAGAGACGAGGACGAGAGCGAAGGTGCCGGAGACGAGGGCAGGGCGGCGGATCGAAAAGGAATTGGGATTGGGAGGAAGAAGAAAACAGAGCCCAATATATAGGTCTAGATTCTTTAGTCCCGGGTTGAGTCACAACCCAGGACTAAGACATCTTTAGTCCCAGGTTGTGGCTCAACTCGGGACTAAAGGTCCGGGTTGTGTTTTAATCCGGGACTAATACCAAATTTTGGCACGTGATGAAACTGCTACTACCCGGCAGTTTCGTTTCCCACCCATGCAACAGTTTTCATTATATCCTTTTATATAAATAGGCTTAAAACTATAAATTGCGTATTAAAAAATATAGCTCCAAAAATTATAGTAAAAACTTTCTTTTATATTCAATTGATAAGTGTTTTGTTTCATGCTGTAAATGTTTTGTTTTTTGTCATTTCTCCATCAGAGTTCATTTGAAAAATTCAAATTTTAATACTTAGTTTTTAATATTTGACACCGAAATGAATGAGAATTAAAGGTAAGCCATATAAACATAATTATAATATACATTCAAATAAGCCTCATTAAACATAACCATACAATAAATTAAACCACATATATAATAACAAAGACCTTACAACAAAATTACATATACGATAACAAAGACCTTTAAAAAGAGACCGGGTGTATGAGGGAGAAAGACTAGTTATAAATTTTAGTCAGAGATTAAAAAGAGAAATCAGAGTTCTTCAACAATTCCAAAATTTAAATTCAAATAGCATTTTAAAGTAGAAAATGATTTTAAATGAAAAAGTTGTCAACTATAAAGTTGCATAACTTTTTGGGATCTACAACTTTCATTTGGTAGTTTCTCCATCTGAGGTCGTTTACAAATTTTGATTTTAATACTTAGTTTTTAATATTCGGCACAGAAATGCATGAGAGTTAAACATAAGCCATATAAATGTAATTATAATATCTATTAAAATAAACCTCATTAAACATAACCGTACAATAAACCACATATACGATAACAAAGACCTTACAACAAAATTACATATACAATAACAAAGACCTTTTTTCTGAATAGGTCAATGTTACAATCAAAGTGTACAAACACATTATAAAATAACCACCTCAAAAACATTCTTCTAGCACCCAACTAGGGTCGAAGAAGTGTTAGAGGATGCCAGAGGTGGATAACGAGCTACGCCTATTTGGAGATGAAGGGCGGATGCACGTTCTCTGATGAACCAACGCCACTCCCGAAGGCAGTACATTCATGCCTTGAATGTACAAAGTCTGCAGATAGTCCAGAGCACACCGCATTGGATGGATGCATCAACCTAGCCGGCAATCCATGCAACAATTACATTGCACGGGATCACACAACATCTTCAGGCTCTGAGGTAGCTCCATCTTCAAAAACATTATTCTAGTACCTATTGTTTGCATCATTGCTAACTATGCATAGTAAAATATATATGTGGAGGGCTTTCTGCCACATAGAGGCCGTATATGTGTATAGGAAATTGGGCTAATAACAGAAGAGATCACTCGGCCCACGCTTGGCCATGGAGCTCGATCGATGGCGCGCGCGGTGGTTGGTTTTATAGGGGCCGAGCCGCAGCGGTGGTAGGTGGGATGAGTGGCCATCGTGCACCATGGTAGGTGGCAGCAGTATGGCCACGCTGCTGCCAACTACCACCTTCGTGACTGAAGGACCTTTAGTCCTGGTTTGCTAAAAGTCCCTGCCATACTTCTACCACCTACAACCGCGCAAGATACAAATTTTGATGACAATTAATTTGATATATTGTATTTATGCACTTTGATATGAATTTACTGATATCGATATGAAAGTTTTTATATATATAAATTTTAATATATTGTATGTACGTACTTTGATATGAATTTAGTGATATCGATAGGAATTTTATTTGATGAGAAAATACTTATTCAATTGCATACGATACGACACCGAAATTCATGAGAAATAAACATGAGCCATACAAACATAATTATAACCATAAAAATAAGCCTAATTAAACATCACAGTACGAAATGAACAAGTTATTACATGAAGCCATACAAATGGACCCAATTAAAACATAAACCTTACAAACCGAACGCAACTCTAATCTGTCTCCACTACCAGTAGCGTATGTCTCGGATTGTGTAACCGCGCTCGGTGTCTATGTAATGCAAGGCCCTCACTAACGCACTCTCTCTTGCCTCATGACAAGTAACACATGGTAGGCCGTAGATATAACCCACTATCGGACTATTGAAGGCGGCCGGGTTTTGAGTAAATTTCAGGCAATACTGAATTCCATGTGTGGTAGGCTGGCCAAGGTGGTCAACGTAGTCCCCGCCGTACCTTAGTCGTTGAAGAGCTTGTGAAAGAATATTCTGCATGCCAGATGCAGCATAGGTAAAATCATGGAGCAAATTCGGCAAGCATAGAAACAAAAAGGTATCCGAAAGTGATCATATAATCATAACAATAAATAAACATGACTCTGATATCATACATGACTTACCACATCCATTTGGTTATGTCTCGCCATCCTTTCGCTTACTTGCGGAGTATCCGGATTATGCTCACGTAAAGCTTGTATCTTCAAGTATGAAAAATCAGTCATAAGGTAGCCAATGCGCTCAAGTGCCTCTAAACAGTGCAGCATGGTATGGAACTGGGCGCTTCTTTTAGGCTGTGTTCAGTTCCGAAATATTTGGGGGAAATATTCCTGTAGCACTTTCGTTGTTATTTGATAAAATTTATCCAACCATGAATTAATTAGGCTTAAAAGATTCATCTCGACCTTTACAGACAAACTGTATAATTAGTTATTTTTTTTACCTACATTTAATGCTTCATACATGGGTCCAAAGATTCGATGTGATGGGTGACAGAGGAAATATTTTGGGAAGTGAACGGGGCCTTAGTCAGACACTGACATCCCTCTGCACGATGTATTGGTGCAGTTCTGGATTGTACCTGATAGGGATGGCAAAGGTGATATTATACATCCACAACTCATCATTTTCGTCATTCACGACATCACTTCTCATATGCTCGAAGATGCCATATACCACGAGCAGGAATAGTGCTGATTCCAGCCACTCAACTGGGGATATAGTCCATGACATATGCGACAATCATATTATGAAGAATATATATATATATATATATATATATATATATATAATTAGCTAGCATGTAAAAATTAAAATATTCCATACTATAAACGGATCTGGGAAATGTGGAACGGCCCTATATGGCGCGAATGGCAGATCGCCATGGTAAAAACCTAGTGCCTGTGGAGTGGAAAGTCCGCCACCATTCATCATGCCTAAAAAACTGAGAAATACTTCCAAATAAATATAGAGAAGCCCCATATAAATATACCACGCAATGTACTAGAGAAACATATATATAAAATGTGTCAAGACAAACATATATAAATATATTAGAGAAACATATAAAAGATAAATCATCAAGATATATAATGCATGCCAAGTAAACTTAGACATTTTGCACATAATTTTTTTAACGATTATTAACTATCATCAAGAAATAATGTTGCTAACAAAGATATAGAAAACTATAAATGTTTAAGGTTATGTAGAAATGATGTATAATAAATAAAAATAAAATCCACCATTCTTATTCCTAATTAAAAAACCACAAATTTCTATGTTTATTACTAAACCATGGAATGATCTACATTATTAGCATTGAAAGAATATAAGATGAAGTTGCTAACCTTTAGAAAATTAAAGATGAAGCCGGCGGCCTAGAGCAAGAACTTGCTCCCCCAAGCAAGAACACGGATGAACACACACGTGCACAAACAAAGACCAAAGAATTGAAGTGTCTCCGGCTAGGGAGACAGTGGACGAAGTGGCTGTATATAGTGGGGATATTTTAGTCCCGGTTGGTAAAGTCTACCGGAACTAAAGGATGAACCTCTAGTCTGGTTAAAACCACAACCCAGGATAAAACCTTTGGTCACGGTTGGTGGTACCAACCAGGATTGAAAGTCGGCCTTTAGTTCCGGTTGGAGCCCCCAACCAGAGCTAAATGTCCTTATAGCAAAAAGTCTGCTACACTATCCGTCAGGCAGGGAACTTTAGTCCTGATTGAGAGCTCCAACCGGGACTAATTATTTCTTTAGTCTCAGACCCAAAAATAGCGAGGACTAAAGCCTTAACCGAAAGTCCGCTCTCTGTTAGTGTGTCGTAGCCACGACTCCGGCTCACCGGTTGCCGTGATGCGAGCCCAGCAGGCCCCGCCGTGAGCTCCTGACCATGCCGTTGTGTTTTGCGGTCTCGTGGAGAGAGATGAAGGCCTTTGTTTAGTTCCTAATTTCAACCCTAAATTCCACTGTGCAAAAAGAAGATTTCTATCACATCAAAATGCCGGCACATGCATGGAGTACTAAATGTAGATGAAATTAAAAATTAATTGCACAGTTTTGTTGTACTTTGCGAGACGAACATTTTAAACCTAATTAGTCAAAGTTTGAATAATTTTTACCAAATACAAACGAATTGCTACAGTATGCGGACTGTAGCAATTCGGGAGCCCGGATTCGGGATCTAAACAAGGCCGAATATGGGGAGGTGGTGATGGAATCGACAGAGGAGAGAGATGATGTGCCAGCACAATTTAATGCAGTTCACGGGAAAGAAACTATGGGCATTGAGGAGGGTGGTCTCTGGTAGCAGTGTCTTTTTTTTTTTGTGACTTTTTCTGGTAACAGTGTCTCGCTGATCTGGTATCTATGCAAACTGCCAAGTAGTTTCAGGGTTGAGACTGCCCTCGGCGTCTCCAGCTGGAGAGGATAATTGTAATATGCCACAGCGGGATCCCGGATACGAAATCAAGCAATACTATGAATATACAACTACATAGAGAGATCGGGCGACATAAATAGAATCAATACTTGTGGTTCTAGGGAACATCGTCCACTATAAAAAAATAATTCGTGGGAAACGGGAGCAGTATAGTAATATTTATATTAATATAATGTGTACAGAGAAATATAACGTATACAGAGGAACGAGCAAGGGCTAACAGGCTGAGTCTAACAATTCAATGAGAACTCACCTCCCCAACTACGCACAACATGTGCGTCCATATTAATACAGGCTAAGGGCTCATAAACAGGGCAACACGCAAACAAGTCCATGTTCTATGGGGTACAAGCTAAGAGTTAAGAGCATGTATAAGAGTTTTTCTAAAGTTCGCTCTCTAAATTATCATTTACAGAACTATTTACATAAAAATCGTCTTCTATATTTTTTCACTCTCCAAAAGTTTTCTTATATCTTACATGCATTGTAGAGAGCTATTCCCATTTTTTTATCTTTGGCGATAGAAGATGGCTATATTTGGTTAACCAAATAAAAAAGCTGTTGGGGGTATTTTTTAATTAAAATCTCTATTCCTAACCATTCATAAGGTTATAGAGGGTCTCTGGGAGTTTCCTAATAATAAACAGTGCAACACGCGAACAATTTATATATATATTCTCTTCCTGTTTTAAATTATAGTTCATTTTTACAAGTCACATTTCTCTATATTATCAAAATTTCTAGAAAAAATATATTAACATATACATGTTAAAATAAATATACTTCTAAAAATATTTTCTAGGATATATTATATGTTGAGAAATTTTATAATGGTTGAAAAAAAACAAGAATTATCCATCCGGCGAAATATAATAGTCTAAAAAGTAGGAGATGCTAACATAAAAGTACTCGGAAGTAAAGATAGAGGGCGGTACTACAATAGGTAGGACTAGTACTACACCAAATCTACGTTTTTATTACTTCTTTGTATTTGGTCAAGATAAAAAAGGAATTTCAATATATTTGTTTATATGTCTAGATCATAGTAAAATCAATGCATTGGTTGAGTTTGGTGACTAACCCTAGCTTGAGTGTGTGTGCAACATTTCACTTAACTATGTTGGTGTGAATGTGTGAAGCATAAAGACAATCGATGGCCATGGAGAACGTCAAGTAGAGATGTGATGTGGCGATGGACTAGGAGCAATAAAGGACGGACTTAAGGCTTAGACTAAGCGACAAAGGTGGCTAGAAGACTGACCGTGGGTGGTTGACAATTGGGGACATCGACAAGCAAGAGCACATGAGGAGTGTTGATCATGTTGACCAAGTCAAAATGGTAGTTGACCAAATCAAGCTGAGACGTAAGAGGACTTGGTGATCGGGTGATTGAGGACGACGGTGGCACGTGTTGAGGTCATAAAGCAGGTGTAGCGGATACACATCTCTAGGGGGTTTGGTAGTTTGGGCCTCAAAATCCGGTTGGAGTTCCGGTGGAAACGGGAGGCGCGTGGCATGTGGTGTCATCACGAAGCTTGCGGTGCTCAGATGCACCAATCTCAAGATGGACAATTTCGCCATTGGGATTAAGTGGTTCAGCCTAAATATCTAAAGGCATGTTGAGAATGTGTAATTGTCCTATAAATAAGATAGAAGGCTACCCCAACTTGCCATCTCTCTAGTTATCTCTTTAGTTGTTAGGTTTCCTAGTCTATAGTTTTCCAGTCTAAGTTCTCTAAGTTTGCTATTGAGATCAGCAGTGTAGAGAGTGATTACTCTGCTATGTAATTTGACCTTTATAAGAACTAGATCTTATTTGTGCTTGAAATAAAGCAAGTTGTCCTCTGAGTTCTTGTTTCGTTTCGGTTTTTCCTCTCTCGAACCCCCTTCTATTGCATTTTTGGTGATTTCATTTTCTGGAGATTTGAGACAAATTCGGATACTAGAAACGTGTAAGGACTTAAGAGGAACATGCCTACCAATAACTTGTTTGGTCAGATTCCTCACGACCATGATTTGGTGAGATTTTGAGGAAAGCTAAGAAAAACACGATCCAGTCTGGGAGAATCTTGATCTACGGAGTTCCCTTGATCTTTTGGCTTTGATCTCTTGGCAATATCTTCCTAACATGGTCTTTTACCTCCCTGCCAAATTTTTCACATTTAGAGTTCCTTTGAGGTGATTTGCACTTTTTAGAGGAAAATTTCATAGTGCTAAAATTGCAAAAGTAGGCTAGGCCAACCCAAAGTAGGCCAGGCCGACCCCCAAAACTAGGCTAGGCCGACTTTTGCAGTGCCTTTGCTCTTTTGTGGTGTTTTCGAGCTTCCAGTGTCCAAACTTTGGTCTACTTCTTTTGTGGGTTTTCAGTAGTGCCCACTAAGTTTTAAGTCTTCAACTCACCAGTTGGCTTAGGGGGATTTTGGTTTGGACTCTCACTACTGCACTTAGACCCTTCACAGACACGTCGTAACCCCCTTCACAGCCGAATTTCGGTTCCGTCAGTAAGCACTCGACAGAGATAGTCGTAGCCCTCGCTGTTGGCTCCATGACCGACTGTGGCCTACACCAGCACTGCCATATTGGCTTATGATCCATCCGTGATCAGGTCCTTACTTTCGACGCATTGGAGCATGACCCGCCTGTATGGTATGCACTAACACCACCGTATTGGCTTATGATCCATCCATAATCCAGGTCATTGTTTCCGTCACATTGGAGCATGACCCGCCTGTGTAGGATATACTAACACAGCCGCATTGGCTTATCATCCGTTCGTGATTAGGTCCTTATTTGCGTCACATTGGAGCATGACCCGCCTGTGTGGGTATGCACTAACACCACCGTATTCGCTTATGATCAATCCATGATTAGGTCATTATTTCCGTTGCATTCGAGCACGACCCGCCTGTGTGGGTGTACACTAACACCGCCGTGTTGACTAATGAGCCGTCCATGATCGGGTCGTTGTTTCCGTCGCATTGTACCACGACCTGCCTGGCTTATGATCACAATCACAGTCGCCTTGCGCAACAACCCGATTGTGTGCAATGCGTGGTCATCGTCACATTGCAGTACAATACGCCTATGATGATCCTTTATTCGGTGTCGGGTTACTAAATGATTCGGCGGTGATACACTATTGACCCCTACCGCATCAGACGAATAGCGGTGGTGATGGTTGTCTACTTCACCAACGGCGACTGGTACGGCGGTGAGGACAAAACAAACAATGATGGCCCGTACATCTGATGGTGAATAGAATTGCTGTCACAATGTATTTACTAATTCAGCTGGGCCTTAATAATAATTACTTACTAAACATGCACCATACAGATATAGTCATTACACACCATTCATCATGTCCACAACAAAGAGTACTGGTTATAATAACAAGCGACACTAACATAACAATTGTGTCAACACAAGAATTAACACAAGCGGTACATAGATACTGAAGGAAAATATAAAGGTAGATGTTCTCCGCTCCATCAGATTGGCACTCTTCCTTCCAAGGCAAAACTTCCTTAAGCTTGGTAGCTAGTGCACCATGGAACCCCTCTTCTTCCTCCCTTAGCCATTGCTGGAAAATCGTTCAAAAGCACTCAGACTCCACAACCTGCACAAAGCAGTAGAATTAATAATATTCAACACATCATTCCTTTAGTTACCAAGCCCAAATTGGCCCATTTGTAGAATCAAAACAATTACCTACCTGAACAAAGACATATCATAACAACAAAATACAGCATTGGCCTCTTTACTGCTCTGCTAATTTCTCTATGAACAAAGGAACATAAGGAACATAGTGAGGGCCCTCCAGACGTAGCCTCTAGGCAAGTCTAGGATACCACTTGACTTGGGCAGGAAGGACAAGAACTTTTCTGCGGCTCATGTCAGATGCGATCAGTGTTTTGTGCTCGCTAACAAGGAAAATTAAATCCAATTCTAGCTGAATAGCAATCACTATGTAGTCCGCATCGCAAACATCATAACCAAATCGAATATTGTTCAGTCCAAATATCTGCAGCATGGTCACCCCATGCTTCAATGTCCATTTATCAGTACCATAGTCTTCTAGGATCTAAAATGAAAGATCATTAGACCATCTCAACATACTAGAAGTACATAAACACAACTGTATATCAACAACAACTATCTGGGACAACTCCAGCCAGTGCATAAAACCATTAAGAAACACACTTGTCAAATATGTGCATATAACACCCTTGCCCCATTCAGATTCCTTAAACATCCATGCTACACTCTTAGATGAGTAGATGCTCACACCTATGGACTCACCCACCCTCTTCTTCCCATATTCAATCACATGAAAATGTGAGGATACTATCGGATCGAACCCCAAGTTAGCTAAACCAAAAGAACGGTTGTTATCCGGTAGTAACCACCATTTCTTGGTCACCGAATTGTAGACAACATAGCGAAACCTAACGCACCAGCAGCGGATGAGCCTGCGGCAGCAATCTGTGATAACAACATCATGAATAGGGAAGGGCAAGAAGGCCAAGGAGGGGAATTCACCGGTGAAGCTAGTGAACTTGCGTCTACCTTTCCAGCTATGATAGAAGAATCCAGAGAGAATCTGGGGCAGCTCCTTGTGGCACTCGGATTCAGAGATGAGGTGGTTCCAAGAGCAACAGACACACTTGCAGCTGCACAAGGAGCGGACGGTGAGGTGGCAGAGGATGAGGACCAAGACATGGTCTGGGAGGACGACCACTTGGCTCCTCTTGTTGGGGGCCTCCTCCTCCGTCTTGACTAGGATGTGGGGGAGCAGGGCCGGCGATGGAAGCAGTGGCACTGTCGCCTGAATCAGAGAAGGAGCTCCTATGGAGTTTGGATCATGAGCTCCTTAGCAAATAGATGGAAGCTTGCTTCGTACTCAGATGAGTGAAGAGGGGAATAAAAATCCAAGAAAGATGGAGGCAAGTGCAAAAGCATTACCATTGCCTTTGGGTCTTGCGGGATTTAGCTGGAGCAGCCACAGTGGCACAAGGACCAAGACATGTTCTAGGAGGACGGCCACTTCGTTCCTCTTATTGGGGCCTTCTCCTCCATCTTGAGCCAGATCTAGTGGAGCGAGAACGACAATGGAAGCGGTGGCACTGTCACCTGAATAAGAGAAGGAGCTCCTATGGAGATTGGATCTTGACGTCCTTAGTAAACATATGGAAGCTTGCATCGTACTCAGATGAGTGTAGAGGGGAATAAAAATCCAAGAAAGTTGGAGGGAAGTGTGAAAGCATTACCAATGCCTTTGGATCCTACGAGATTCAGCTGGAGCTGCCATGGCGGTGATGAGTACTAGCCTGGTCACTGGTGGATCTATGCAGGCACTGCCGGTGAGGCGTACCGGCATGGGTTACTAGCTTATCAGTGGTGAGTAGTGGCTTGCACCCCGCTGAGTAGGGGTGGTCGCGCAGTTCAGCACTAGGGAGTAGGAGCGACAATGAGGAACAAAAGCTATGGGCAAGGAGAGAAAGACACAAGGTGGGGAGGCGTGGTTTGTAAGCAACCGTTTCAGATGCAGGAATGGAAATTGTGCACAAGTTTGTAAAAAACACGCGAGACTCACACGTGGTCTTAGAAATTGATGAAAGTATTACCATCCAGATCGTCTGCAGGTGGTAGTGAAGGCTACTAGCGGTGGTGAATGGGTCCTACGAAGATGTTACGTACGTACTTCCTAACAACGACCGTGTCATACGGCATCGTACGTGAAGGCTACCAGCTAACCGGCGGCGGTGAAGGCTACCGGCCATGTCATTCAGATTAAAAAGACTATTTTATTCATTCAAATGGAACCCACCAGTGCCACAGAGGATGTCCTCCACATTCACAGCCGCCACAATGGCATCCACAACGGTAGCGAAGTCGCCGACCAGCTCTACTCGCTCTTCGTAGGTGCCGTGGTCTGGGAACCTGAGCGCCGCCTAGCGGAGGTCATGGCCGATGCGCAGTAGCACGGTGGCGAGGGTGACACCGGCTCCCTACCGGATCCTCGCGACCATAGCTCGCTCACGGTCCTCCATCAAGAGCACCTCCCGGTGGCGGGCCTCCTCCATCTCCTGGCAGGAGGCCGCCAACTACTTCTCAGCGCTGGCAACGAAACAGCAGAAGAATCAAAAGCCAAGAACGCCATATGGAACAACAACAGCAAAGGAGATCCTTATCGACGATGTGAGCCTTGGCATTGGTGGTCGCCGACCGAGCGATGGCTGTCTCCATCTTCGAGGTGAAAAGGGCCACCTTGACGGCGTCGAAGCAAAGCTGCAACCAGCCAACCTCGCGGGTGGCTTTGGAATACCGGCGGCGAGCATCATCCGCCCCGCGGATGAGCTCACAGAACTCCCGCTTGTCGTTGTCCAATGAGGATGAGGACAAGAAGGATGAAGATGAGTTGGACCCTGCTGCTAGGGGGTCGCGGCATGAGCTGCGCCGACAGTCACTCTGGTCGCTGCCGTAGCATGGGAGACAACCCTAAAAGTGTGCAAGCAGTTAGCACAAGTAAACCTAGATCCTCAAAAGGCAATCTAATCACTTACGTACCCCTGCTCATGCAGATAGGCGCGAAGATGCGGCGGCGGCCTGCGGCCTCCGGAGACTCCTCCCGTGGGCGCTTTCCGCGATCCATCTACACGACTAAGGAAGAAAACCGCAAGCGCACGAGTTGGAATGATGAAGAGGGCGACAGAACAAGAGAAGCGAGTGCTCCCTTCACCATGCCACCTCTATGAATTTATAGCCACAAGAACAACCAAAGCGAATCAGAGGGAATTCTCATAGCACCTTCTCGAGTTTCCATATTTTTTGACCCATGCACCCATGATCTGTAGCGCACAAACAACTACTCGCGTGACGTGACCAAGGAAGGACAACCGCCAGTTTACTTGCATGCAATAGAAGTGGGGCATGACAGCATCACAGCATCAAGGCACACTTGCATCGGGTGTGCCTCCCGGCTCTCTACCCCGAGGGTGGATCAGGGCGCTAGACCTATGAACACCCTTTCCTCCGGCGAGTCTTCCCTTGGGTGCTTCTTCCGCTCCGCCATTGGATGAGATTTGGAAGATGGGGTGTCTGGGTTGTAAGTGTAACGAGTTTAGTAGAAAGGAATTGTACTTGTTATACCCACTTTTTTAGAAGGATAGGCGCCCGTATGGGAAGTATCAGTTGGGTTCATGTTGACGGTAGTTAACACTCATTATAAATCATCAGTGAACTTGTATAAACGCACAAAGTGAATCACAAACTATAGCTATAGGGTTTGATTCTAACAAGTTTCACGAGTTTTGGTGCTCTCACTTATTTTGCAAGATATACAATTTTCACCAAATAAAAGTATCTCAAATGATGAATTGGAGTGCATCATTGCGAAGAGCTCATCGAGATGATCAAAACGGATATATTGTTTGCTATATTTGGAGCTCATAATCAAAAGATATCAAATCCACGACGGGCACCAACATTAGAAGACTCTAGAAGGCACTAGAGGACGCCATGACAAAGCAGACTGGGATTCGCTGACAAGTGGGGCCGGCTGGCCTAAGAGGTCCACAAGTTAGCCTCCCCTTCATACGTCAGTTTTCCACCGCCATGGAGAGTGCATCTAAACCGTTGCTTAAGTCGGTTTGATCCAAGGGCTCAGGATTCACGTTCCGGCCTATATAAACAGCCCTGTACCCCCTGAGGCAAGGCGATCCTGAAACCCTAATTCATATCCTCCTAGCCAGGATCAATTGAGAGGCGTCCTATTGAGGATCAACCTCTCCATAATAGAAAATAGGGAGAGAGGAGAGGTGAGAGATCTGAGGAGAAGCCAGATCTATCGGATTCTCCTCGACTTTGTACCTCTACGGATCTGATACATCATCGAGTTGCATCCAGATTCTTTAATTATTTCTAAGTTCTTTATTTAAGTTCTTACTTTACTTTATTTACTGGAACTCTGCTTGTATTGAGTGCTCTAGTATTAAGATTTGGATTAGAGTAGTAAAAATTAGCGTAGACGTGGTGTCTAGGCTATAATTTACCTAAGTTTGTGCTCAATCTCACGGTTAGTTGTGGTAGTCCTAGAGGTGACAGCTCTGTCTGCCCATTGCAATCCACCACGTTCAGATTGGTGTTTTGTAGAGCTTTTTGGCAGCATTCCCCCGACTACTCCTTCCCAGTCTTTTTTGAGAGTTGAAAATGTATTGTTGCTCCAAAGTAAGTAAAGTGTAGTAAGCCTTTGATTCGCTAGATCAACTTAGAAAACCCTAGAAAGTTCCTCTCTACTCACAAAAACATATATTTATCTTTTCTATCATTACCCTTGGACGACCTTGTTACTTGCTAGTACACTTCACGTTCCCCATGGAAATCGATACCTTGGAATACTTCTAGGTGAAAGCTACATCGATATCCATATGCTTGCAGATTTTTCTGTGTGCGTTAAAAAATACCATCAGTCCAACAAGTACATAACGTGCAAACTGATGCATGAACTTGTTACATGTGTGCATATACGGTCATATGTACTCTATGTACATGCATTTTGCCAATGTGGTTGGTAATTTGGACGGTTTTATGCATATAAGACCAATCTAATTTAACCTTTTTTTAATTTACTTGTTGCATTCATGCCCACATAGTATTTTTGGGTTCAAAAATGAATTGATATTATTTTTTCCTGGCCAATCTCATTTCGCATATACAATAGCAGGTCACATTCCCAATGCCCACATGTACCTCAGGCCCAAAAACGTGGAGTCCCAAATTGACGTCCACGTCATGGTCACGTTCGCAAAATACATTTACTCGTACATGTATTTCTAAAAAAAAATTACTCGTACTTGTGACTGTACATGAACGCATTTGACAAGTTTGTGCATCAATTTGCACTATATATATTCTAGTTGTTGGATCAAAATGATACGACCATGCAATATTTATTTACTCTAAACAAAAACATGTGCATGTCATCAAGATATATACAGATCAACATCTAACTGCCCATAATCTACCAAAATGCACCGAAGAATCTATGACACTCATAGCGGATCCTACACTCCTCGTGCAGAGCATACACCACTCTTCCCATCGTTCCCATCCGGCGGGGTCGCCGCAGCCTCCGCCTCGGCACTTATGTCCGTCCTGGTGAGGCACCGGATGGGCCAGACGAGGCAGAGACTGCTCAACCACCACCACTTCCTGCAACACCTGCCAGGCCTGACAAAGGTGCCATGTACAGATCTTGTTCTTCCACGTCCCACTCGCCGTCGGCGGGCCCACTTCGTCACCTTCCACCTTCCTCAACATCCGCCGGGCAAAATCGTTGTTGCCGGCACCGCTATTGGACCTGTAAAGCACCATGGAGAGAACAAATGTGCCGACATCATGGCCTTTTGCGGCGGAGCGCTCAAGCATGTCGCGCTGCGGCATAACCACACCGTGGTCTTCCACGAAGACGGCACACAACCCAATGCGGAAGCAGGCCTCCAGGTTGCTGACGCTGGCCAGCCTGGTGGTGAGCTTGGCACGATAGTCTTGGTCATAGTACGGCTCCCAGGACACACGCTGCAGTGCATGCTTCGTCCTACTACAGGAGGGGTGCATACCCTGCACATCTGCGCAACAGGTTGCCCGCAGGCTGTCGAGATCTTCCATGGGATCCGCTGCGGCCGGCACGACGCGGCAAACAATGTCAACAGCTAACTCCGTCGGGAGCTCCTCCATGGACGATCGTGACATGGTTAGAAAGGAAGATGGGTTTCTGGGTGGTAAGTGTGGAGACAAGTTTAGAAAGCAATTGTACTTGCTACACTACACCCCGCCTTAGCCTCTGCATAAGTAGAAGGATATAATTAAGTGCCCGTTGCATGGAGTTAAGGCGAGGTGACGTCTGTGGAGCACACTTTTCCCGGAACAGCGTATGAAGTTGGACAGAGAAAATTGACCGCACCACGCGTCCCGTCTGAACCCTTAGATCCAGCGGTGAAGCTGTTGTCACCGTTGGTTGACGATATGATCCAGTGCGGCTGTTAAGCCAATGGACGTGTGGGAATTAAATGCGCATATAGGGAACGCGACGCTGCCATGCGAATCGTGGACATTGAATGGACGCGATCTTAGTGGAGCACGCTTCTCTCAGAACGGCCTCGGAAGTTTGACGGAGAAAATTGACTGCACCATTCGCTGTGAATTGTCGTTACGAGTTTCCAACCTAGTTCGCAGAGGGTATTTAATTAAACAACTCATACTGTAGGCCCCACTCGGCCGCCGCACTCACCTGCTCCTCAATCAACGTACATCGTGCCGCTCCGCCTCTCTAGCCCTCTGGCTTGCCGCCATCCACACGCCCTAGCTCCGGCAAGGCAGATGGATGGGAAGGAAGGGCTGTGTATTGCAACGAGAACTGTAGGCTTAGCCATGAATTTGAATTGTTGGAATGGGAAATTGGAACAAACTTCTAATTCCCTCTTTACATGCGTGAGTGAATTAGTTAGCTTTTGATTTTCGGGAGTTGCTAAATCACAGGCACCTGAATTTTGCATTCTTTTTAGGCGATGAACATGATCCATCTATTCTTAATCCAACGATCAGTACTCACTCTCAACACTAGCCTAACTCACAATTCCTTAATTAATGCGTAGAGAAGAACAGGCAACGGCTCTGAATCATCAGATGAAGATCTAATTGATCTAAATTCACACAAAGAAAAAAAAAAGATAGCCATGCCTCAAAGTAATCTCCAGCACTGGTTCCTCGCCAGGGCGCGATGTAGGACAACCTTCTGGTCGATGGCGTACATCCCATGTAGGGGGCGGTTTGCCCAACCCAGAACATGCGCCCTGGCGATGCCCTGTGGCCAAACACGGGGTGCACTCTCGGGGCAAAGGGGCCACACCAGGTTGCCATACCGGCTGGCACGCATCATCAGGTTTAGGTCTATCGTAATGTACCCCGGAGAGCCCTGGGACATGTCCTCGGTGAACGGTGAGCGAGACAGCAAAGATGCATGCGACCCACTCCTGCCGTGGGGTGCCAAGACCACATCCGTTGACGGCGAGGTAGACCCCACGGGAGCGGCGGTGGCGAGGGAACCACAGGTGCCGGTGGTGGCAGCGTGGTCATAGAGGGCGACGGTGAGAGCCTAGAAGACGGCTTGCGGGGAAGCGATGGAAACACAGATTTCTGGCGACTGGAAGTCGGCACCGCCTCCGCCGACACCGAACCAGGGCGCACAATTGGCCCCTCCTCCTCCGAAGCGGGGAGCGCCAGAACAATGGAGGGAGCTGAGACCGGAGCCCAGCGACCCTTCCTCGAGTAGAACTTCATGGGCACGGCCTTTAATGGCAAGCGACGGTGAGGTGGAGTTGGGGACTTTGCGAGGCGAGGCGAGGAGAGGGCTTTTGCGCTGCAAGGTGGAATCAAACAATAATGGGAGCGAGGCTAAGCTTTGTATACACAGGGACGCTAGGGGCCAGAGCTCCAACAGGCTCAATTTACTGCCGGCGGACCAAACCAGTCGTATCTTAGTCGGCTCGGCGTACCTAACTGTGTTGATATTTCCCAATGTCTCAGTGTGTTTTGGAGGGCTCCTCCCCAAGGGCTTCTCCAAAGGAGCTGGCTCCTCCAAGATGGCTCCGACTCCTCATTTTTTCACTGGAAAACTGCTCAAAACGGCTCCTCCACCTAGATTGTTTGGTTGGGCTCCTCCGGAGGAGCCAGAGCCAGAGTCGGAGCAGGAGAGGAGCCCTACAAAACAGGCCCAACCTGTCTCGCGGTCCTTCTTCCTCCTTCTAGAGGAGGGTGATGTTAACACACCGTATCATCTGTGGCCACCCACGCGAGTCACAGGCGATGGAGCCGAGAACACGATGTGGTTTAGATTCCCTGCCACATTTGATTCCCTGCCACATTTCATCCTCATCCAAAACGGGACATAATGATGTCCAGCGTATGATATGACAGGAGCGGGGAAGGCAACACTCAATCAAAGTAATAATATATCTAAAAATGCAAATGTTAAATAATGAAAGGATACAATTAAAAGTACCACAACCACATGTGGCAAAATTTCATTAAAAAGGTAAATGTTTATTAAAAAGTGTACAATAACTAAGACCTACGGAGTACAGAAAACAACCTATACTTGACTGCGACATCGCAAAACTTCCACTAACATCACCCCAAGAAGGGGCATGGAGTGGTGTTTGAAATGACAGAGTTGTAGTCGTAGGCTGCAACGATGAAGAGAGCTGAAGCGACACCCACCTCACAAAAGCTTCCACTTGCATCCCACCATAGGCAAAGGTTGCAGCGGAAAGCACGAGGAGACCTGCTCGCGTGTCTGACTCCTCCACGGAAACGGAAGAGAGGATCACCCCGGTGCCCCCAAGCTGTCGAATTTTGACACACGGCACTGGTAGCTCCATCGAGTATACCTCGGTGTGCTGATCTCCAAACACCCCGAGGCAACCCGATGAAGCCCACCATGGGATGGCAGAGTACAAAGTGTAATCAGCACCTCCAGACATACCAAAGGTGGTGATCCTCCCTATATCTTCTCAAAACTTCCACTAGCACCTAGGACAAGCAACCATTGCTACACTCCAAACGCGAAAGAAAGCCAATCTTGAAGGCCTTATCCCATCGCCGGTGCTACCGCTGGAGAAGTCAAAGAACGATCACTATGGTGATGTTGATGGATGACAGGCTCAAAAGCTTCCTTTCCTAAAACTAAAGGCGGTTCTTGGAGGAAGAAGGTGTGGAATGAGCACAACTGATAGCAAACTAGATTACCTTGGCTTAAATAGCCCCACCTCAAGACGCATGCGGGCAACGCAACAGTCAAGGTCCGTGACATCAGTGGCCACCCACGCGAGTCACGGGCGACGGAGCGGTGAACATGATGCGGTTCAGATTCCCTGCCACATTTCATCCTCATCTAAAACTGGACTTAACGACGTGTACTCTAGCGTATGACAAGACACGAGCGGGGAAAGCAACAATCAAGGTCTGTGACATCCACGGCCACCCACGCGAGCCACGGGCGATGGAGTGGTGAACACGATGCCGTTCAGGTTCCCTGCTCCACATTTCATCCTCATCTAAAACAATACTCAGTGTGAATAAAAAACAGTACTCAATGGGGCACAATATCTTGTGGATTGCATGTATAACAGTACTCAATGAGGCGCACATCTGTAACACATAGTACATGGGAAGTCGGAGTGCATATGGTGCATTGTAGTGCTTTTGACATGTCATTTTTGTGTATTTTGGAGTGCCCGTTCCCCATGTACCCGTAACATTAGAAATCAATATAAGTATTCATTGTCACGTGGTCCTTCCTCCTATTAGAGGAGGGCGATGTAACACTAATGCTGAATCACCATATGAAACAGCAACAGTAGCTGTAACACCACCATAACGTACTATTCACGTCAGATAAACCAATTTGCAAACACAACAAAGATGGCACACTAGTTTAGCTGCAAACTTGACAACACCCATCCTAGACGAAATTAACATGGCCATAGACAATCAAACAATATTGGTCCATTTGAACATGTCGTGACACAGAGATACATAAAAAATGCAGCTTTATTCACTGCTCCGCTAATGACTCCAAGAACAAGAACAAGAGAACATAAGGAAGAAAGTAAGATCTGCTCATGAACTGTGATAGACACTACGTCTACCATAGAAACAGAGCCTAGCAGGGATGACATGAACTTTTCTTCGGTCCATGTTATACGCGATGATTGTTCTTCTCGTTCTTTCCTCCCCAACAAAGACAATCAAATTATATTCTAGGTGAACTGTAATCGCTGTATAGTCTGAATCATAATCCACGTAACCAAATTGAATATTTGTCTTTCGAAACACCTTCAGCGTGCTAAAGTATGCTTCAATATCCATTTATTAGTACCATATTCTTCAAGGATCTAGACTGAAAGCTGGGACATATTGTGACCACCAACACCACCAACAGTGCATACACACAACTGACCCTGAGCTTAATGGATGGCGGGTAAAGCACCACGAGGCTTAGGAATTTTCCTCCATGTCTTCCTCTCCATATCCATAGCAATTATCAGAGAGTTACCCATAATGTGCAGACAACCGTTACGAAACACACTTGCTGATCTTAAACGTATCACATTATCAATGTCCTTCCCCAATTCAGATTCTTATAGATCCATACTGCAGTTTTAGATGAGTAGATCTCCACACCTAGGCACTCAGCGTCCTTCTCCACAAATTCAATCACATGGAAGTGTGAGGAGGTTGTCGGATCGAACCCCAATCGAGCCTGAGCAATAGCACGAATGCTTGGCGGCAGTACACGCAATTTCTGGGTTGCCGGATTACAAATGACATAGCGGGATCTATCTACCTCAATGCATCAGCATAGGATGAGACCATTGCAACAATCTAAGACAGCTACCTTGTCAATGGGGAAGGACAAGAAGGACAACCAGGAGCGTTCACCGGTGAAGCTGGTGAAGTTTCACTTGCCGTTCTCGCCGTCGTAGAAGAAGCCGGTCATAGTCTGGAACAGCACCTTACGGTTGTCGGAGATGAGGCGGTTCCAGGAACGACAAACACATTTGCAGTACAACAAAGAGCGGATGGGGAGGCAGCAGAGGATCTCAAGAACGACATCGTTTGCGAGGCTGGGCACTGCGTTTCTCTTGTTGGGGGCCTCCTCCATTTCGAAGAGTCTGCGATTGTCAGTTGTGGAGTAGGATGAGAGCTTCCTTACTAATGAGATCATTAAAGCGGAAAATAATCCGACAAAGATCCATCAGTGAAGTGCGAAAGCATTACCCTTGCCTCTGGATCTAGTGGCGAGAGAGGAAACAATGCGCCAAGCTCGAAGATGGAGAAGTGGAAGTAATAATGGTGATGCAAACTTGGGAAATAACTGACGCTGAATTTACCACCAGTAGACCAGACGGTCATGTAGGGCCGGCAGCCATAACGCGTACCCCAGTCGGTTTGGCTTTTCAGATGGCGGTGGAATTCAATGCTACTAGCACCGCCACATCGAGCTACAAAAAGTTTCCTCTGTCGGTTTAATTCCTTTCCAGCTCTCGCTATCGATCCAACCGACCGTAGACATATACCACTGTCGCTTCTTTCTTATACGGCAGAGAAGTGATCGTCAGTGATGACTGAATTTGTAATAGTGTCTTGTTTCATCTCAATTGAACTTGAGAGCTTCGCTTATGGTTTTCGGAGAGTTTTGGAGTTGCGCTCAGTTTTTCGCTGTGGTGAGTGTCCAGGTGTGTTATCTTGTCGTCATTACCGAGAACATTCAGCCAGTTAGCTCGAGGGCACCACCCTTGTGAGATTTGGTGTTGTGCAGGGTTGTTTGGGACCACGGCTAACTCAGAAGAAATTTTGATTGTCTCCCATTAAACACCTCTGAGGTCGCCTTTTTCAATCCTTCGTATAGAATGTGGGCTCTTCACATGTTGCTTCTTGCGATATACTGATAACTAGCAGGTAACCCTGTGCGTTGCGTGGGGAAAACGCGGGGAAATTTTTTTTTTGGCTCGTTACCTAGTAGGTAAGAAAGGAAAATCGAAAAAAAACTGCTTTGTTACCTAGTTGATAATGGCAAAAAAAAAAAACAGTTGCTTCAGTATCGTGAACAATTGCGCTACAGTAACCACCGCCTGGCCGCTCCATGATCAGAAAATGGTGTACAATAAATAAAGATAAATAAATAATAAGTAATGGTAGAAGATAATGGTAGATAGTGTTTTTTTAGAATAATAATGGTAGATAATGTGCATCTTGGATTCTTGGTATGTAGGCCACAATCACAAGTAAGATCCGCGCGCTATAAATGCATGGCGTCGACGATACATCGATCTATACATATATACATATACTCTACATTATTTATTGGAAGGGTGAGCCAGTAGGCTAGTTGCCCCAGATCGAGCCCAGACACATCGAGATGATCCCATACGGCACGACGCAGGAGGCGGAGTTGGAGCTGGGGCGCACCATGACATGGGCAGAAGCCGCATGGTTCCGTTACTCTGCGGTGATGCCGGACTCATATATGGCTCCTGTGGCACAACACCTTCGTCTTCGCCATCGCCTACTTCGTCGCGCCGCTACCTCTCCTTCTTCTCGAGCAGTTTGCACCTGCAGTAGCCCTGGGGTACAAGCTGCAGCCCCGGGTGCGGCCCCCGTCACCTGCCGCACACCTCCGCTTCATCCGGGACAATGCACGTTCCGTGCTGCTCCTCTACGTCTCCTATCAACTCATTTACTTAATCACATTTAAGGTATGTATACATTTTATTTACTCTTGCGTTATTGGGATTATTCCATAATTTTTGGCTTTTTTCTGGGATGTTCACAGGAAGCAGAACATAATTGAAGTCATGTGGTAACAAAAAATTAGAGCCACCAATTGTTTGTTTCCACTGAATCCGGAATTGTACATTTTTCACTAGTACAGAAATGATTTCCAAACATGCCTCCCATTTCTAACAGAGGTGGACGACATAAGAAACCGCTTATAAGTATGGCGAGGAGCACTATAGCTTGCAAACCGCTTCTGAAAATACATTTTCAGGGCGGTTCTATTAAGTAAACCGTTACTAAAAATATATACCCTTTTCAGGGACGATCGACTTAAAAGAACTGCCACCGAAAATAAGATTTTCAAGGACAGATGCTTACATTAAGTCTCTGAAAATAGGTGATTTTTAGGCATGGTTTTGTTAAGTCCTCGTCCTTAGTATCGGTTTTCAAGGATGGTTGACTAAGTCAACCATTCTTAAAAATAGATGTCGTATAAATAAATTTATATCTTTATCAAATGAAGTTGGATAAAATAAAGTTTATTTATATCAACATTTAGAGCTCAACGAGATCTAAACTTTCGTAGTTGATAAATTTTTTGTTTGTGATCGTTTAGGGTTCCAGATATATAAATTAAGTTCTCCAATTTTGAATTTCAAATTTTTGAACTTTTCAAATGACCTTGGATAGAGACACGCTTTATAACAAAGTTGTAATTTTCGACAAGATCTAAAACTTTGTAGTTGAAATTTTTTCCATTTAGGATCATTTACAAGCCAAAATATTGATTACAAGATTCATATATATTAGCACAAAAGCACTGATTAGTCACAAGCAATGATGTGGACATGTGGTGTCGTGGTAGAAGGTAGTACGTGCGAGACCAGAGGCTGTGAGTTAGATTCCCTGTGGCTACACTTGTGAGACCAAAAGCTGTCCTCCTCTTGGCCTCTTACAAGGCCAAAGGTTCTTCTCTTATTTTGTTCAAGTTCTAAACGGTTTTTAAACAAGTCTAAAAGTCATATTTAGGTACAGTTGTATTTTTCTTATTTTTTACAACTTCTAGACGATTTTTGAAAACATCTGAAAATCTTCGTTAGGTACGGTTTTCTTGAGAGAACTATCCCTGAAAAAAGATTCCTAGGAATGGTTTCAAAATTGCGCCCAAAAATTCGCTTCTTTTCACAATTGATGACATAGTAACGGTGTTTTAAACTAGCTTTGAAAACCTTTTTGATGGTTAGAAAAATCATTTCTATACTAGTTTTTTTAGTAAAGGTTCCCTTACAAAACAAGTAGTATATTCTTTTCCAATAATCAAGTAACTCAAATTTCATATAGTTTGCCATTTTGTCACCATATATATCAACGATCCAGCTAGCAAAAATAAAAGGTATCATGTATAATTAATAATTAACTAAATTTGAAAAAATAATTAATTAAAGAACAGGAAAGAAAATTACATATAAGTAGCAAACGTGCCCGTACGTTAGAACAGGATATGCATATTATTACACCGTTATTTGGACGACTTCAGTTCGAAGATTTGTTTATTAATAATTGCATCACTGGTTAGGATTCATCTTGGAATTGGATTCCCTACTGTTCCTGGACGTACGTTAGGCGTTCTAACATGAGCACAAGCGATTTATTAACTTTTTAGATAATCAAAATATTTATTAACGATCACATTATGTGTTCATATTCATTTAAGGATTATATACTTCGCACTGCATCATGGCTACTTAGGTGTGCTGCTCGAACTTACACAAATATGTGGGCGAGTGACGTACCAATATAAAATGATCTATGCCTTTTCCATAATATAAATATATAAATGTAGATTAATTTATTTTTAGATAGATCGAAA
This sequence comes from Saccharum hybrid cultivar R570, assembly GCA_038087645.1. Taxonomy (NCBI): domain Eukaryota; kingdom Viridiplantae; phylum Streptophyta; class Magnoliopsida; order Poales; family Poaceae; genus Saccharum; species Saccharum hybrid cultivar. The sequence goes on from JAQSUU010000703.1 coordinate 10,816,841, forward strand.
CATGATCAAGTGTTCTAAATGGATTGTAGTCAGATGAACATAACATAAATTTAATTTAACCCATATAGAACTTTGACGTTGAGCATGTTTGGATCACGATGGTGCATGTGGATGAACACCAGTCAACTTGTACCTGTTGTCTAGGATGACTATACGAACTCGTGTCAGTTATTCGAGTGAAACCGAGAAGTTTTCATCTGCACGTTTTTTTTTAAAAAAAGGCAAATAAACTTGTCGAAACGGACATGAAATGGGCTGCAAATAAAACTGAGAAGACGAACGTGAGATGTACAGTTAATGACTAAGATCACTCGTGGTGGAGATATAATCTATATCTATACTTATATATATCTACTAAACAGACAATGTTTTCCGCCATCCTTTTTTTTTTTTTGTCCGGCCCTCCCTAAGTAATTCTGAACGTGGAAACTACCCTGTCTAGCGAAAATCCTGAACAATTTACTAGTTTATGTAACAAAATACTAGAATTAACCTTTTGTACTCTGCGCGATGGTAACAGGTGGCTGGGATTCGGACAGGGCTTCCATTACCCTCCCGGGGAGATTAGTAGCAAAGCTGGTGGTTTACGCTTTGGTGGAAGACTACGTCTCCTACTGGATCCACCGTTTTGTGCACACAGAGTGGGGCTAGAAGTTCCATTGCGTCCACCACGAGTTCACAGCTCCGACGGCCTTTACGACAGCCTACGGTCACTGGGCTGACGTCACCATCTTTGGCATCGCTGCAATTGTTGGCCTCGTCATCGTTCCATGTCATGTCACCACACATTGGCTCTGGTTCGCAATCCGTTCCATCAAAGCAGTTGAAACACACAGCGGGTAATTACATACATACTCCCTCTGTACCAAATTTACAGCCGTTTTGGCAGTCAAATTAAGTCCCTGAAGGAGTGTCCTTGAGGCCGGCTATGCGGGTAACTTTGGGCATAATTGACCGAAGATCGAAAACCGAACCGAACTAACCGAGACCGAGACTGAAGTTTTCGGTCACTAGTTCGGTCCTGACTCCACGCTACCCGAACTTTTTACGTTTAGTTCAGTCATATGCCTCGGGTAACCGAACTAACTGAATATTTGAATTTTGTTGACATAATGTGTACTTTAGACTATTATTAGTAATATAATATTTATTCTAGTGGGTTTATATCAACCATCACTCTTATCACTTTGTTTAATCTATATATATTGTTATTTTTGTCTTGAAATGGAAAAACATTGCTAAAATTTGCTACAAATTATAATATTTAGTAGATGTTGTTGTCTAGTCTGGTTAGTTCGGTCATGGCTGAGACCGAACCGAACTAACCGAGACCGAACTTGCTCGGTCCTAAGTTTTGAAACTAACCGATCGGTCTCTGTTTTTAGATGACCGAACTTTCGAAAAGACCGAATACTGATCGGTTCGGTTCGGTCATGACCGAACGCCCAGGGTGATATGCGGGTCCCATGCCTATAGAAATCAACTGCACCTTTCCTCCACTTAGAAGCCTACCTAGCTTCACCCTGTTCGCTTGAACTTATCAGCCCGTCTTATCAGCCATGATACAATGTTTTTCTCTCACAACAAAACAGCATCAGTCAGCTTATCAGTCGCAGAAATCATTGAGCGAACAGGGTGATCGTTTCCTAAGCAGCGGTGGCAACCTCCGCACCCTGGATGCTAGAATAACCTTTTTTAATGCGACTGCACGGAGTACATATATACTAATAGTAATATTAATATATAATGTTGGCTTCATTTTTATATATAGCGGCGAACGAGCACATAGCTCAGTAGTAGCGCTGGCAGTGGCCAGGCTGCCCACCCACGTTCCAATCCTAGTCTGGGCGAACGGTGGGTGTCGCACAGGGGAATTTCCCTATAGGGGACTGTAGGCCTGTGTGCCTCAGCAGACGCGTTCTGAGATTTCTCAGACAGTCTCAGCTGCGCTTGAGCGTGCGGTCTAGCATAGTTGCCTATTTACGAGTCTTAAATGATAGGACAGTGCTCCTGGCAAGTTTTTAAAAAATTATATATAGCGAGGGCGGCTTTTACAATATGTTCTATTGATCTGGGTATGATGAATGAACTCAATCTTGCCAAAAAAAAATTAAATTATACTATATACGTACGTGCAGTTATGACTTCCTGTTCAACCCCAAAAAGTTGATCCCGTTTTATGGAGGTGCTGAATACCATGATTTCCATCACCGAGTAGGAGGACGCCACAGCAACTATGCTCCTGTATTCACATACTGCGACTATATATATGGGACATACAAAGTAAGATCGTGGTTCAATCCATTCTGCCAATTGAGATCTTATATACACACATGTATATTCTCTTATGTATGTTGTTGTTTAATTTCAGGGATACAGGTATCACAAGGCAAGCTTAGCAGAGGTATACCTTTACACTTCCAATATATTTTTCAGAGGAAATATATATACTAAGAAAATAATTCACTGATTTTTAAATAATTAGAAAAAAATCTACAAGGATAATAAGCAATTAAAGTTCTTTAGCTCAACAAAACGAAATACAGTATATTGCAGTGCATGGCATACATACGTACACTTGACCTGACTGTTATTTCAATTTCAAGCCTCTCAGTCTTTTTCTTTCTTTCTTTTTAATACATATACTGCGCAGCGGAAGGAGTTGGCCGGTGAATGAAGACAATATGCAGAAAAGAGGCGGCGCGCAGGAGAAACAAGATTAGTTGAGATTAGCCTCCATAAGTGCCTGCCTGAATACCCATTACCATTGCGTGTTCCGTTAGTAAATGAATTGATAATTAAACAATAATATATACCTCAAGTCAATTAAACTCTAGGTTCGAACTCCAATGCAAGAAACAGGGAAACACGTTATTTCTCTTGTGTAAAACATCAAGTGAACCTTGAGTGGAGGTAGTATTGGCTACCACATGAATATAATCCTGCTCGATCAGCATGCATCTGTGTATATTATTGTGATACTCCTATATATGTGGGAGCCTTTATCTATCGAATAAAGATGTGGGCTGAATCTTTCGGGGCCGATGGAGCTCCATGGATGAAATTAAGGATCCGCCCCAAACCTTCTATATTTCAGGTATCCGAACCCGAAAATCCGTTGGCGAAAACCAGACACCGAAACAAAAACCCGTGGACCCAAAACCCGCGGATATCCACCCCAAACACGATCCGCTGCCATCCTCAGCAAAGAGAAACATTTCAGGGAGGATGACTTGGAACATAAGCGAGATGTTTCTAAAGAGAATTTAGATCTGATATGTTTTTATGAGCATATGAAATCCTGCCAAACGTGTTCTCAATTATAAGTTGCTTTCATCTTTTTTATCATATTTTAGCATTGTATTTATTTAGATATTCATTATGTCTACATGCATAGATTTTACTACTCTGTATCTAGAAAAGTTAGAACGATATTTAAGTTTGGGACGGAGTGAATAGTTCCAAATTAGTTGGACATGGTCCAGTATGACAATTAAATGAACCATGAGAACAATGAAAGCAGTATAGTAACATATGCAATCAAACGAGCAAGCCAGCAAGGGCTGACAATCTGAGTATAACAATTCGCTAACAACTCACCTCCAATTAATTATGTATAACCATGCGTCCATTCTACGGAGTACAACTGTACGACGTAAGAGCTAAACAACTGTATATATGGCAGAACCATTCACAATGCACTGACTGTTGTAAATCAAAGTCAGGAAAACAGTGTATGAAAAGAAGACTTTGAATGGTGGCCAAATATAAGTCAAGGAGTTCAAACACTAGAAACTTTGTATCCATTCAGGCCTCGTTTAGTTTCTTCCCTAAAATTTTACACCCTATCACATCGGATATTTGAACACATGTATGGAGTATTAAATATAGACTAAAAAATAACTAATTGCACAGATTGCGTGTATTTTGCGAGATAAATTTTTTGGGCCTAATTAGTCTGTGATTAGACAATGTCGTACTACACTAAATATGTGCTAATGACGGATTAATTAGTCTTAATAAATTCGTCTCATAGTTTATAGGCGAGTTCTATAATTAGTTTTTTTATTAGTATCCGAACACTCCTTTCAACATTTCATGAAATATTCGATGTGACACCTAAAACTTTAGGGTCCTAGAACTAGTAAGACATGTGTATCCCTCTATAAAATGGGGAGTCACTTTCACCGTTTGTAACAGTCAGCAAGAAAGTGAAATACAGATAGAGCTCCTCTCTTCCTACATACTCTGAAGGCGCACGGATCAGGCCAGCTGCCACCGCTGATCCCCGGCAGGTCAGCAGCCGCCTCGGGACCACGGACCGGCCGGTGGGTGGCCGGCAGTGCAGCCACCGCTGGTCGACCTGGCACACGCACGGGGCTCCTCCCCGGCCGCCGCCCGGCCCATGGGGCGCGATGGCGCGGAAGCGCCTCCTCTGTGGCAGCCTCATCGGCCCTGCAGGCCGCGGGCGCGCGGGCGCCCTCCAGCCCCGCCGCCGCTGCTTCCGGCCCCTGGCCGCGGGCGCACGCGGGACCAGCCGGCGCCGGCCGCTCGCCAGGCACGGGCGTGGCCCCGCTGGTCGCTCGCCAGGAGCGGGCGTCGCTCCACCGGCCGCTGACCAGGCGACGTCCGCGCGAGCCCACAGGCGCAGGGGCGCCACCTCCATGAGCCGTGGCCGCCGCTCCTCTTCCTTTCCTGCTGTGCGATGTTGCAGACAGGAAGAGAGAGAGAAGGGAGACTTGTTCTCTGTACGAGAGGGGAAAGTTTCATCTCCTGAAGAGATAAGAACGGGCCCGGCTGCCGCTCCTTCTCAGCCCGTGATGGCGGCCTGAAGCCACTACTGCCGCATGTGTCCTGCAGACCTTCTGCTGTTTGACGTTCCTTTTGAGAACGAAGCCAACGCTGGCTCGCTGCTCGCTGCAACTGTGCTCCTTTAATCTTTTTTTTAACCTGGGAAACATTTCATTGCCCATGTGATGAGAGATCATCGGCAACAATTACACCGACGCTATTAGGGACATTACATGAAACATGTTCCTCCCCCTCAGCGTCACCCACACCCAGAACAGCTAGCACATGAGCTGCTTTATTACATCATCTTGACACATGAACACACTCAAAACTAATGAGGTTCGTCGCCCAAAGACTTTTCAGCTCCTCCACCAGCCCTCCTGCCACCGATAGAGTATATTTGTCGGACAGCATAGCCTGCTTGACCATCGTCGCGTCTGTCTCCAGGGTGAGATGCCCAATACCTAAATTTATAGCAGTCTGAACCCCATGCAGACAGGCAATCAGTTCGGCCCGGAAGGCATTGAGCAAATGGTTTACACGGCCTCTACCCGTAATCACAACGTCACCATTGCTGTCCTGGATCAGGAAGCCCCATCCGCCGCATTTCTCCCCTGAAATAAACGAGCCATCACAGTTCAGTTTTAAAACCCCCGTAGGTGGCTTTGTCCAGCGCTGTGTCTGACTGACGGCGATGGGGTACTCAGAGACATTTGACACATCTCACCAACATAAGCTTGGATGGATCTCGCTATCATTTCTGCAGTCCTTGTGCGCCCTTCTTCTCTCACTATGTTTCGCATATGGATTTTGTGAGATCAGAGCAGCCCATAGCAAAGGTTGGAATCGCCTGTGCAACGGCTTTAATTAGAACTTCTTTTCCTGCCCAAGACAAGAACTTTTCCTTCAATTCTTGGATGTGTTTCCAAACATCTTTCAGGTAGGGAAAGGTACCACCTTTTGAATGTCCCACATGCACCGGCACTCCGAGGTATCTCTCGTTCATTGTTTCTTTAGTAACTTGAAGTGTATCACGCACCTCGTTCCTTTGTGTGGCCTTTGTGTTCTTGCTAAACAGGACAACAGACTTTGCTTTGTTGATCATCTGCCCAGAGCACCTTTCATACAGGTCCAGGATATCCTGTAGCTATTGAGCATCCCCTCCATTCACCCGAATCAAGATTAACGAGTCATCGACAAATAACAAGTGTGATACACTCGGTGCTGCATGGCAAATTTTAACACAAGCAATCCTACCCTCTTGTTCAGCTTTCTGTAATAAGGCTGAGAAACCCTCTGCGCACAAAAGGAATAGATAGGGGGACAACGGATCACCCTGTCTAAGCCCTCTCTCAGGTTTGAAGCTATTAGTAAGGTCCCCATTCACCTTGATCTTATATGACACTGTTGACACACACTCCATGATAAGCCCAATCCGTTGATCAGCAAACCCCAATCTCCGCATCATTTTCTCAAAAAACACCATTCTACCCGGTCATACGCTTTACTCATGTCTAGTTTCAAAGCAGCATAACCTAAGTTCCCATCCCTTTTATTCAACAAAAAATGTGTAATCTCATAGGCAACCAGAATATTGTCCGAGATCAAGCGCCCAGGAACAAAAGCACTTTGTGAGGGACTAATTACATCATCTAAGACTGTCCTAAGCCTACCAGCAAGGACCTTCGACACCACTTTGTATGTGACATTGCAAAGACTAATAGGCTGGAGATCAGTCACACGTTCAGGCTTTTCAATCTTTGGGATCAAGGCAATTACCGTGTCATTCCACCCTTCCGTAGCTTCTTGCCGTTCAGCACATGTAGAACTTCTGTCACCAATTTGCCTCCAACAACATCCAATAATTTATTATAAAAAATCGAAGGCATACCATCCGGTCCGGGGGCTTTGAGGTCGCCAATTGTATCAAGGGCTCGCTTCACCTCCTCTTCTGAAAATTCCTTAAGGAGGTAATCATTCATTTCAGCTGTGATTCGGGGCTGCACAGCGTCAAGGAGCTGCTGTGTAATCCCCTCGTCACCCCCCTGACCCAATCTGAAAAGTTTGAAAAAAAATGGTTAGCAATGAACTCCTTCTTCTCTCCTTCCTCCTCCACCCAGCCCCCATTCTCCTTGGCAATGCGCCCTATTCTATTACTTCTCTTCCTTTCCGAACACACCTTGTGGAAAAAGCTAGTATTTCGGTCCCCAAGTTGATTGGAGCCAATTTACATGGGCTCGTTGTTTCCAATATATATCTAATTGTTCTTCAAGCCTGTCAACCTTGAAACTCCACACCGCTTCTTTCCCAACCGAGCTATCACATAAGGGAGCTTGACACCATTTCTCTAATTCCTTCTTTGCCTTTTTCAATCTCTTCTCTAAGTCTCCAAGCACATTCCTACTCCAATCCTCTAGACTAGCTGCTACCCCCTTCACCTTATCACTAAACAGATTAGAAGCTCCTCCCACATCCCACACTTCCTCAACCACCTTCCTAAAACCCTCATCTTTGAACCAGCTCGCCTCAAACCTGAACATCGCCCGATGATTTTGCACACTCCTCCCTCCCAAAAGCTCCTTAGTGGTAATCACCACTGGTCTATGATCACTGTGGTACGGGTCTCCATTTTTCACATGCACCAGCGGGAAACAGTGCAGCCACTCAAAGTTTGCTACTGCCCTGTCTAGGCGTTCTCTGATGTGTGTGCTCCCCTTTATTTGCTTATTCCTCCAGGTGAAGACATCCCCTTCAAAACCCAGGTCATGGAGATCACACACCTCAAGAGCACATTTAAAATGATACATACAAGCTTGTGGCTGCTGGACGCCCCCCTCTTTCTCATGTTGGAACAAAACCTTGTTGAAATCACCCGCACACAACCAAGGCTGCCCACTTTGTTGCTGTGTGGATAAGTCTTCCAACAAGCACCAAGTTTTGTACTTCATGCCCTCATGTGGTTCAGCATAAATCCCAGTAAACCGCCAGGGATCACCTCCTACCACCGAGACCGCCAGATCAATATGGTTTTTTGATTTACTCTTCAAAACCATACTAATCCCACTCCTGCATAAAAATGCAATTCCACCCCCTTTTCCTACCCAATCCACCACCTCCATGTTTTCCAAACCCAACTCCATTCGCATGCACCTCATCTTCTTCTGACAATTCAGAAGTCCCCGAACTGCTAGAGCATTGCCAAGGCCCCGGCAGTTCCAAGCCACCAGGTTCACTGATTCTCGAACTCCTTGTGCATCGTTCCCGCAGGCACCTTCAGGTTGTACAGCAGGTCCTCAACACCCTCCAACTGCCCTCCAACACGCCACCTGACCGGATCACACACACAGCCGCCGGGCAAGAGCCCAAGCGAGAGATGGCAGGGCAGCTCCTTTATCGCTCGCTGGGGCACCACGGACAGGGAAGAGAAGGGGTAGGGGAACCTGTTGGGTGCAGCCGGATCTGAGACCGGTGCCGAGGTGGAGGTCGGGGTCGAGCTGGTGTCAGCCGCGCCAGAGGGGGGTGCAGCCACCGTTGCTCCGGCGATTCTGAAGCAGGGGCCGGAGCCGGGTCCGTAGCACCCGCCTCAGGACCAATGTTTTAAATAGCGGGCTAAGGTGTTTAGCGGTATATCTTTAAAACAACTAATAGCGGAGTTATATCGGACTATAGCAGGATATAGCGGCTAAATTGTACAAGAACACAAATAGCGGCACCCTGTCTCAAAAGGCTATAGCGGGCTATAGCGACAGCTATAGCGGGAGATTTAAAACTATGCTCAGGACAGACGGCGCACGCGAGCCCGAGGGGGAGGCCGCAGCATCGCCGGCCGGCGGGATTGTGGACTCGAAATCAGAATTCCACAAGAAAATCTGACTGTGAACGAGAGAGACCGACAAAGAGACGGAAGAAATCGCCCTGAGACCACCCTCGAGTTGCCCCAGCGGCGCCGAGACCTTGTCCGTTATATGTTTCTTATTTTGTTAATGCTCGAATGCGCTCCTTTAATCCTTCAATGAGCCGTCGGTGGCTGGTGGGTGTCCGCCTTCGATTGTACGAGACCCACTTAAATCAAGCCAATGGCTGGCCACGTGAATAGAGCAGGGTGACCAGAAGTCGATTTGCATGCTGGTTGCGGTTGTAGCGAACCCAACTAGTGGTCCGCGTATTTGCGATCAGGACTGACTTACTGAACCGTCACACCGACCATCAGCGACCAAAAGTCGTATATATAAATAATAAACGGTAATGATACAGTGCATACGTCCGGACGCGGACGGACGCGCCGCGACGCAAACAACGCGCGCGCGACTCGCCCCGTGCCGTATCCATTTGTTGACCCCGCCCCGACCCGCCCAGCCCCACTCGCTCGCCTCCTCCGCTCCACACCGCTCTGCCTCCTCCGCGCGAAGCCGCTCGCGCTGAGCGCACGCACTCTTCCTCTGTGCGCCGGCGAAGCTCTTCCTCCGTGCGCCGGCGAGCTCCCCCTCCCAGCCTTCCTCTCTCCCCCTCTTCCTCCCCCTTCCCGCTGCGCTCCCTTGGTGGCGGATCCTCAGATCCAGCGACGCGGGTGCTCTTCTCCGCCATGGAGCTTCCTCCTCCAACTCGACGACGGTATGGGGGGCCTCCCCATGGCGGATCCATGGTGCACCGAACCGTCCACAGTGGATCCATGGTGGCGGTGCAGATCCAGTTGGGGGTGGCGCTTTCCACTCTTGCGCGCCTCGCTCACCTCGACGACGGCTTTGGCGAGCTCCCCTGGTGGTGGATCCATGCAGCAGCGTTGCCCCTCGTGGTGGATCCATGGGGGCGTTGCAGATTTGGCGGCCTTCTCCCTCTTTTCTCCCCTTGTTTCAATAGTTTTTTTGTTGTTTCATTTGCTCGAAAGGTATGTTTCAGTAGACAATCTGGGATGTTTTCTGGTTGTTTCAGTAGTTCAAGTTGGGTGTTTCAGTAGTTGCAGCTAGATGTTTCAGTAGCCAATCTAGGGGTGTTTTCTGGGTGTTTCGGTATTCAATCTGGGGTGTTTTCTGGGTGTTTCAGTAATTCAATATGGGTGTTTCACTAGCTCAATTTGGACGTTTCAACAGGAGGATTTCAAGTGTTTCAGTAATCCAAACTGGAGCGTTTCAGTAGTTCAATCTTGGTGTTTCAATAAGATGTTTTCATGTGTTTCAGTATTCAAAACTGGGGTGTTTCTAGAGTGTCTCAGTAGTTCAAAACTGGGTGTTTCAGTAGTTCAAAACTGGGTGTTTCAGTAGCATGTTTTAATTGTTTCAACAACCATAGGATGTATGTTGCAACAGTTGTATTTGAATGTTTCATAGGTAGATCTAGGTTTTTGTATCTCTCTCCCTCCCAACTCTGTTGCATCTTCTCTCCTAGAGTTTTTTTGCATCAGACGTCGGTGCTGGGGGTTGACGAGGTTGAGGGCGGGGCAGATCCGTTGCGCAGGGTGGTGGAGATGGCTTCCTTTCTTCGTCCATGTGTGGTGGGGATGGGGGAGGTGTTGGTTCGCTAGTTACTTCTGTTTTTATTTTCATTGAGGCGGGGGCGGGCCGTTGCAGTGGGAGGCGGGGTGGTTTGCTGTGGCGTCCGGCCGCTAGCGCCCGGATCCGGACGTCTGGGCGCTAGCAACGCCCAATAATAAATAGTGGCCCGAAGTCCACTATATTATTTTCGTATTATTGTTATTCCGTATTATATTTGTTTATTTACTGCAATTTACTTTCTTGCAATTATTTAAATTCTACAGATTTATTTTATTGTAATTTATATTATTTATTTAATTGCAAAGTAATCCTAAAGATTATACCTGGGAAATTTTTGTATAGTCCTGGTCGTAATCACGAAGATTACGCACCGGCGTTCACCGATCCGTAGATTAATTGTGCAGACATGTCAGACATCGCAAAGAGAGAGTTCGAAGCGCTCGCCGTGGAGGGCAGCAACTACCTTACTTGGGCTACCGACGTCGAGATCAAACTCGGCGACATGAGCCTCGATCATACCATTGTCCAGCCTAAAGCTGGAAAGGATGAGCGCACGAAGCCTGATAAAGCAAGAGCGTTGCACTTTCTACAACACCATCTCCACCTAGTCTGAATATATGACAGAGAGGGATCCCCCGAAGGACCGCTTTAGCCATCAGCTGATGATTGTGCTCCCAAGAGCACGACAAGACTGGATCAACCTATGCTTTCAAAACTATAAGTCTGTGGTAGCGTACAACTCTGTTTTACACAGGATTGTGACTAAACTGCGTCTCTGTGGCCAGAAGATCACTAACGTTGATATGATCGAGAAGACTCTATCCACCTTCCACCCTGGCAACATAGTATTGCAACAGCAATATAGAAACTCAAAGTACACCAAGCTGAGTGAAGTACTATCTGTTGCTGAACAACAGAATGAGGTTCTTATGAACAATCATTCTGCCCGGCCTACTGGTTCCATGGTTGTGCCTGAAGCACATGCTAACGTTGCTGAGAGTTCTCGCAACTGCAAAAGGGGCCGTGGAAATGGGAAGTGGAAGGGAAAAGAGGTGCCATGTTCAAAGGCAAAGGAAAGGAAAAACCCAAGGGTAGGTTCGAACCCAAGAAGGAAAGAGGTGACCATAGCGGGGAAGAGCGAAGCAAATGCTATAGATGCGGAGCAAAGGGGCATTGGTCCCGTAATTGCCACACCCCCAAACACCTCGTTGACCTTTACCAATAGAGCAAGAACAAAGGGAAAGGTCAACATGAGTCCCACTTCATCACTGAGCTTGAAGCTCAGCCTGAAAAGCACAACGACACAACCGTCGGTGCAAGTGGAGGCGTCCAGATGGATGAAAGTGAGGACAGCCTTCTTGATGACTTTGACATATTTGGGGACCTGCAGTAATCTCCAAGAATATCAAGCTAGTTAAATGTGATGTCCACATGTACTAGTTTTATTTCAATAAAAGTTTGGCCATGTGTGCTCCTGAAGAACATTTGTAACATGGTAGATGGTCCAAACTGTGGTAATGTTTCCCAATAATTATGTAATATCATCTTTCTTATAATGTATGCTCTATGTTAAATTATTGTCTCCTTTTATGGCATTTAACAGAGCCAGTGGGAAACCTATGGCTGAAGAAGAAATCTGTCTTGTAGACCGTGCCACCACTAATACGATATTAAGGAAAACCAGATATTTCCAAACATTAACAAAGAAGAATGGAAATATTATGACCACTGCCAAAGCAATGCTCATATTGTGGGCACCGAAAGTGCCACACTAGTTCTCCCTATGGGTACTCAAATCTTTGTGAAGGATGCACTATTGTATCCTGACTCAAAGCGCACGCTTTTGAGCTTCAAAGATATCCTGCGAATGATTTTCATGTAGAAACCGAGATCGAGCAAGGTACTGAATACCTGCTCATCACTAAATTCGACGGGTACCAAAAGCGAGTGGTGGAAAGGCTCCCTTCATCGCCATCGGGTTTGTACTACACGTACATATAACCCATGGAAGAATACGTTGCAATGAAAAACATATTCAGAAACACAAAGTCATTTCGAATATGTCATGACTGTTTGGGTAATCCTGGGTTGAGTATGATGAGAAGAATCATCAACAATTCTGCTAGCCATGATGTTAGATGCTTCACTAATCCTGAAGATTTTATTTGCACTTCATGTTTAAAAGGGAAGCTAATTGATAAACCATCCCTCCTAAAGATTAGGGATGAGTCATATGTGTTCCTGCAAAGGATACAAGATGACATTTGTGGACCTATTCAGCCCCTGTCGGACCCATTTAGGTACTTTATGGTATTGATTGATGCATCTACCAGATGGAGCCATGTAGAGCTATTGTCCACTAGAAACCATGCTTTCTCCAAGCTTATTGCCCAAATAATCAGGCTAATGGCAAGTTTCCCTGATAACCTGTCGCCCCAAATTTTACGGTTTACTATGCATCATGTATCAGTCCCTAGATCAGTAGCTGATACACATAAATTCAACAAGCTTGATATCAAAAAGACCATACTTTATTGCTAGCGGGGAAACATGTTACAAGGTTCACGATTACATATCTTGGCCATAGGTCCTATATCATATATCAGAGTGCTAAGACAATGGTCCTATGTCATCGTGGCTCCATTCCTATAGGCAACTTGGAGTGCAGACGAAACCCTAGCGTATTCCTATGTGCATTCCTATATTCGAATCATCATGGTCCTAGCGTGGCTCCTTCGCGTAGTCGAACGGCTCCGTCTTTGGGTATCCTCCTGATGTCCTGTCCTTGCATAGTCCTTGATAGCTTCATCCTCAGATATACTCCTATAGCTTCATTCCTAAAAACATGGAGCAGAGGGGGTTGAGTACATAAAGTACTCAACAAACCCTAACTTTGGGTGGAGGTGAAGTGGATGGGAGGGCTATATGTGGGGGTGGTTAGTGGTAAAGGTGGAAGTAAAGGTGGAGGGTGAAGTAGTCATAATTATAGGTTAGGCCCTGGCAGAGTATTACCATTCTCACCGGTTCTCGAAATTAATTATAATTTAATATATTCATAAATACATCTTACTAGATTATCGCAGTTGTGGAAGTCTAATCATAGTATCTCATCCCAACATTTGTCCATTCTAAGGATGTGGCTATTCAAATAGATTTCATGAAACTTTGCAGAGGTGTACAAATTTCCCCACATGATAGGCGTAGTTCTGAACCATGCGCGGTGGTAGGAACAAGCCTAATGAGATCCTATACCCGAAAGGGCGCTACCTTAGATTTCCATATAGTTCCACCATGGGTTCTTAGGGGTTGGAAAACACACTAATCTCGGGAGGATACCAAATCGTCCCATTTCATAATCCTAGATGATACCACTTCATCCCATCATACAATCTCGGATGATACCTAATCATCCCAATCATCATAGTAAAAGTGGCTCGAACACGGCCAATAAATCAAGGACTCGAACGCGGCCAAAAACTCAAAAGCTTAACGTGGAAATCACCTAGCATCCACACCAACCAGACCACGGAAGATCACCTAGCATCCGTGTCTTCTCCTGATATTCCGCTGCCAACACCGGCCTCCTAGTAGAACTATACTTCTATCTAATTTGGTGTGAGGTCAAGTCTACCCATATAGACATGTGGCTCTACATAATATCACACTAGGGGAGAGGGACTATGAACCGGCCCTTATGTGACCGAGGCGAGTATCTCCCATAGGAACCCACACAGGCGAACCTACCAAGGTAATTTACCTCCATATATTACCCCCACTCGCCCTCTATCGGGGTTTAGTCCAATTTTACTAGTTTAAGTTCCATAGTTATTATCCTCAAGTTCATAATACTCATATCACATCAAGGTAACCATTATCTTCTCATTAATCACAATATCATAAACAATCTCATAATTCATCAAGATTCCATATTAAGTCACAAATGAGGATTTAAGTAGTATAGGTTAAGTTTATTAATTGGTGGATATGTGGTATGCTGGGTTTATGGTGGAGGTTAGCAAAATGTAGTGGTGGTGGAAAGGGAGTAGTTACGGAATGGTAACTAATGTAGTGGGAAGGGGACAGGTGGGGATTAGGACTTGCCTTCACTCGCTGACGAGTATATCCAAGGCTTCTGATCCTGCGTGCTTCTTGCTCCTATATCCTAGTGTAGCCGTGCTCCTAGGATCCATCAGGTTCTCTTCACGTCTTCTATCCTATGCTTGTCTGGCAAACAAGAGAGAACAACAAGCAAGGCATACAAAACAAGCACAACAATCAAGGATAGAGGATGGTCCTAAACGAGGTGGTTCTATCGGTTAGGTGATGGATTGTTAGTTAGGCCTACCATTACTATGTGAATTTGAAGTAGGGTTGGATGGAAAGGGATCCATCCAACAAGGCTGCTCCTACGGGCTAGGTAAGTGTGGTGTGGTAACCAGATGGAAAACCAAACCACATTATTAGGGTTCACTATTATTTGAACCTGAAGGAGAAAGCCTGACCAAGTCATCATACTTGACCTAGTCGGCTCTCGTAGGATCACATAGTAGCTTGGCGGGGTTAGCTAAGCGGGTCTACATATACGTATTCCTAAGAGGAGTGAGATTAGGTGGTTAGGTACGTGCATACATATACATATACACATATAGAGAGGGTGCAGGCTAAGTAGAGATACAATATTAGGATGGCGTTGACTATAGCTAGGGTTAGCGACATGTACACACATGTATATGTATGTGCCCAGGGGTGGTTAGGGCGGAGAGGTGGGTGATGGTTAGCCATGCATAAGTATGACACTGTGCGTATATAAGTGTAGATGTATTTATATATACTCACAGGGTTTACCTACGCATGTATGTGTGCTCTATTGTGCTATATGTGTGTGCATACTCGAGTAGTTGTGTACGCATACACGAATATATGGTGCCATGTAAGGTTAGCCATACGTAGGCATATACCCGAGTATCGGGCATATCCTTGTATGCATATACTTATCTATCTATTTTAGGTGATTGAGTATGAGTATATTCGAGTATGTGTCATGGTACATACACATATGCGAATATACGGGGTCAACTACTACTACGGTGGAAGACTACAACTACGGTTTGCATTTAATTTAAATATAGAAAACAAAAATCAATCAAACTAGAATTTAAATGGGCACAAAATAATGGAACAAAGGGCATGAATATGTAGAGCATGATTTTAGAAGAATTTTGGTGGAAGAATCAAGTGGTTCGGAGTTAGAATAGAGAAGATATGAATTTTCAAAGATTTAATACAAAAGAATATATGGAATATAAGCTTGGGAATTAATTCTAGAAATTAGAATAATGGAAATGAGGTGGGAATGCATTGGTAGGATCTAGAGTGTACCTAGTTTATTTATGGATTTTCTAGGAATTTTTCTATATCTGGAAAATGGATTTTCACTCCTCTGTGTACACTTCCCGGATGTACCTAGTGTTTTCCTCCTCGACCGTGTGGCTGTCGGGCGGGCCAGCGCGTGCGGGGTCGGCCTGCTGCTACTGTGCTGTGTGCTGGATCTTCACTATGGGGTGGACTCGCTCTTCTCTCTCACTAGTTCATGTGAACCGTGCCTACTCAGAAAGGAGGGAAAGGACACAGAGGCTGCTGAGTGGGCCATTCCTGGCTCCACTCGTCTAATGGGTGTGGACGCCATTGTGGCCCTTGGCCCACCTAGTAGGGAGATGGGGACTGAACGGCGATGGCTTCAGCACGGTGGCCTATAGGGGAGAGTCCCCGGAGCTCACTAGAGTTGGCCATGCCGGCGATGTCGCTGCTCGAGGCTCGACGTGAGGTAGTGGACGGTGTTCCTAAGGCTAATCTGTGGCTTTTGGTGGAGTGGGGGTGGCTTTGAGGGCTTGCGGCGGCAGCGGTGTCATGACAGAGAAATGGTGATAGAGCTGTGGCATGGGATCTTGCGCGTGGGGTGCTTGGGGTGTGCTGGGTTGTACGAGGCATGGTAGCGATTGGTCTAGCGGGTGCTGTGGTGGCGGGGAGGCTCGGTCGAGCCTCGTCGATGGGCATCATCTTCGTCTATGTCGATGATTTGAACATCATCGGGACTACAAGGGACATTGAGGAATCAATGGCTTACCTCAAGGCAGAGTTTGAGATGAAAGACTTGGGTAAAACCAAGTTCTGTTTGGGCCTGTAGCTTGAACACCTCCCTAAAGGAGTGTTTGTACACCAGTCTACCTATACAAAGAGGGTACTTGAAAAGTTCAATATGAGCGAGTGCCACCCTCTTAAAACCCCCATGGTGGTCCGATCCCTGGAAGCGGATAAGGATCCATTTAGACCCAAGGGTGATGATGAAGAAGTACCAAAGTTCCATACTTGAGCGCTATTGGAGCATTCATGTACCTTGCAAACTATACAAGGCATGATATTGCATTCGCAGTAAATTTGTTGGCAAGGTACAGTGCTACCCTAACCAGAAGGCATTGGCTTGGCATCAAGACCATATTAAGGTACCTACAAGGTACCCAAGACCTTGGTCTATGGCTCCCGAAGAACCAAGCTCCAACCATGGTGGGATACGTAGATGTTGGCTATATGTCTGACCCACATAATACCAGATCATAGACTAGTTTTGTGTTTCTCTATGGTGGTGCAGCCATTTCTTGGCAGTCTGTGAAGCAGACCCTAGTTTCCACATCGACCAACCACTCAGAGATAATTGCTCTGCATATGGGAATGTGTTTGGCTATGACAGATGATTTACCATATCCAGAAGTCATGTGGTATGAACATCATCGACACACCCACCATTATCTATGAAGATAATGCAGCTTGTGTTGCACAGATGCATATGGGCTATGTCAAGAGCAATCTGCATATTGCTCCAAAATTCTTTTACCCCCATGAGCTCCAGAAGAGCAGGAAAATAAATATCCTGCAAGCAAGGTCATGTGAAAATCTAGTAGATTTATTCACAAAGTCTCTGCCCGCCTCTAGCTTCCACAAATGTGTCCGTGGAATTGGCATGATATGACTTATACAGTTGCAGGGTTCATGGGGAGACCAACCCCGAAGCCATAGCTCATAATCGTGATCCTAAAGAGACCTGAGTTGGACATCGACTGTTGTACTCTTTTTCCCTTGATGAGTTTTTTCTCACTGAATTTTCACATGCAAGGTTTTTAACGAGGCAATAGGTACGCATAAGCGATGCATGTGATGTACTCTTTTCTCCTACCCTTTTTTCCCACTGAGTTTTTTGGGGAAGTTTTTAACAAGGCATAGACATAGCACAAATTTGGACAAGGGGGAGTGTTGTAAATCAAAGTCATGAAAACAGTGTATGAAAAGAAGACTTTGAATGGTGGCCAAATTTATGAAGAAGAGGAAGAAAATCAAGGAGTTCAAACACTATAGAAACTTTGTATCCATTCAGTGTATCCCTCGATAAAATGGGGAGTCACTTTCACCCTTTCTAACAATCAGTAAGAAAGTGAAATACAGATAGAGCTCCTCTCTTCCTACATACTCTGTTTCTGTGTTCCAGCCTTGTTTGCATCAACGAACTCGATTTCTAACACTGACCAATTGTGTCTGCTCCCTCAGTTCCAAATTATAGTTCGCTTATTATTTTATAAAGATTTATAGAAAAATATATAAGCATATACATGTTCAAATAGATATATGTCCAAATATATTTTATGCATAATTTAATGAAATCAATTTGGGGTTGTATATGCTGGGATGTTTGAGTAATTAAGAACAAAGACAAAGTGATGTGTAATTCGAATTGAGGGAATATTAAGTAAATATAAAAATATGCTACCACCATTCTCTGTGGCCATTTTTTTATTTTCAGAATGTCGCCTTGTCACATGCATGTTGCTTGCTGCGGTTGGGAGGGGGAGAACCGGAGAAGTCACCAACCGTAATTTCAACAACTGCAAGGTAAAATAACCAATATTTAGAGCAACTCCAAGAGACTCTCTATATCCTTCATAAATGCTAGAAATAGAGATGATTTTTTTGTAAAGAACTACCCTCCAACAACTTCTCACAATGGTTACCCAAATATAGCGATATTTTATTCCGGATTTTTTGCTAGCCAAAAATAGAAGACGAGAATACTCTCTAGAGTGGACATAGATATAGAAAAACTATTGGGGAGTGAAAAGATTGAGAAAGCGATTTTTATGCAAATGACTCCAAACGATGGTTTCGAGAGTAAGATTTAGAAAGGCTCTTGGAGATGCTCTTACATTATCAAATTAGTGAGACTAAGTGCTAGATTATTTGATCTATTTTTGTTACGTGTTTACTTAAACTTTGTAGATGTTAATATATTTTAGGGGAAATTGTGTTCTTCCCCCTCTTCAGTAGTCCAATTGTGATTTTGGTCTTGTTTTTTAACTTTGTGATTTCGCCCTTATTATTTTCACTGTTTGCCCCTAGTTTGGATGCCCGTCAATGGATATGGAATAAATGAATTAAAAAAATCTAAATCTATAAAACCAAAGATGAAAATACCAAATTACCACTTATCTTCAACCTCATAGCTCGTCCAACTAGAGGCAAACGCACTGTCGTGGCTAGCTAGCTCGAGCAAGAACATTGTTGGTATTTCTTATGTTGGATAATTCTGCAAGCGCACATAAATATACCGCTATAGCACTCCACCTGGGAATATTCTAAGTTATCGTCATTTATTTATCCCAAGAGAAAGTGGTAGCTAGGAATGATAATAAAAGAGAGATCCTTATATGTATGACAACTTAGTATATATGGTATTAAGTGTTGATGCAATAAGGCAAGATGAAGACAATAAAAGATAACTAGTAAGTATGGCTAGGTGGGAGGACAACGAATGAATAAAGGATTCCTATGATTCAAACTCTACTTTTATGATTCTATCTTAGTCATATAGACGCAACACATAGATTGAGTATACTAGAGGCGGTAGGTGCGACAATAGGAGATGAAACACCTACCCGAAGCAGCTACCCTTTTACTAGAGCCTTACCATTTTAATAACTTGCCTAACGTCACGTGGTGGAATACAAAGGCTAGACAAGGCTGTCACCACTTGCTAGCTACCATAATCTATGCGTGCGACAAGCGGTAACCAAAGGCAAGATAATATATAAGCACCAATGTAATGACCATGTCCAGTCAGTGAGAAAGTATGTTGGTGATCTAGAAGAAGTTGGTGATCCTAAAGAAGTCCTTTGGAGGTTACGATTCAGCAGAAGATCTAAGTTTAAGGCAAATATAACATGGGATCTTCCTTGTTACCTATTCATCTTTAATATCACTTAATTCATATGAGTTTTGTCTACCTTGATTCCTGTAATGATATCCTAGCTTTGTACCTTGTACCTTGACACTGCGAGTTATATGCATCGGATAGTACTTTGCTAGTGCTCGAATTAAATAACGATGATCTCTAACTTGACTAATGGTATATGCAATACACGTTAAAACATGTTTTTGGCAACTTGGCTTAAGGATGATGGAGCATTGGGTTTTTATGGTGCTCTAGTTTCTCTCCACAGGGACTTATCTGTAAGTGATAACCAGGGACTTACAGTACAACCACAAGCTATATGGCTTTGGCTTGATTCAATATCAGACTTTTACTAGTTTGTGGAAGCTTATTGAAAGGCTCAAGAGGGGCTCCAATATGTATGATCTCGTCCTGCCAAGAGGGTGCATTTTGGTTTATTTGACCTTTTGTTAGTCACCCCTTGGAGGGGGCTCATGCTTATTGATGTGGAAACCTTAGCGGGTTGCTACGTATTAGTGGAACTTGTGAACAGTCTCGTAGTGTACCCTGACGCACTCCCTTGGAAGAGGTGATGGCATATGGGAATCATGACTTGCGGTGAAAGTGTACAACTTCTGCAGAGTATAAAACTGGTATATCAGTCGTGCTCATGGACACGAGGGGCCTTAGGATCCTTGTGGAATAGAGGAACACCTATGATTAATTTGTTTATGTTATACATTAATCTTGTTTACATGATCACGTGTTTATGTGGGCTTATGCTAAACTTGTTGCTACTTAGTTGCTAAAATTATGACTTACTAAAAGCAAATCGTAGTAAACCAATGTCAACCTTTGAGCTTCATGAAGCCCATGTTATTTTGCTGAGTACGATATGTACTTATGCTTGTTTTATTTTCAATACTTTGGAAAAATCCTGGATGGGTATCAGATTGCTAGAGTCTAGAGGAGTTAGGCTTGTGATCAACCAGTCAACTATCCCTGTGGATTTAGAGTGTTCACCTGAAGAACGGAGTTGTCTTACCACTATTTGCTGTCTAAGGTTATATCTCTTGTACTAAGTATGTTATATATTAAGTATTGTCTTTTGATATTACCTCTATTTGTAGTCATACGTGTGATTTGACTTCCTGGGCTCACATATGGTATGTATCTGGTTGTCTTTAAAACCAGGTGCTACATTCTCTCACTACTCTAATTGCGCACGCATAGATCAACTAGAGAACCCTATGACAGGCGATGATCATAATACAGGTGTGGGCTTGGATCAAAATCTAATATGTAACAAGTATAAGCTAAAGATAGATCACAACAATACTATAACAAGTACAATATTGCATAAAGTAAGCACTAAGTAAAGTAGAGCAAGAATATAATATATTGAATAAGATAAAAGTCTTACTAGAAAGGGAAAGGTACAAGAGTTGTACCAGACTCACCAGAAGACAACTCCAAAAATCCAAGCTAGCTCGATTCAACTCTAACTCCCACACTAGACTACACTACTAAGAGAGTGGAACTACACTACTCTTCACTTGGAGCTTGAAGGCATGAGTTGAAGATGGAGAAATGAGCCTCTATTTAAAGGTGGAGGTGGAGTAGGGGCTACTCCTGCACCACGTCATCGATCCAATTGATCTTCATCATTAGCCATTAGATCAAACTGCTAGCAAACCGCCATTGAATTAAGGGTGGAGATCACTAGAGTGCATGGAGGAATGGACAAAGGTGGAGGACTGAACAGGGAGGTCGACCAACCCTAGGGGTGTTGACCTAGGGTCGGTGGACCCCTATGACTGGTGGGCCCTCCATCTCCTTCTAGAAGTATGGCTGACATGTCATAGTGGAGTTGGATGTTGTCACATCGGTTTTGCTTCCTTGTGGGCCCATGGATCCATGTGACTTGATCCTCCACCGTTGATAGAAAACACAAGTGTGATCCAAGGGTGGAGAATGACTTTGGGATGCTTCACATGGATTAATGTTGACTTGGCATGGCTTGGTGGGCCCATAGTGGATCAACCGACCCCCTATGTGGGCCCATAGGCTCATTTATCCTCGGTTGTCATATCCTACAGAAAATACCTCAAGCCACAAGTGGAACTTCTTATTGATAAAATATGTTCATGTAATGTTATTCTTCCTTTGATTCTGAGGCTACTGACGGTGTTTTGAGTGTGAATATTTATGACATTTTCACTGTCAACAGGCATCAGACACGGCACGGGGCTAGCGGCGGCGGCATTTCCCAGCCGCAGGGTAGAGTAAGCTCCTGGCCGTGGGGCGGCGGCGCCACCACTCGACTGCAGGGTGCGGCACATCCAAGGCAACGACGGTGCCCCTAGCTGCTTCGCTTGACCAAGGCACGTGGTGCGGGGCCCCAAGGTGCTGGGCTTGGCCGTGACGCGGGTTGTGTGGCTTCGCGCGGGCCACTCGCGGCTTGGCGCACGATGCATAGGACGACAACAGAGCGTTGGGTGCGCAGCACCTCCAGGCACTGTGGTATGGCAATCCATTCTCTTCCCTTCCTATATCTAACCTAAGCCATCTACAATGTCAAGAAGGCAGACCAATGAGTGCTCTTTAATCGACCAACATGCAAGAACAATGGGTGCACATGTTGATATTTTGTAGCTTTTGTGAACACTTGTAGCTTTTGTGGATATGTTGACATGTTGTTTCTCCATGATTGTCGTCATGTATGTGCTTCATATTGTTGCCATAATGCTATTAAAATATTGATAAGGTGCTGCCAAAAAAATTAATATTTTTTCAATATTAAATTTGATTAGAAACAATTGCAAATTGTGCCAAATATGTGAGAATAGAGTGACCATTTTTGCCAAACTACAATATAAATATCTTTTTCCATTAGGGGTAAAATCACAAACAACCTTAAAAACCACGGGCAAAAACATATGGGCACATTTGTCCTTTTGTACAAAAGTTAACACCGTTAGAGGAGGATGACATAATAGGGGCAAATTGGTGCTTCGTTTTGACGTAGGGACAAATTTACAAAGTATAAAAAAAACAGGGGCAAAACCATAATTTCGATACAAAGTAGGGATATAAATGCAAGAGACCCTATATTTCATAGAAGACATGGTTAAAACTAGAAAAGTTTGATTTAAAAGAAATTTAAAGTAAACTATAATTTGGAATGGAAATAAAGCAGGTTAACTCAGTGGGCTGCTCCCATAGCCGGATAAGGTTGACTTTGTCAGCATCTCCAGCCGGAGAGTTCCTCTGTTCTGAAATATAGTGCATTCTGACTTCTAAAATTTGTACCGAAATATAATGCTTTCTATATAATGATCGCTTAGATTTGGCAAAGTTTGTTAAAAAGAAAACCATGATTTAAGAAGAAACTCTTTAATTGGAATAATCCATGGGTACATATATCATTCAGTGTTCCCTTAAGTTGCTTTAAAATTTTTAGAATGCACTATATTGCTGGACGAAAGCAGTATACGAGTATACATCTGCCTCGTCCATTGTAAAAAAAATAATTAATGGGAACAACGAGAGCAGTACAGTAATATATATACTGGATTGAGGCCCTCGAATGATTTCAGTTAGAATTGGTTCACTAATTTTTATAGTTTTGATAGCCTGGAATAGTTCCTGGGCGAAATCCTGCCTAACTCAACGCAGCCTTAGAACTCACCTCCATCTACGCACAAAATGTGCATCCATATTCTATGGAGTACAACTGTACAAGCTAAGCGATAATATAAAGCGCACGCGAAAATTTTTATATAATACGCACAACATCAGTGTCCATACTCTATGGAGTACAAGTATACAACTGTGTACAGGCTAACAGCTAATCTATACCTAATAATAAATTATGAAAATTTCTACACACTTTTTAGTTTCCGTCGTAGATTTCTGTCTGTCAGGTGGTCTGGGCTTTCTCACGACCCAATTTAGCCGGCCCAATAGCCCACTCTAGCCTGAGGCAAAATTTTAGCCTAAATTTTCGTCTAGATCAAATTTTCGCCTGGCCTCCTCTCTAACCATCGCGATCCAAAATCAAATACTAGATCAAATAGATTTCCTCGGGTCTCCAAAATCAATCAGCAAGCGAGGTGCTAGGGAAGGGATAAAATCGGAATCAAAATCCCCACGGCGATCCAAATCAAACCTAAATCAGAACTGTAGAAAGACAACAACTTATAAAATCAAATCAATAGGCGTTGATGACATCGGCAATGCGCACCGGGTCATGTCAGGGGCGAGCACGCCGGGCGCACAACGGCCGTGGAAGCCACGCCCGCGTTCCTAGCTGCCAACGCGGTGACGGCGATGGCCGAGTGGCGGCGCACCACGGTAGCAAGAGGGCGACGGCACACCATGGTAGCAAAAGAGACAACGGGCGTGGTGCTACGCGCACAGGAGCGACAGTCCGACTGGAATCTGGGCCGCCGGAGGTTGCGGCGCGCCGGGAGGGGAGGGGCGGCGGTTGGAGGCTGGCCGGAAGAAGAGGGAGGCGGGGCTGCGGTGGAGGAGTTGCAGGGACTGAGGTCGGCTGCCGAGCTACAGTGAGCCGAAGGGGAGGGCGGCGCTTGGATGCGCGTTGGAGGAGAAGAGCGACTCGTGCAGGTGTGGTTCTAGATAAGAAAGACGCAAGGAAAGGACATAAAGAAAAAGATAAATGCGAAAAAAAGAAACATAGAGGGGGGTATGAGGGGGGGTGCGGCGCTTGGATACGCGTTGGAGAAGAGCAGCTCTGCGAGTGCCCTGACAAAAAGTTTTATTAAAAACGAGACAAGGGTAGAAAATAAATAGAGAAATAAATGGAAAAAAGGAAAAAGAAAAATAGAGAGGTACTATGGACATTCTATCCTTTTTAAGGACTTGGAGAAGCTGTTTTTTTAACCAAACAAAGCTAGAGCTCAAAAAAAATTGTTTCATAGAAGAAGCTAAAAAAGTTGTTTCATAGAATAAGCCATAGCTGAAGTTGCTTTAACTGAAGCCGGTGCTCTACTAAACACGTCCTAGGTCTAAATAAACCACAATATTGTGAACCTTAAAATTCATGCAAAATTTGACACCCGTCGCTCCTGGTTTCGTTTCTAACAAGTCTCGCAAATTTCCATGCGCAATGGTGATGGCCGGAATCGAACTGCGAGGACGAAGAGTACCCAGAAAGCTACTGTCGTGGAGAGAACCACATCTTCCTTATCACGCACCGCGGCTCCCTATCGCCCTATCGCACGTGTAAGTCCAGTGCTCGCCATGGTCCGATTTGCCTTGGAGGCAATTGATGCGGGCGAGGACGGCGGTGCCGCGCGGGGAGAATCTAAAGTGAGCCGACGGTAGCTCAGAGAAGGGAGCCAACGGTGTAGAAACAAGCCCGAGCGACAGCGGCATGAGGCGTGGAAACACGGTGGGGTAAAGGCGAGGTAGAAGAGGCCGACGCGGAGGTGCAGGAGGAGCTGAGGTCAGAGCATGGCGGCCGCATAAAGTGGTGGAGGTGGCCGTGCAATTTGCTTATGGGCTCTGGCTGCCCATGGAGTAAATATTTTCATGCCTTACAATTAGAGAAAAAGCTATCAAGATTTTATTTTAATTTGATATAGCTTTAACAGGACATTGCGATATATACCAATGTTAATGTACGCTATGAATCCATCATAAAAATAAGTTATAGTTCACAAATGCAGCACACGTGTCTTCATTTTTCGTTAGTGTTATCTTTTTTCCTCCCGTTGCAACGCACGGGCATATTTTGCTAGTAATAATAAATAGCGCAACGCGCAAACAATTTATATATATGCTCTTCCTGTTTTTAAATTATAGTTCATTTTTTTCAAGTGAAAATTCTCTAAGGGCCGGTTTGGATCCCTTCATTTTGGAGGAATTGAAATCTACTTAATAGATTAGACTATTTAGCTTGAAATTTGAGATTACATAACTTTCCAAAGTTCACATAAAGTCTATGTTAAATTTATAGGATGGAAGATGGAAATGAATTCTATACATGCTATGTTAGTACTCTCCAACTTAATTCAAGTTATAGAAGATATATAGCCAAGCTCAAATATGTGCCTAAACTATAATTTATTTTAATGAATTCAATTCCAAGAACCCAAATCGTGCCTAAGTTAAATTATAGTCCATTTTTAATCAGCCAGGAATATCGGGAAAGATTGCACCATGAAGTACGGGTACGAGGCTATATGGCCGACTTCATAGCCAGCCCACAATCCAGCCAGTTTTTAGGGTTAAAATTTCCTTCGCAAATATGATGCGGTGCACAGAAAGTTTTGGGCATCGCACTGTCCCGAATCTTGCTCCCGAAGGTGGGTGGGCGTCTTGAGGGCGTCTTGTCCCGAACGTAACTCGATTTCCTCTCGTCGTCAGCCGGTGAGCACGATCACTCGTTATTTTGGTGCGGGGACCGTGGAGCATTGGTGCCCTCCCTGGATCTCCTGTCACCCTCGTCGATCACTACCGAAAACTCGAATACTTGTACAGGTGATATTTCTATGTGTTTTTTATATACACAGAAAAATACCAATTATTATGTGGGTTTCAAAATATCTCGACAGAAAAATACAAAAACCCACAGAATAATTGTATAATTTTTCTGTGCGTGACAACACACACGAAAAAAATATACACTCACAGAAAAATGTCAATTTTTCTATCGGTTTTTATAGAACTCACAGAAAAATACTATGCATGCACAGGAAAATTGCAATTATTTCGTGGGTTTCTATAAAACGCACAAAAAAAGTAAATACATACAGAAAAATAGAACAAGCGCCATCATACTAACTTTATATGAACAAGCGCACTTTTTCTTTTTAATCTCTCTCTAAAATTTGTAACTAGTCTTTCGCTCTCATACTAACTTTAAATTTGATAATTTTTTTCCTAAAATTTTCTAAAATCATGCTCTATCAATTTATTGTGTTCTTACAGCTATTGTTTTGATCATTTTTTCATGTAACTTTGTTTTATCAATTCAAAATTTGAATTTCCAAAAATGACAACTTCAAACAACATTTTGAAATAGTAAATGATTTCAGTTGAAAAATTCATGAACATAAAAGTTATAGAACTCATCAAGATCTACAACTTTTATTTTGGTCATTGCTCCATCTGACAAAGCGGTAGTAACATTATTCACAAATTGACATATCTCTGATATAGTTTCATAATATATGTGAGAGATTCATGGGTTTGTGAACTACATACAACCATTTTGTCGGATGAAAAAATGACAAAAAAAAAGTTTTAGACATTGATGAGTTGTACAACTTCGTTGGTGATGAAATTTTCAGCTGGAATTATTTGCTATTTTAAAATCTTCTTTGAAGTTGTCATTGTTTGAAATTCAAAATTTGATTTTTTTTCAAACAAAGTCCGATGGAGAAATAACCAAAATAAAAGTTGCAGTTGTCGGTGAGTTCTACAACTTTGTTTTCGATAATTTTTCCATTTGAACTCATTTGCTGGCCCAAAATTTTGTTCGAAGTTCCCATATTTTAAAATTTAAATTTTGAATTTTTTTTAAACAAAGTCAAGTGGAGAAATGACCAATATAAAAGTTGTAGATCTCGATGGGTTTTACAACTTTGTTGTTAGTGATTTTTTTCCATTTGAACCCTTTTAGTATCCTAAAATATATAAAAAAGCCTACAAAGTAAATAAAAAGGAAAAACTTTAAACAGAGTCTCTAAAAACAAAGCCCATATTGCATATCTAGCCCACCCTAGCCCGCAAGTCTCACCGTATACTGGCCATTGGATCAAAACGAACGGACAAGATGCACCAAACCTCTCGTAAAAACACCTCCAAAACCCAACCCTAACGCCAGGTTCCATACGCTCATCCCCTTCCCTCCCCTGCGCCTCCACGCGGTGAACGGGCGACGCGGAAACATGGCTGGCAGCAACGGTGGCTGAGGCGGAGCGGATCCGGCTGTCAGCATCACGGA
This sequence comes from Saccharum hybrid cultivar R570, assembly GCA_038087645.1. Classification (NCBI taxonomy): domain Eukaryota; kingdom Viridiplantae; phylum Streptophyta; class Magnoliopsida; order Poales; family Poaceae; genus Saccharum; species Saccharum hybrid cultivar. The sequence continues at coordinate 10,844,349 of JAQSUU010000703.1, forward strand.
TCCAGCCGTCAGCGCCGCGGATCCCACGGTGAACGGGCGACCCGGCAACATGGCCGACAGCAACGGTGGCTGAGGCGGAGCTGATCCGGACATCGGCGTCGTGGATCCGGCCGCCGATGGTGTGCACACGTGCGTGGGCGGCCTGAAGATGGCGCGATGATTTGAGCTGCCCCCTCCCTCCCTCACGCGCAGGCTGGCCTGGCCTCAACCGGGTGGGACCTGCCCTAGCTGTGCGCCAGGCCACCGCTGCCAGGCCCGTGGTCAAGCGCCGCCGATTCCAAGCCCCGGGCTGTGCGTTGTGCGTGCCGTGCTGGCTGGTCGAGAAGGCAGTCGCGCTGCCCTTTCTACTCCGCGAGAGGACCAAGGTCAGAATCCCGTATTGCGCTCTGTGCGATAACTCGTGTAGCTCAGTCTGTACAAATATTCAATCACTACTATGCGGCACTTGGTTACATTAGATTGGTTTTATTAGACTCTGCATATCAGTCTGCGTGATTACTCAAAGAAGAATAACATGTATACCTTTGTCTTTGTCTTCGTGTGTTTACTCAAAGAAACTATATTTGTAGATGCGTGTGTTTGCTCAATTAGAAGTAATAGTTGCAGGCTCACCTGTGCTTTCGTGTGTGACCAGTTTGATATTCCTATTAACTGGATGCTGTAAATATAGTCACATTGTTTGAGCATGGGTAGCTTCCTAATGATGTTAACTATAATTGGTTATTTAGCTCGAATGATGTGCTTGTACTAATGAGCTCATAGTATTATAATTTTACATGGTTTACTGTTATATCATTTTCTGTTTCATTGTGATATCTTGCAACTGACGTGAAAATCACTTAATATTTAGTATCGAATGCGAGCCTATGCTCTGCTGTATTCATCCTTTAGCGAGAGTCCAAAATCTAGAGCTTTTCTGGGTTGTGCTGGTAGCCAAGGCTCTGCAATCTTTGTCCTGAGCTGCTGATTATGCATTATTTAGTTTATAGTCTTATGAATGCAGATAGCATCTTTGCGTGTCGCAGCCATGGTTTTTAAGGCGTCGCCTAGTCGTCGCCTAGGCGTCGCCTAGTCGTCGAGGCGCTCGCAGGGAGCAAAGCGTCCCCGACGCCTAGCCAAAAGCAGAGGAAATCGCTCATCCCCACCAGAGCGCCGCCGCCTAGAGCAGGATCCGGGAGAGGGAGGAGGACCGGGAGAGAGAACTGCCCTTGGAGCGCCGCTGGCTGCGCGGACCACTGGGCTCCGCCGCTGGCTGCGGGCGCAATGTGGACTGCGGAGCTTTGCCATCAACTGCAGCCGCGCTGCGTCGCGAGCCGGGTGCGGGATCCGGGATCGAAGAGGACAGGACGCCAGGAGCACGGGCGGGAGTTGGGCGGTGGCGGCGGCGGCGGCGACAGAGTTGGGGGCGATTTGGTGGGCGCGAGACTGGCGGCGGAGTTGGGAAGCTAGAGAGTGAAGGATGAAGAGGTGGGGTTTGGAGAGGGCAGTATTTGGGCCTGGCAATTTTGCTGCCGTTGGGCCATTTTTCATTTTCGGTTTGTCGCGAGCCTAGTTCCATTTTCAGTGCAGGGCACGGCCTATATCGACCAAAGGTTCGTCTTTCATGGTTTTTCTTTTTTCCTTTTTCTCTTTTTCTTTCCTATTCCCTGCTGCTATTTTGCCATTTCTTAGAATGGTAAGGCGTCGCCTTGCCTCGCCTTATGGTCGCCTAGGCGTCGCCTAGTCGACTTGAATGAGTGGCTCGCCACGTCTCGCCTCGCCGCCTTAAAAACCATGGTCGCAGCCGCTGGATCAATTTTGTGTCCTAGTGGGATGCTATGTCCTCTGATTTCAGTGAGATACTTGTGCTGGCATGCTACGTATTTGCTCACCAAATAACATGTTTTGATCATCAGAGTTTTCTTTATCATGAAATGTCTAATCTGAATTTGTTAGGTGCCAGTAGTTGATAAGTAGAGTTTAAAAATTTCCTTGGTGTTTATTTCTTCATTCAGATTGACGCCATGCTCAGGTTGTTCAAATCTTTGTAACGATGGCCTTGTACTGTAGGGTCTGTGTAGTCATGAATAGAAAACAATACCTGTTTCTTTGTTATTACAATCCTGTATCTCCAGATCTTCTGTGTTCAAACATATTTGCTGAACATCTCTTAAGAATGAATTTGCTAGTCAGTTCATGTTTAAGGACTGATGTGTTAGTGCTTAACCAAACCAGCACTGTACCGTCTGTATTTTCTGTGCTAGTTAAAGCAAGCCTTATTTGTGTAGTCATGCTAGAAGAATTGTCACATTTTGTTATGAAATGATTCAGTATTGCTCAGTAACATCAACTTGGCTGCTGTGTTACTGCAGGTGTTCACCAGCTCACGCAGTTGGCAGCCAAATCCACGACGCGGTGGCAGCAGCTGCGGCAGCAGGTTCGTTGTTCCCTCTCTTTTTTTTCCCTCTCTTGCATGGTGGGCGGCAGATCCGTGGGTGGTGGATCTGGTAGGCAGATCACATTATAAGTTCTTATCACACTAGTGCTGTCAATTACAATTACAAATTATATTCCTTAAGTTTTGATCTTTGATTTGCTCTGAAGTACATCATGAATTATCCCTATGGTCTGCTGCCAGAAACAATGATTAGTTTTGTTAATTGACATTAGTATCCCATGTTGAATTGCACAGCACATATGCACAAGCATGGCAGATTTCTGTACGATTTTTCTTGATCCACGAGTTGCTACATCCAAACTGATAGTGTACATTCATTAATGATTTTCAGAGAAGACCATTTTTCTTGTAGTGAAATGACAATTCAAACTGGTGTCCTGGACTGAAGGTAGAGGAATACATTTAATTTTACCCTCACTATAGTACGATGGTAGAAAAAATATTTATGATCGATAAACATTCTATGTGTTTGTCTATGTAGTTAGGAGTCCAATTTTTTTTTCTTTCTACCTTAACGATGAGTAGGACTTTAGGAAAGGTTTGCAGCTTGACATCTGGAAGTTAGCTGCCAAGTTACTACCGGGAATAACGTTGTGCTTACTACCTGATGTATGCCAAGTTGATATTATCTTGCTTACTGTGCTTTATTTGCAGGTTGATAGGAGCAGCAATGAAAGAGCTGCTCATTTTCAATGATAGCAACATCGATCTGGTTATCAGCATAGTAGTGCAGTAGTTATCAGTAGTCCAATTCATGAACTGCGGAGATGAGATGGTAATTCCTTTGAATGTATTGATGCCGGAACATTTGGACATCATCTACATGTAGCCTGGATGCTATGAATGAATGTGCTGAACACTTGGACTTCATCTTTATATGTATGCTATTTATTATGTGGTGATGAAATTACTATATGGACAGTCCATATTTTAATATGGATGTTGCTACTGTTTCCAAATAATTATTGTGTCCAATTTGCTGCACAGGAAAGTGTATTTATTCTGTTGGTGGTCTGTTAACACGTTGGCCTAACCTGATAGAATAATATTTTTTCCCTGTGGGTGCACCTGTTTTTTATGACGGGACAACCCTAACAGTAAAATGATTTTTCTGTCAGTTTTTCCTTTTTTCTGTGAGGATTAACACACAGAAAATTGATTTTTAATCTAGGCGAAACTGATTTTTCTGTGCGTGTGCAACCCACAGAAAAATTGTTTCTGACGGCGAACACAGAAAAAGTCTGTGTGTAAATATTTTCTTACAGTATTCATATTTTTTATGTGTTTTCGCACACAGAAGAATTCGAGTTTCAATGTACTCACCGCTCGGGCGCCTCCGAGTGTCAACACTCGGACCGAGGTCTCAATTAGCGCCCACGCGATCACGGACGGTGTTGCGCCAGGGCTCTCGGGGTAGACGGTCGTCGTGGCCCTGCATAGGTAGTTGCGAGCCCCGTGATTTCACGGCGAGCATTGTTAACTCAAGACCCACCAAACGCGTGGCTTGCCTCGGGTAGCCAACGACTATAAGTGGCGGATGCGTTCCTGATCCCAGTCTGGAAACCGGTTAGGATGCAATCCGGTAGTGGTGTTGGATCTGTGTGGGGGACCCATCATTGATCTGCCAGGAGCATGCAGATATTGTCGAGGATGTACTCCCGACTGAACTTGGCAAAGACCTCCCAAGCATGTGGTAGGCCAACGCCAGTGGCCCTGCTTCCATGGCATCCTCAAGCCCGGCGAGGAACATGCAGAGGGCGGCTCCTCCTGCACTTGCTGTTTGGGTTCTTGCACACACAAGTTCCTATCAATGACAAAGTCGAGGCTACCGAAATTGGTCTTGGCGCCCAGTTGCATCTTCTCAATGTCATCGAAGTTGAAGACGAGACCCATCTAAATTCAATGAATTTGTGTGCAAAAGTCTCCTACCTAGCGCGCCAAATATCGGAAGACGGATCAACATATCACACATAAGGAATCAAAAGGGTAGCACACGAGATACGATTTTATATTGGTTCAGGTACGTTGTACCCTACATCCAGTTTGGAGTAGATCTTTTATCTCCTAAGCTTGAGTTTGCAATGGGTTGCTAATTGTAGCTTTCGGTGTACCGTTCGGGGCGTTCCTAACCCGTCTTATATAGTCCAGGGATAGGGTTATAAGATACCAATTAGTTTACAGATATGTTTCCTAGTCGGTTAAAGGAAAATGTAATAGAGCTCCTATCTTGTATCCCATAGAAGTTGGAGTCCAAGCTCCCTACATCGTGTTTCTTGTCCTCCACGTATGATGATATCCCCCGGCTCAGTTGGGCCTCAATGCCTCATCCTCGTCGGCTTCAGCCCATCCCGATAGCAATGGGCTAATATACGGGCGGTGAGGTACCTTGAATCCATATCACCAACAGGGAGAATTCAGGTATGCCCCTAATAAAAAAATAATTTTATAAAAAGCTTTCTCAAATAATTGTCCACAAAATAGAAAAAAATGAAAGTACCAGCACCAGCAATGCAAGTACCATACCTTTTTAAATACTTGATATATGTTGTAGATTCTAGTGTATTTTTTCTATAATTAATCTTAGTTGAGGTTAAAAAAGAGTTTGACATTAAGATGTTTTGTGTTGGTGACACCACCCCAATATAAGAAGATTACCATCATGATGGACCGAGGTTGGCGAAGATGAGGCTACCCGAGCTAGGGTATGTCATAAGACGTGGTTGTCAAGCAACCTAACACAAGGAGCTTGGGCGACGACCTCTATGGGATATGGTAGACATTCTGTTATTATTTACATGTAACCAACTAGGAAACGCAATGGTAAACCGATCACCATATATGTAACCCTACCTCTGAAGTATATAAGGCGGGGTACCCTTGTAACTCGAGCATAAGAGATAAAAAGATGTACTTCAAACTAAACGTAGGGTACCGCATACATGAACTAGTATAAATATGTGCCTCGTGTGCTATCCTTCTGATTCCCTAAGTGTGTGATACGCTGATCTTCATTGCCAGGATCAAGACCTTCTACATTTTGTTTTTTTCTAAATAAATAGGTTCTGATATGTACACTTATCTCTAGAAATATTAAAATCAATGTATCTAGAAAATTAAAATATCTTTGCGTTGCACGCTACGGCCGGTTATCTTATGCTTATGCAATATGCGCATATATGCATGCGCTGGGGTTGAGCAGAAGCTTCCATGAATTCCATTCCCGGCCAGAGCCCCCTTGGGCTCCCTCTGGCTCCGCGGTTGTCTCGTCGGCACCACACGCCACACACATGCTGAGTCTGAGATGATGCATCTCGTTGGCGATTTGCCATTCAGGGCAGTCCTAATGCATAGTTTTTAGAAGCAGTTTCCAAGACTAATAAATTCTAGTTTAGACCTAACCTCTCCAATGTATGCAGTATAGTTTCTATAGTTAGTTTCTAAGTTTAGAAAAAAAAATTAATGACCTCATGCATGCTTCACAAATAGAGCTTGATCCCTCGTATAGCAAGGATATATGTAGCACTTACGTCGCCACAAATCAATCTCCAAAACAACATAGCTGTTCATAGAAGTAAACAACGATGCTTCATGCCAAACACTGGATCATGCCTCATGCACAGCATCTAAGCTTCACTCTAACGTTGCTACTTGCTTCGGCCAAACATTAAGCTTGTACAGTCACACACTTTTTTTTAGAAATGGGAACATATTAATATCCCAGCTTCTGCATCGATTAATGCATATAGCTGTTCCTTATTACACATAATAGTACAAAAGTCCACGCAACCTCAAAAACAAAGTTTTGATCCCAAAAGGAAGAAGGTAATGTTTCCCAAAGCAACATCTAAAACGTGATTCTATTGCTGAATCTCCAACCGTTTCTCGCAAACACCTCCATTGCAGTTGACTCAATCTTGCTGCAGCCCATCTTCATCATTTGGTGATCCTCCTCCTTATGAAGTAGGGACTAAAACCTGATCCAGTAAGTCTCCCTGAAAATAACCTGCAAATAAGATGGTGCTAGGGCCTTGTCAAAAACTATGTCATTCTGGGTTAACCAAGTTACTTAGCAAAATGCACTCGCACCCATAAGAATTTTGGATTTCAGCTTCATATTGAACCCATGTAACCATTTGTAAGCATATTGTGTACACTAGTTGGAGGAGTCAAATTAAAGAAGATGTGAATAGTTCGCCAAACAAATTTAGCAAAATGACAATCAGAGAGAAGATGTTGTATAGACTCCTCAGATGAACAAAAACAACATTTCCTGTCTCCTTGTCAATGTCGTCTTGCTAAATTGTCTTTTGTTAAGATTACTCCCTTGTACAAATACCACAGAAAAACATTAATTTTAGGAGGTAGTTTCAGTTTCCAAATTGAAGTGTTATAAGGTAAAGCTTCATATCCTAATAAGGCTCTCTATATGGATTTAACTGAAAAAATCCATTCTGATGTAACACCCATACAAAAAGGATTCCTTTGGTTTGTTAATTGTACATCTACCACCATAGCAACCACTTCGTGCCATGCTTGTAAATTAACACCTACCAAGGATCTTCGGAAAGTCACATTTAATGGTGTCATAGACAAGACCATTCTCACAGACGCCCCTTTCCTCCTAACAATATTATAGAATGCAGAAAAGAGCGATTTTAAAGGATGTGGTGCTATTCACGTGTCCTCCTGGAATCGCACTTCAGAACCATCGCCTAGTTCGAACTTACCTAATGAGAGAAACTCCTCCTTGACCTTCATAAGACCAGCCTAAAATTGAGAATCCCCAGACATATGTTGAACCTGTGTTAGGGTCTTATTTTTTAGATATTTATTCCTAAGTAAATATCTAAACATTAAGACCCTAACACAGTCACACAAACTTAAAAAGTGATAAGGAGCAAACTGAAGGCAAGCTCACATGCTAATTCCAAATCATGGTGCAGTTCACATGTTGTAGTCAAAAGTAGATGCAAAACTCACCGGACAAGCTTTGTTGATGGAAACTTCGACTGCAAAACTATTCCATGAAATCAAATCGAATCAGCATCTTCAGGAACAGAGACTTTGCAGGGACGACGTCAAGCATGTTTCATTCCATTACGAGCAGAGTTGTGGGCGAGGTCAATGACGACATCCGTGCAGACTGCAGACGGGCAGGCGGTGGCCTCTTCGCGGAGGTCAAATCGGGCCCGCGTAGTCGAGCGGCCTTGGCTGAGGCAAGCACGGGCGGCGCCAGCAATGGAGGCGGCAGTCTTTCCACGTCCGCCTGCTCTGGCCAGACGGGAGGAGGGCGGAGAAATTTGGTCGAGTGGATACTGGATGCGGAGAGAAGAAGCACGCGCAGGGCCGCGTGGGAGAAGTGCGCCAAGGTTTGGCGTGGCAGCGGCAGCATACTGGATCCGAAGGAGGACGATGGAAACGAGTTGTGTCTCCCCAATGCCGTTTCTGTGGTTTCTTCGTGTCTTCGCGAGAGGACGTTGTTCCTTCGACTAGAAATGATTTCTTCATTCTGTACCCTCTCCTTTCATTAATTTGTTTGCTACGTCAGCAAATTACTGAGTTGTCATATTAATTAAGATATATAGAAACTAGATAGCGTGCCCATGCATTGCTACGAGATAACTAATATTTTATACTTAAAACACACGAATTGCATGATGAGATAACAATACTATAAAAATTAAATACCAACATTAAAGTAACATTTAATAAAAAAACGAAGTTTGTGAAATTAACAGTCACGGAGAGCGCGGTGTCGTAAGCTCATAAACTCTACTTTATAGACCTTTCCGTGATGCGGCTAAGATAATGTTTTATATCGACAGAAAAAAATCTCTGATATCCATTTCTTCCGTGTGCCAATAAATCCATGAATAAGTTTCGTCGCATCTCCATACCATCCTGTATACATGTTCGAGTATATATAGGCCTATTTGGCAGGGTGGCCAACCAGGCTAGCCAACTTCCAGCTATTTGGTTGCCCGTAAACTGCCCGAAGCCAGGCCGACTAAGCCACTTTAGGGCCTTAGCTTGGCTCTGGAAAAACAAGATGGGTGGGCGTTTTTTGCTGGCCATGCTTGGCTAAGCCTTGTTGAAGTTCTCGTCACCGCTCGCTTCTTCCGCCGCCGTGCTCCTATCATGCTCCTCCGCTCGCTTCCTCCGCCGCCGCGGTTGCTCATCCAAGTGGCCCCGCATGCCCCCAACGCTGCTCGTCGTCCTAGCGGCCTTGCATGCCCCACGCTGCTCGTTGCCGGAGGTCCCCTCCTCGTCCCCCCACCGGAGGTCCCCTACTCCAACTCCCCGCCGGAGGTCCCCTACTGCCGGACTGGACGCCAGGCGTGCAATGCCGGATGGTGCGCGACGGCATGCTCGACGGCAGCGCTTGACCGGCTCGGGTGCACACCAGGTGTTTGATGCATTGCCTCAAAGGAGGTAAACTTACCTGAACAAAGAAGAGCTGACTCTATCCAAGCCAAACCAGCCAACCAAATTTTTTTAACACAATAAGAGAAGCATAAAAAACATGGTGTCTTTGAACTAGATAAAAACTATCTTTTACCTACACTAAGAACTGTTCCTACATATATGTAACACCCAAAATTTTGCATTATTTCAAAATAGTTAAATTGGTTTATTTATGTAATTATGTGCGCATTCAAATGTAGGAAATAATATTTTTTATGAAATTAAAATTAATCATAAGGTTAGCTACATGTTGATGCACTCATGCTGATGCATTTTTTATGACTGGTTTTTATCCCAATGCTAAAAGGTTTTAAAAATATTTTGAAAATGAGTTTGGAAATTCATTTTGGAAAAAGAAAAAGAAATTATTTTCCCTCTCCCTCCTTTCCCTCCTATTCGGCCTACTAGCCAGTCAGCCGAGCTGGCCCGCTCGCCTCCCCGTCGGCCCACGCGCCATTCCTTTCTCCCTCTCCTCTCCTTTCTCTTCCTGGGCCGGCCCAAATCGGAGGCAACCGTTGCCGCCTCCCCACTCTTCCTCTCTCCCGCTGACAGTCCGGGCCCGCTAGTCAGCTCTTTCCCCAACCTCCTCCTTCGCTCCCGCGTGCACCGCTCGAGTGAAACCGCCGCCCGCGCCCATGCTCCGAATCGTGGGAGCATCCCCGCGCCTCGGGCCCTTTAAAGGAGAGCGCGACCTTGTCTCCGCCTCCCCCTGCTGCCCTCCCCGCTCTAGTTCCACTCGCAAGCACCCGCAACAAAAGTGTCGTGATCCGCCGAAGCTCCCCGTCCGGCCTCCCCGCGTCGCCGTTGTCCCCGAGCCGCCTCCGCCTCCGTTTTTCACCTTGGTGAGCTTGCCATCTCCCTCTCTTTCTCCCTGTACTTTTCCCGCGTCGATTGGTGGCCTCTAGGACCGTTTTCACGTGCGCCGGCGACCTCCTCGCCGCCGGCCATGGCAGCGCCACCGCGCCGACCACTGTTCCGGCCGTCGGCTACCTCTCTCCACCCTCCCCTCCTCCCCTCACCTAATCCGAACCATCCATCTCAGATCAAACAGCCCACGATCGCCAATACCCCTTCGCAGATCATCTTGCTAAAGAGCCCCTTGGCTTTCGGCAATTTGTGCCCGCAGTCCTCAGCCCGATTTAAAAACTGAATTTTGATTTATTTTATTACGAAATGAGTTCAATTTATTTATAGAAATACCACTGCATTGTTTTGCTTTTAAAAACGTCATTTTAACTCCGATTTGACCCGTTCAACTTGCGTTAGGTTCGTAATTTCGTAATCTACATGTTAATGCCATGTTAGACATGTTTGCAGTATTTAAATTTCATGGTTAAGTTTAATTAGTTCATTAGCTATAGGAGAACTTGTTTAAGTCGTAACTATCGCGTTCTAGCTCCGATTTTCATGAACTTCGCGTCGATGTGATCGTAGCGAGACATAGATGATTTTCGTAAACCTTTTATCTTGTTATTTATAGCTGGTGTACTGTTCTAATCTTAGAGTTGTTTTGCTTGTATATTTGTTTCCGGAATGTGTGTTGTTGGTCCGTGTTGATCGAGTTCAGACGGTGAGAAGGATTTCAGGAACCCGGATTTCTTCGAGGAACAGCAGGACCAGCAGAACTCTGTGAACCAAGGCAAGAATAGCCCGGGCCTACCTTGATGTCCTATTTACTTTAATCATCTACTCATTTTGCATGTGTCTAATTTTGACAACCATAAATACTTTCTAGTATTTGATAACATGCTCCTTGACTCCTATGGGTTAATTGCATATGGGTAGATTGCTAGTGCTCGAACTGAACATGATCTACACAATGGTTAATGTACTATGGAACAAAGGGTAAAACATGCTTTACGACAACTCATCCATAGGGTGAAGGTGCAAATGACTATGATTATGTTGCCCTAAACCCTCCGTAAGCACTTATCTATCGGCAAAAACTGGGATTGACAGTGCAACCATGAGAGTCACATGGCTCTGACTTTAGCTCAGTAATATGATCTTTTCTAGCTTATTAGAGGTTACTTTTATGGCGCAAGAGGGGCTTGCCACTTTGGGCATAGGACTGCCCCTGTTCTTATGTGTATAGCCACGAAGGATTTGTGCCATAGAAAGGGGTTCCTACATCTGCCTGCCAAGGAAACCTCGCGGCCCTAACATGTTAGAGAGACCTATGGAAGGCTTCATAGTGTACCCTGCCTGCTCACCTTGGGAGTGTTAGGGGGTCGACGGGTCCCGGGCATTTGGTCAACACGACTCACTGGTAAAGATGCACAACCTCTACAGAGTGTTAAAAACTGTTATAATAGCCGTGCTCATGGTCACGGGCAGCCCGAAAAACCCACAGAATAAATGGATACTTGTTATGTTGTTAACTCATGATGATGATGATGATGTTATAATGATGTTCAATGACTCTATTTGATTCTAGTATATGATCATGTGGGTTAATTTGGGAGCTTAAGCATAACTTGATACTAATAAATGATAAAATCTTGACTTACTAAAATTCTAAATGCAGTAAACTGTGTCTATCTTTTGAGCCTCATGAATCTCCATGTTGTGCTTGTGTAGTACGAAATGTACTCACGCTTGTTTATTTCTATTTTTGGATAAAAATTCCGGATGGGTAACAAATGGCAGTTGGTATGAGGATTATCCAGAGGACTTCTAGGTTTGAGTCAACCAGTTGATCGTCCCTGTGTTAGAGCTACCACGTTTGGGAAATATCTTTAATTTCCGCTTGTGTGTAAGACTAAGTGTTGTATTAAACGTGATGTAAGATACACTGTGATGATACTTCCTGTAATTTATTGACTTATGTGTGCAATTGTCCCTAGGGCGCACATAATGTTTATACACTCTATCTTCTCCTTAAAATAGAGTGTGATAAATTGATATCAGAGCCGTGTCAATTGTAGGACGCAAACCTAGGTAGAAATGGTCGTTTCTAGGATTTTTGTTTTACTTATTTATTGTTTATGTCTCAGTCTTGTTATTTATTAAAATTTTTATGCTCTTATTCCTTATTCTATTACATAATTTTTTTTTTATTCTAATGATATTTTAATTCAAAACTATAGATGCCTCGCCTCAGTGCTGCAGCTTACCGAGCTCAGTTCACCCCAGCGCCACAAGTGGAGCCAGAGGTTGTGGCCATCCCCAACGATAAGGAGGAGGAGCCCATGGAGGTAGAAGTGAAGCCGCCTACCCCCAACAAATGCACCTGCTTCTATACCAGTGGCTATACCAATTCCTCCCGTTGATGCACCGGTTCCCGCTGCTACACCTGCACCGATGTCGTCCGTAGCTTCTGCATCGACACCTGTGCCACCCTCAGTTGCTCCAGAGGTGCAGGAAGAGATGGGGTGGACCACTAGGAACAAATTCAAGGATGCCCACGAGGATGCTCACTCCAACAACTTGCTCACTACTGTGCTGGCTGAGTATTATCCAGACCTGGCTGCCACTGTCAAGTACTACTGTGCGCAGCACAAGCACCCTGTGGAGGCAACATATTGGAAGACCAATGTGATCATCACTGCCTGGAACAACATCGACAACTCACATGATGTGGAGACTACCCATAGCCACAGGTCCAGGCGGGCCAATGTCCATGACAGCATGGAGGATGCTGCACAGGAGGCCTACCTGTACTACCATGGCCATCATTTTGAGGCCATGCAGGAGAATCGTTACAGGTTCCTCCCACGCTATGACCATGCGAAAAGAACATGTGCAGTGTTGGCTCCCTCGGTGACTGATCCGACCATGGATACCATGATGAGACACCTCTGTGCCATGCATGAGGCCAATGAAGCACTCAAGTAAGAGTTTCGTGCGGCGCAGAAGTCTGAGAAGCGCCTTCAGAAGCAGATTGATGACTTGGCCACTCAGCTTGGGCAGTCCACCATCTACAAGAAGAAGGATAGGAAGTTCACCATGGTTGATAGGGCCCCATAGATGCCTTGCTGCCCGCTGAAATAAATATGTTGCTAGATTGCGAGTCTTGTTGGGTTTATGTGTCTCATGAACTTTTAAGTGACTAGTTGTTTGTGCTTATGAACATGCTTGATTTGGAGTTTGTTTGACTGTTAAGAACAGTGTGGGCATGTCCACATGCTCTAAAGTTTCAAAACCTTAAGTTTAGTCGATGTTTATTATAGTTGGGTTGCATAATTTGTACCTCTGCTGTGCTGTTTTTCAGAGCAGCCTGTGATGATTATCTCGTATCTCTGAATCCGTATATCCAAAAATTGTGAAATTTTTGTGGAAGAAAATAGACCTGTGTATCTTTCATTTGCCACTAGAACCACATTGTTATCAGCTCTGGTTTGGGAGATATATCTGTTACAATCTGATGTTTCTGTGCAGTCTGGGACTCAGGACAGAATCTGTTTATCTCAGTTTTTGATTAAGTAGACTTCCGAATCTGTAAAAGAGTTCTAAATGAAAGTTGTAGCAGACTTCTTAAGCTTTCCAACGGTGTATAGCATGCCTCTGTTGGATCTATAAAAACTTGAGTTATGACTTAATTACCAATCTGCTGTTATTGAAACTCGTCCAGAAAACTTCCAGCGATGCTATTTATCTTATATAAGTAATTTATAAATATTTGAAAGATCTCAAAAAGCCTAGCACATTTGTTTGGAAGCAAATGGCCGCCAGAGGAGGACGAGGCCGTGGACATGGCACACTCGTGGATCCACCATCACCGCCACCGCCGGTGACTATTGAACAACTTATGGGGATGCAGGCACAACTTATGCAAGTGGTGATGGACCGCCTCGACAGTCAGCCCGCAAGAGCACCCCCACCAGTCCAGGTCAGGGACAAGCACGGGGAGTTCATGAAAGGACGTCCGCCAGTGTTCACCCATGCTTTTGATCCTTTGGAGGCAGATGACTGGTTGAAGGATGTGGAGAAGCAGTTAAACATAGCCTAGTGCAATGATCTTGAGAAGGTCCTGTACGCTTTTGGCCAGCTACAAGGAGCCACACAAGAATGGTGGGAGTCTTATCAATATGGACACCCAAACAACGCTCCACCCATCACTTGGAAGGAGTTCACTGATAGTTTCAGGTCTTATCATATTCCTGAGGGACTCATAGAGCTTAAATAAGAGGAGTTTCGGGCTCTCAAGCAAGGATCCATGTCTGTGGCAGAATATCGTGACAAGTTTGCTCAATTGTCACGTTATGCTCCTGATGAGGTGGCAAAAGATTCTAACAAGCAGTGTCGCTTTCTAAATGGACTGTATGATGGTCTCCAGTTGCAGCTGATGTCCAATGTCTACCCCAGCTTTTAGGAACTTGTGAATCATGCTATTGTAATCGACAATAAGCGCAAGGAGATGGACGCCAAGAAGAGGAAGCTCCAAGGGTAGGCTTCTGGAAGCAACACCCGCCCACGTGCTTATCCTCAACAGGGTTTTCAACAGAGAAACCAGGGGCCACCCAATCAGTGGAATCGTGGCCAGTACCCCCAGTGGAACCAGAACCAGCAGTGTCCCCAATACCCACAGCAGTATGGCAACCAAAACTAGCAGCGGCCCTAGCAGCAGTCTAGCAATCAGGCACCACGCCAGGGAGTGCCCAACCATGTTTCGGTGAAGAGTGGTGCACCCAACAACAACCCCAATGCTTGCTATCGCTGTGGAGAGGTTGGTCACTATGCTCACTAGTGTCCCAAGAAGCAGAACCAGCAAGCTCCACAGAACCAGAACAGCAACCATAGGCCCAATGCTTGACCTCCTTACACTGGGAAAGTGAACCATGTGTCATCTGATACAGCTCAGGAGGCGCCTGAGGTTATGTTGGGTACGTTCAGTGTCAACTCAATCTCTGCTACAATACTTTTTGATTCTGGTGCTTCGCATTCTTTCATTTCGCAAGCCTTTGTTAGAATGCATAGCATACCTTTATGTGCAATGAAAGACCCCATGCTAGTAAACTCACCGGGGGTAGCATGCCAGCTTCTTATTGGAGTCCCTCCACTAGTATTTATTTAAGGGGATATATTTCAAAGTGAACCCCATTGTGCTAAGAACAGCGGGAATTGACCTTATCTTGGGTATGGACTGGATGAAACAACATCGGACAGTGATTCAATGCCAAGAGAAAGCAATTGTTGTGACATCCCCTAGTGGAGACAGAATTAGTGTTGAAGTGGCAGTGCAAGCACAGCCGACTGCCACCGTGAACCAGTTGGGAGATGATGCCAACCAAGAGGATCAAGTGGTGAATGAATTTTCGGATGTGTTCCCTGATGAATTGCCAGGTATGTCACCTGATCGCGATATTGAATTCCTTATTAAGCTTTTACCTGGAACTGCACCTATAGCTAAAAGACCATATAGAATGGGATAGATGAATTAGAAGAACTTAAGAAACAAATTAAGGAGTTGCAAGAAAAATGCTTTATTCGTCCTAGTTCTTCACCCTGGGGAGCACTAGTTATCTTTGTTGACAAGAAAGATGGCACACGAAGAATGTGTGTTGATTACCGGTCACTTAATGAAGTAACTATGAAGAACAAGTATCCATTGCCTAGAATCGATGACTTATTTGATCAACTGAAAGGTGCTTGTGTGTTCTCTAAAATCGATCTTCGTTCTAGCTATCATCAACTGAAAATTCGTGCATCTGATATACCTAAGACAACATTTACTACAAGATATGGCTTGTATGAGTATATAGTTGTATCATTTGGGTTAACTAATGCACCTGCATACTTTATGTACCTGATGAACAAGGTGTTCATGGAGTTTTTAGATAAGTTTGTGGTGGTATTCATAGATGATATCCTAATATTCTTCAAAACTAAAGAGGAACATGCTGAACATCTGAGGTTAGTCTTACAAAAGCTCAGAGAACATAAATTGTATACTAAGAGAAGCAAGTGTGAATTTTGGCTGAAGGAGGTCTCTTTTCTGGGTCATGTTGTCTCTAATGGTGGAATAGCAGTAGATCGCAGTAAGGTGCAAGATATGTTGAACTCGAAACCCCCAACCAATATTAGTGAAATCCATAGTTTTTTGGGTTTGGCTAGGTACTATAGAAGGTTTATTGAGGGATTCTCTAAGCTTTCTAAGCCTATGATAGCCCTGTTAGAGAAGAATGTCAAATTTATCTAGTCAGATAAGTGTCAAGATAATGTTGAGGAGCTAAAGAAGAGGTTGACCACAACCCTAGTGTTGACCCTAACATATTTAAGCAAGAGCTTCTCTATCTATTATGATGCATCTCACTTAGGCCTCGGATGTGTGCTTATGCAAGAAGGAAAAGTGGTGGCATATGCATCAAGGCAGTTGAGAAAGCATGAACTGAACTACCCTACTCATGATTTGGAGTTAGCCGCATTTGTCCATGCTCTGAAGATCTGGAGACATTATATAATTGGACACAAAAGTGACATCTATACAGATTACAAGAGTTTAAAGTTCACTCAGTTAGATATGAACCTAAGGCAACGTCATTGGTTAGAGTTGATCAAGGACTATGACTTGGAGGTGCATTACCATCCTGGAAAGGCAAATGTTGTGGCTGATGCACTTAGCAGGAAGGGATGTGCCAATGGACTTCAGCTGACATTTATACCTGCAGAGTTGCATGCTGAAATAGAACATCTCAACTTGGGTTTTGTCAGTAATGTAATGGAAGTGGCGATAGAGCCTACGTTGGAGCAAGAGATACGTAAAGGTCAGTTGGAGGATGAGAAACTAAAGGAGATAGCAGAGAAAGTAGTGCTTGGAAAGGCACCAGGCTTCAGGTTGGATGAGGATGGTACTTTATGGTTTGGGAAAAGAATATGTGTACCTGAAGTGAAAGCTATCCGTGATACAATTTTGCGAGAAGCACATGAGTCTGCTTATTCAATACACCCCGGAAGCACTAAGATGTATTTAGATCTTAAAGAGAAGTATTGGTGGTACAGGTTGAAAAGAGATGTGGCAAAATATGTGGCCATATATGATACTTGTCAAAGGGTGAAATCTGAGCACCAAAGACCTGTAGGGTTGCTGCAACCAATGAAAATACCAGAGCGAAAATGGGAAGAAGTCAGTATGGACTTTATTACTGGATTACCTCGCACTCAACGCGGATATGATTCGATTTGGGTAATAGTGGATCGACTCACTAAGGTTGCTCATTTTCTGCCAGTCGAGACTACCTATAATAGTGCAAGGTTAGCAGAGTTGTATATGGAGAGGATAGTGTGCTTACATGGAGTCTAAAAGAAGATCGTGTCTGATCAGGGTACTCAATTTACATCACAATTTTGGCACAAGGTACATAGAGCTTTAGGGATAAAGTTGAATTTTAGTTCTACATATCATCTCCAAACTGATGGACAAACAGAAAGGACCAATCAAATCTTGAAAGACATGTTGAGAGCTTGTGCCCTACAGTATGGTACTAGTTGGGACAAGAGCTTGCCATATGCTGAGTTTTCATATAACAACAGTCACCAGAAAAGTCTCAAAATGGCATCATTCGAAGCGTTATATGGACGTAAGTGTAGAACACCTTTATTCTAGAACCAGACAAGTGAAACTCAAGTGTTTGGACCTGATGTTCTGCGAAATGCAGAGGAACAAGTGAGAATGATTAGAGACAATTTGAGAGTGGCATAGTCCAGACAAAAGAGTTATGCTGACACCCGAAAAAGAGAGTTGGGCTTCAAAGTAGGTGATTATGTGTACTTGAAGGTGTCACCAATGAGAAATGTGAGAAGATTCAATATGAAGGGCAAGCTAGCACCGAGGTATGTTGGACTATTTAAGATTTTAGAGAGACGTGGGGAAGTGGCTTATCAATTGGAACTGCTAGAAAGTTTGTCAGGTGTGCACGATGAGTTTCATGTTTCTCAATTGAAAAAAATGTTTGCGAGTACCAGAAGAGCAGATTTCTTTGGAAGAGCTTGCTGTTAAGGAAGATCTTACATATGAAGAGTATCCGATAAAGATCTTGAAAACCACAGAAAGGTTTACAAGAAGTCGAACTATTAAGATGTGCAAAGTACAGTGGAATCGATATTCAGAGGATGAGGCTACTTGGAAAAGAGAAGAGGGTCTGAGAAAATTTTACCTGCAACTGTTTGAGTAAGCGATCATCCCAATCTCGAGGACGAGATTCTTTTTAAAGGGGTAGAATTGTAACAACCCAAATTTTACATTATTTCAAAATAGTTAAATTGATTTATTTATGTAATTATGTGCGCATTAAAATGTAGGAAATAATAATTTTTATGAAATTCAAATTAATCATAAGGTTAGTTACACGTTGATGCACTCATGCTGATGTTTTTTTTTTGATGACTGGTTTTTATCCCAATGCTAAAAGGTTTTAAAAATCTTTTGAAAATGAGTTTGGAAATTTATTTTGGAAAAGAAAAAGGAATTCTTTTCTCTCTCCCTCCCTTCCCTCCTATTCGGCCAGCTGGCCCAGTCAGCCGAGCCGGCCCGCTCACCTCCCCGCTGGCCCGCGCGCCCTTCCTTTCTCCCCCTTCTCTCCTTTCTCTTCCTGGGCCGGCCCAAATCGGAGGCAACCGTTGCCACCTCCCCACTCTTCCTCTCTCCCACTAACAATCTGGTCCCGCTAGTCGGCTCTTCCCCCAACCTTCTCCTTCGCTCCCGCGTGCACCACTCGGGCGAAACCACCGCCCGTGCCCACGCTCCGAATCGTGGGAGCGTCCCACGCGCCTCGGGCCCTTTAAAGGAGAGCGTGACCTCGTCTCCGCCTCCCCCTACTGCCCTCCCCGCTCCGGTTCCACTTGCAAGCACCCGCAACCACAGCGTCGTGATCCGTCGGAGCTCCCCATCCACCCCCCATGTCGCCGTCGTCCCCGAGCCGCCTCCGCCTCCATTTTTCGCCTTGGTGAGCTCGCCATCTCCCCCTCTTTCTCCCTGTACTTTTCCCGCATCGATTGGTGGCCTCTAGGGCCGTTTTCACGTGCGCCGGCGACCTCCTCGCCGCTGGCCATGGCAGCACCGCCGCACCAGCACTGTTCCGACTGCCGGCTGCCTCTCTCCACCCTCCCCTCCTCCCCTCATCTAATCTGAATCATCCATCTCAGATCAGACGGCCCATGATCGCTAATACCCCTTCGTGGGTCATCTTGCTAAAGAGCCCCTTGGCTCTCGACAATTTGTGCCCGCAGTCCTCAGCCCAATTTAAAAACCAAATTTTAATTTATTTTATTATGAAATGAGTTCAATTTATTTACAGAAATGCCACTGCATTGTTTTGCTTATAAAATCGTTATTTTAACTCCAAATTGACCCGTTCAACTTGCGTTAGGTTCATAATTTCATAGTCTACGCATTAATGCCACTGTTAGACATGTTTGCAGCATTTAAATTTTATGGTTAAGTTTAATTAGTTCATTAGCTATAGGAGGGCTTGTTTAAGTCGTAACTATTGCGTTCTAGCTCCGATTTTTGTGAACATCGCGTCGATGTGATCGTAGCGAGACGTAGATGATTTTCGTAAACCTTCTATCTTGTTTTATTTATAGCTGGTGTACTGTTCTAATCTTAGAATTGTTTTGCTTGTATGTTTGTTTCCGGAATGCGTGTTGTTGGTCCGTGTTGATTGAGTTTAGACAGTGAGGAGTATTTCGGGAACCCGGATTTCTTCGAGGAATAGTAGGACCAGCAGGACTCTGTGAACCAAGACAAGTATAGCATAGGCCTACCTAGATGTCCTATTCACTTTAATCATTTACTCATTTTGCATGTGTCTAATTTTGACAACCATAAGTACTTCCTAGTATTTAATGACATGTTCCTTGACTCCTATGGGTTAATTGCATATGGGTAGATTGCTAGTGCTTTAACTGAACATGATCTATACAATGGTTAATGGTACTATGAAACAAAGGGTAAAACATGCTTTACGACAACTGATCCATAGGGTGGAGGTGCAAATGACTATGATCATGTTGCCCTAAACCCTCCATAAGGACTTATCTATCGGCAAAAGCTAGGATTGACAGTGCAACCGTGAGAGTCATATGGCTCTGACTTTAGCTCAGTAATAGAATATTTTCTAGCTTGTTAGAGGTTACCTTTATGGCGCAAAAGGGGCTTGCCACTTTGGGTATAGGACTACCCATGTTCTTATGTGTATAGCCACGAAGGATTTGTGTCATAGAAAGGGGTTCCTACATCTGCCTGCCGAGGAAACCTCGCGGACTTAACATGTTAGAGAGACCTATGGAAGGCTTCATAGTGTACCCTGTCTGCTCACCTTGGGAGTGTTAGGGGGTCGACGGGCCCCGAGCAATTGAGCAACACGACTCATGGGTAAAGATGCACAACATCTGCAAAGTATTAAAAACTGTTATAACAGCCGTGCTCACGGTCACGAGCGGCCCGGAAAACTCACAGAATAAATGGATGCTTGTTATGTTGTGAACTCATGATGATGATGATGATGATGATGATGATGATGTTATAATGATGTTTAATGACTCAATTTAATTCTAGTATATGATCATGTGGGTTAATTTGGGAGCTTATGCATAACTTGATACTAATAAATGATAAAATCTTGACTTACTAAAATGCTAAATGCAGTAAACCGTGTCTACCTTTTGAGCCTCATGAATCCCCATGTTATGCTTGTAGAGTACGAAATGTACTCACGCTTGTTCATTTATATTTTTGGATAAAAATCCCGGATGGGTAAAAGATGACAGTTGGTATGAGGATTATCCAGAGGACTTCTAGGTTTGAGTCGACCAGTTGATCGTCCCTGTGTTGGAGCTACCACGTTTGGGAAATATCTTTAATTTCCGCTTGTGTGTAAGACTAAGTGTTGTATTAAACGTGATGTAAGATACATTGCGATGATACTTCTTGTAATTTGTTGACTTATGTGTGCGACTGTCCCTGGGGCGCACATAATGTTTATGCACTCTATCTTGTCCTTAAAATAGAGTATGACAAGATATGAAATAAAATCACAGGACTAAAACTACTTCTGCAATCAAAATGAATCGCAAATGTCCAATCCTAGGCTGACAAAATCAAACGCAAAGTTAACAATCTTTCTTTTTCCAATTTGATTGTATTCAAAGCACATGCATAACTCATTGATTTGGCCATAAATAAGTTAGCAATTATTGGTCCTTTGTTCCCCTCCTATTGCAAAAATTGACTGTACACATGCATGTGTTTACATAATGTAGAGCGTTACAATGAGCATCTAGGCCTCCATTCCCCAAGCTAGGACTTTGCATGTCCATTCTTGCGTGGTGCTAATCCTTTTTTTTCAAAAAAAAAATCCATGCTTGATGTGCTATAACATGAAACACTTAACTTCAGATACATATATCATACTCGTGCTAACAACTGCATGGATATACTTTTGAAAAGTACAGACTTTTTTCTCTTAAGACCAGTTTTTATTCTTCTACATAGGATCAAATAAACAATGATTTTTCACAAAACCTCATTGTTAAACCTAATCCACTAATCTGCAGAGTGCAGGCTAATCTATGTGCTTTTAAATCACACTCACAACCTTGTATATACTTAATTTCCTATAATAGTTTTCTTCAGAAACCTGCAGTTTAAGAAAACCCGCAGCTCTGTTTTATGATGCTCCTATTTTTTTCCTAGACAATGGACATCTGTAGTCACAAACAATTAAAGAGCCACGTATGCACAATTAAATGGTCAGTCCTAAATCATAATCAGAGTAGAGGTTGCACCTACGCGGCGTGGCCACAGAACAGTGAGATCATGGAATATGTCTGAGCTGCTGATGCTATAGTCCTGCAAAGAGAAAATGTATGTTCGATCAAGGGTTGATCTGCTGCTGGACTGACAATCTAAAAAACAAAAAAGACAGCACGAGCTGCTTCTGTACACTAAACAGAGAAAACTGCACCTTGGCCTATTTTACAAAATCATGTGCAAAACCAAACCCGATTCCAATTGACATGAAACCAGAATCACATCTTCACTCGAGGTGCTGTACACTGAACAGAGAAAAAACTGCAGCTCAAACTATTTGACAAAATCAATTGCAAAACCAAACTTGATGCAACAACAGCATGCCACGCGTCACCCTCCCATTAAACATTTAAAGTGGTAAAACTCTAAGGGGATGAAACAACTGAATTAAAATCGCATTTTAATGTATAGGAAACAACAGTAACCTACCTCATGAGAGTGTCCAAGACAGAGGTTATTTATTGTTCCAAACACTCCATGTTGTGAAATATAGAATGCATCATATATTCAAAAAATCTGTATGCTTTAACAGTTCCACATGAGCATGAGAAACTTATATTTTTGCCAAAACAGTATCTTATTCTTCCTGCATTGAAGTGCCAATTTTTTCAATCAGTAAACTATCAGTGACAGAAGAAAATGCCGCATGAGTTTCCATCTTAAACTTGCAATTCCTTCAGCTTCCTAATCCATTACAAAATAGGAGTTTGTCAAATAAAAATGCTACTAATAGGTTCATCCTTCATGCTTATTAAAACTATAAACAGTCCAGACTTCAGGAAAAAAGGAAGTCTTGATATGCTGCATAGTTTACAACTTAATCCTAATTTGAGTTCCTGAGTTATTCCAAAGGTGTGGTTGCCAACAAACAATTATATTATAGAATCACAAGAATAGATGACCAAGTTAAAATCACATAAGCCCGGGCGAAGTTCTCAATGTGTAAAAACATCACACATCATCCAAAATACCCAAATTAAGTTAGTAAATGCTATGTTGCCGCATGGCATTTCTACCATCAGAAGATAGAAAATGCTTAAAGTTTTAGAGATTATTTAAGGTGAAATTCAAATGTTCAACACATAGATGACTGCATGGCCATTATATTAACTGCAAGGAATATAGGTGTATGAAACAAAATAAGTTTTATATATCTCATTGGGTCGACTATACTAATAGTAATATCTGGTGTATGAAATGGAATGCAGACCTGACTGAGTTTTCTCCTCAAATAGCTGAGGCTGAGCATCAACCCAATGATCGCCAGTAGCCAGCTTCCCTTGAGATGATGGCAGGTACATTCCAATAATCATTTGAGATCTTTAAATTGACTAAAAGCAGGTACAGGAATATCTCGTCATGATGATTTGGTATCTTCTTTTAGAAGACACCCTAATCAGAGCTTCGTGCAGCATGGGCCGCGAGTAGGCATCACCGGCGGCGATTGCCGCGAGCAGGCGACACCAGATCATTGTCTCCTGCCTGAACTGCTTCACCCCATTGCAATCCTGCTAAGCTAGCCATTGCAATAAAACTGTAAATGCTATCCTTTCATAGAATAGAAAATAGCAGTTAATTTTGCGATATAGAAAATACAAATTATCAGGTTCGCAATAACAATATTTTTTCTTCCCATGTTTATCATAGAACTACCAGCACTACCAATCAGCCATCGTGATCCTGCATTCTTTCTAATCTCATATAAAAATTAGCTCAATCTTGAAAATAGATTGTTTGCATCTTATATTAAATTCAAAGAAACTGATGAGAGTATTGTGTTCTGACAAAAATGAGCTAATCAATAAAGCCCAGTTGAAAACCCACAGTCATATCATGCGAGCGCAGCCAATGCTTTCATCTTCTCGTGCATCAGCTTGATCATGCTCCCGTACATCACCTGCAAACCGCCCCAGAAATCTATATCACAATCACAACTAATAAACCCATAAAAAGCAAAACCTCTGTGCATTAGACTCACAAATGCTACCAATTTAGACTCGAGTTGATAAGTACCCTAACTAAAGCACCTCTAAAAAGTCTAATACATACAAACCAATTGAAGATGTAAGAGCAAGCGGTGAGTTTTCGAGAACTGAACCTGCGTAAGCTGGACTATTCTTTGGAGAGGAGAACGATCTGTAACCGAACATGCTAAGCCGGCCAGCTCGTTTGCTAATCAACAGTCAGGAGCGAGTCTATCGACGCATTGAGTTTTGTACTGTCGCCGTCCTGCAGTGATCCAGAAAGAGCAGAGTCAGACCGCGAGGTAGCAGATGAATCGGCGTGAGATCAAAACCCTAGGCGGGGAAGGTGCGGCTGTGACGGATGGCCGGCCCAAACGGGGTGGAGGGCTTATCTGGGTGATCCAATTTTTTATTTTGCATCTAACTAACATACAGGAAATAATATATCAACATTCCCCTGCAAATTGGATTACCCAGATAGAATGCCACCATCAAGTTTGGGAGTGAAGGTTGCAAGGCTTGTATTAGGTATGGCAAAGAAAAAAGATGAACTTATTGATTTTAAATAAGGCATGACCTTGTCCAGAATATGACATATGCTTCCATAATGATAGCAGATCCTGAATATTTTTTTTCCTTTATAATGTCAATTACTTGAGCAAAGAATAGACTTTATGAATAAAACTCATCAGATAGTTATAGTTATAGGCCTCCTTCCAGTTGTGTTGAAATCAGTCCTATGCTTGCTGCATAGTCTCAAGGAAAGTGGCTGCCAGTTCGATGCAGTGTAAAACTCATATCTTTGATGTTAATGTATTATGCAGAATGATTGAACAATGATAAAAAAAATGCTTACTCCCTCCGTCCCACAAATAATTGCACATTTTTGACTTCTACACTTCTTGTTTGACCGTTCGTCTTATTTAAATTTTTTGTGCAAATAATCAAAGAAATAAAACATTATGAAAATATATCTAATGATTGAATAAGTCGTAACAAAACAAATAATATTTATTAAAATTTTTTAAATAAGACGAACGGTCAAACAAGAAGTGTAGAAGTCAAAAACGTGCAATTATTTGTGGGACGGAGGGAGTACTTCAAAACCCAATAGCCCAAAGGGCCTAGCTAAACAGAATCCCAACCATCTGTCTAGCACATATACATGTTTCATCATATTAATTTAAGTTTTCCAACCAAGCTGTGGCGTCTAGACGCTTCACTGATGATCTATTTGAACTCACAACCTGTGAATTATAACAAAATTTATAGATGATACCTGTCCAGATAATTAAAAAAAATCCCCCTAATTACAGAGGGTGTAACTTCAATTTGGATATGAAAAAAATCTTTAAGCATCAAAACAGCCCAGCATATCCCCAAAAATTTAATATGTGCAGGGTTTCAAACCACTGATCAGTCCATCAGTGCTGAGGTTCTGTGAGGCCGGATGTTGAGCTCCATCAGCCTTCCACGCTATAGCTCGTGTGGCCAACCTGCATACTACTGCTGCACAAAGATATCTAATGACAGGACTGAACACTATTTGCATCATCGAATTCCCTAAATAAGGTAAGCCAACCTTCATGTTCTGATCAAGCAAATATCACTTTAATTCCATATAAAGCACGATCGATTATTGTTCATTAGAATCATTACTAACCAAAAGACAAACATGACAAAAACAGAGTACAGAAAAAGTTTGATCATAATATGGCAAATGGAGACTACTGACTACCACCATGAAAAGTCAAACCTTCTTTCTTTGCACTTATTGAGGAATAAAAAGAACACTGCATGTATTCATCTTAAAGCTAAATTAGTCCCCAAATGCAGATTGCTTGGGCAGAACTGTACCTATTTATCCTATCACGAATTGAGTGATTCAGTTGCGCTTGCGTGCTGCTGGAAGGATTTTCCACTAAAAGAACAGGACAGTTCCCCACCCCCAAATTGAAGTACTTGACCCTTGAGGACGCAGAAATTTTGGAGGGGGAGATGCAACGGGAAGTAAGGGAAACGAATCTTTGGAGGGGAAACGCAATGGGAAGTACCTCTCACGGAGGGCAGCAGCAGGCTGCGATGAAGGGAGGCGGTGACGTGCCCCGAATCTTGGATTGGGAGGCACCAGTGCACCGAATTTGATGGCGTGTGTCAGCGGCGGCGTCGGCGCAAAGCACGGTGAGGCGGCGCGGTGCCAGGGTGATTCCACGGTGAAGGGCATGGAGGCGGCGTCGAGGCGACGGGGGCAGGGCGTGTCGTCTCCGTGGCATCGAGGTGAGGCCGGTGGCGTCTCCGCGGGAGCGATCGCAGGCTGAGGGCGTCACAGGCTGAGGGATCGAGGCCTTGATCGACGTCACGGTGCGTGCTGGTTTATTCCACGTGGGCACGGGGGCGTGATTAGAGGACAATTTTATATCAGGATTTTTTTTATTCTTTAATTTTTTTTTCACCTTTTCACCTCCACGTTTATATATTATTTCTCTCCTCTACATTTGCATCTGAAATTCTTTTTTTTTTGCACCCTTTCACCTCCTGTTACGAAGCGCGTGGTATTGCAAGGGGAGGGGTGGACCGACGGAGCGACGATTGTCACATGAAACGATGGTTTTACTTTCTTTTTTTAGTTGTAGAAGATAATCATTAATACCCACCGAGACTGCCCTTACAAAGCTAAAACTTGGTTGGTTTCTCTCTCCGAGTGCTGGCAAATTAAAGTAGCAAGGTTTTCGGTTTGTCCCCCAAGTCTTGTTACTGTTACTGCTCCTTGTTTAATTTGTGGTAGAAGAGCTCGTGCATCTGATAATGATGAGTTGTTAATTAAGCCAGAAGGACTAACACAACAGTAAGCTAAAGCAATATGTACACAATACAATGATTAGGGCATTATATAAAGCTAAAAACGAAAATATAAGCTATACCAACTCTGTCATGCCAATATTTTTTGGGTTATTGATCCATACCATTATATAATTCTTGGAGTTCTGACAATTCATTTATCCTAAAACTTGCCAATATAATTCTTCATCTACCTGATCCGTGCCATTTTCCATGGTACGCATGCACATCTTCCATATGGCCCAAAATACTACTGCTACTTCTCTCCCTCCACTTGCTAACATATGGGCACCATACATCAGGATCTCCTTCAACCTTCAGCCAAACTCCGCCGTTGGCTTTGCACCATGCCTTGCTGCCGCAAGCGCACACCGCTAGTGGGCGGCCCAGCCCCTGTGCACAGATGGGACGCCGCTCATCGCCATCTTGGTGAGCCCCACTCCAGTCGTCTCAGCCGGAGACCGCCAAGACCCCCACCTAAGCCACCACCCCGGCCGCCTCTGCATATGCCCCCACCTCCGTCGTCGCGGGACTCGACCGCTGGCTCTCGGCATCACCGCTCCTTTGCTCCTCTATCCGCTCCGCCGCCTCTGCATCTGCTCCCCTCCACGCTGTCGCCGGCTCCTGGCTCCGGTCCGCCAGAAGAAGTACCAGAGCATGGAGGCGAAGGCATGGTTGTGTATGTGGCACTCTTCACCATCGCAGAGCGTCACCACCAGGTCCTGCGCCTCACCGCCCTCAGCCACATGCAGGACGACCACCAACTCCTCGTTGGCAGCCCCACCCACGCGCGCCATAGCTCCTCCTTCGGTCCGTACATCTGAAACGGCACAGTGGCGCCACCCTGCTCCTCTGCCTTTGGCGAGAAGATGTGGGCGAGTGCCCTGCTCCTCCACCGTACGCGTCGAGCGCGGGGTGCAGTGCCCTTGTTCCGGTGTGTGTTGCATCGGCGGTGGTGCCGGCGGTGAAGAGAGAGGAGATTCAAGGAGGAAGAACCTCTCGAGGTTGAAGGAGAAGATGACGTATGGGACCCACATGTCAGCGAGTGGAGGGAGAGAAGTAGCAAGGGTATTTTGGACTATACGGAAGATGTGTACATGCACAATGGTTTGGCAGTGGGCCCAAACACCCGAGAGACATAGAAAATGGCAAGAATCAAGTAGACGGAAAATTATAATGGCAAGTTTCAGTATAGGTGAATTGTAATGGCATATATGGGCAGAACTCTAAGAATCGTAATGGTATGGATCAAATAACCCATATTTTTTAGATTGAAAGCATCGTAATAAAATAGAAGGTGGGCTTTTCGCATGTTGCTTGTTGCGATATACTAAGTATATCTCTACTATAATTGAACACTTCGAACTATACTAGGTCTCCACACGAAAACGTCCCCCGCTGAGAGGCTCCAACCATTGTGTACACAGGAAAATACACACAGAAATTTATCTTCATTAAAATCAAAGGGTAATAAAATATCTAAATCAAATCAGATGGCCATGATTGAATGTGTGATGCGAGGCTTCTCACACCGCGCCCTCCTCCCACTTCAACGCGCCGCACGCGGCCACAACCCCGCCCATCGGCCAGACTTCGATTCATGGCTTGTCCTTTTTTTAGGCAAAATTGGCTGGTGGACACTCTTCAAGTTTGGCTTTTGCCATAGACCACTAAGAAAAACTGGCAGAGGACATTACAAATGTGTTCCAATTTGCCACAAAACACTACAGCCCTTATAATAATATTTCACACCCAAACAGGTCACCAACACATATTACTGGACAAGTATGCCCCTGCCATTCAATTCACAAATACAATCACAAGTTTCGGCTACAGACTCATGGTTCAGCTATAAAACAAAAGGTCCAGAAACAGGTTTCAGCTATAGTTGGCTATCAAGTGTGCTACTCACACATTACAAGTTCACGTAATTTCTTCTGGTCTTGACAACCTTCAACTTCTTCACCTCCCCCTTCTCATGCACAACAACCGGAGATAGAGCTGCGCATGTAACGGGCTCTGCATCATGAAAAAATAAATATAGTTTATGATCAGAATCAATTTCTTATGGATACTGATTATCTGCATCAAATGGAAAAAAAGTAAAGTTTCTGATCAGAATCAAACACAATCGGGAACACAATTGGGATCCATCCTACAGCAATATTGGCCCAAACACAATTTGAATGAACACACCCTATAATTTACTTTGTAAAATTGACACTACAGTTACCACTAACCTAACCAATGGCAGGAATTAGTTACCAGTCGGGAACCCATGAAAGATCGGTGTGCTCCTCTGGAAAAATCTCACTCAAGAAGTCAAGAATCATGGTGGATCCATCTGCATCGCCATGGGACTGGGCGCCGCTACTGCTCCGCTCGCTTCAAGATCGAGTGGCACGCGACCTGCTGCTTCGTGCTCCGCCGTAGGAAGCGGGCACCGCTGCCGTTGCTCAGCGGCCGTCAGGGACCGCCACCGACGCATAAAGACAACGCTGCCGACAACTGTAGGTGCAGCCCGTGGTGGAGAGGGTGCGCCGCGCCGCCGTGGCCTCCCATCTTTTCTCCGAGCGAACGAACGAATGCGTTGGGCTGCACAAGCTCTGTACGGGAACGGAAAGGGTAAGGCAAAAGGACGAGGGCATATTCGTCATTTCACGTGCCTGTCTATTAAAAACAAATATAATAATAGAGTGAGTGTCTTACAGCATAATAAGAAGAATTTATGATGTCTTCCGGCAAAGACCAATTTTTTTGATGGTTTACGGCAAAAGCCACGTTCTAAGACTACCCACAGTGGGTACTCTAAAACGATACTCTAAAGCTTTAGAGTATGAATATAGAGTAAAAACTGCTGCACTGGATACTCTAAAACGATACTCTATTCTTTCTCTCACTCTATATTTAGAGTGGTACAGTGCTTACTCTATAGTGGGCAGTGGCGGGTCCCACTAGCTAAACAAAGGAAAAAAATGTTATAACTCACGAACCAAAAATCCAAATTAAATTTCGATTGCACCATTAAATTTGTCTCAATAAATCCTTCAAAACTAGATCACACGTGGATATATTTAGATAAAGTGACAAGTGGGTCCCACAGTGGATAGAGTGGATAGAGGATGATATAGAGGATGGATGGGTGCGGGAGAATTGAGTATAGATGAGAGAATCTTGCTGACTTGGACGTATAAAGGATGAATATAGAGGTCCATAAGTGCGGATAGCCCAGCAAATTTTGCCTTTTTTTTTTAACATCATCCTCCTCTCACCTCACCTCCCAGTCCGTGACTCCCCACACTGCGCGATCTGCGGCTAGGGTTCCCGCCGGTGCTGCTCAGGATCAGGATTATACTTCTCTCTCCTGCCCATTCGGATCGGTCGGTACCTCCACAGAGGGAAACGACGGCGACAGCCTCCACCGCGGTCCTCCTCGGCCCCTCCACGCCCCTTCCCATCGGCACACCACAGGACGGCGCCCCTCCCCACGTCAACACACCGGCGGCAGTGGCGGCCTCATGAAGGCGGCAGCCGAGGTGGTCTCCTTGTGGCCAGTTGCGATCGCATCGCCTCCCGCGCCATATCCGGTTGCGAGGACGGCGCCTACAACTGGCGGCGAGCCCTCTTCCCTCCCTCCCGGTGATGGCTGTGGATCTTGCGACGGTCCCCTTCCCTCGACACCGGTGGCGGCCCTGCTCCCCGTGACCAGCGGCGGCCCTGCTTCCCTTTCCCCATGACCGGCGGCGAGCCGTCCTCCTTCCCAGCGACAGCAACGGCGTCCACCCCTACCTACTGGCGGAGGCAACATGTCCCCTTCCGTGTGGTGGCAGGGCCCCTCCCCCGGCAGGCTCCTCCCCCCAATGGATTCCCCAACGGCGGCGGTCAGATCCACGTGCGACGGATGGCGGTGGCATCGTCTCCCGATGGATCATAGGTACAAAGATCTCCGATCCCACTCTTACATCCGAAATAGTTCTCCGATCCCACTCTTACACCCGAAGTAGTTCTAATTGGTTTTGAACTTTTCCACCTTTCAATACCCAATCTCACATGGAACACCTGTGATAGGGAATTTGTATGTGTCGAAATCATTTGTTTATTGAAATGGGACTCATGTCTTAAATCCCAAATTTATCTTCTTCCCGTAGCTTTGAGTCCCTGAAATTTGTTGCTGATCTATAGTATTTGACAGGAATAGGAGCTCTCGATGTTTGTGTATCAGCCAGCTGCTTCTCCACCGTATTGGCATCAAGCATGAATTCGTGGGTGGTAACCGCACAAGGATGGATACATAGTCAGTGGATCTTGTCGTGTTCTGTTTTTAATTTTAGATGTTTGCTGCTGCGTCGCGAGTCCATGGCTCTGATCTCCTGATTTGTGCAGACATGGGGAGCCGGCGCATGCTCACGAACATCAAGAACCTCGTCGGGGTTGCCTCGTACCCCTGCATTGTCTCCAAGAAGCCCATGCTGCAGTAATCTCCTGCCCCAAGATCGTGTCTTTTTCGTGTTCTTGGGTCCATATCTTGTTTAACCGTGGCGTTTCTTTCTTCTCTTCAGGAAGAGCAGATGGGACGAAATGAAAATAGCGTTGCCAAGTAGCCGGCCCATGACAAGGTTAGGACACGTGCTGCTAGCTGTTCTTGCGCTCTGGCATTTCTTGGAGGCTTTGATTTGATCTGGGTATTGCTTTTGGTTGTTCAGGAAATTCGCTGCCTCCTTGGCGAGCAAAGGGCAACCTGAATGTTAATGCCGCCTCAGTCACGGAGATCAAGCGAGCTGCCAAGCCGAGCCAATCGACGAGACAAGATCACTGGCCACGGGAGAGGACAGAGAGGAGAATAGACGACATGACGAGATTGTGGCAACAACGCCTGAAATTCGTCTGTGATTTCAGTCACTAGGTAAGCAACCACACTATACACAGTAGTACGCATATTCATGGTATTTAAAGATATATATTTTATTAACTTAATGAGCTCGAGCATCCTGAAGTTATTAGATAATATTGAACTTGAAGTGTGCTGTACAAAACTTTCAGAAACTTTCTCTGTTGACGGATCATCTGATGTTGAGGTACATGATCCAATTTGTGAATTGAAGTTATTTTAGTGCATTGAATATTATCTTCTTAATTTATCTGGTAATCCTCACTTGTGAATTCTTGAATGATCAGATAGCATATTAGGAGATGGTTTGGACATGTCCAACGGAGGCCTCCTGAGGCGCCGGTGCGTAGTGGAGTTCTAAAGCGGGCCGATAATGTAAAGAGCGGTAGAGGTCGACCTAAACTAACTTGGGACGAGTCCGTTAAGAGAGATCTTAAGGAGTGGAATATCCCCAAGGATTTAGCTATGGACAGGAGCGCTTGGAGATTAGCAATCAACGTGCCTGAACCGTGACATCTTTTGTCTTGTGCCCTTTATGTCCCTTTATGTGTCTCCCTGTTTCTCGTCTCTTTTGGGTTTCATCTCTAGCCTACCCCAACTTGCTTGGGACAAAAGGCTATGTTGTTGTTGTTGTTGTTGTTGTTGTATAGCATATTAGGAGAGACATAGCTCATCCATTGCGGCACATCTGCCATGCCTGTGACGTGCTTGATGGAATGCACAGAAGAGGGTGTTATGAATACTCTGCGTATTCGAGAAAACTACAAAAGACAGGGCATGATATTTCTTTCCCTTAACTATCAATTAGTTAGGTGTTGGGATTAGATGAAGCCAAAGCCAAACTGAAGATGAGCTGACGGCTAGGAATTACTAATGGTGTTATTATGCGACCCAATGCAGTATTGGACATTGAATTATCACAGAAAAAATTATTATCAGGGAATTATCATATGTTTTTAAGTAGCCTATTTGATCTGCAGGATCGTACAACTGTTGTTATTACTGGGCGTATTGAACAGAGAACACAGCTTATTAGATCTTAATTTTTTATTGCCTTAGATCGAATATGTGATGCAACTAAATTGCTGCATGCTTATCCTACTTTCTAAACTGAGTACGGAATTCATATGAAACCTGCTTTTAACTCATGTTTATGTTGACTTGGAGTGGATATGGATCAGATGGAGGCAATTTTTTACATCAGTTTAGGCTGCCCAAACTGTTTAACATTGTTTAGCAACAAAAACAAATTAATGGTTATGTGAAATAAAGGCTAAGACATAGAAACATAATGAGATTGCTTAGGTACCAGTGGAACCTTGTCAACATAATGAAGGATTTGTATATTTTGTGTGAAAAATAGTCTGTACATCAGTGACTATCTATTATAGATAATCAGATACTTCTGTATCTTACTATGGTCCAATATATGTTTTTATATGATTCAATATGATATTCTAATTGTTGAGGTACCAGGATATATGGCTAATAAAGGGCAGACCCAGTGCCAGAGGCTCCCACACGAGTGGGGTCTGGGGAAGAGAATAACCGAAGCAAAGTCTTACCCCCGCAGAAATTCTGCAGAGAGACGGCTTCGAACCCAGGACCTGGTGACTCGGCGAGCTAGCACTCACCAACTGCACCAGACCTGCCCTTCGATATATGGCTAATAAAGGAACAAAAAAAAGGCCCATGCATGCTTTAACATGATGTCTAATGGCCAGTATATGAGATTAAACATTTTATTTAGGACCATCTCATATGAGTACATGCGTACCGTTCATTTACTTTTTTTTGAATAAAAACCATTCATTTACTTAACTAGCTGTACAAATATTAGAGGTTATTGTTTTTTTTCAGGTTATACTCAACTATGACTTTTCAGCTCTTTTTGCAACGTTGAATATTATTTATTTCTAAATTTTTAGTGCTCTTTGTTAGAGAAAGTGTTTTCCATCTCATAGGGCTAACCCTAGAAGGGTAGCTATATAGGTTCCATACATGGGCCACATGGGCCTTAGCCTTATGGGCCTAAACACATACTCCAACACCCCCCGCAGTCTGAACTACCGGCGCAGCGGAGTTCAAGGCTGAACAAGAAAGAACACACACACAACCCCCCACAGACGCAACTAGCCACCGGTGATGTTGAGGCTAGAGCAAAACTCGGCGAAGGTCGAGGACGGGAGGCCTTTGGTGAAGATGTCCGCGAACTGGGAGGTCGTCGGAACATGAAGGACCCGCACCTCACCGATGGCCACCCGATCACGGACAAAGTGGAGGTCGATCTCCACATGCTTGGTCCGCTGGTGCTGGATGGGGTTGGTGGAGAGGTAGACCGCACTGACGTTGTCGCAGTAGATCAGTGTGCTTCGGGAGGGCGGAGTGTGCAACTCTGCAAGCAGCTGCCTGAGCCAGGCGGCCTCCGCCACGCCGTTAGCAACGGCGCGGTACTCCACCTCGGCGCTGGACCAGGAGACCACCGGCTGGCGCTTGGACGACCAAGACACCAGGTTGCCGCCCAGGAAGACGGCGTAGCCGGAGGTGGAGCGGCGAGTATTCGGGCACCCGGCCCAGTCAGCGTCGGTGTAAACGGTGAGGTCGGTGGAGGAGTCTCGGTGGAGGAGGAGGCCGTAGTCGAGCGTGCCCCGGAGGTAGCGGAGGAGGCGCTTGAGAGCCGTGAGGTGAGGCTCCCGGGGGTCATGCATATGGAGGCAGACCTGCTGAACTGCATAGGTGATGTCCGGCCGGGTGAAGGTGAGGTACTGAAGGGCCCCGACGAGACTCCTGTAGGCAGTGGGATCGGCCACCGGTGGGCCCTCAGCCTCAGACAGCTTGCCCTGAGTGTCGACCGGAGTGGAGCAGGGGTTGCAGTCAGTCATCCCAGCCCGCTCCAGGATGTCCCGAGTGTACTGTCGCTGGTGAAGTAGGAGCCCGGTAGGACGGTGCTCAACAGTGACACCGAGGAAGTGGTGGAGCTCACCCAGATTCTTCATCGCGAACTCCTGCTGGAGAGCGGTGATGATCCGGCGGAGAAGTGACTCACTGGAGGCGGTGAGGACAATGTCATCAACATAGAGCAGCAAGTATGCAGTGTCGGCTCCATGGTGGTAGACGAACAGAGACGTATCGGACTTGGCCTCCATGAACCCCAGGGTCAGCAAGAAAGCGGCGAACCGGTGGTTCCACGCCCGAGGTGCCTGCTTGAGGCCGTAGAGGGACCTGTTGAGCCGGCAAACCATTGCAGGACGGGTGGTGTCGACGAACCCCGCCGGCTGACTGCAGTACACCGTCTCGGTGAGAGGGCCGTGGAGGAAGGCGTTCTTGACGTCCAGCTGATGGACGGGCTAAGACCGGGCAAGTGCCAGCGATAGCACGGTACGGACGGTGGCCGGCTTGACCACCGGGCTGAAAGTCTCATCGTAGTCGACGCCAGGGCGCTGAGTGAAACCTCGGAGGACCCACCGAGCCTTGTAGCGCTCGAGAGAGCCGTCATCCCAGCGCTTGTGGGTCCAAATCCACTTGCCGGTGACGACATTGGCGCCCGGCGGCCGGGGCACCAGCTCCCACGTCTGGTTGGCGAGTAGCGCGGCGTACACCTCTTCCATCGCGCGGCGCCAGTGAGGGTCCAACAGGGCGTCGCAGACGGAAGAGGGTACTGGGGAGACCACCGCTTCGCCGGTCGAAGCCTCGAGGACACGAGGCGGCAGTGTGCCAGCCGCATGTCTGGTCACCATCGGGTGAACATGTCGCGGGTGTCGGTGAAGCAGCGGCGGGTGGTAGACCGGCGGGGCACCACGGGCCGGCGGGGACTGCGGTGGTGGTGTCGGTGTCCCTGGTGGAGAAGGTAGCGGCGGCGGCCGCTGCCTGTGCTGGTACACCCGTACCGGCGCGGCGAACCTCGACGAAGGTGCCGGGACAGGTGCCGGGACGGGATCCGGCGTCGTCGACCGACACGACCCCCCCGGGGCAGCAGCGGGGGACGAAGGCCCCGGGTCTGCACCAACCGGAGAGGACGATGGGCACGAACCTGCTGGGAATCCGGGACAGGAGGCCGGCCCGGTGCGCGGCGAAGCGGTACCTGCAGGAGACCACGAAAAAGGTGGCTGGACCACCGGGTCAGTGGGAAACAGGGAGGGTGGGTCAGGTACCGGAGGGGTGGAGGTGCTAGAAAAGGGAAAGACGGACTCATCGAACACCACATGGCGAGAGATGAGAACCCGTCGGGAGGTAAGGTCAAAGCACCGGTACCCCTTGTGATCCGGGGAGTACCCGAGGAAGACACAGAGCGTGGAGCGAGGGTCCAGCTTGTGAGAAGAAGTGGCAGCGGTGTTGGGGTAACACGCACACCCAAACACGCGGAGGTGATCGTACCGAGGCGGGGTACCGAAGAGGGCGTGGTGAGGAGTGGGAGCGGGGCAGGCCGCGGAAGGAAGGCAGTTAAGAAGGTAGGTGGAGGTGTGCAGGCCCTCAGCCCAGAAGTGAGCGGGAAGAGAGGCCTGAAACAGAAGGGTACGCACGGTGTCATTGGTGGTGCGAATCATCCGCTCAGCCTTGCCATTTTGCGAAGAGGTGTATGGACAAGACATGCGGAGCTGAACACCGTGAGAGAGGAAGAAATCGCGGGAGGTGGAGTTATCAAACTCGCGACCATTGTCACACTGGACGGCCTTGATGGGGAGGCCGAACTATGTAGACACCCAAGAAAAGAAGTGGAGGAGCGTGGTAAACGTATCAGACTTCGCACGGAGAGGAAAAGTCCACGAATAATGCGAAAAATCATCAACAACCACAAGATAGTACTTATAACCAGAAATATTGAGAACAGGAGATGTCCATAGGTCGCAATGTACAAGATCAAAAATGTGGGCCGCATGGGAAGTAGAGGTAGAAAAAGGAAGACGAACATGTCGGCCCAATTGGCACGCATGACACAGTTGCTCATCATGAGCTCGAGTACATGGAAGACCGGAGCTACGACTGAGTTGTATCAGGGCATCACGTCCAGGATGGCCGAGGCACCGGTGCCAGGTAGTAGAGGAAGCAGAAGCGACGAAGGCAGCTGACAAAACGGGCGGCGAAGAAGATGAAGGAGCCACCGGGAAGCGAAGGGTGTAAAGGGGCCCGGTGCTATCACATCGGAGCAGAGGACGCCGGGAAGCCAAATCCTTTACAGTAAGACCAGAAGAGTCAAATTCCACAGAACAAGAATTGTCAGCTGTAAAACGTCGAATAGAAAGAAGATTATGAACCATAGAAGGAGCAACAAGAACATCAGGAAGACGAAAGGAGCCATGAGCACCGGCGGTACCCACAGAAGAGACTGGAATACAAGAACCATTTGCGACCATAATGGACGAAGGAAGAGAGGAAGAGGGAGAGTGAATCGACGAAAGTATACCGGGGTCAGGAGTAGTGTGGTCAGGGGCGGATCCAGGATGAAGCAAACGGGGGGGGCTAAATAATGAAGGATTAGACTTTAAGCTGTTGATTAATGGTGGATTAGAGGCTAAGCTACAGTGCTTTACATGTAAAATCCAGCTGCCGGGGGGGGCTGCTGCCCGGGCAGCCCGGGCCGTGGATCCGCCACTGAGTGTGGTAGGTGGCACCCGAATCAGCGATCCACTCGGGTCCAACCTGAGGCGTCAGGCCCATGGTGCTGAACGAGCGAGCCAGGGCTGCCTAGTCCCATCCAGCGACCCCCGGGAGAGTCCCAGGAGGTGGAGTCCACGCCGTAGCCGGGAAGACGCCGGGTGGAGGACCAGCAGGGGGAGCCGGAGGAGCTCCGGTGAGCATGGCCACCGGTGGACGCGAGTCGGCCCCAGTGGCGTGGTAGGGCCACATAGAGATGCGCCCAGACCACGGGTGCTGGAAAGAGGGCCATGGTGCCCCTCCCTGCGGAACACCTGGTGCCGGGGCCTAGGTATGTCCACCCCGGCCACCCCCGCGACCCCCTCCACGATGACGACGACCGCCACGACCCCCCCCACCTCCGCTCGGCCCGGAGGGAGGAGGACCTAGGAGAGACTGCGGCGGTGGAGCGGTCGACCGTAGTGGAGCAGACGAACGTGGCGAAGTAGCAGCCAGGGCCGTCGAGGGGGACGAGGAGCCCGTGGAGGTGGTGGATCCCGGCTGGGGGCCCTGAGTGAGCTCCTCCATGACGAGATCGTCACGGACCTCCAGGAAGGTAGGGAAGGGCCTCTAGCGGGTGATCCACGTCCAGAGGTGGGCGTAGCGGTCGCTGAGCCCCCGGAGGACGTTGAGGACCAAGATGCGATCCTCCACGGGCCACCCAAGGTCCCCCAGGGAGTCCGCCATGCCCTTCATCCGACGGCAGAACTCGCCGACGGAGAGGTCACCCTGGACGAAGGTCCTGAAACTCGCGTCGAGGCGCAGAGCCCGGGCCTCCGCGTTGCCCAGGAACTGGCCCTCAAGGGCGAGCCAAGCCCGGCGCGCGTCAGGAGAGGTGCGGACGAGGTCGTGGAGGTCCAGAGAGATCGTCCCCAGGATCCAGGAGAGGACGATGCTGTCCAGACGAAACCACGACGGGGTCTGGACGGCGACCGAAGCGTCAACGAGGACGTGGTCGTCGAGGGCGTAGCGGCGAAGAGTGAGAAGCACCAGATCCTGCCAGCGGGCGTAGGAGGGCGACTCCGGCTCTAGGACGACCGGGACGAGGAGGCGGATGTTCTGGACCCCCCCCCAGCCTGGTAGTGAAGCTGAGCCACGAGCGGGTCGGCCGGGTCGTGCCACAGGACGGCGGTGTGAGACACACGGCGACCCGTCAAGGCGGAGGAGGTGGCCCCAGCATCCGGAGAGGCGGGAGAGAGTAGCCGCTCCGCCTCGGCGATCTGGCGGGCCAGGGCATCGGCCGCGTCGCGCTCACGCTCCCACACGAGGGCGGCTGCGTGCACCCGGGCCTGCCCCTCCGCGGCGGCAGCCCGGGCAGCGACGAGAGCGGCGGCGAGGGCGGAGTCGGGACGCGCGCCGGAAGGAGGCAGCGGTGGCGGGGCGGGGAAGGCAGCGGCATCGGGGCGGTCCATCACCACCGGTGTCAGATCAGGAGTCCCGGAGGTGGGAGCGTGAAGTCCCCCAATAACCTCCCCGGCGGCCGGCGGCACAGGAACAGAGGCACCACCGGCAGCAGATCCACCTACCGCGGTAAGGGCAGCGGCCTGCCAGGCGGTAGGGGCAGCAGCGCCACCGGTAGCGGCCCCGCCCGCGGCCAAGGGAGCCAGGGCGGCATCAGGCGCAGTCGCCAGGGCAGCTGCAGCGACGAGATCCGCCCACTGGAGGCCAGCGCGCAGGGGCGGTGCCACCGGCTGTGGAGCTGCCGCAGGGATGGTGCCGCCTGCGGTGGAGCTGCCAGGTGCGCCGGCGGCCGCACCAGGAGGGTGAGCGGCGGCGCCCTCACCTGGGGCAGGGGCGGCGGCGGTAGGGGGCTGAGATGAGGGAGGAGCAGCGATTTGCGCCCAGGAAGTGGATGGGAGAGAGGGGAATACATGGAAGTAGGAAGATGGGGGAGGAGGGGGTGGCCGGCCGGCCATGGGGTGGCGGCGGCGGCGCCGGCCTGGTAGGCGGCGGCTGGGAGGGGGAAGAAGAAGGCTAGGCTGCTGATACCATGTTAGAGAAAGTGTTTTCCATCTCATAGGGCTAACCCTAGAAGGGTAGCTATATAGGTTCCATACATGGGCCACATGGGCCTTAGCCTCATGGGCCTAAACACATACTCCAACACTCTTTTTAGTGGCAAAGCTGATGCAGAGATGATTGTAAATTGTTGCAACGTGGAGCTGAGGAGCACCTGAGGAGTGAATGCAAATAATTTCTCATCATGAATACATGAGTGTGCATCCCCTGGCATGTTCAAGTGCAATGAAATGCCTAATCAAATACCCATTTTTTTGCAGCATTCAGCAAGCTTTACGCTGAGTTTTGCAAAAAAAACTAGCATCAAGGGCGTCTCCCCTTTCTGAAGACATGTTTGTTTTTGGCCACTCCAAAGTTTCAGGAAGCTTTATGCTGAGTTTTGCATAATCTGACATCAAGGACATCTCCCCTTTCTGAAAGAGATAACTGTTTTTGGTCATTTGAATGTTCATCCAGTTCATTTGAGTTGTGGCACCAACATAAGAAACTCCTGACTCCTAACTGAGCCCAGTCACTCTGCTGCAGGCGATTCAAGGGCGATGATCAGGGGGCGAACGAGCAGGCCACTGATGACGAGGATAATGGCAATTGGGAGGTCCCTGCAGGAGAGTTGCCTTCTTACAGCTACAGGTAGAGAAAATCGAGAACTTGAAGCATGGTTTTGTGTGCATAAGAGATTCAACACTCCAGCTTTAGTTCTTCCTGTCAGTTGGAGGAAATTGAGTAGGTGTTGCCAAATGATTCTAGCCGATGGGCAGCCAAAGCACGGTAAACTGATGTAAAGCTTTGTTCTGAATGTTATGTCTCGACAGCATACCCTCGTGACTGTGCTACAAATGCTTCATCTGGATTGTGTTCTTGTGGATGGATGTACAATGGCTGGTGTGTTGTCCCAAAAATTATGATGCTAAGTTTTCTGTTGGAGAAGAGATGAAGTTTGTTAACCATCCTTGAGAATATGAGACGTGAATCTTAATGAACCCGTAGCGTTAGCATGGCCAATATACTAGTACTAGTAGTAATAATAATCATAATGTGCATCTTGGTAAGTAGGCCACAACCACAAGTAAGATACCGCACCATACATACCATCCGCACGGGCGCTATAAATAAATCCATACGGAGTTGACGACGATCCATCTATCTCTATCTATTCCACAAGAGGTTCGTTATTAGAAGGGTGTGAGCCAGTTTGGCAGCAGTTCCCCGAGCGAGAGCCCATAGGCCACGATGGAGGAGGCGGAGGCGGAGGCGGTCCTGGGGCACACCATGACGTGCGCAGAAGCCGCATGGTTCCGCTACTCTGCGACGATGCCGGACTTGTGGCTCCTGTGTCACAACGTCCTCATCTCCGCCATCGTCTTCCTGGCCGTGCCACTGCAGCTCCTTCTTCTCGAGCAGTCGGCACCTGCGGTACAAGCTGCAGCCCCAGGTGCGGGCCCCATCACCTACCACCCACCTCGGCAACATCCGGGACAGTTTGCGTAACGGGCTTTACCGTGGTACACCCAAATGACTATAAGCCGTCGATCTAGATGACTTTCATCAAATATTACCTCCTAGGAGGTAATAGAAGGAAGAAATGTATATATTAGCAAATAGGGAAAATATCTTCAATTAGATCTAATTTGCATATTGTGTTAGATCATGGATGATGTAATTTGTAATGAACATGATGGACCTAATCATTGCATTTTTTTGACAGCGTGACATGACATGCTAATAAGGTGTGTTTTAGTCATTTTTGTAATGTTTTTTCACACCCTTCGTATTTAAGTCACTTGCTAATAAAATCAGGGTTTTCAATTTCAGTTTTAGAAATATTTCGACAACCACTGAAATTATTGAATTTGGTGAATTTCGATAAAAAATGGTGACACTTTTTTAGACACTTAAACATAAAGTATGTTTTTTTTCTAAAATTTTTAGATCTAAACAAAATATAAGCACGATTTATGACTATACATTATTAGTGTAATACAAAATTTCAGATTTTTCTTTCGGCCGCTACCGAAAGTACCTAAATTCAGGAAATTTCGATGAAACTTCGCCTAAATTTTGGTGAAATTTCACCGAAATTTTGAACCCTGAATGAAATACTAAGTCAGATCCA
This sequence comes from Saccharum hybrid cultivar R570, assembly GCA_038087645.1. NCBI lineage: Eukaryota > Viridiplantae > Streptophyta > Magnoliopsida > Poales > Poaceae > Saccharum > Saccharum hybrid cultivar. Next base: position 10,885,455 of record JAQSUU010000703.1, read on the forward strand.
CACACATAGAGTCAAACATATTAGTCATACATGTATATCCGTGATTATTCTTTTTTTATAATAAGCAACACTTCCTTCCAGGCATATACCGTATAAAAAACAAATAATATATGTGCTTAATTGAATACGTACGTGATTAATGCATGCATGACATTCCATTCTTAATTGTATGCGACTTTCTGGGAGGATTTGTTTCTGTAATTGTTGGCTATGATTTTTACTCTTTAGACATTTTAATTACTTAATAAAATATTTTGTCCGTAAAAATCAAGGGCTATGATTTACCGGAAATGTTACCTCCTATGAGGTAATGTGAGTACCATAGCAAAGCCCAAGACAGTAGCAGAAGTGGTGGTTTACGCTTTGCTGGAAGACTACATCTCCTACTGGACCCACCGCTTCCTTCACTCGACGTGGGGGTATAGAAACTTCCACCATGTGCACCACAAGGTCACGGCACCCACCGCCGGCTTTGCCACAGCTTACGGTCACTGGGCTGACCTGACCATCGGAGGCATGGCTACAATTGCTGGCCCCGTCATCGTTCCAGGTCACGTCACCACACATTGGCTGTGGTTTGCCATCCGCACCATCAGAGCAATTGAAACACACAGCGGGTAATGACATATTACATATTATATATAATGTTGCCTTCATGCCATTTAAAGTGCGGTTTGTTTTTACATACAATCTGTTAATTCTATCGATCTGTGTATGATATGAATGAACTCTTGCCAAAATAACGAATTTATCGTAAATTTATATACACGTGTAGTTACGAGTTCCCATTCAACCCCACAAAGTTCATCCCGTTCTATGGAGGTGCTGAATTCCATGATTACTATCACCGAGTAGGAGGACGCCACAGCAACCACGCTCCTTTTTTCACATACTGCGATTATATATATGGGACTGACAAAGTAAAGTAAGCAGTTCAGGACTTACATCACATATAAGGCTTGGCCTCATGCACTCACTTGATTCATTTCTTCTCTTATGTTTATGTTGTTTCAAGGATACAGGTGTCACAAGGCAAGCTTAGCAGAGGTATTGTCTTTACACCTACAATATCCCGGTATATATACTAGAAAATAATTCATTGATTTTTAAATAGTTACAAAAAAAATCTGCAAGGCTAAGCAGCATATAAGTTTTGTAGCTAATCAAAACGATAGAAATTGCAGGGCACGGCATACGGCAAACATGCGTACTCCTTGCCTGCCTGTTGTTTCAACTTCATGCCTCTCAGTACATCTTCCTTTTTCTTTTTAATAAATATACTGCGCAGCGGAAGAAGTTGGCTGGTGGAGACAATATGGAGAAAAGAGGCAGCGACCAGGAGAAACAGGAATAGTTCAGATAAGCCTCCAAAAGTGCCAGTCTGAATACGCATTGCCATTGCGTCTTCCGTTGTTAAATGAATTTAAAAATAAATATAATGTCTTAAATTAATTGATGGCCTGTTCGGTTCAGCCATGAGCTGTGAGAAAGCTGTTGTAAGCTATGAAAAAACTGTTGTAAGCTATGAAAAAGCTATTATGAACTATACGCTGTGAAAAAGTTATAAGCTATTTGGTTAAAACAACTATGAAACCTACGCTCTCTTGAAAGAGCCGTAAAACGTCTCTTTATTTCTATTCATTTGAAAAGCTGAAAGTTGAAAGCCAAAAGTTGAGTCCATGGTGCTTTAAAAATTTGGCAAAAGCATCTGTATCTGAAAAAACAGCTTTAGGTTATCACTCATTTAGTTAGCCCTTTTTTTTGCAACAAAAGCACTTAGCAGAAGCAAACCCAAATACATCCCTAAGTCAATTAAACTCTATGTTCCAGCTATATGAAGCGGGAAACACATTTGTTTCTCTTGTCTAAAACACCAAGTGAACCTTGACTGGAGGTAGCTAATACTGGCTACTTTAACCACAGGCACGGCCGTACCTAAGATTTGGAGGCCCCTAAATGAAATACATGTTGGGGCCTAAAATTTCAAGAAAACATTATAATCAAAGCATACTTTCACTTAATTATAAAGCAAATGAGCCAAGCAGGCCAGTGAACATGGTCACTGGGCCTTATATGATTGGTCAAGGTCCAATTAACAAACCAGCAATTGCAGCCCGGTGTTGGAAAGGCCACATTTTTTTTATTTAGAGGATTAGCGATTGTTAATGACTTAGTGTAAATTTAAAGACCCTTACATTTGGGGGGATGAACAGTTGCCTACCCTAATCCTGTCAATCTCCGGGTCTCACCACAGGAATCCTGCTCCAAGAGCATGCACCTGCGTATTATAAATTGTAAAACTCCTATGTGGGAGCCTTTATCTATCGAACAAAAAAGTGGCTTTCTTTCTAACACGTTATCATTTAGGGCGGGCAATCGGTTTGAACCGACATTTTGTTTCGGTTTGTCAAAACTTCAATTTTCAAGAATCCAAAACCAATACGTTATCTTCAGAAGAGGAAACCGACGACTTCGGTATCGGTTTTCTATCAGTTTTCCAGTTTAAACCGTACTACCTGAACACCTCCTTGGTTGCAGCTATCGCCCGAGCTGCTCCCTGCTGTGCCGCTCCCTGCTTGGTGCCGCCATTGCTCCCTCCTCTCTACGCCGCGTGCTCCCCCTCACCGCTATTGCCCGCGGTCGTGCGCTCCCGCTGCTCAAGCGATTGCACCAGTCGCGCCGCTTGGTCGGGCCACCACGCACGCCCCCTCGCGCGGTGTGGCCGCCGCGCGCTCACACCGCTGCCGTAGGATAGGAAGGCCGAAGGCAAAGGTTAGGGTTTGGCTCTGGGACGGTGTGTGTCAGTGTGATGGTGAGGAGTTTAATCAGGCAGTGGGCTCTGGGCTAGGAGCCTGGGACATGTCATACGTGAGGCTTCATGCGGGTCCTCCATTTATTGCGTGAGGAGTCTGAGACTTCGGCTTTCTCAGACCTCAGTGCTTCGGTTCGATTTGGCATAGAAGCCAAAGCCGAAGCTAAAGCCGACCACCCATGTTCAGAAATGTGAAAACCAAAGCCGAACCGACAAGCCAACATTTTGGTTCGGTTTCGCTTCGGTTCGGTTCTCGTTTCTCGGGTAAAATGTGCCCAGCATGAGTTATCACCATGAGATTATTGTTGTTAACACATGAGAACCATTATAGTTGAACGGTTGGAAGGATTATCTAATCTGAACATGCTACGTGCTGAACATTTCCTTAATTTAGTTTATTATATATACTCCCTTCAATAAAAATTACTTACATTTTGACTTAGCATATGCTCTTCAATTGACCATATTTATTTTCTAATCATATTCTTCAAATATAATAGATTTATTCATTATCTTATATAATTTGGCACATATAATCCAATCTCATTTCAAAGGAAAACAAAAATCAATCTGAGCTGAGGTTTTCTCTTCCTTCACGAAGTACGAGACAACCACGCTGCTTAGACGTTAGGCTACCTTGTGCACATCACTGTCCAAGCCCTGCTACTCTGCAGTTTGCACTGATTAAGTACTAAAGCTTGTTTTATTATTTCTATAAGTTATTTGATTCTACCATTCTGAATTCCTACGTTCCAAACGCCTCTATCAACGTTTTCCTGTGTTTTTCCATAACACCTCTACCCAATTCCTGCATTTTTATCCTTTCCTCTGTTTTGCATTCTTTTGTTCCAAATAGACCCGAGCGACAACAAACTCATGAGCGTTGTAGGAAAGATTTCCATGAGCTCCAGGCTCAGTTTTTCATTCCTCCAAAAGTACAATTTTCCATCCCGTTCCCCCGGAAAGTTTCTCACACGTTCCTTTGTTCCAAACACATGGTGATGTCAGCAAAATGGAGGAATGGAGTTCCTACGAAATTCCTACGAAAAACCTCCCTTCTAAACGGAGCCGAAGAAGTTGTCGTCCACCGGTTCGTTGTCTAGGCACGTGGGGCACCCTGAAATGCCTAAACTTCGTGCAAGTGAGGCGTGGAGCGAACGGTGATGTCGTGGCAGAGGTTGATGGAGGTACTGGGCCGGATAGAGGCGATAAGGATGGTGCCACTGGGGCGAAGGCATGCAAGGCACCACTCTAGGTGAGCGGGGCGCGAGGGATGGGGCACATTTGTCAGGCTCGAGGGGATATAGCGCAGTCGCCACAACTACAAAAACAATTTTGCGAGGCAGACGAAAATATTAACGCAGCCGGGTACATCTAGCAACCGCCTTCATAAATTGCTAAGAGACCTCCAGGAAAATTCTGATCTCCCAAAAGCATTTAAGATGTCCACCTCCGAAAATCATCGATTAATGGAGATGATTGTCTTAGGATGTCTGCCTCCGTAAATAGTTGTATTAAAAAATAATTTATAACTTTTTTATATGAACTCGGATGAAGACAAACTTTATATCAAAATTATAGCCCTCGACGTGATCCACAACTTTGTAGTTAAATGGTTTTAAATTGAAATTGTTTAGGGTCCCAAAATATTGTTGTAAGTTTACAGATTTTGAATTTTGAAATTTAAAATTGTCAAACAATCTCGACTATTAACATGGTCTATACAGGAGTTACAGTTCTCTATAGAATCTACAACGTTATAGTTGAAAAGTTTCTTATTTGAAATTGTTTCGAGTCCCAAATATATGTTCGAAGGATATAGATTTTGAATTTAAAATTTAGAATTCCTAAACTATCTTGAATGTTCACATAGTGAATATCAAAGTTGTAGTGGCCGACCTGAGCTACATGCTCGTTGACGAGTTTTTTATTTAAATTTGTTTAGAGTCTCAAATATGTGTTTTTAAATTCACATATTTTTAGATTTATTTTTTTGGATTTTTCAAACAATCTTAGATGGAGATACACCATATACTAAAGTTGTAGTACATGATAAGATTTAAAATTTATTGTTAAAGTTTTTTCATTTGAGTTCATTTAGTTGCCAAAATATCCAATATAAGATTATGAATATTGATATTGATATAAAACAATAACATAAAGTATTATACAATTACATGAAAGATTGTGTAGTGCAGTGGTAGAGACGAGGCGATGTTGAGTGTTAGGTTGTGTGTTGGAATCCTATAAGTCACATGAAACTTATCAGTCATGGTACAATATTTTTTTCTCACAACAAAATAACATCAGCCGGCTTATCAGCCGCAGAAACGATCAGCCGAACAACACAAAGTTTTTGGTTTTTGGTTTTTCTAGAGAAGATTAACGCAGGTGGACATCTTAAGGCACCTGCATTAATGGAGGTAGGTATGATAGAAAATAACCGCCTTCGTTAATAAATCTCGTAGTAGTGCGCCGAACGTAAGAGGGGTGGATGAGGGCGACTCTAAAGAGGTGGTGCGAGCGAACAAGGAAGAGAGGGGGAGAAAAGGAGAAATATGAGAGGATAAAAACATTGAAGGAAGAAAAGAAAAAAAAGAATATATTGAATATTTCATTATTTTTATATATTCATTCATGGCTATTTTACCAAACATTTCATCAAAACAACTTGATTTCCACTAGTATAGCTTCTCATGGAGCCAAAGTAAAATAGAGTTATACCAAGAAAGGCAAACTAATCTATATATGTTTCCAAACTAAATAATGTAATAGTTATTAAGGTTTTTGATTTCTAAGATTTGACCAAATCTTATCACAAATGACAAGCTCTTATGCTAGGATACTACTATGAATAACATTTATAGAGGTGGCTCAAACATATTTGTAGAGGGTAGGTATTTGGATCGCCTCTACCTGTCTGTATTCTAGAGGTAGCTATGGAACTGCCACTATAGTGGAACCAAAATTCAGTCATCCTAAAAATCGATTTATATACCCGACCCTGGTCGGACGGCAGTACTATTCCGACCCCTCGCACAGTTATTTTGGCTAGCAGCCCACCTCTGGTGATTCCACCCACTCCCCTCCAAAATTGCTGATATCATCAGTATCTCATGTTTTTTTAAATAAAAAAGTCATATATCCTAAACCAAGTATCATAATTAAAATCTAAATGCACCATCGTGTTCCTTGTAATAAACTCTTTAAAACAAAATTCCACATGGATATATTTCGATGAATTTTTTTAACAAACATTTATCTTATGATAAACCTGTATTTAAAGATAATCGTCAAACATCCCCAAATATACTATAGAACATCACATGTATAGTAAGTGAACATCCCCAGATACATAATAGAACATTACATGTATACTAAGTGAACATCCCCAGATACACCATAGAACATTACATGTATACAAGTGAACATCCCAAGATACACCATAGAACATCACATGTATACTAAGTGAATATCCTCAAATACATCATAGAACATCACATGCGTACTAAGTGAATATCCCCAAATATAGTGTGAGGATAACTATATATAGACATGCAAGTTACTTCAATTGCAAGAAGAAACACTTACAAAAGGGTGCCTCAGAAGCTGAAAGGTAAGTTCTATAGGACGGCGATTCGTCCGGCGATGTTATACGGTGCTGAGTGTTGGCCTACAAAAAGGCGACATGTCCAACAATTGAGTGTAGCAGAGATGCGTATGTTGCGTTGGTGTTGTGGGCACACAAGGAGGGATAGAGTCTGGAACGACGATATTCGGGATAGGGTTGGGGTGGCACCAATTGAGGAGAAATTGATTCAACATCGGTTGAGATGGTTTGGACATATCCAACGGAGGCCTCCTGAGGCGCCGGTGCGTAGTGGAGTTCTAAAGCGGGCCGATAATGTAAAGAGCGGTAGAGGTCGACCTAAACTAACTTGGGACGAGTCCGTTAAGAGAGATCTTAAGGAGTGGAATATCTCCAAGGATTTATCTATGGACAGTAGCGCTTGGAGATTGGCCATCAACGTGCCTGAATCGTGACATCTTTTTATCTTGTGCCATTTATGTCCCTTTATGTGTCTCCCTGTTTCTCGTCTCTTTTGGGTTTCATCTCTAGCCTACCTCAACTTGCTTGGGACAAAAGGCTATGTTGTTGTTGTTGTTGTTGCAAGAAGAAACACTTACAGACACCAGCAGCTGATGAGAGATTTATCGAGAGCGTCCTAGTGTAATAGTTGGTGTAATTCTTTGAGCTCAACATGTATAATGTCATAGCCATGGAAGTAATGCTCTAGTCTAACTCTAACAAGAACTCATTCCTCCTCCTTCTGATTAATAAGAACATTTGCGTACCTAGTGATGGCCAGTCCTTTTTGACGACAAGACTCCTGCCATACTTAAAGGTCCGGAATATATCATAATTGGCTTCCTACATCGGTGCATCCCCACGAATTTGCTCCTTTGTCGTACCTGCTTCGGCTAGGAATTTTTTGAGTTCCTCCAGATCAATCGATTGTACCGCCTTGTGCCCTTGTGAAATCATCATCAATAACTAGTGGGTCGATAGATTGCTTAGATTGCATCCCGAGCTATAGAACATCTTTCCTTCCTCTCTTCGCTTTCTGTGATGCCTGATATGACTTTTTGAGAGAGTAGTCATAGTCCGATAGTGGTGAGGGTTTACATGCCTCACGCTGCTTTTTGTCCCTTACGATGATTTTTTTCCTTAATTCTTGTTGAGCTATGTACTGTGGCTTTGGTGGGTTTTTCAAAAGTTGCTTCTTGTTTTCTATTGATTATGCTACACTTTGCTTCTAGTTATCCGAATATTTTTGTGCCGCCGCTCTTGATTCCTCTTCAGACTTCTCAACCACCAAGCTTCTTCAGAAGGGGGCTTTATTTTACAACGGCCGGCTTTTTTCTTCACTGGGAACTTCACCGGGGGCGGGGGCCTCTAATGGCTCTTCGGCGCGGGAGGCGGAGGAGGGGTAGACCACCTTGGAGATGGAGATAGAGATGGAGATGCAGCCATGCCATGGAACGCATCATCATCATCCGAAGCACCATCATCGTCCGGAGCACTCTGATGATCATGGGTTGGAATAACTGGACTCAGGTTGGGAGACCTGTGAGTGCAAAAATGATTGGGAGTAAAGTGTTATTATGCGAGAAGCTAATAATTGAGAATGTTTATTGAAAATTTGTTTCATTCACTTTCATCTACACCTATCATGAGGTAGTTGAGGAGGAGGCGACGGTACCCTAGCTGCCGCACCGGGAATAATGATGTAGTGCTTGTGCCACAAAATGTATGCATGCTCTACTTATCCTAGGGTCTTCTCCCCATCACCTCCTGGAAAGTCAAGAGCCACTTCCCTATGGTCTTTGTTAACTCTATCCACCGAGATGCTATGATATCCAAGTGGAATTACATTCTCATGGATTCTTGGTGTCTTGTTAGGGTCCATAGGAGAAACAATACCGTGCGCCACCAGGACTGTGCTATCCCCCATGAGAATGTGCAGCTCACATGGCGTCAAAGGCACAATGATGTCATCCACAGGGAAGTGCTGCAATGTGTAATGTTGATTTTTTTAGCTTAGTGTAAGTGTAGCTGCTTCTTAGCTTAGTGGGGCTAGTGTTGATTCCATGCTCTGATGTTGACTACCCTTGGCTACTCAACTGTAGCACCACTTGTTGTCTGATCTCGTCTTGCATTCTCATCTCCCTGCTTTGTTCTCGCTCCTGCGATTGAAGCACTGCCTCCTCTAACTTGCGGATCCGCTCTGCCTCCTCATCCTTCCTTCTCTAGTGGCTTCTGTAGGTATCGGCGTCCTCAGGGAAGCCATGGCACCATGAAATCAGCCCTTTGCCTCACATTCGTCCAGGGTGTTCAGGATTCTAGAGGGCGTATGTCAGCTTATCCTTCTCTCGGTTGGACACAAAGGCACCCCTGGCAGAAGCATCTACAACCTCAAAAAGTCCTCGTGCTGCTGTTTCGAGTGCCTCACCATAAACTGGATGCCCGGTCTCTTGGTGCAATGATCCCCCATGCGCGAAAAACCAATTCTTGGAGCGTTCGGGCCAATCAAGTGAAAATGAATGTATCCAATCATGTCTTCTTCCATTCTTTGCCACCTGACTGTAGCCACCTAATCCCGTTTTATGATGGTATTCCTTTTATCATGCATTCTGTTGGTTCCTTCTCACCCGTGCCTCACCTTCTTCTGAGGTCTTATACCTAACAAATTCAGGCCAATCGTCCCTCAACTTTTTCTATGGGCTGTTCTCACTGAAATATAGAGTTAGATCCTTCTTGACAAAAGCATTGTATAGTTTCTTCTTCCAGCTCTGGAGTTGTGTGGCCATCTTCTTGAGATCCCAACTTTTAACTAATTTTTTTGTAGCTTCATTTCCTGGTAGACCAAAATGTGCAGTGACTTGATCCCAAAGAAGGTTCTTGTCTTGATCAGAAACAAAACTAATATGAGGAGCATCCATCTTCTTTATTCTTTCACGAACGCTGATCGAGAGCCTGTCCCTAACAAGAACCCCATAGTGGTTTATGAATTTCTTCGCATTCTTTGTTGGTAGGAGCGGTTTGCCGGTATTAGGATCGACTTCTGTGATTGGGTAGTGGCCCACCAACGGTTTAGTCATGCCTCGTACATTTTTACTGCTTCTCGTTGACGTCGTTGATCTAGAGGGCTACATACCTAGAAACACAAAGATTCAGTAATACATATTTATATACGAACTAATGGAATTATGTTTAATTTCATATATATATATATATAAGAGATGCAATATTGTTAACAAAATTCCTCGCCAACGTTTTCTTGCATAGGATTTTCTTGCTCATCATGAACTATTAAATATTGAGACCTGTCATCGAAATCCATGTCGACCTCGTTCAGGTTGCGGCCATATTGATCACCGGAATTGATAATGTTCATCATGGCCTCACTGTGGTCATAGTCATCTCTCAGGTCGGCATCTTAATTACCACAACTATATATAAATGAAAACCATAGTTAGGGTTTGCATATGCGTGGAGCTCGATCAGGATATTAGTGAGGAGCAAATCGATGGGAAGCTCGGCCGGTGGGTTAGGGTTTCAAACAGTGGTGTTTGTATATAAATATGTCAAAATTCATGTCACATGTACTAATATATCGAAAATCAGTTATATACCAAAAATCATAAGTCATAAGACTAATAAAGAGAAAATCTTTTCAATTATCAAGATTCAAATTAATATATATTTTTCTTCAATATTATTTTCTACACCTATATTGTTTAATTTTCTATATTGTATTAATGTACATTTTTCCTATCTATTCTATGTAGTACACTACAATTTTTCTATTTTTGTGTACATTTCTATTTATTTTTTCTACAATTTTTCTATGCCAAAAAATATGCACACACACACACACCACATCACAGTCACACACACACCCCTCACTCCATAGCGAAGAAGATACACAACCGCCGAAGAGGATGACGACGAGGGCGCTTGGACAGTGGGGAGGAAGACGGCTGGTGCAGAGGACCGGGGGCGCAGGGGTGTCAGGGGTGTGCGTGGGTGTCGGGGGTGCGGACAGTAGGGAGGAAGACGGCCAGCGTGGAGGTACGGACATCGTGGAGGAAGACGGGGCCAGCGCGGAGGACTGGGGGTGTAGGGGTGTCAGGGCCACGTGGGCGCATTGGGGGTACGGTCGTGTGGGCTCCGGGGCACGGTGGCGTCGGGGGCCAACGCACGGGATGGGGCGAGGCCGGGGACGACGTCGGCTTAGAAGATGGGGGACGCAGGCGCGGTCGGGGTCGTCGGGGCCCTCGGTGTGATGAGGCGAGGCCATGAGAGGCGCGGTGACTACGGCGGCAGACAAGGGAGCATGCGCGACGGCACTGGATCCGACGGCAGGGACAAAGACGTGAAACTAGGGCTGGGGCCACCTAGTATTTACAAGAGGGACCTTTAGTCCCGGGTGCCGCCACCGCCTGGGTCTAAAGGACCATTAGTTCCGGTTGGTGTTAACAACCGAGACTAAAGGTGTGACCTTTAGTCCGGGACTAAAGGCTTTTTTGGCGGGCTGTGAAAACGCAACCCATCTTTAGTGCAGGGTGGTAGATCCACCTGAGACTAAAAGTGTCCTGTAGTTTGGCTTCCCACCAATTTCCAACTGTTTTTGCTTTTTTATATATTCTTTTTTGGAAATATGCTGAGAGTTGTTAATTGCACAGTAAATAAAATATTAGCCAAAAAATTACAAAAAAATTAAGGACCTGGTTTTGCATTATTGTACATAAGAAAATCTGTAATATAAACTCTTTTATTTTACCGTATAAATATTAAACATAGTGGAAATAATAATCATAATTTCGACCATGCAAAAATGTACTTCTTAATTAAAATAATTAAAACTATTGTTTTTTGATAGAAAATTAGTTTAATATCTTATTAACGTTGATCATTTAGATTTTCATCACACATTCTCCACAGGAAATCCACAATCAAGTAAAAAATTCATTTAAACAATAGGGAAATATGTAAACATGACAGAAAAATCTCAAGTTAGAATTAGTACATAATAGGTCTAATACATCATCATATCAAGCGGGAACAACAACGAACTTCTTCCTGATATATGCCCCTTGGTTATGATCTCGTCGTAACCATGGAGTGTCCTCATCATTTAATTGGATGTTTGGGTCAGTGTTTACTGTGAAGGGCGGAATTCTATCATTCCTTTCATAATCTTCTGACATGTCAGACCTGTTCTCAGTTCCCATAATGTTTCTTTTTCATGAAAGAACTATGTGGCACTTTGGCTCATTGTCTGAGACATTGTTTTTCCCTTTCTTTGGATTGGTGGACACGTCCTTCACATTGAACACCTGATTCACATCCTTGGCTAACACGAATGGTTTGTCTCTGTACTAAGATTGTTGAGGTCCACTGTTGTCATTCCGTACTGATGGTCAACTGTTAGCCCACCGCTGGTCACCTTCACCCATTGGCACCAAAACAAAGGGACCTTTAAATAAGGTCCATAGTCTAGTTCCCATATCTCCTCTATGCAGCAATAATATGTTTTCTTATTCCCATTTTAGTCTATGGCATCTATGCAGACACCATTATTTTGGTTTGTGCTCCTTTTATCTTGGGCTATAATGTAAAATATATTTCCATTTACTTGGGACCCTTGAATGACAAGACATGCCAAGGTGGTTCCCTAGCCAACAAGTATAATTGCTTATCGAGACTGTCGCCACCCTGACATTATTTTCGCAACCAATCGTCGTAATTTTCCATGTGCCGATGTGTAATCCAGGCTTTAGTCCTCCCTAGGAATTCGGATCGTACAATGTCCTTGTGTACCTCAATATATGGATCCACCAAGCTAAAGTTTTGCAGAACTATGTAGTGTGCTTTATGAAAATAATCGTCCTCCTTGCCAATATATGATTTCTTCCCTAGTGTACACTTTCCACTTAGTCTCCCCTCATGCCGTGATTTAGGAACACCAATCGGGCTGAGGTCAGGAATAAAATCAATACAGAACTCAATGACCTCCTCTGTTCCGTAGCCCTTGTGATGCTTCCTTCTGACCGAGCACGGTTGTGAACATATTTCTTTCGGACTCCCATGAACCTCTCAAAGGAGAACATGTTATGTAGTAACACAGGATCGAGAATACTAATCTCTTTGACCATGTGAACTCAGAGGTGCGTCATGATATCAAAGAAGGATGACAGGAACACCAACTCAAAGCTAACAAGACATTAGACCATATCCTTCTGTAGCTTAGCTAGATTCATTGGATTGATTGTCTTATGAGAAATTGCATTGAGGAATGCACATAGCTTTACGGTGGCTAATTGTACATTTTGAGGTACATAGAATCTCTCTCAATGTAACTGAAAGCAATTGTGTCATAAGCACATGGCAGTCATGAGACTTTAAGTTTAGAAATTTCTTTTTTGGCACATTTATTATACCCTTTATATTCGAGGAGAATCCAGATGGGACGTTGATGCTGGATAGGCATTCACACATGGTTTTCTTCTCTTCTTTGCTAAGAGTGTAGCAGGTAGGACTTAAATAATGGCGTCCATCATCTGTCTTCTCTGGATGCAGGTTGTCTTGTTCTTTCAAATGATGTAGGTCCTGTCGTGCTTCTAGTGTGTTCTTAGGCTTTCCATACACATCTATAAAGCCTAGCAGGTTCACACAAAGATTCTTCGTAAGTTGCATTACGTCGATCGCGCTGTGGACCTCTAGGAGTTGCTAGTTGGGTAGCTCCCAAAATATGGACTTCTTCTTCCACATGGGTGCGTGTCCAGTAGCATCATTCGGAACAGGTTGGCTGCCAGCTCCCTTACCAAAGACTACTTTTACATCCTTGACCATATTCAATACATCCTCACCATTATGTTTGTTAGGCCTTGTCCGGCGGTCTGCCTTACCTTTAAAATGCTTCAACCAAGTTATTTAAACCCCAGTTCGGTTAAGCATCAAATTTAAATCATATAATAATATAGTCATCAATTGCTTCATAGAAATATAAAAATTCTTCCAAGTGCAATGTAAATGATGCAATGCAATGCATGACTTCACTTCTACCCACATGTCCCAACGAGAGGGAGTGAGGGCTGCAACCACAATGCTCATCAATGTATGTTGCTGTACCGGTACTTACCGCACCAATTCGGTTACGGTTTCTTCAAATGCATATCAACGGAAAGAATGCAAATGCAAATGTTGCAATGTATGCACTTCACATATACCTCATAATTCATAATTTAGAGAGTAATACCACGAGCTATAAAAATAGCATACTTCAAAGTAAATAAATAACTTTAATTTCATATTTTTTTGGCTAGTGTGAGAAATTGGAATTTAGTGGAGGCAATTCAAACAACAAAGGTAAAACATGTGGACCACGGCACCACGTTTACTTGCCTCTACCGACGATTGATCAAAAAAGCTAGGCACACTCCAATGGCAAACCACCTTATCACAAGTAATACTCAGTACCAACACCATTACATAACAATGACATGCGTACAAAAACACCCAAACCCATAGATTAAGCCACTACCAACGCACTTCGGCTAATAACAGCAGCACTGTGGCTTCTCTATTTCGTACAGTTTGAACCATATATATATATATATATACACACACACACATGCTATTCTACACCTAGGTGTAGAATATTATTCTACACCGAGCTGTCTGAACAAAATTCAGTACTGTTCAGTAGTCGCGTTTCAGTATTATTCAGTATTTCGTGGTACTGTGCGTTGTACTGACTAATACTGAACACGGTTCAGTAGTACTCAATATTTTTTAGGTCAGTTTTGGCTTGTGGTGTAGGGTGTAGAATTGGAAACTCCATTAGCTACAACTTTCATACAATGAATATTTGCAGTAGAAGCATCTAACTTAACGTAATAAAGTTCTGAACTTTCCTGAATATTTCGGATAGTAAAATAAGACAACCAACTTCAAAAGATCCTAACTGGAGTTATGCTCAACCAAAAAGTACGTTCATTACCAATCTGGAAAGCTTATCAAATTAAATACATCTTTTCTTCAGATCACAATGTTCAATTCGGCTAGGAAGAGGGTGTAAAATGCATTAGATCTAAACTGCTCTGAATTTTCGATAGACTTATACAGCAGACTTCATAATTTCATACCTCCTAAACCATTTGGCCTAAAATCCTGAACTTAGACTTCGAGGAAAGATCCCTGCGTCGTCTATAATTCCTTATTCAGTTAAAATAGTAATTCGGCCTCTAAGATATCCTAAACTGTCATACACCAGAAACTGCTAGATTTGATAACTGCAGAAAAACATGGATTCGACGTCTACTCTTAAAAGTTCATCCATAATCCTTTCATACCGAAATCTACCGCACCAAATTCATCTTGAATCAAGTGCTATGGCAAAGGATCAAACCTCATCTAGGGTTCCCTTGAAGAACACCGAGACGACGTTGGGGAAAACACCGATCTAGCACCTCTCTCCGATCCTCTTGTCCCCTTCAATCCGTTTGTAATCCACCCTCAAGTTTCTTGCACCTCTGGAGAGGGAGATTAGAGGGAACCAGGTGCTGCCTTGGTGGAGGGGGAGGAGATCACATAATGGGGAGGAAAAGGGGAGGGCGGATATGAAGGGGCTGGGGTGATTTACTGTAGCAGGTTTATCTTTATTATTTTCTTTAATTAAATCTCTCGCGTCCAATTCACAACTTTGTCATCTAAACTCCAAACATATCATATGAGAAGTCAAACATGCTCGTTTCGACGAGGTCTTCACATCCGTGGACTCTGATCGAACCTATAAATTATGCAACTAAAAGTCAACTTTTGGTCAAACTTTAAAACACTCATTCAATGCCGACTTATAATTGTTTCCTAGGCATTACAGGGTTCCAACAGGCTAGGGTGGGATGGGAGGGACCATCATTTCTACAGCTGCAAGGTAAAATAATCAATATTTACAGTATCGAATTAATTGAATCTACTTTTGTTATGTGTTTACTTAAACTTTGTAGATGTTAATATATTTTACAGAAAACATGGTTGAAACTAGAAAGTTTGATTTAGAATAAATTTAAAGTGAACTATAATTCAGAACCGAGGAAACAACAGGTTAACTGAGTTGGCAGCTCCCATAGCCGGATAATGGTTGACTTTGTCAGCATCTTCAGCTTGAGAGGATCGTAATCGTAATATGCCAGAGCGGGATCCCAAATACGAAATTAAGCAATACTATATATATGAATATACAACTACATATAGAGAGATCCGGCGATATAAATAGAATCAATAGAGATCTTGTATAGTAATGGTATACATAATATAATCTTACTATTACTAATTAGAGGCTCCAACGGAGACGCCACGTTAACTCTCACAAGACGCGCTAGGAAAAAAGATAAATCATAGAAATTCTCACAATAATCAGAAACATCTAGCCTTTAATTTGGTAGACTCGACTCATCATCGTCGATAATAGCCATCGGATCTATTGCAATTTAAAATAAAAATTACCCACCGCTGCCATTATGAAAAAATAGATAAAGTAACCCCTAATTTTGAATCTAAATTACCCACCACTGCCATTATGTAGGATAATTCAGGATAAAACCCCTAAATTTGTATATAAATTACCCACATCTGTCAGTATGAAAGACAATTCAAATAACTCCCTAAATTTGCATCTAAATTACATACCTTTATCATTGTCAAACATAATTCCAAATAACCCCATAAGATTGCATCTAAATGACCCATCTTTACTATTCTGAAAGGTAATTACAAATAACCCTCTAACTTTATATCTAAATTACTCGCATCTACCATTATGAAAGATATAAATTAAAGTACCCAGAATGCTTCTATAAGACCTCGGCCTACCCATAAATGTCATTATGAAAGATAAATATTTGTATGTACCTGAGATGTTTTTAAAAATAAACAAAAATATCTATCAAATCTACATATAAATACTTATATATTTTATTGTAGAAAACAACCTATTATTCATAAAGTATGGTGTGTGTCGAAAATATTCATTTAATAAATGACATAGCAATAATGCTGACTATTGACTTCAATTTATATTAATACTCCATGGTAATAAATTTTAGTTATTTTAAATAATTTTATACATTTTGACTAAACCATTATATCATATAAATATTAGTAATTTAACTTTAAACACTCTATGATATACAAAATAATACTACACACATATAATCACGTGATAGAACAAATTCAACATGTCCATTGCCGCGGTGCAAGTTGAGTTTCAACTTAACATGTGGAAAACAATACTACTTGGACCTAAACTCTTTTTAATAATAAAACAACTTTTGAATAAAAGATTGAAAAACACGAGCTTTTACTTAACAAGTGGAAAAATTTCCAAGAACTCCAGTAAAAGTTGAAAGCCAAACTTTAAATTCATGAAGTCGCAAAAAGAGATGCAACAAGAGTTTATATATCTTAAGATTATGTTTCAACTAAATACATATGATTAGAGAAAAGATAAATACTATAAACTCTATCTGGATGTCCCAAATGGAGCCTCTACATTAATCCTCACAAGACTCAATACAAAAAATATATAGATCCTAGAAAATATTACAAAACTCATAAAAATCTAACCATCAATTCAGTATAACCTAATCACCATTGACTATAATAAATCTTGGAAATATTTTAATTCTAAATAATTATCCACCGTTGCTATTGCAAAAAACAACATAAAAATAACCAATGACTCTATATTTAAGTTACTCACTTATGCTGTTAAGAAATATGATCTAAAGTAGTCCTAAATTTACATCTAATTACATGTGTCCTCCTATTTTGATAGATATTTTACGTTACCTAATTTTCATCTTATTATTAGAAAAAATAAGTATCCACTCAAATCTACACATAAATCTTCAACGTCTTCTATTAAAAAAATGTTTAACCGTAGCGCATATATATGTTTCTATACTACCCACTTCTATCAATAATAAATATATTAATTTTACTAAAGAAAGCATATGTGTGTGTCATACAAGCATACATGAGCAATATGTTGTGTTTCATCACATAAAAAATATTTCCTTAACAAGTGATATACTAATCATACTAAAAATGTTTAAAACCCTATTATTAGTAACTATGACATATAGTTTATATAGGTTGTTACATTAAATATATTTATATATTTTGACTAAAATGTTTGACATGTCTGTATTGGTAATCTAACTATAACTACACATGTAGTTCTTTGATAGTTAAATTCAATCATCTTAAGAAGTGTGGGCAATCACTGGTCACTATGTTTTTCTAACTATAAGATTACTTTAGAGTAAAAATGATCATTATAAGGCTTAAGCATTAAAAATTTTATTGAGGTTAGCATTGTGACCTCCATCCGAGATCTTACTTCATGCTCTATCAATTATGTTAAGCGACATGGCACATGATTTAAATGATTGGTTATGGTAATATTGTATTTAAGAACATACTCTATGACCTAAAATTCTTATTCAAAAAAGTGCTAAAAAGAGAGTTAATAAAAAATATAACCACAAGAGTTTCAACTTAACTTGAGGATAAAAAGAATATGTAGTAGTCAATAAGAATAAAATTTGATCAACATTCAGATTCATGACTTCGCAAGATACATGATGCAACAATAACCACCATAGTTAATGGTAAGGTTTCAAACTAATTGTGTATTTAAAATATACAAAGGTGTCATGTAAAGAAAAAATATGAATATGAATGAAAAATTTAAAGATCAGTCCCCGCAAAGAAATATTAATAAGTTAATCATAATTGGACATAAACTATGTGTATCTATTATGTTAGAAAATAAACAAAGACAAAACATAAATTTAATATAAGTAATTCTTTATTCATCATATATATTAAACAATAACTAATAGTTATATCTCCTAAAATTCTAGCCCGTGCGAAAGCACGGGTTGATGCACTAGTGTATACAAACAAACGAGCAAGCACTACACCATGACCGACTTTTCCCTACAATTATATGTTGGTAAATCAAAGATTCTGACAACACATTGTGTGTTGGCAATTCTATACCTTTTTAGCGTCACATAAACTGTCGCCGATAAGGACATAAGGCTACACGTTATATGTCGGCGTTTCTCCTTCCAACTCATAAAGTGTCGGCGAAAGTTTTGACAAAAAAAGTGTTCGTTATAGCCTAATCAAACCACTGACAAAGTGTGTCGTCGAAGGGGTAGGCGCCAAAATGCCAGTGTAGGCGCGAGACCGCCTGCCAAAATAGAACCGTGCGCGGGTGCTAAAATGCTAAATGTTGAGCCCATTAAAACAGGCTGCCTCAGGACCCTTCTCTACTCCACTCACACGAATCATAAAAACTTTTGCCATTTGGCTAAACCAGAAGTGTCGGCATAGGTACATCATTTGGCTACACCATAAGTGTCGGTGATTCTATTAACTGTTGGCAAAACTTTTGCCAACTGCTTTTAGCGCGACTGTTTGTAAATTGTGGACAAAGGTTTTAGGGGGAGGCTATCTGTCGGCAAAGGTACCCTTTACCCACATTAAAAAGTGTCAAAAGTATGTCGTGTTATAGTGAAGGCCTGGCAGGCTGAGTCTAACAATTCACTGGGAATGACTCGCCTCCAACTACGCACAACATGTGCGTCCATGCATATTCTATGGAGTACAACTGTACAGGCTAACAGCTAATAAGAAGTGCAACACACGTACAATTTAATATATAATACGCGCACAACATGTGTGTCCCTGTAATTTCACATCCATTATTTTCCACCGCTTCTCAGTCTAGCTTCTCAGTTGTACCATAGCAGTTTATTTATTATCCATGGCACTGCAAGCACGAGCACGGCGCACGTGTCGGCGGCAGCTGGGGCGACACCAAGCCACCGCAAGATGATGCCTGGCGGGCAACCGTCGCGTACCCATCTGCACCACGTAGAATTGCAGGCTGGGCGCCGGCTTAGCGGGTTGCGTGCGGTAGTGACAGATCAAGGATTTAATCAAGACCACTAGGTAATCGAGGAAGAAGTGCGCGCGCTGCAACTCCACCTCTTTGCGGCGGCCTCCATGCGCTCTCGTACGCCTCGCGCGCAGAGGAGACATTTATCTCTTGTGCCAGCAATATTACATACCACAATCTAAATTTTCAATTTAAATGAGTTTAGCAGTAGAAGTTGCAATGGTAAATCGATAATGCTAGGGTCAGGACGTCTGTCCATCCCCATCCGTCCGGACGCCTCTCCATCCCCGTCTGTCCGAACACCTCCTCGCTAGGCCTGCAGATGGACGGGCGGCCCAGGCAACCGCAGCGGCTTTCCCAACTCATATCTTTCTAGCGTGTTTCTAAAAAAATCTCCCAACATCTCCCCTTCACCCGATAGCGGTCGTGGCTGCCTCCACCACGCTGTACACACGCCGCGGACGCCACCACCGCGCCATCCGCACGCCATGACCGTCGTGCCACTGCCTCGACCGCGACATCCGCCTAGCGCGGCCACTGCACCGCGCTGCCCTCCTTCCCCGCTCGTGGCTGCCTCCACCATGGCGTCCCCATGGCGCGCCCGCTCCACCATGCCGCTCCACTCCGCCCCGACTGTCGCTAATCATCTCCACCGTGGCATCCTCCCGTTGCATTGACCTCCATCGCATTGTCCCACCTTCACAGGGATCAAGCCGGTTGCTTGTCAACACAACCCTAGCAGTGCAGGGACAACGCTGGTTGCCTGCCGCCTGCTCACTGTCATTCTCCTTCTCCACCACGACCTAGCGCTGGATCCTAGGGATGCATACGAGATCGAGCAGGGATGTCTCGCCCGAAGTAATCCAAAGAGATAATATATATGATAAGCATAACATTCAGAGAGACTCCAAAATATAGCAATAGCTAGTATAAGTTAAATACAAGAGATATATGCCTAAGTCTTTCTAGTTACCCGCTAAAGCATACCATGATATTTGTATACTTAGCAATAGCAAAAGATTAACATTATACTTATGCATAAGGGACATCTCTAAGGAGGAGCATAGCTAAATATAACTTCCACCATCTTGACACAGGTCCTACTAGCCCTACAAACAGGGGTGAACTGCAAAGGCTCAATGAGGCAGTCACCATGCGATCTATCACAATCCGTGAAATGCTGGGGGGCAACCACAGGCAAAATAATGTATAAGCACCACGCTTACACAAGTTCGGCTACTCAACCCATTCAAACACTGGGTTGAGCACTCTGTGATCCTATGCATAGATATAATGATAACTCTGACTATACTAAGCATATAATCAATGCAAACTATGAATATGATAACTAAGAACATAACATAGATGAAGATCAAAGTCATTGATAACATGAATGTAATGGATACAAGGGCTATACCAAGCATCCGGTAACTAGATCTCGAATCCAAGCAGTAGCTGGGCTTTACTTGATATAACTTAGCTAAGCTATGCTAAAACCCTAATTCTCTAGGAGCTCTTCTCTTATGAATAGATCGGAATGCGATGCTCTAACCAATGTCTTTCTGGAGGGGGTCTAGGGGTCCTTTTATAGGGGGCACCTAGCACCCTGTGGGTCCATGTGTCCATGGCATGACTCCATCTGGTCCCTCCAATCCAAGCCGACTTTGATACATGGTGAAGATTGATCCTCAAGGTCGGTGGAAGATCCTTGTTTCACAGGAGGCTGAGTGGTGAGGAAGGGGTCGGCCGACCCCACTTGTAGGTCGGTCGACCCCCCTGTGCTCCTTCTCCATTGATCTTTGGTGGTAACTCTTATACAGTGGATTAGAGTCCAGTGGAGTCAGTTTCATTATATATGGATAATCTTGTATTGCTGACACAATATGGCCCATATGGTCCATTTTCTAGATAAATCAACCTGCATACAAATATCCTCAAGGTTGGTGGAAGTGTTAAACCCCTATACATATGTTGGTCGTTGATTTTAAGGATAAATGTAGGTTAAATTGACGGTTTATTTTTGCTCTATTGACCGTCAATAGCCACCATGGTCTGAGCCCTCTAGATTGTTCCTTTGAACACCAAGTCTTGAACCGTTGTGCAAATGTGCTAGCTCCAAGTTGTATCACCACTTTTGTATGTGAGTTAGCAATTTTTACAAACATTTCAAGGGTTGTTAGCACTCACTAAGTCCTACCGCAGCATGGAGTTATTTCACCTAGTGGCACTTAGATACCTGCATTTACCATGAGTTTTCCCTTCTTTGTAGTACATCTATCTATTCTAAACCCGATCACACACTTTATTGCACCTTGACCAGCAAAACAAAATGCCCTGGTATATAACTTTGCCTTGAGCACTTGCATTTTGTTTCTCTTTCTTCTTTTCCAAATTTGGCTTGATCATCAATTTGTGGCCACCTCCATCACCTTGAGTGCCATTCTAGCTCCACCTTGGGTGTGAACCAACCTATCTCATAATCACACTTTTAGAGTAGAAGGTCAATCCACTTTGGTTATCTCATCTCAGTTAATGTAACGCACTAGAATCCGAACGACTCAGATCCAATCTGCATGTCGAGTGAACCGCACCTACGACCATCCCACTTACACTTTTGTCCTTGCTTCGCGTAAAAGCATTAACCTAGGAATGGTGGGATGGACTCTAGAAACCTTATATGTTGGTCTAACTCACTTTTAACAACCAAGGTGGGACTAAACCCTCCACATTATCTCATTAACATGCACATGGGACACTATGGGACAAATTCCAAACTAGCTTTTCTTTGCCATGAGGATCCAAACAGGAGGGGCTAAAAGTGAGCAAATGGCTAAAATCTTTTGCTCCTCAAGAGGCCCTAAACTGGGCTAAAAGCATTGGGGGATGTGAAGGACACGTCTAAAAGCATAGGGGGTGTGAAGGACACCTCATTTTGCACTTTTAGCCCACCTTTTTGCCATGGATCCAAACACCCAAGCAAGGACTAAAGTTTAGCAACAAAAGTTTAGGGGCTAATCTTTTGCCATGGCAAATGGATCCAAACACTCCCCTAAAGTTTTGCCATAGGATCCAAACAAGGCCTAAATTACATCATCTTCCTACAAATGCGTGCAACATCAAGGTGAGCCAGTCCAACCAAAACCTCAAATTATGTGGAGGCCGTTCTCACACCATAACTACATATGTGTAACACCTTCCTGTATTGACACTTGTTGAATCTTGGATGTTGTACCCATAACTACTAATGGGTAGCACCCTCTTATCATTTGTTTTCATATCGCACTAGCCATGGAAATGTTTGTAAGACCTATGAAACAATTAAATTGCTGCTAAGTACTAATCCTTTAGCATAATCGGTGAAGTGAGGATGTATCCCATTGGCCATTGTAGGTAAACTTTCACGTATGTTAGACACAGTTTACATACTCAAAAAAATTTAGTAATCAAATATGTATTCTAAATTTATAAAATAAAAGGATTTACCATAGCCAAAAAGATTTTTATTTCTAGAGGTTTCTTATTCATCCTATTATGTATTAGTTGAAGGGGCTGTTTGGCTGCCGTCCCATGCCATCTTACCACTAGTCTGGCTGCGCCATAGATGCCGTGAACAAAACGAGCGGCAGACATTTATTGAGACATGGCAGGATGGGTTTCTTTGGTCTTTGAAGAAATTTAGGTTTTGTCAGCTCATATTTTGGTTCTTTTAATTTGTGTGTATGAATGCTGCCGTAGCATTAGCACGGGTACACTACTAGTGGGAGCAAAGTACCACAGGTTTCTTATGCATAGAAAATTATATATGTAACTCATTTACACGTGCACACTAATTTGAAGTTTTCAAACAGGCCTGCAAGAAAGGCGAGGAGGTCCGATTGCATCTCAACTGGGCTCCTGGTTTTTCTTGGCCTTAGCCATTGGCAGCCTGGCGTAACTGAACGTTAGTCTTAGGCCCTGTTTGGTTCTGCATCGGCGGCGTGTTCCGGTGAAAAATGCGAAAAAAATCTGGTCAAACAGTCCATGTTCGACGTGCGTTGGATGGCCATGCACTATGTGAAAAACTGGATGACGAACGGGGAGCGGCCAAAACACAAATAGCGGACAGAGAGTCGCGTTCTGCTTATATGCACCTCGATCCCAAACAGGACCTTAGGGTGCCACCCCCAGCGAGACACGCATTAGGTTGCACTGCTGATCACTAGTCATGGAGTCCTTCACGATGTCAGTGGACTATTAGATACCATTTAAATGTGCTCATGAGTTATAGCTTATGTTAGTGTTAATATAATTATTGTTTTCAAAAACATAAATTCATTGCACAAGCTAGTATGGTGCAAATTGTACAGAGAGCACATGGCCGCTAGGCCCCCTTGGCATCGCAGGCCTGGAGCGACCGCCCCTCTCGCCCGGCCCCAGGGCTGCAATTTATCATTGGTTTTAGAGTCCTTTTACAGTACTTGTAATCGCTTCTCATCGCTTCCACAAATTATTGATTTTATTAAAAAAGGGCATTTTAGTCATTGCACAAAAAAATTTCTTGTACTTGCAGCACTGTTTTAATAATTTATTTGCTTTAGCTTTTTTGTACTGGTGCTTTCATGCGTTATCATTGTATTATACCAGGGCTATTTACTTGTTTCTTGCTTCACGAATGTTCCTGTGAAGATTGATGACTATTACTTTAAGGATTATTTTATCTTAACTCTCTTGCAATTTGTTTGTTAGCAATGGTTGTTTGATCATGGATTAATACACAATTGAAAGTCTGCTCCAAATGTGTACGAGCATACTGACAGTATCGGCCCTTGGATCCCGGTCCAAATGTATGCGAGCATACTGGTCTGCTCCAATTGTTAAGGCCCTTGGATCCTAGTTTAGGATCCGGCCCTAGGGCTTAAACTGGATTATGTATGTGTGAGGAGTGCATGCACAAGTTGGACAGGATCGGATTGAATTAAATGAAGCCACTAAGGATTGGGTTGGGATTGGATTCTTCCCAAATCGCATAGGATCGGAGTGGGATTGGGCCCGAGCTGCGCCGCCCCACCACAGCGCCGCCATGCGCCGCCACTTCCAGGCCGCCCCAACGCGCAGCCACCACCGTGGCCGGCCGCCCTGCGCCGCCACCACCGCGGCTGGCCGCCCTGCGCCGCCACCACCGCGCCCGGCCGCCCCGCCGCCACCACCACGCGACTCCTCCAGATGCGCGCCCCGGCGACGTCCAGGCATGGCGCGGCTCCTCCAGATGCGCGTGACCGCCGCCGGCCCGGAGCCCGCACACGGCCGCCCGCCCACGACCTCGTGGCCTGCTTCCACGAGCCCGGCGAGCCGGGGACCTTCGTCCATCCGTGAAAAAGGCGAAATGAACCATGAACGCGACCGATAAGGGCAGCGGGCGCAGGGCGCAGGTCAGGGCTGCCCAGCACGCTGCCGAAGGAGTAGCATCAGGCGCGCGGACGAACTTGGGCGGCGGCGGCTCCGTGCAGTAGCGGCGAGTGAAACCTAGAAGGCAGCGACGACGGCTCCATGCGACGATCGGTCGCTGTTTTTTATTCATCTAATAACAACAGTAATAGCCTTAATTATTGTACTCAAAACATAAAATTTTGTATTTATAAAGTTACCTTAATACCCTTGATTAGAAAAAAACTACAAAAACACAATTAACCATCCTTTATTTGGCATTGCCTCCCCCCTCGGTTTTGGAGGCGATGAGAAGCGATTTAGCGCATATGGCCCACCGGTCATAGACATAGCAATCGCCTCACATCGCCTTTGGCCTTTCTGGCCATCGGATCAGTCGTTGTGAGCCGTCGAAATTCTCCACAAGTATTGTAAAAAATCTCTTGGTTTTAATATTCAAGATGTCTATCTTTGATTTAGCACTCATGACAAATTCAAATTTCCTATCACCTGCACCCTGTTGATCATTTTTTTTGTCACGTCTAGATTCATAGATCCTGCATCCTATGGGCCTTTTTTCACATAGCTCTAGAAATGGAATTGTTTGTAACACCGCATTTATGTTGGTAAACAAGTGCCATCATTTCCAATGTATTAATAATTGTCAGTTCTGAAAATATTCGACATGGAAGGCCAAATGGGTTCAAAAAATATCAACTTGATCTTATTGCGGCATCAAGTCCACATCGGTCTCTATATATGACACCTACTCACCTTGACAACTGGAACAACATTGATTTGTTTGGTTTAGTTGGTGCATTAGTGTTCTGTGAAGTAAAGAGAGGTGCCATCATGCCGTTGCGAAAGCACAAGTCAATATGGTACGTACTTATGATGATTTGACATACAAGTTATTATTATGGCTATCTTTGATTTGCAGCTCAAGCCAAATCCAAATTGATAAATAGAACTGGCACTCTCCGGCAAAATTTAAATTGTAGATCTATAGATTGATAAAGTGATCAAAGACGTTTCAATATCGATGGACATGTTAACTACTTAAAAAGATTAGTGCATCTAAATTTTAAAATATATTCTGAAAAATCCATGCCTCTATTGATCATTCATGACACACGGATGGAGTCCTAGGATCGACATGGTCACCTATAATGCTAGCAAATCACATCGATGGATATGCTGGATAGTAGGGGGAGGAAGAGCTTGTGATTGCACAACAGGGCAAAAAGTGTACGTAGTCGATTGATTTTGATCAACAGAGCCACTCAATTGGTTGTGATCCTCTCATATATACACAGGGTGATCAATCTCAATAGTAAACATATGCCATACATAATTTACAAATTTCTTACAAGATCGGGCAAGTTTTCATTTAGATTAGTTCAAAACCTCAACGAACAAGCAAAACCGGCCTAGACTAATTTTAATAGGACCTCACAAGTTATCTAGACAAGCCAGCCTGGGCTGGTTTTATCTGCTGCCTGCTTGGCATCCCCTCAGATTTGGCCAATCATGTTTTGTTGTCAACAAATTATGTATTAGGTTGTGTATCAAGCATTCTTGAAGCCTAAAAGGTCCTAGCTTAGTCTACAACATAGTCGATTGTGATGATCGATGGTTTCTACATTTGTATGTCGTGTTTGCCACATGTCTAGACGGAAGAATCACGGAGATAGGTACTTGATTTCTATTTCTAATGCATCGTTACGTTTCTCGTCTGTTAATCCATACTACGCTTCTTCTTTACAGTTTGCATTGTCACTATTTCATTTTGAAACTTAATTAAGGCCCATTTAAGTTTCACTCAAGGGCCCCCAAATTCCCTTGGACGTCAATGAAAGCTCCTCATATTATTCACTAGAAGTAGATGACCTGAACCAATATAAATATGTGTCACGTTTGCTACCCCTTTCTTTTACTGCAGGTGAGACAATGATTACTAGTCAAAGGCTAAAAAAAACCGACACTTGTATTCCTAGTTCTGGACCTATGATTTCCCATACGGACAGCATTATGGTACTCCGTTAACATACCTAGAGGTAATATTACAAACAAATCTGAGTCGTTGACTTTTTAAATTAATTAGTTAACCTAAAAGAAAAAAAAGAAATATCCCCCTCATCACGGGAGAGAGTCAAGCGTCTGATCTGCCATGCCTTGTTCGTGTGGACAGCGAGCCCTTTGTTTCCATGTGTTGTTGCTAAACTTTCAATTTTGTAGGATACCAGTTACATAAACAAAAAAATACTAATCAAATATGTCATTCTAAATTTGTAAAATAAAAACACTAAAACAGATTTATATATATCTAAAACTTTCTTGTTTATCCTATCTTTACAAAATTTTAAAATTAAATAAATATATTTTTTTATCTATCAGAACCTCCTTAGAAATAGTAGATGATCGTAACCATCTGATCTATATAAACGAACAGGCCAGTCATTTGGATGTACTATAGCGAAGCGATTCCTATATCTTTTATAGATTCTCCGCTTGCCTCATGAGTGGGCTTCGACGGTTGGTCAATGATGTATACCTATCATAATTATTGTTCGAGCAGCCAACAAGAACATCCCTATTTAAGAGCTTCCATGGCTGTGGTTTCATCACCGTTCATCTAGCATCTGTCTCCCACTAAAGATCCTATCACTATCGCTTATAACTATTGGTCTAGAGACAGCCAATAATCAACTACAAGGTCCTCTACCTGGTGCTCCACATGCATAAATTCAAGTAACCCAACCCCATGAGCACCTCCGAAGAACCGAGTTGGACAGACAAATCTCGAGATTGACGAAGTAACCACCAGCGCCACGCTGTCGACGAGCACGTCGCCTACCACTGAAAGAATAGCGCTGTTAAATCCTGAAATAAATCCAGGAAAATATGAGCACCCGTGTCATGTCGGGAACTTGAACCCGGGTGAATAGGTTCTACCACAAGGAATCCAACCAGCTGAGCTTTGGATACAAGTTACATAAAGAAAAATAAATATTAATCAAATATGTCATTCTAAATTTGTAAAATAAAAACATTTACCGTATCCTTTAGATCATGCAAGCATCAATTTGATCTAAAAAAGATTTTATATCTAAAACTTTTCTTATTTATAGTATCTTACAAAAATTAATTTAAATAAATATATTGTTTATCTATTAGAACCTTTTTAGAAGTAGTCGATGATCGTGACCATCTGATCTGTATAAACTAACAGGCCAAAGTCACTTCGATGCAATGTAGCGAAGCCCTTCCTATATCTGATATAGCCTTCTTGCTTGCCTCATCAGTAGGCTTCGAGCACGGCTGTTCAAGAATAGCCGTGTACCTGTCATAATTCATGTTTGAGCCGCCAACAAGAACATCCCTATTTAAGAGCTTCCATGACTTTGGTCTCATCACTGTTCATCTACACTACTACAGCATGGCACTATAGGGGCGGCTGGTGATGCTCTGTAAGGGCGGCTAGCCCAGCCACCCCTGCCCAAACGTTCTTACAAATCAAGCATTTGTAGGGGTGATTCCCTGACCGCTATTTGTAGGGGTAGCTGTAAAAATCTGCCGCCCCTATAAATAGATTTGTAAGGGCGGCTGGAAACATCAGCCGCCCCT
Source organism: Saccharum hybrid cultivar R570 (assembly GCA_038087645.1). NCBI lineage: Eukaryota > Viridiplantae > Streptophyta > Magnoliopsida > Poales > Poaceae > Saccharum > Saccharum hybrid cultivar. The sequence goes on from JAQSUU010000703.1 coordinate 10,913,841, forward strand.
ACAAAAATGATTTGTAGGGACGGTTTTAGCACCAGCCGCCCCTATAGTATGTATTTGTAGGGGCGGTTTAGGCACCAGCCGCCCCTACAGTGTATTTTCAAAAAAAAAAGAAATACACATATATATCAAATCTGACCACAACATATATATGCATCCACAAATATAATTCAAATCTAAATCTGACCACAACATATATACAATTCAAATTCAAATCTGACCACCACATATATACATAGTCCACAAATTCCATTATATAGTCCAAATCACAAGTCCATTACATAGTCCAAATCACAAGTCCATATCACAAGTCCATAATTCACAAGTTCCACAAGTCCATCAAAATGTTATCAACGGCCTAGACAATTTCATCATCGGCAAAACAAAAAGGAGCAACTGCTGGCAAACATAGAAGTAGGAGGAGATGAGAGGAGAGAAGAGTAGAGAGAAAAAGAGTAGTAGAGTAGAGAGGAGAAGAGAGAAGAGGAGTAGTAGTAGAGTAGAGAGGAGAAGAGAAACTGCATATCATTTAACTCGGCAGCAGCTGCTGCCAAACTAGAAATGTTGGGCTGCAACAAAAAAATGTAGCAGCAAGTGTTGCCATAAATGAGAGTAATATAAGCAGCATCTGTTGCATATGGTAGGAAATGAGTACAAGCACTTAAGCACGAGAAAAATAGCAAGACATGCTAACTTAACTGAAAAGTAGCAATAAGCAAGACATGCTAACTTAAAGTAGAGCATAAAGTGCACAGCATGGTAACTAAAAAGTAGCCATAAAGGAGACATGCTAATTTAACTGTAGCAGCTAACTTAACTGGTCACAGTGCTAAGTGCAAACTCGAATGGTAACAGATTTAAGATGGGTAGAAAAAGTCTAGTACAAATAGCAGTTGCCAAGACATAAGGGTGATGACTACTTCCTATTGACAAATTTTCAGTTTATTTGCTGAGTGACTGAAGAAGACCAAAGTCTATGTAAGAGGCAGTATCTAGCTACGGTCAAGAGATTCAAATCTTTGTACTCATGTAGTGCATTTCTAATTGTCGATGACTCCTAGTTACAGTCAAGTTCAGTGTAGCACCTAGCACTATATGATATTCATTCAATTCGGAGCAGCTAACACTTCATGGTTGTGTATTCAATTGTTTAGTTCAGGGCAAGGGATCTATAATGCTTATGCCATTTGGTAGCATCAGGTACCATCAACTAACCTTCAAAAGCTAAGATCCAATTATGTTTGGTCACTTGCATACGATTCATGGAAAGAACGAAATGTACAAATAATAAATTAGGTGAGACATCGGAACATTTATCCAGAAATTTGGTAAAAAGAGGCGCCTATTCTAAGTTTTGAAATCTTGGGTTCTAGGTGTATATCTCACAAATAATACTATACACAGGAGCAAGAGAGCATGGTCATGGAGTGTTCACCAGCAATGAGCTGTACTGATGTACATGTTTCACATTTTTTTCATTATAAAATTCTAACAATAAAATTATGAGATCTTATCTCCATCTCAAGAATGTAGCTCAACAAACAGCTCTCAAGAAACAGAAATTGAAGCAATGTGGAAACACCCAAACTATTGCTAGCTAGAGTATTCAAGACATCTAATGTAATTTATTAGTAAAATTACAGTTCCTTTCATTCTCCTAAACAAATAGAAATAATTCAGAAAAAATTCTCCTTGGAGGCAGTGAGGATAAGAGATATAGCTAGTGAAAATCATCACAGCAGCAAGACATCCTTATCTGATAATGACAACAGCAAGATAAATAAATCTATCTGTAGTTCATAGATCCAGTTCAGATTAAGCCATCAAGTTACTTCTTTGATTCCTAAATGCTCCCAAAGATTACCAGAACAAGAGATACGCTACTTGATAAAGGTTTTGACAAGGCCAGAACGAGATTGTTCATGTGTTCCCAGAACAGGAATGACGTGCCCAGGACAAGGAACATGGCTATATCTTGTAGCATCAACACTAAGATGACAAAAACAAATCACTGAACCTCTGAATGTCATCTTGCTAACAGGAAGAGAACGAAGGGGAGAACCATAGGAGAACTCACCAGGCGCTGGGGCCGCAGCAGTCCGAGATTGAGGGCACCGGGGCCGGGGCTGAGGCACAGAGGAGGAGCGCGCATGGACGGCGCCGGAGCACACCAGAGGAGAAGGCGTGGTCCGGCGGTCTCACCGCGCCGAAATCCTAGGTTGAAGGCACCAGCCGAGATCGGGGCACGGAGGAGGAGGCGGAGGAGGAGGCATGGAGGAGGCACCGTGGAGGAGGCGGAGGAGGAGCACACATGGACGGCGCCAGAGCACACCAGAGGAGGAGGCGCGGGCCGGCGGTCTCACCGCGCCGAAACACTAGGTTGAGGGCACCGGCCGGGGCCGGAGCGCAGAGGAGGAGGCGCCGGCGGAGGAGGAGGCGCAGTGGAGGCGACGCGGAGGAGGCACAGGACGAGGCTCGGTGGAGGCACCGTGGAGGAGGCGGAGGACAAGGCGCGGAGGAGGCGGCGACGAAAAAATTCGGCAGCCTGCCGGCATCGAAATGGAAGAGAACGCCCACACTTAGCCGTTTTTTGGACCCTCCCACATTTATACCCTGGGAGGATTTGTAGGGGCTTCTAGTGAGTGAGCCGCCCCTACATAAATTTTTTTCTTAATTCTGTAATTATTTAGCTCTTTATATATTAAGCAGATAAACTTACCATTATTAATAATTTTGTCTTTATACAAATTTTCATTATTCTATATAAACATTTTTTGCTCTACAAAATATATTATTCCATATTTTCACTACACCACAGCCCCAGAATAGCGTCGTACCGTTGGTCGCTATAGGTCGATATAGCGACCCTCGATCGGTCGGTATAGATCTATGCCGACACTTACTTGCTGCCGCTGAAAGTGGCGTCGATATAGCCTATGCCGACTGACATGTCTTTAGCGACCAACTATCTAACACCTTAGGGGCTATATATACCGACACATAGTTTGAGGCTATAAATACTTTTAGCAACCAACAGTCCAATGCAAAGCACTCACGTAGAAACAATATATATGCTACTAATCAACAGTACACAATGAATCCCAAATTATCTTTTGTCAATGCACAAACATTGTGGTTTAAACTTCTACAACACAAATGTTATGTGTTGTAGGTCAACAATTCACAAGCACACTTTTTAAGCACCCTCAATCGAACAGCCATAGAAATATTACTGATGTCTCCTATGTACAAGCACCCTCAATCACAAGCACACTTTTTAAGCACCCTCAATCTAAATACATAAACTATCTGCTACTTATTGCATTACTACAGGTATCCATCTTGCGCGGTTGTCCCGCTGTTCTGCTACAGAAGTTATTCAGAAATGTATGACAAACCCCTAGATGTACCAGAAATCTAGAATCTATCTTATAGATTGCTTGCCAGTTCTTGACTGGTCTTGGTTTCACTTAGGCGGCCACTGATTGTTCTTTGATCTCGCTGTCCAGCATCACTTGCCGTAGCACTATTAACAGAGACATCAGTAAGCATCCGATGCACTTGAGGCACCATTCACTCAACTTGGAGTTGCTTTGGAGGGGTCTTTGGTTGAAAATCAGGGGACTTCCCATTTTGGTGATAGAAAGGAGCATAGCTGTCCTGGGCATCAGAGTATGATCCATCATCACTCAACTTGGAGTTGGATCCGTAACCAGGCCTCTGTTGCGAGTATTGTTGCATCTCCCATGGCTGCGACTTTTTAAGGGGAAAAACACAAAGGCGTGAAAGCATGTCCAACTCAAAGACATCATTGTGTCAGTAATGCAACAGACAAGGGATTCTTCTCACCTTACAGCCAGAGAAGACCTATCCCCTCGTGCAGTGGACACCGTCTGCTAAAAGCACACAGATAAAATCAGGGTAGTGGTTCAAGTTATAGTAGGCCACATGCTTTCAATGAAAATTGATAAAACATGCTTTCAATGAAAATTGATAAGTTAAATGGACAACGACAAAGTAGATGATATTATGAATTACAGTAATAGATGTGTGAGTTGTCAAGAACTCAAATATGTGAGATATTTATCAATAATGCCCGACTCATATATTTAGCATTTTAGTTAGGAGTGTACACTAACCTCAGCATAGGACCTTGAAAATGATCCAGCTATAGGTTCAGCAAGATGTGTACACTAACCCCAGTTCCAGCCGCTTCAATGAGCTTTGGGTGCACGCCTCTCCTCCCCTGCTGCAAGACCAACGTAGCACATATTAGTAAAATCAGAAGAGTTTTTAAGTTTGTGACCATGACCAATATAAAAAAAAGAAAGTCCACTATGTACAAAGAGAAAGAGAGAAAGTGAACAGCAAGGGGGAGTCAGAGACAGGGCTGGGACACAGGTAGTGTTTATGGTTACTGAAGCATCACAAATAGTAGTTTGATGAATGTAAAATTCAGAAAAAAAAAAACAGCCCAACAGATACATTTAGATGGCAATTAGGGTATAACTCTTTGCTATTCTCTGCTACTAACTTTTGAATGGCAACTAGCTCCTCACAGGTCTCTAGGTCTGAATTGTTGTCATCAAAATCCCCATTATCATCTAAACCAGCAGCTAAGTCTCTAAGCAAATCAGAGATGTTATCATCTTCATCATCTAAACATGCAGTTTTTAAGTTAATTCCCATGTTTACTACAGACAGAACTTTCAGTCTCTGTGAATTGTTTATACATAGCATCATTATCAATCCATGATTTATCCATGCGCCTTTATGAGGGAGATCAAACAACTTTCGAAATGAACTATAAAACACAAAAAGACTAGATAAACATATAACTAGTATTGTCAGATCGATATTATAAACATATAACTAGATAAATGAACTAGGAGCTGGTTTTTAGCTTCATCAGCTCTAGCTCATCTGCAAACTCAAGCAAGGGGCCACAACAGTTTAGCCATAGCAAATAGGGTCTAAGTAGAATTGAAGTGTTGCACTCAAGGTCCGACTTACCAGTTGAAACAAACTGGAGCGGACCGGTAGGACAGAAAATCATGAAATCCCTGAAACTTCTATCAAAACGTATAAAATTTTTGCTAGAATTTTAGAAAGTCCAACAAATATTGTCTGAATGAAATCCCATTACTTGTATGTCAATTTACCGGAGGTCACAAATAGAACCAAAAATCAATGAAATTCGGTCAAATTTCTGAACCCTTTATGCACCCATCAGCAAGGGGCTCCTAAAAGCATAAAAGAACTACAATACTGACACAAATGAAATTAACACGAACAGAAGATAGCCGTGCATCTAAATCGCATAAGATCCGAACTCAGATGGTTTTTTGAATATTTTGCTGGACAAGCATTGTGGGCTGATGGCATATAGACCAAATACAAAATAATTTACAAAAGTAATGAGCAACATAGTAATGTACAAAAGTATTATCAGAGGAGTTGAGCTCGACATTACTTGCCAGCCCATGAGCCCAATGTGTAACAACGACGTCTTCCTCCAGAGTTTCCTATGACAAGCCAAACATCAATCACAGTGGACGGTCAAACAATGATTCAGAGGGGTATTCACATGCCAGGGAAGAACAAAAGCAAATTCTTGAAGACAAGGACAAACAACAGCTTAATTACCTCGTCAACCAACCGGACCGGCGTGACTCTCCTGGGTCAAAACAGGTAGGCGGCGTTCTGAAGATCTTAGATCATGGGGTGCTGCTGCTTGGGGACAGGGGTAGGGGAAGGGGAAGGAGGCTGGGCGGTGTAGTCCTTACGCCAGCAAAGGATGTCGTTGCTTCCCCTGCCGATGGGGACGAGCCCCCTTACGAACGGCCAGAAGCAGAGCACCAGCCAGCCGCAGCACACGAGCTTCGCGACGCTCGGGCCAGCACCGGTGGTTGCTCCTTCCTGCACCTCGATCTGGGGTCACGAGCTGCTGCTCCTTGAGGACAGAGAAAGGGGACCGATGGAGGATTTGGTTGGGCGTCGCACGGCTGCGGATCTGGGCGGTCGTGCAGGGTTGGTGAGCGATGCGAATCACACAGCGGCGAAGTTGAGCGGCGGCAGCGGCAGCAAAGTTGGAAGGCGACAGTGGCGGCGGATTTGGGTGGGCATGTAGGGATTTGGTGGCCGCGATACTTTAGGGTTTGGACTAGATAGCAGAGAGTGGTATTTGGGCCTAAAAGTTTTAGCGCGAATGGGCCTTTTTCTTTTTCAGTTTCCCGCGAACGAGCCCTTTTTGGTTTTCAGCTAGCGCGCCAGAGATCCTCTCAAAAAAAAATCTAGTGCGCCAGAGGCACAGACCTATGCCGACCGAAGGTTGGTCCTCTTTGCTTATCTATCCCGACCCACAGTTTGACTCTATAGCTAAATTATTTTAGCGACCGATAGTTCATCCCAAAAAGGCATATTTACCATCACTTGATTTGTGGGCAAGCTATACTGACCAACGGTTCAACGCTACTAGTATATATATAGCGACACACATGTGACGCTATATTAGTGTTGTGGTGTAGTGTTTTTCTTAAAAAACAATATTTTAAAATTTGAAATTTGTAAATTCAAAACAACTAAAACAATTTGAGGACATAAAATTACCTCAAATGAAAAAATTGTAAACACCAAAGTTGTAGAATTCATTAAGATGTGCAACTTTTATTTTGGTCATATTGTCATTTCACTAAATTTGAACAGTTGAAATTTTAAAGTTTTAAAAATGACAAGTTCAAATAAAATTTTTCAAACACCACATTATTTTTGCTTAAAAAGTGACGAATACCAAAGTTGTTCAACACATGAAGATCTACAACTTTTATTTTGACCATTTCTTCACTTGACAAAGTGTTGGTACACATTATTCACAAAACTTACATATCTCACATGTTGTTTACGAAACCATAGGAGAGATATAAATTTTATGAACAATGTTATTGTGACTTTGTTAGATGGACAAATGACCAAAATAAAAGTTAAAGATCGTGTTTAGTTATTCAACTTTGGTATTCATCACTTTTTCAGGTGACATCATTTGGCGTTTCAAAATGTTGCTTGAAGTAATGAAACATTGATAAATGAACTAATGAAACATCAATGTTGCAGCATTGAAACATAGGATTTCAAATCTGCCTAAAACTTTGAATTTGGGCAAGATAGAATGGGAATCAAGGCATGACCCAAGAATAAAGTTTGTAGAGCATGAAATTTGCTACAACTTTCATGTAGGTGACTCTTTTATGCAAGACTTCTAAATAGCACTTTTAAAATAGTCAAACAAGATAAGTCCTAGAGTCAACTTATAGTCAAACATGCCACAAAGCGCATAGTATGTTACACAAGTTAAATTGAGATTTTGCACATGTTTCATTGTCATGTTTCAATCTTAATGCTCATGTAGGCCAAACACCTAGGGTGTTACATCTCTCACAGGTTTGCACACACATATATAAATATATAGTCTCAAACACATACACAAATTAATCTAGTCTCACACACATAAATAAATGAAGTCCTACAAACACACACACTTACACAAACTAGCTAGCCCCCCACTGTAACAACTTTCCCCTTAACTCCTTTTTGTTCCCATGGCAATTTGTCTTTGGGCAGGTTTTTTTCCACAACACTGATCTTCTTAGTAAAGTCTATGAATAGCGACATCTCATCGTAGTTATTGTAGGCTTCAACATCGTCGACGCCATCAACTCCGATAATGTGCTATTTCCTAGGGACAATCACGTGCTTAATTCTCTTCTTCGCGGGGAGGATACTGTGCGGGTCGGGCATATAGAAAACTTGTGCAACACGTGAAGCGAGCACCCAAGGATCATCGTGGTAGCCTACATTCTGGAGGTCCACGACCCTCAATCCGATCCCATTGAATTGATATTGCTTGATCCAGCAGCATCGAAACAGGGCCACCTTTATATCCCTTCCATAGTCAAGTTCCCATATATCTTCAATTACGCCAAAGAACTCAGCCTTTCGCCCCACTCCGTCAAGAGCCACTATTCGAACACCGCTGTTTTGGTTTACACATTTACTATCCTTTATGTGGGTATAGTACGTGTACCCATTGATGTCATAAGCATTCCAAGATGTCACTTGTCTCGATGGCCCCGCCACCAACCTACTAATGGTAATAGAATCTATGGTTTCTCCAGGCGGTATGTTCTTTTCCTTCAACCATGAAGTTAGGTGTTGCTTGTGCTGTTTCATGACCTAATCATCTGAATGAACATTTCTCTCTGTCGTAATGATAGCCAAGTGTTCTTCAATGTATGGTTCCATCAATTTTGTGCTCGCAAGACACTATAATGCGCCCGACTCACTTCTTTGTAATCATTGTCGATGAACACTTTTCTACAACTTATGCCCTTCCTAGCCAACCTACCCTTGTGACAAGAATCGAGATTACTAATCCCTCTCTATACTTTTAGGTACTCTCGATAGCACTCGATGACTTCTTGTCTACTATAGCCCTCTATCATGGAGCCCTTTAGGTATGCTTGATTATGCACGTATTGGCTTTAGAACTGATATGAACTGCTTATAGCACCACATTTCATGCAAGTAGCAAGGGCAAAGCGTCTGTATCTGATGAACCATGTGAATCATGAGATGTATCATTATATCGAAAAAAGTGGGAGGTAAACACATCTCTAGTTGGTTCTGGGTCTCCACCACAAAATCATGTAGGTCACTCAGCTCTTTCTTGCCTATCGTCTTCTGTGAGATCTTCGATAAGAAGTAGCACATGTAGGTGATAGCCATCTTCAAGAACTCTAGCTTTATAGCCTTGATTGCAATTGGTAGGAACACCGTCAGCATCACATGATAATCGTGAGCCTTGCAGTGTGCAAATGACGGGTCCTTCATTGACACTAGCTTCTTCAGGTTCGTCGAAAACCTAGTCGGGACTTTGATCCCCCTCACAAAAGTGCATAAAGCTATCCTCTCTTGTAAGTTGTAGCTAGCCGCGGGCAGAGTGTATTTTCCATTGTCCTCAAGTACCAGGTGAAGCTCTGGCATCACATTTAGCTGCACCATGTCTTTCCGTGCTTCCAGACCATCCTTTGACTTGGTTGTGTCCATCAAGGTAGCAATGAGACTCTCAAAGACATTCTTCTGCACGTGCATAGCATCAATGGCATGGGGGACCTCCAATTCTAGCCAGTAAGGCAGATACTGAAAGAAGATTGACTGTTTCTTAAAAGGTACACCTTTGATAGGAGGTGTGCTTCTATCTCTGATCGTTCCATCCGATTTCTTCTTTCCATAGATGATGCGTATGTATTTCACCATTTTATACACATGTTCTCCATTATGACACCTCTCTAGAGGGGGTTCATTCTCTGGGATGTTGCCATAGTATCTTAAATACAATTTGTTACGGTACTTGTGACCTATCTTTAAGAAGCGTCGGTTCCTTATGTAAACAACCTTCTTGGATCCATCTAGGAACACCCATTTAGTATCATCCAAACAGACTAAGCATCCCATCTTGCCTTTGATCTATCCAGACAAAGCAAACAGCATGGGGGTGATCATTGATAGTCATAAATATTATTGCTCTTAATGTGAAGTCCTCCTATCAAAACGCATCGTACATCGGCTCCCTATACCTCCATAGTCTCTCGAATTCTTGCATCACAGGCTCGAGGAACACGTCTATATCAATGCCTGGTTGTTTAGGGCCAGAAACTGGAACAGTGAGGAAAAGGTACTTTCTCTTCTGAGACAAGTACGTTGGGATGTTGTACATGGTCAGGATCATTGGCCAAGTGTTGTGGTCGCTCATCCTCTCATTGAAGGGATTCATTCTATCCATGCTCAAGGTGAATTGTACATTCCTTGGGTCTTGGCTGAAGTCTTTGTGGTTATCATCGAAGTCTTTCCATTGACTACAATCGGCTGGGTGTGCAATATTATCATTATCCACCTTGCACTCATCATCCCACCATGTCATGAGTGTGGCTTCCTTAGGGTTTAGGAACATACGCCTCAAGCGGTCGGTCACTGGCAGGTACCACATTACCAAGGCAGGAATTCTTCTCTGCTTTGCATCATTGCCTAATGGAGTGTCCTCCAGGGGCTGTGATTCTAGTACCACCTTTTTCACACCCTTCTTATTCTTCTTGTTCCCCATGGAGGCTTCTCCCCCACTGTAAAGGTCATTGTTCTTGTATAGGCTAGCCCCACAACGAGGATATTTATCTAGTTCTTTGAATGTTTGACCATGAAAAAGGATACAATGGTTGGGGCATACATGGATTTTTTCAACACCCATTGTCAATGGACTTATAACCTTCTTCGCTTGGTATGTGTTGGCGGGAACTAAGTTTGGCTATGGTAGCAACCATGACAAGAGAAGCAACAAATCATTGAAACTGCAATCCGACCAGCCATACTTAGCCTTCAGGATGAGTAGCTCAAGCACAAAATGTAGGAGTGTCTAGTGTGTCGGACAACACTTTTCAACATAATACACAGTCTCCATCAATGCTTTTTTCACCCTCTCTAGATTTTCTAGACCTTTTTTGTTTAGTAATATTTCTGGTCCAAGGGCCCGAACCATTTCCTCCAAGTTGTCAAAGTCTTCTGCATCCTCCTCACGTGCTCTACCATCATTGTCGACACCACCATCGTGGCTGTTTCGATGACAACCACCAGCATCATCACCACCTTGTTCATTGTTGACAATGGTTATCTACCATAATAAAGGGTTAAAATAAATATATAAAGGGCTAATAAATGATCACCAACATAAGTTTAGGGTGTCAACTAACGACATTCCATGAGTTTTGGTGAATCTATATTTTGCACGGAGTTATCAGAATAATTTAGGAATTGATATCTTCCACGAGAAGGAACCCACGTCAATCGGCCTAATCTTCACGTCACGAATACGCAAGCGGCTTCTAGAGGACACCAGAGGACTCCACGAGGACGGCCACCATGAGGCGCCGCCAGGTGGGGTTGACCGACCTCAACCCTAGGCCGACCGGCCCCTGGCCGCCGCCCCTCGGCTCCTTCCTTTGCAAGCTACTTCAACCACCTCCAAGGATGCATCCTAACCCTACGTGAAGATCGGTTTGATCCAAGGGCCACGGTTCCTTGCTCTGGGATATATAAATGAGGCCCTAGACCCCCCTCCAAAAGGGGAATTCATTCAATCAATCATCAACCAGAAAGCAGAAGACCAACCAGCAACTCTCGTCTCCTTAGAGCGCCAACAGATCTAGGCATAGCTAGATTAGAATTAGAAGTAGAGGAGTCAAGCATACTTGGGCTCCAGATCTAGTCAAGAGGAGCTTGGTAAATCTAGTTCTTCTCTCTTGTATCAACATTGTTCTTCAGATATTCATCTAGTTCATTGGTTCTTCTAGTTCTTGATCTAGTTCATGTTCTAGTTCTTCATGTTCTAATTGTTTATGTTCTAGTTCGTAATTGTTCTAGTTCATCATTGTCTAGTTCTAGTTCATTGTTCTTAATCATTATTCTTGATACATTAGATATGATCTTGTTCTTAATCAATATTATATCATTGATTATTATGAGATTAGTCTGCTTTGATTATATATTTGGCATAAATAGTTTATCATTATATTTATACACATGTTTTCAAAGCACTCACCTTATTGAGTCATGGGTGGGTGGTCAACATTGTGTAAGTGTGGTACTTATACACTGTTTACCTACAAATGCACTCTATACCCCGGGCCATGTGGTAGATCGCGGGTGTGACATTCCTATTGAGTCCTTTGTAGTCCACTCCCTGAGTGTAGAACTTAGTAGAACGCGGTCTCATTACTTAGTTGTTACTCTGTTTCTCAGCTTCATAATGGAGATGTTCCTTGTTTGTGGATATGAGATAACCTAGCCAATGATTGCCTAATATAATTGCACTAATCAATGTAGATTATGACTAATAGCTAACGAATCACTTAGGAGTTATTCTCTTACTTTATATTCTAATCAATGACTTGCCATAGTAGTACTGCTCTAAGGAAAATCATCTAAATGGTCCGATTATCATATATTTTATCTCTTTTTATTTGATTGATTCCTGTTTGAGAGTAAAGGATAGTGATTTCGAATATTCATATCACATGTGTAGAGTAGCCTTTAATTAATATGTGCCCCTCTGTTTGTTCTCCTTTGGTTAAATATAAATAACGATACCTAGGATAAACTTGGGTGAAATGCAGCAACAGGTGTATTTATCTATGCGCTTGCGGATATATACTTTAATATCTTTATATAGTTAAGTGGCATGAGTACAATACAACCACACTCTTGGTGTCATGTTGGGGATGACAACCTAACGCAAGTGATGCTAAGAAGTGTCAACAAGCATTTCTGGCGCCGTTGCCGGGGAGGCAACGGAATGGCACACCAAGTTAGAAAACATTCATAAGAGCATAAACACACTTCCGCATCTAAGAACACTCTTACACATGTGATATTCGAACTACATCACATGATTCTTTACTCTAACTGGCTCACCCTGTCCTTTGTCTATTTTTTTTATCTTATGCAGGGTGATGTATGACTGGTTTTGAACTCCCGACAAACTACGTTGAGAACCCCGAAGCTCTAATCAGAAGAACAAGAGCAAAGCTCAAGATGGCTCCAACCACTTCGTTTGAGATCAACCAATTGAGAAGAAGCTTAACACCACACTTTGAAGCCATGGCCGACCGATCACTCCATGAATTCTCCGCTCCAACCACTGCTAACATCAGGACTGGACCGACAGTAAATGTGGGAGATAACGGATTTGAGCTCAAGCCTGCTTTGATCAACATGGTGCAAGCAAACCAGTTTTGTGGAAAAGCACATGAAGATGCGAATGCTCATCTCCAACACTTTTTGGAGATTTGTAGCACCTTCACCATAAAGGGAGTCGCAAGAGACGCCATATTGCTCCGCTTGTTCCCTTTCTCACTCCTGGGAAAAGCAAAGCAATGGTTCTACGCCAACAAGGACAAGAATACCACATGGTCGATCTGTGCTACTGCTTTTCTAGCAAAATTCTTTCCAGTGGGGAAGATAAATGCTCTACGTGCGAAGATTTCAACCTTCCAGCAACAATACGATGAATCAATCCCTGAAGCCTGGGAACGCTTTCAAGATTACATATCAGAATGCCCTCACCATGGGATGGAGAATTGGCTACTCATGCAGACATTCTACCATGGGCTCACTTCTAGTACCCGTGAGAATGTGGATGCAGCTGCTGGAGGATCATTCTTATCGCTCAACATCACTGAAGCAACCACTCTGATTGAGAAGATGGCCTCTAACCAGGGATGGAACGAGGAACACACTCAACCTCACAATAGAGGAGGAGGAATGCATCAATTGAAGGAAGTAGACATGTTGTCTGCCAAGATAGACCTACTCATGAAGAAGTTCGATGAACGCACCACTGAGAAGAACGAAGTCACGCACATCCATGATTCTCGCATGACTTGTGAAGAGTGTGGAGGCACTGGCCACTCAGGGAGCAACTGCCCTGAGATTCAAGAGGATGTGAACTACATCAACAACAACTTCAACAATCGTCCTCAATAAAATCAAGGATGGAATCAGCAATCAAGGCCTAATTACTCAGTTAACTACTCAGGTAACTACCAAGGTAATAATCTTAATAATAACTTTAATCAAACACCCTTGAGAGAAATGATTTCTAATCAGAATAAAGTTATTGATACTATGTCTAGAAAGATAGCTTCCAATAATAAATTGCTTGAAAATATTAATACTAGAATGGATAGCTTTACTTCTGCCATAAAGAATCAACATAGCTTTAATAAAAATGATAGAATCACAAATATCTCAGCTAGCAGCTTCTGTACCAGTAACCGAAAGAGGTCAGATTCCGGGGAAGCCGGAGGATTTAGAAACTGCAAATCTTGTAGACATTTATAATGCAGGGCAATACTTCACCACACCTCCAAAGCAATGGGGAACATGGGTAGACGACACTCTACCAGTGAAGAAAGGAGACCTAGGGAGACCTGTCATCCCTATTCGCATTGGACCCCACAACTTTGAAGAAGCTGTCTGTGACCTTGGAGCAAGCGTCAACATCATGCCCAGGGTAATCTATGAGAAAATTCATGGTGATCCTTTATTGTATACAACTATGTATTTGTAGCTTGCAGATCAGACACTATGCTACCCCAAGGGAATTCTTGAAGATGTCTGGATCGTAGTTGGATACTCGTATGTGCTGGTAGACTTTGTGATTGTAGAAATAGGTGGAGACGAAAAAGCACCCATCATCTTGGGGCGACCGTTCTTGAGTACCACCAAAGCCATCATCTACGTAGATAGCACCAAGATCTGTTTCACAATCAATGGGAGAAAAGAAAGATTCAATTTCAAGAAGTGTACCCACAACATTCGAGTTCACCCACAGACGCCGTATTTCTACGAGGATACAACCGCTGCCCCAACAAAGAAGAAGAACAAGAATAGCAGAAGGAGAAACAAAGCTAAGCATCAGGCAAAAGAAACAGTATGGATGGTCAACACTATTGATTCAGAACTTGACCACCTCCTTCCATCACCATACCTCACTAAGCTGGGAGATCCTGGAGTACCCACCATCGATTGTATGATCGAGGGAAGTACTTTCTACAAGACGTTCTGCGACATCGGCTCTAGCACCAACATAATGTCTAAGGTAACATATAAACATTTGTATAATACTAGACCCTTGTATCATACATATGTGCAGCTGTAGATGGCGGACCAATCATTCCGACGTCCAGAGGGAGTAGTGAAAGATGTTATGGTCAAAATAAGAGATCACTACATTCCTACCGACTTCATGGTTCTTGACATGAGAGAAGAAGACGATGTCCACCTCATTTTAGGAAGACCCTTCCTCAACACCACTGGCGCGATCATCTACATAAGAACTGGAGAAATCCACTTCCAATTCTCTAGAGAGAAGGTACGTTGTTACTTTAATAGTTACACTACTTATGAGCAGCCTAGAAAGAACAAGAGGAGACACCGCTCTCAACGCCAAAAGAAACAAGCCATCAAAGAGAAAGAAGCTGCCCAAGAAGAAGCTATTCCAAAGGAAGAAGAAGAGAAGCCCAAAAAGAGTGAACCACAGGAAAAGACTCCTCAGTCCAAGAAAGTATAGAAAAGAAAAGAAACATCAACATCATCATCAAGTTCTCCAACACTTGACGAGCAACCATCCAGCTCCTCAGTTAAGCTGGAAAAAACCTCTGAGGACTGAACCAGACGTAAGGTCCGGGTCGACGGACCTAAATCTCCGAACCTTATCCGAAAGGTAAATCGGTATTTATCCGCACATTTAAATTAAGCATATCTACTTTGTTTACATTCCTTTAGCATATCATTGCATTGAAAATAAAAATACTTTTTTCCATTAATAACATGCATACTATTTAGAATTAAATACATATTTAAATTCTACATTGCATTTGAAAAGAAAATAAAAATAACTTTTATATTTTGAATCATCTCATTGCACCTGAAAATATATAAACTCTAAGCCCCATGTGAGTAATAGTGTGGTGTGTAGCAACCCATAATAATTACTCACTGTGGAGGCATATATATATATATGAAGAAGAACTAGTTAAATAATAAAAGATAATTCAAGACTCCAAAAATAATTAGGGAATAGTTTTCCACTAACCCTTAATATGTTCTACGAGTTTTGTTGTCTATTTGAAATTCAACAGGAAAAAGAGAAATTCCCTATGAAGCCCATGATGTCTTTACTCACTCAAGAGCTCTGCCTTGAACAATCATCAAAGAAGGAGTGATGAGCATCTATGCAATCGAGGACTCAAGATGAACGACTATGTCAAAATCCAGCTTGGGGGAGAGCGTCCCCCATATATCTCGATAAGTATTCCTTTTCGAGTGATTTATCTTTTATTCTGAAAAGTATAAAAAGAAGCATAACTTAATGTCACACCCGGTTTTAAGGACAAAACCAGACATACACTATATGTGAAATAAAGACGACAAACCTCACATATAGCCACAGATAAGTGGAATATCAAAAGACAAATGCTTAATATACATAACACAATAGTATAAAATATACCTTAAAGAGCAACACAGCGGAAAGACAACTCCGAACACCGGGTGCAACCTTCACTCCAGGATCAAACTAACTGGTTGATCACAAGCCTAACAATTCCAGAATCTAACAGTCTGGTACCCTTCCTGAGATGTGGGGAAATAGCAAGAGTGAGTCCATGTCGAACTCAACAAATATAACATGGGTTCATGCAGCTCAAAAGGTTTGACACGAGTTTACTGCAATAGCTTTTAGTGAGTCAACTTTTTAGCATTTGAGAAGCAACAAGTTTACCATAAGCCCAAATAACCTCATGATCATGTAAACGAGAATAATGTATAGCAAGAAACAATAATCATTAGTGAACATCAATATCATCAGTGTTATCATTATCATCAGTGTTCATCATTTATTCTGTAAGGGTCCAAGGCCACTCGTGACCGTGAGCACGGCTGTTATAACAGTTTTACACTCTGCAGAGGTTGTACACTTTCACTGTGAGTCGTGATTTACCCTTTCGCCCGAGGTAGCTAATCTCTTGACCCACTTCCAAGGAAGGTCGGCAGGGTTCACTATGAAGCCTTTCAAAGGTTCGTCTAACAAGTTAGGGCCGCTAGGTTTCCGAAGTCAGTCTGTGTGATACACCACGCAGGGATCCACAGTGTGCTTCACCCCATTTGCGCCACAAGGGTAACCTCTAACAAGCTAGAAAAAGTCCTCATACTGAGCTAAAGCCAGAGCCATATAGCCCTCACAGTTGTACTGTAAGTCCCGGATGTTCGCTTACAGATAAGTCCTTATGGAGAGAAACTAGAGCACCATAAAAACAACCAAATATGCTCTAGCCCTCTTGAGCCATATTGCTTTAAAGCATCATTTAAACGTTTATTGCATATATCATTAGTCAAGTTATAGATCATGATTATTTATCTTGAGCACTAGCATAAATACTACCCAATGCAACGTCCCATGGGTGTCAAGGTACAAGATACAAAAGCTAGGATATCCTTAATGGTAACAAGGTAGACACATGCATATGAATTAAGTATATTAAAGATGAATAGGAAACAAGGATAATCCCATGCTATACTTGCCTTAAACACCGATCCTTCGGTAAGCTTTAATCTTCAACGTTCTTCTTCTTCTTCTTGATAACCACGTATATCTCACCGACTGGACTTGATCAATAAATCACCACACACACATCGAGCAATCATACACGAAGCAAACAATAGATCTAAGTTAGAACAGTACACCAAACATATGAAACAATATATGAAAAGGTTTTAAAGATGTTCTACGCATTGCTACGAACACACAGACGCGAAAAACGACACTCTAATCGGGGCTACGGTGAAAGAAACGACTACCAAAAGATTTTGTTGTATAAAACGGAAAAATTATAGGTCTCATTTGTTTTAACTATATAAAATCATATATATAGGATAAAATACTCTTTATAGACATTCAAAAGTGACTTAGGCTAAATTACATTTAAAGGAGAAATCAATAATATTTTATTCATAAATCTAGTTGCACAGTTATTAATCAAATTAGATCTAAACTATGAAATTTCAGAGATTTTGATAAAGAAAACATTAATACTAGTACATAGTTCATATTGTTATAAATCTATTGAAATTTGAACGGACTAATTCGGAATTAAAACAAATAAATTATGTATTAAACGAGATTTTCTTTATTAAAGTAATAGATTAAATCTCACATCGGAACTTAAAGATAGAAAACCTAACCAACAGTAACACTAACAGTATAACAAGTTTGTAAAACTCTTCTACACGTTACTACGATCACATAGACATAAAGATCACGAAATTTGGATTTAAAACGTAAAAGTTATGAGTTTTCTAAGATTTCCTATAGATAAATAATTACTTTAATATAAACTCGAAAATAAATTATCTCAAACCTACTGTACAGTTCTATCATCATGTAGAGCTCGCAAATACGAATCTAACGCAATTTGAATGGATCAAATCGGAGTTAAAACGGAGATTCTACGCACAATAATGGCAATTCTGTAAATAAGTGAAAACGTATTTTCGGAAGTTACGCGATCAAAATACGCTTTACGGAAAAGAAAACGTAAACCGGGAATACGCTTTGGACTGCGGGTTAAGAACTTAAAAACTTCAGGGGCTCTTTAGCAATTTTGTCGGCCGAACCGGTATCTTTAAATAACGGCCGTCCGATTTAAAATGAACGGTCCAGATCGGATCGGGGAGAGAGCCGGCGGCGCTTCCACCGGAGAAGGTGACCGTGCGGTGGCGCCATGGCCGGCATCGCCCGAACTCGCCGGAGCTTGCGAAGATGATCATCCCGAGCGCCATTCGCCAAACTGAAAACACCGAAAGAAAGAGCGCATCCGTGCGACCTTACCCTGTGTGAAGATAGGGCCGGGGACGAACGGAAATCGGCGGCTAGCTTGCGGTGGCGGGTATGGCGGCGGTGGCACATGCGGTGGCTCGACGAGACGACAAAAACGGCTCAAAAGGGATGGGTTGGATGCGGAATAGCACAGGGGTCCTATTTTTATAGCTCGGAGGCGCGAGGAAACAAGGAAAGGGAGGGATTCGAGATGGATTCGGTGCCGATAAACATGGAAAGGGAAGCCGGCGTTCGGCGAGGGGAAGAAGATGAAGGCTGAGCCGCTGACGCGTGGGCCCCGGATGTCAGCGTCACGCCGGGAAGAAGGAAGGCGCGCGCGCGATGCTGGGCCAACAGGCCGTGCCTGGGCTCGGCCCATGCGGGAGAAGGCGGGCGCGGGGAGGTAAGCGGGCCGCGGCAAGGCAGGCTGAGATGGGCTGAAATCCGGAATAAGCCGACTTTTCTTTTCTTTTTCTTTTTCCAATTTTTCAAAGCAAATTTTCAAAAGATTTTCAAATCCAAATTTGAATTTGATCAAACCACTCATCTCAAAAATTTAAATGCAACAGCATGAGTGCACAAACATGTTTCTACTCTTATATTTGATTTTAAGTTAATAAAAATTATTATTACTCTAAAGTTGCATGCTCACAAAAATATATAAAAATCATATTTTTTCTATTTTTCATTTCTTCAAAACTTCAGGGTGTTACAATTCTACCCCCCTTAAGATGAATCTCGTCCCGAGATTCGGAAGATGATGATAAAAGAGATAATAACACTTTGTCTTTAATTGATCCTCATTTTCCAAATTACTCTTTCGTGCAGAGTCATGAGACAGTTTCTCATATCCCAACTGACTAATCCGCCTAAACATGATCATCTCTCCTATTGAACTCCTCCAAAATTATTTGTTCCTTTGTTATGACTTCAGTAAACTCATGGTCCACTTTACTATCCTTGGTGTACCTATCTTCTAATTGATCATTCTCATCTCCCTCAGGTAAAAGTCGACCACCTTGATACTCAATTCTTTTCCTTGACAGTGTTGTTAAGAGCATTGTGCACCGAGTACCATGAATCACTCCTTTATGTGCACAGAGCCATCCATTACCAAGAACCACACGAATTTTAAGTGACTCCAACACAATGAGTGTCGCGGTGAAGTTTTCTTTGTTTATGACAAGACTGACATTCGAGCATATCTGATCTGCCTGCATTTCTCCCACTGGGGTTTGAACTAGCAAAGGCCTCCTCATTGGACACTTCACCATCTTGCACGTCTCCACCATGTCGGCGGAAATGAAAGAATGCGAAGTACTAGGGTCCAATAAAGCAAAAACTTGTACTGAGCTTACTTGAATATAACCTCCCACTACTTTGGTAACTCCATGAATTTTATCCATATCCACATTGCTCAGTCTTCCATTGACATAGTTTTGCTGCGCTTTGCTTCTTTGAGCAGGCTTCTTATGGGCTTTTCTTTTTCGCTTTCGTTGTTGTGGATTCTGACTTAGTTCACTCCCAACTTGCTCTTCAACATTGTTATTTTAATAGTGCTCGGCTTCATCATACCCATAACATCCTTCAATGGCAGAAACATCAATCTTTTCCCACATACCAATGCGAGACGTCATATAGGGCTCCTGAGTCATGAGACACTACACTTCCTGTCATCAAGTGACCAACATCAGCAACACGAGCAAGTATAGATGATCATAATCATGAACTATCCAAAAGGACAACTCTTGTCTCCATGGATCCAAAATTATCAACCTTGTTCACAGAACATTTTTGCTCAAGAGTGGCAACTCAATCATAGAGATTAACCAATACTTCCAACTAAAGAGTTCAATCTTAATAATCCTTCTTTACATTGGCTACCCCCCTTAAAATAAGGGACACCAAATAGGATAGCTTGAACCCTTTTCTTCTAGATGAGCTAAAAAGTGTTCTGACATCCCAATGATACTCCTGTGTATGGGTAAGAACAAGAAATCTGAAATTTCTCACGAGCAGAAAATCAGCAGTGCCGTAAAACAGCTGTAACTCTCATTCTGTTAATCCAATGAAGCTGTAGTTTACACCGATGGAAATCTTATAAAATTCTCTGCAACTTACTTATAGAACACACTTCCAGATTCTATAGCTAATCTTGACCGAAAACAACACATAACAGATTCTGTTCCAGGTTTCAGACAGCACAGTTGCATCGTCTTGTGATTTTTGTATCTCCCAATCCAAAATAGCTATGAGGGTGGTTCTTGCATTTAGAGAGAGATGTTGAAGTCCACTCTTGTCCAGAATTTTCTCATGATTTTTGGTCTTTCAAGAACAGAGATATAAGTTGATAAAGACAGGCTGCTCCGAAAGACAAGATATAGGAAGCAGGAGATAACCAAAACCCAGCTATTTATTTCATTAATCCTTATACCTTATACATATAAACTAAATGAAATCATGGTCAAAACCCACGAGATCATTCCACTCATTACAAAATTCCAACTCAAGCATAAACATAAGCACAAAGCAACTAAACACTTAAATGTTCATTAGCCACACATTAAGACGACTCAACTTGGCTGCTAACGGTTTTATTACACAGGACATAACTCCTATTCCTTAAACATGGTGTGATTGTAGCAGCATCCAGAGTAGATAACGTCTCTTACATTCCTTATTGCTTTATATGGACATCTGAATCTCTGCATCTACCATTCTTATAACTCATACCTTAAGATGGGTCAACCTGGTATCCCTCAGGTGTAGATTTAATACCCTCATACTCAATCCTTTCTCCTGAAAGTGTAGTTAGAAACACTGAACATTGGGCATACTCAATCACTCCTTTACAAGTAGATAACCAGTCTATTCCAAGGATAACATCAATGCCCATTAATTCCAAAACATTGAGGTTTACCTTAAAATTTACCCCCTTTATGTCCAGACTAACTTTTGGGCATACGCGGTCTGCCTTTATTTCACCTCTTGGAGTTTCAACCATAACTGTTTTCCCCCTTGGAAGCATAAGTATGTTATGATCTTTTGCATATTGTCTAGATATGAACGAATGTGAGGCACTGGGGTCAAACAAAACCTTGGCATTTCCTGAACTTACTGGAATTGATCCAAACACGACCTCCTTAGCTCCAGGAATGGTGGAAATATCCACATGTTTCAACCTTCCATGGATGTAATTTCTCTTTAATTTATTTCCCTGCACATGCTCCTTTTGGACATCCTGTCCTGGGTCTTGCTGTTGTTGATTCTTCTGTGGGCAAGATATGATATAATGTCCTTCCTGCTGGCAATGATAACACTTTCTCTTAGCTGGATCTTTTGTGATGTCATACTCCAAGGAACTGTTGTTTGGTATGCTGCTATCTTGCTGGCCATAAAAGTTCACCTTCGTCCCTTTGGCTTGTTTCCTAGCTTGTTTGGCCTTTCGGGGTTGATACTCCTTATAGGTAATTGTCCATCCATCTATGACTACTTCATGGGGAGTAGTTTTAGCGGGAGGGGCTTCTAACTCTTCAGGGTTTGGATTTGTTTGACAGGGGATCAGGGCTGCATGTGACAATGTAGTAGAACTCGCTTGCTCATTGCTTTCCACTAGTGGTTCTAATGAGAT
The DNA here is from genome assembly GCA_038087645.1 of Saccharum hybrid cultivar R570. Lineage (NCBI taxonomy): Eukaryota > Viridiplantae > Streptophyta > Magnoliopsida > Poales > Poaceae > Saccharum > Saccharum hybrid cultivar. The sequence continues at coordinate 10,935,950 of JAQSUU010000703.1, forward strand.
TGCCTTTCTCTTCTTGTCCATGTTGATCTCAAAATTTGGATCCACCTTGACTTTCCCCTTATTAGACTCGTTTCGAAGACAGGGAAAACCATAATGCTTACAGCAGTGACATTGTTCCTGCTCTCCAAATGCCTTACTATCAACATCTTTATTGGATTTCATATTCTTCCAAGCTTCTGCTACTTGTATCTTCTCTGACTCCTTGGATATGTTGGCTTGACCTTGAGATAAGCATCGTTGAGAATTCCCATGTTGAGCCATTTCTTCTAGTAATTGGTTTTGCATCGCTAATGGTTTCTTGTCAAAAGTGAGCAAGAGCGACACAATTCAGTCCTCTTAACCTCTGAAATCCATAGTCTTCTCGTCACGAGCCGTCTAATAGACAAGGAGAAAAGTTCAAAATAGAGACAAGGTTTTTATAACAGAACGGGGATAGAATTAAGCATAACTTTGAGAAAATAACAAAGTTAAAGAGAAGCAAGAAATAGGCAACAATGAGAACATGCTAAACGTCCAGTTCTAACTAGGCTTGCGTCCTACAGTCAGCATTGCTCTGATACCACTCTGTCACACCCGGTTTTAAGGACAAAACCAGACATACACTATATGTGAAATAAAGACGACAAACCTCACATATAGCCACAGATAAGTGGAATATCAAAAGACAAATGCTTAATATACATAACACAATAGTATAAAATATATCTTAAAGAGCAACACAGCGGAAAGACAACTCCGAACACCGGGTGCAACCTTCACTCCAGGATCAAACTAACTGGTTGATCACAAGCCTAACAATTCCAGAATCTAACAGTCTGGTACCCTTCCTGAGATGTGGGGAAATAGCAAGAGTGAGTCCATGTCGAACTCAACAAATATAACATGGGTTCATGCAGCTCAAAATGTTTGACACGAGTTTACTGCAATAGCTTTTAGTGAGTCAACTTTTTAGCATTTGAGAAGCAACAAGTTTACCATAAGCCCAAATAACCTCATGATCATGTAAACGAGAATAATGTATAGCAAGAAACAATAATCATTAGTGAACATCAATATCATCAGTGTTATCATTATCATCAGTGTTCATCATTTATTCTATAAGGGTCCAAGGCCACTCGTGACCGTGAGCACGGCTGTTATAACAGTTTTACACTCTGCAGAGGTTGTACACTTTCACTGTGAGTCGTGATTTACCCTTTCGCCCGAGGTAGCTAATCTCTTGACCCACTTCCAAGGAAGGTCGGCAGGGTTCACTATGAAGCCTTTCAAAGGTTCGTCTAACAAGTTAGGGCCGCTAGGTTTCCGAAGTCAGTCTGTGTGATACACCACGCAGGGATCCACAGTCTGCTTCACCCCATTTGCGCCACAAGGGTAACCTCTAACAAGCTAGAAAAAGTCCTCATACTGAGCTAAAGCCAGAGCCATATAGCCCTCACAGTTGTACTGTAAGTTCCGGATGTTCGCTTACAGATAAGTCCTTATGGAGAGAAACTAGAGCACCATAAAAACAACCAAATATGCTCTAGCCCTCTTGAGCCATATTGCTTTAAAGCATCATTTAAACGTTTATTGCATATATCATTAGTCAAGTTACAGATCATGATTATTTATCTTGAGCACTAGCATAAATACTACCCAATGCAACGTCCCATGGGTGTCAAGGTACAAGATACAAAAGCTAGGATATCCTTAATGGTAACAAGGTAGACACATGCATATGAATTAAGTATATTAAAGATGAATAGGAAATAAGGATAATCCCATGCTATACTTACCTTAAACACCGATCCTTCGGTAAGCTTTAATCTTCAACGTTCTTCTTCTTCTTCTTGATAACCACGTATATCTCACCGACTGGACTTGATCAATAAATCACCACACACACATCGAGCAATCATACACGAAGCAAACAATAGATCTAAATTAGAACAGTACACCAAACATATGAAACAATATATGAAAAGGTTTTAAAGATGTTCTACGCATTGCTACGAACACACAGACGCGAAAAACGACACTCTAATCGGGGCTACGGTGAAAGAAACGACTACCAAAAGATTTTGTTGTATAAAACGGAAAAATTATAGGTCTCATTTGTTTTAACTATATACAATCATATATATAGGATAAAATACTCTTTATAGACATTCAAAAGTGACTTAGGCTAAATTACATTTAAAGGAGAAATCAATAATATTTTATTCATAAATCTAGTTGCACAGTTATTAATCAAATTAGATCTAAACTATGAAATTTCAGAGATTTTGATAAAGAAAACATTAATACTAGTACATAGTTCATATTGTTATAAATCTATTGAAATTTGAACGGACTAATTCGGAATTAAAACAAATAAATTATGTATTAAACGAGATTTTCTTTATTAAAGTAATAGATTAAATCTCACATCGGAACTTAAAGATAGAAAACCTAACCAACAGTAACACTAACAGTATAACAAGTTTGTAAAACTCTTCTACACGTTACTACGATCACATAGACATAAAGATCACGAAATTTGGATTTAAAACGTAAAAGTTATGAGTTTTCTAAGATTTCCTATAGATAAATAATTACTTTAATATAAACTCGAAAATAAATTATCTCAAACCTACTGTACAGTTCTATCATCATGTAGAGCTCGCAAATACGAATCTAACGCAATTTGAATGGATCAAATCGGAGTTAAAACGGAGATTCTACGCACAATAATGGCAATTCTGTAAATAAGTGAAAACGTATTTTCGGAAGTTACGCGATCAAAATACGCTTTACGGAAAAGAAAACGTAAACCGGGAATACGCTTTGGACTGCGGGTTAAGAACTTAAAAACTTCAGGGGCTCTTTAGCAATTTTGTCGGCCGAACCGGTATCTTTAAATAACGGCCGTCCGATTTAAAATGAACGGTCCAGATCGGATCGGGGAGAGAGCCGGCGGCGCTTCCACCGGAGAAGGTGACCGTGCGGTGGCGCCATGGCCGGCATCACCCGAACTCGCCGGAGCTTGCGAAGATGATCATCCCGAGCGCCATTCGCCAAACTGAAAACACCGAAAGAAAGAGCGCATCCGTGCGACCTTACCCTGTGTGAAGATAGGGCCGGGGACGAACGGAAATCGGCGGCTAGCTTGCGGTGGCGGGTATGGCGGCGGTGGCACATGCGGTGGCTCGACGAGACGACAAAAACGGCTCAAAAGGGATGGGTTGGATGCGGAATAGCACAGGGGTCCCATTTTTATAGCCCGGAGGCGCGAGGAAACAAGGAAAGGGAGGGATTCGAGATGGATTCAGTGCCGATAAACATGGAAAGGGAAGCCAGCGTTCAGCGTGGGGAAGAAGATGAAGGCTGAGCCGCTGACGCGTGGGCCCCGGATGTCAGCGTCACGCCGGGAAGAAGGAAGGCGCGCGCGCGATGCTGGGCCAACAGGCCGTGCCTGGGCTCGGCCCATGCGGGAGAAGGCGGGCGCGGGGAGGTAAGCGGGCCGCGGCAAGGCAGGCTGAGACGGGCTGAAATCCGGAATAAGCCGACTTTTCTTTTCTTTTTCTTTTTCCAATTTTTCAAAGCAAATTTTCAAAAGATTTTCAAATCCAAATTTGAATTTGATCAAACCACTCATCTCAAAAATTTAAATGCAACAGCATGAGTGCACAAACATGTTTCTACTCTTATATTTGATTTTAAGTTAATAAAAATTGTTATTACTCTAAAGTTGCATGCTCACAAAAATATATAAAAATCATATTTTTCCTATTTTTCATTTCTTCAAAATTTCAGGGTGTTACACTTAAGAAAACCAAATAAAAAGAGTGTTGTGTGATAATATTAGCTAGATAATATATTAGTTAAAATAAAAGATATAAGAGAGTATTAGAACTTAATTACCGTAGAACTCAATTTTAAACATAATGGAAATGATGAATAGTTGCTCTGTCGTAATTCTTTTCAAGTGTCTAGTTTTCAAACACGAATTCTCCCGAGTTTTGGGTAGAACTGTCTTGATCTAAAGATAAACTCTGAGCCTGAAACTTGTGGGTTGCAAATGCTGGATCTAAATCTAGGTAGTTGAGGAGTATGATATGAGAAAGTCTGAGCTGCTATTTCTCTTGCTGTAACACCCTGAAATTTTGAAGAAATGAAAAATAGGAAAAATATGATTTTTATATATATTTGTGAGCATGCAACTTTAGAGTAATAATAATTTTTATTAACTTAAAATCAAATATAAGAGTAGAAACATGTTTGTGCACTCATGCTGTTGCATTTAAATTTTTGAGATGAGTGGTTAAATCAAATTCAATTTGGATTTGAAAATTCTTTGAAATTTGGCTTTGAAAAGTTTGAAAAAGAAAAAGAGAAAGGGAATTTTCCTCTTCGGGCCGAAACCTTCCCGCAGCCCAATGCTCGGCCTGCAGCGGTGGCCCACTCTTTCTTCCCCCGCGCCCGCCTTCTCCCGCATGGGCCGAGCCCAGCCGCAGCCGCCGGCCCAGCTTCACCGCGCGAGAGCCTTCCCCCGCTCCCGCGTCGCTGACAGCCCGGACCCACGTGTCAGGCGCTTCTTCCTCCCCACGCCGCCGGATTCCTTTCCCTCTTTTCCCCGATCCGATTCCATCTCCTCAATCCTCCCCTTTCCTTCTTTAGCGATGCCTCCGGGCTATAAAAACGGAACCACCGCGTCTCCCCGCTCCACATTCGCCCATAAATCGCAGCCCCAATACCCTGTGGTGGCTACGCCCGAAGCACCGCCCTAGCCGCCCGCCTCTCCGAGCCGCATGCTCTCCTTGCTTCATCCCCGGCCACAATTCTGCCCTAGGTGAGCTCGCCATGTCATTCTCTCTCTCCCTGTGTTTTCCGTTCGTAAGCTCGTGCTCCATAGCGCGAGATAGGCTATTCCGGCCATGGCGCCGCCGCGGAGAAGGCCGTCGGGCCCGATTCCGGTCGGAGCGCCGCCGGCTCCCTCCCCGATCCAATCTGGATCATTGATTTTGAATCCAACGGCTGATATTAGAAGATACCCGTTCGGCTGTAACATTTGCTAAAGAGACCCTGTAAGATTTAAGTTGTAAACCCGCGATCCAAAGCGTAATCTGGAAAATACGTTTTGATTTATTGAAAACATATTTCGTCTCGGTAATTGAAAAATACGTTTTCTGATATTTACAGTTTTGCCACTGAGTTTATTTTAGTTATAAATTATCCGTTTTAACTCCGATTTGATCCGTTTAAATTGCGTTAGATTCGTATTTGCGAGCTCTACATGATTATAGAACTGTACAGTAGGTTTGCGATAATTTATTTTCGAGTTTATATTAAAGTAATTATTTATCTATAGGAAATCTTAGAAAATTCATAATTTTTACGTTTTAAATCCAAATTTCGTGATCTTTATGTCTATGTGATCGTAGTAACGTGTAGAAGAGTTTTACCAACTTGTTATACTGTTAGTGTTACTGTTGGTTAGGTTTTCTATTTTTAAGTTCCGATGTGAGATTTAATCTATTACTTTAATAAAGTAAATCTTGTTTAAATCATATCTTCTACGTTTTAGATCCGTTTTAGCTCATTCGAGTTGCGTTAGATTCATAGCAACGAGATCTACGCGTTAGTGACAGTGTTTACCATATTACTAATTCTGAAATTTTATGGTTTAAATCATATCTTGATTAATAATTATGCAACTGGGTTTTGTAAATAAAATATGATTTGTTTTACTTTAGTTTTATAATTTGAATCTAAATTTGACTTAATTCCTTATTTATAAAATATTTTATATATGTTATTATATAATTAAAACACATGAAACTAATAGTTTTATATTTTCTCCTATGAGCAAATCTTTCGGTAGATGTATCTTTTCAACCGTAGCTCTGATTAGAGTGCTTTTCGCGTCTGTGTGTTCGTAGTGATGCGTAGAATCGTGTTTCAAACTCTTTTATTTATTTTTGTATGATTGGTGTACTGTTCTAATATAGATCTATTGTTTGCTTCGTGTATGATTGCTCGATGTGTGTGTGATGATTTATTGATCAAGTCCAGTCGGTGAGATATACGTGGTTATCAAGAAGAAGAAGAAGAACGTTGAAGATTAAAGCTTACCGAAGGATCGGTGTTTAAGGCAAGTATAGCATGGGATTATCCTTATTTCCTATTCATCTTTAATATACTTTATTCATGTGCATGTGTCTACCTTGTTACCATTAAGGATATCCTAGTTTTTGTATCTTGTACCTTGACACCCATGGGACGTTGCATTGGGTAGTATTTATGCTAGTGCTCAAGATAAATAACCATGATCTGTAACTTGACTAATGGTATATGCAATAAACGTTTAAATGATGCTTTAAAGCAATATGGTTCAAGAGGGCTAGAGCATATTTGGTTGTTTTTATGGTGCTCTAGTTTCTCTCCATAAGGACTTATCTGTAAGCGAAAATCCGGGACTTACAGTACAACTGTGAGGGCTAAAATGGCTCTGGCTTTAGTCATATAGAAGGACCTTTTCTAGCTTGTTAGAGGTATTCCTTCATGGCGTAAGAACGGCTTGACGAATCGGGTATAGTGCGGCCTCTGTCCTTATGTGTATAGGCTGCGCGTTATTGTGCCATTTGGAAGGGGGGCTCTACATCTGTTTGCCGAGTGAATCTAATGGCCCTAACTTGTTAGACGAACCTTTGAAAGACTTCATAGTGAACCCTGCCGACCTTCCTTGGAAGTGGGTCAAGAGATTAGCTACCTCGGGCGAAAGGGTAAATCACGACTCACAGTGAAAGTGTACAACCTCTGCAAAGTGTAAAACTGTTATAACAGCCGTGCTCACGGTCACGAGTGGCCTTGGACCCTTACAGAATAAATGATGAACACTGATGATAATGATAATACTGATGATATTGATGCTCACTAATGATTATTGTTTCTTGCTATACATTATTCTTGTCTACATGATCATGCGGTTATTTGGGCTTATGTTAAACTTGTTGCTACTCAACTGCTAAAAAGATGACTCATTAAAAGCTATTGCAGTAAACCCGTGTCAAACTTTTTGAGCTTCATGAACCCCATGTTATATTTGTTGAGTTCGACATGGATTCACTCTTCTATCTCCCCACATCTCAGGAAGGGTACCAGACTGCTAGATTCTGGAATTGTTAGGCTTGTGATCAACCAGTTAGTTTGATCCTGGAGTGAAGGTTGCACCCGGTGTTCGGAGTTGTCTTTCCGCTGTGTTGCTCTCTAAGGTATATTTTTATACTATTGTGTTATGTATATTAAGCATTTGTTTTTTTGATATTCCACTTATCTGTGGCTATATGTGAGATTTGTCATCTTTATTTCACATATAGTGTATGTCTGGTTTTGTCCTTAAAACCGGGTGTGACAGATTGGTATCGGAGCAATGCTGACTGTAGGACGCAAGCCTAGTTAGAACTGGACGTTTAGCATGTTCTCATTGTTGCCTATTTCTTGCTTCTCTTTAACTTTGTTATTTTCTCAAAGTTATGCTTAATTCTATCCCCGTTCTGTTATAAAAACCTTGTCTCTATTTTAAACTTTTCTCCTTGTCTATAAGACGGCTCGTGACGAGAAGACTGTGGATTTCAGAGGTTAAGAGGACTGAATTGTGTCGCTCTTGCTCACTTTTGACAAGAAACCATTAGCAATGCAAAACCAATTACTAGAAGAAATGGCTCAACATGGGAATTCTCAACGATGCTTATCTCAAGGTCAAGCCAACATATCCAAGGGGTCAGAGAAGATACAAGTAGCAGAAGTTTGGAAGAATATGAAATCCAATAAAGATGTTGATAATAAGGCATTTGGAGAGCAGGAACAATGTCACTGCTGTAAGCATTATGGTTTTCCCTGTCTTCGAAACGAGTCTAATAAGGGAAAAGTCAAGGTGGATCCAAATTTTGAAAACAACATGGACAAGAAGAGAAAGGCAATCTCATTAAAACCACTAGTGGAAAGCAATGAGCAAGCGAGTTCTACTACATTGTCACATGCAGCCCTGATCCCCTGTCAAACAAATCCAAACCCTGAAGAGTTAAAAGCCCCTCCCGCTAAAACTACTCCCCATGAAGTAGTCATAGATGGATGGACAATTACCTATAAGGAGTATCAACCCCGAAAGGCCAAACAAGCTAAGAAACAAGCCAAAGGGACGAAGGTGAACTTTTATGGCCAGCAAGATAGCAGCATACCAAACAACAGTTCCTTGGAGTATGACATCACAAAAGATCCAGCTAAGAGAAAGTGTTATCATTGCCAGCAGGAAGGACATTATATCAAATCTTGCCCACAGAAGAATCCACAACAGCGAGACCCAGGACAGGATGTCCAAAAGGAGCATGTGCAGGGAAATAAATTTAAAAGAAATTACATCCATGGAAGGTTGAAACATGTGGATATTTCCACCATTCCCGGAGCTAAGGAGGTCGTGTTTGGATCAATTCCCGTAAGTTCAGGAAATGCCAAGGTTTTGTTTGACCCCAGTGCCTCACATTCGTTCATATCTAGACAATATGCAAAAGATCATAACATACTTATGCTTCCAAGGGGGAAAACAGTTATGGTTGAAACTCCAAGAGGTGAAATAAAGGCAGACCGCATATGCCCAAAAGTTAGTCTTGACATAAAGGGGGTAAATTTTAAGGTAAACCTCATTGTTTTGGAATTAATGGGCATTGATGTTATCCTTGGAATAGACTGGTTATCTACTTGTAAAGGAGTGATTGAGTATGCCCAATGTTCAGTGTTTCTAACTACACTTTCAGGAGAAAGGATTAAGTATGAGGGTATTAAATCTATACCTGAGGGATACCAGGTTGACCCATCTTAAGGTATGAGTTATAAGAATGGTAAAGAGAGATGCAGAGATTCAGATGTCCCTATAAAGCAATAAGGAATGTAAGAGACGTTATCTACTCTGGATGCTGCTACAATCACACCATGTTTAAGGAATAGGAGTTATGTCCCGTGTAATAAAACTATTAGTAGCCAAGTTGAGTCGTCTTAATGTGTGGCTAATGAACATTTAAGTGTTTAGTTGCTTTGTGCTTATGTTTATGCTTGAGTTGGAATTTTGTAATGAGTGGAATGATCTCGTGGGCTTTGACCATGATTTCATTTAGTTTATATGTATAAGGTATAAGGATTAATGAAATAAATAGTCGGGTTGGTTTTGTTGTTTCTGCCTTATCCTGTCTTTTCGGAGCAGCCTGTCTTTATCAACTTATATATCTGTTCTTGAAAGACCAAAAAAAAAATCATGAGAGAATTCTGGACAAGAGTGGACTTCAACATCTCTCTCTAAATGCAAGAACTACCCTCATAGCTATTTTGGATTGGGAGATACAAAAATCACAAGACGATGCAACTGTGCTGTCTGAAACCTGGAACAGAATCTGTTATGTGTTGTTTTCGGTCAAGTTAGCTGCAGAATCTGGAAGTGTGTTCTATAAGTAAGTTGCAGAGAATTTTATAAGCTTTTCATCGGTGTAAACTACAGCTTCATTGGATTAACAGAATGAGAGTTACAGCTGTTTTACTGCACTGCTGATTTTCTGCTCGTGAGAAATTTCAGATTTCTTGTTCTTACCCATACACAGGAGTATCATTGGGATGTCAGAACACTTTTATGCTAAGTAGCTCATCTAGAAAAGGGTTCAAGCTACCCTATTTAGTGTCTCTTATTTTAAGGGGGGTAGCCAATGTAAAGAAGGATTATTAAGATTGAACTCTTTAGTTGGAAGTATTGGTTAGTCTCCATAATTGAGTTGCCACTCTTGAGCAAAAATGTTCTGTGAACAAGGTTGATAATTTTGGATCCATGGAGACAAGAGTTGTCCTTTTGGATAGTTCATGATTATGATCATCTATACTTGCTCGTGTTGCTGATGTTGGTCACTTGATGACAGGAAGTGTAGTGTCTCATGACTCAGGAGCCCTATATGACGTCTCGCACTAATATGTGGGAAAAGATTGATGTTTCTGCCATTAAAGGATGTTATGGGTATGATGAAGCCGAGCACTATCAAAACAACAATGTTGAAGAGCAAGTTGGGAGTAAACTAAGTCAGAATCCACAACAACGAAAGCGAAAAAGGAAAGCCCATAAGAAGCCTGCTCAAGGAAGCAAAGCGCAGCTAAACTATGTCAATGGAAGACTGAGCAATGTGGATATGGATAAAATTCATGGAGTTACCAAAGTAGTGGGAGGTTATATTCAAGTAAGCTCAGTACAAGTTTTTGCTTTATTTGACCCTAGTGCTTCGCATTCTTTTATTTCCGCCGACCTGGTAGAGACGTGCAAGATGGTGAAGTGTCCAATGCGGAGGCCTTTGCTAGTTCAAACCCCAGTGGGAGAAATGCAGGCAGATCAGATATGCCCGAATGTCAGTCTTGTCATAAACAAAGAAAATTTCACCGCGACACTCATTGTGTTGGATTCACTTAAAATTCGCGTGGTTCTTGGTAATGGATGGCTCTGTGCACACAAAGGAGTGATTCATGGTACTCGGTGCACAATGCTCTTAACAACACCGTCAAGGAAAAAAATTGAGTATCAAGGTGGTCGACTTTTACCTGAGGGAGACGAGAATGATCAATTAGAAGATAGGTACACCAAGGATAGCAAAGTGGACCATGAGTTTACTGAAGTCATAGCAGAGGAACAAATAACTTTGGAGGAGCTCAATAGGAGAGATGATCATGCTTAGGCAGATTAGTCAGTCGGGATATGAGAAACTATCTTATGACTCTGAACGAAAGAGTAATTTGAAAAAAAATGAGGATCAAATAAAGACAAAGTGTCATTATCTCTTTTATCATCATCTTCCGAATCTCGGGACGAGATTCATCTTAAGGGGGGTAGAATTGTAACACCCTGAAATTTTGAAGAAATGAAAAATAGGAAAAATATGATTTTTATATATATTTGTGAGCATGCAACTTTAGAGTAATAATAATTTTTATTAACTTAAAATCAAATATAAGAGTAGAAACATGTTTGTGCACTCATGCTGTTGCATTTAAATTTTTGAGATGAGTGGTTAAATCAAATTCAATTTGGATTTGAAAATTCTTTGAAATTTGGCTTTGAAAAGTTTGAAAAAGAAAAAGAGAAAGGGAATTTTCCTCTTCGGGCCGAAACCTTCCCGCAGCCCAATGCTCGGCCTGCAGCGGTGGCCCACTCTTTCTTCCCCCGCGCCCGCCTTCTCCCGCATGGGCCGAGCCCAGCCGCAGCCGCCGGCCCAGCTTCACCGCGCGAGAGCCTTCCCCCGCTCCCGCGTCGCTGACAGCCCAGACCCATGTGTCAGGCGCTTCTTCCTCCCCACGCCGCCGGATTCCTTTCCCTCTTTTCCCCGATCCGATTCCATCTCCTCAATCCTCCCCTTTCCTTCTTTAGCGATGCCTCCGGGCTATAAAAACGGAACCACCGCGTCTCCCCGCTCCACATTCGCCCACAAATCGCAGCCCCAATACCCTGTGGTGGCTACGCCCGAAGCACCGCCCTAGCCGCCCGCCTCTCCGAGCCGCATGCTCTCCTTGCTTCATCCCCGGCCACGATTCTGCCCTAGGTGAGCTCGCCATGTCATTCTCTCTCTCCCTGTGTTTTCCGTTCGTAAGCTCGTGCTCCGTAGCGCGAGATAGGCTATTCCGGCCATGGCGCCGCCGCGGAGAAGGCCGTCGGGCCCGATTCCGGCCGGAGCGCCGCCGGCTCCCTCCCCGATCCAATCTGGATCATTGATTTTGAATCCAACGGCTGATATTAGAAGATACCCGTTCGGCTGTAACATTTGCTAAAGAGACCCTGTAAGATTTAAGTTGTAAACCCGCGATCCAAAGCGTAATCTGGAAAATACGTTTTGATTTATTGAAAACGTATTTCGTCTCGGTAATTGAAAAATACGTTTTCTGATATTTACAGTTTTGCCACTGAGTTTATTTTAGTTATAAATTATCCGTTTTAACTCCGATTTGATCCGTTTAAATTGCGTTAGATTTGTATTTGCGAGCTCTACATGATTATAGAACTGTACAGTAGGTTTGCGATAATTTATTTTCGAGTTTATATTAAAGTAATTATTTATCTATAGGAAATCTTAGAAAATTCATAATTTTTACGTTTTAAATCCAAATTTCGTGATCTTTATGTCTATGTGATCGTAGTAACGTGTAGAAGAGTTTTACCAACTTGTTATACTGTTAGTGTTACTGTTGTTTAGGTTTTCTATTTTTAAGTTCCGATGTGAGATTTAATCTATTACTTTAATAAAGTAAATCTTGTTTAAATCATATCTTCTACGTTTTAGATCCGTTTTAGCTCATTCGAGTTGCGTTAGATTCATAGCAACGAGATCTACGCGTTAGTGACAGTGTTTACCATATTACTAATTCTGAAATTTTATGGTTTAAATCATATCTTGATTAATAATTATGCAACTGGGTTTTGTAAATAAAATATGATTTGTTTTACTTTAGTTTTATAATTTGAATCTAAATTTGACTTAATTCCTTATTTATAAAATATTTTATATATGTTATTATATAATTAAAACACATGAAACTAATAGTTTTATATTTTCTCCTATGAGCAAATCTTTCGGTAGATGTATCTTTTCAACCGTAGCTCTGATTAGTGTGCTTTTCGCGTCTGTGTGTTCGTAGTGATGCGTAGAATCGTGTTTCAAACTCTTTTATTTATTTTTGTATGATTGGTGTACTGTTCTAATATAGATCTATTATTTGCTTCGTGTATGATTGCTCGATGTGTGTGTGATGATTTATTGATCAAGTCCAGTCGGTGAGATATACGTGGTTATCAAGAAGAAGAAGAAGAACGTTGAAGATTAAAGCTTACCGAAGGATCGGTGTTTAAGGCAAGTATAGCATGGGATTATCCTTGTTTCCTATTCATCTTTAATATACTTTATTCATGTGCATGTGTCTACCTTGTTACCATTAAGGATATCCTAGTTTTTGTATCTTGTACCTTGACACCCATGGGACGTTGCATTGGGTAGTATTTATGCTAGTGCTCAAGATAAATAACCATGATCTGTAACTTGACTAATGGTATATGCAATAAACGTTTAAATGATGCTTTAAAGTAATATGGTTCAAGAGGGCTAGAGCATATTTGGTTGTTTTTATGGTGCTCTAGTTTCTCTCCATAAGGACTTATCTGTAAGCGAAAATCCGGGACTTACAGTACAACTGTGAGGGCTAAAATGGCTCTGGCTTTAGTCATATAGAAGGACCTTTTCTAGCTTGTTAGAGGTATTCCTTCATGGCGTAAGAACGGCTTGACGAATCGGGTATAGTGCGGCCTCTGTCCTTATGTGTATAGGCTGCGCGTTATTGTGCCATTTGGAAGAGGGGCTCTACATCTGTTTGCCGAGTGAATCTAATGGCCCTAACTTGTTAGACGAACCTTTGAAAGACTTCATAGTGAACCCTGCCGACCTTCCTTGGAAGTGGGTCAAGAGATTAGCTACCTCGGGCGAAAGGGTAAATCACGACTCATAGTGAAAGTGTACAACCTCTGCAGAGTGTAAAACTGTTATAACAGCCGTGCTCACGGTCACGAGTGGCCTTGGACCCTTACAGAATAAATGATGAACACTGATGATAATGATAATACTGATGATATTGATGCTCACTAATGATTATTGTTTCTTGCTATACATTATTCTTGTCTACATGATCATGAGGTTATTTGGGCTTATGTTAAACTTGTTGCTACTCAACTGCTAAAAAGATGACTCATTAAAAGCTATTGCAGTAAACCCGTGTCAAACTTTTTGAGCTTCATGAACCCCATGTTATATTTGTTGAGTTCGACATGGACTCACTCTTGCTATCTCCCCACATCTCAGGAAGGGTACCAGACTGCTAGATTCTGGAATTGTTAGGCTTGTGATCAACCAGTTAGTTTGATCCTGGAGTGAAGGTTGCACCCGGTGTTCGGAGTTGTCTTTCCGCTGTGTTGCTCTCTAAGGTATATTTTTATACTATTGTGTTATGTATATTAAGCATTTGTTTTTTTGATATTCCACTTATCTGTGGCTATATGTGAGATTTGTCATCTTTATTTCACATATAGTGTATGTCTGGTTTTGTCCTTAAAACCGGGTGTGACACTTGCTCCTACTGATGCTAGAGTTCTAGAGAAGGCAAATTTCACTTTGCCTTGGAGAGGATCCAGAAATACCACATATATTGAGATATTTGAGAGAGTCATACAAAAAGATACTCTGAGTTTTATTTTAAAAATCTTGCAAAACTCCGGAATAATAGTTGAATGAAGAGCTTGAGACATAGTGCTTGATTTGATTGTTCTACTTTTTGACTGCTCAAGACCCAAGTGAAGGCTAATAAGCTCCATAATTAAAGGTAATATGGGTAAGTCTAAAGATTAGATTGGTTAGATCTAATTCGGAGGAAAATTCTTGTTTGAACGCATGTGTACTTTTGAGGTGTGAAAGCATTGTAGCAACTCCTGACCTATTATGAATATTTGCTAAGGGACTAGCAAAAGGTAAGCTTGGGGGAGTTGTTGACGATGGTTATCTACCAGAATAAAGGGTTAAAATAAATATATAAAGGGCTAATAAATGATCACCAACATAGGTTTAGGGTGTCAACTAACGAAATTCCACGAGTTTTGGTGAATTTGGTGAATCTATATTTTGCAGGGGGTTATCAAAATAATTCAGGAATTGATATCTTCCACGAGAAGGAACCCACGTCAATCGGCCTATAATCTCCACGTCACAAATACGCAAGCGGCTTCTAGAGGACACCAGAGGACTCCACGAGGACGGCCACCACGAGACGTCGCCAGGTGGGGCCGACCGGCCTCAACCCTAGGTCGATCGGCCCTTGGCCGCCGCCCCTCGGCTCCTTTCTTTCCAACCTACTTCAACCGCCTCCAAGGATGCATCCTAACCCTACGTGAAGATCGGTTTGATCCTAGGGCCACAGTTCCATGCTCTAGGCTATATAAACGAGGCCCCAGACCCCCTCCAAAAGGGGAATTCATTCAATCAATCATCAACCAGTAAAGCTGAAGACCAACCAGCAACTCTCATCTCCTTAGAGCTCCATCAGATCTAGGCATAGCTAGATTAGAATTAGAAGTAGATGAGTCAAGCAGCCTTGGGCTGCAGATCTAGTCAAGAGGAGCTTGGTAAATCTAGTTCTTCTCTCTTGTATCAACATTGTTCTTCAGATATTCATCTAGTTCATCAGTTCTTCTAGTTCTTGATCTAGTTTATGTTCTAGTTCTTCATGTGTCTAATTGTTTATGTTCTAGTTCGTAATTGTTTTAGTTCATCATTGTCTAGTTCTAGTTCATTGTTCTTAATCATTATTCTTGATACATTAGATATGATCTTATTCTTAATCTATATTATATCATTGATTATTATGAGATTAGTCTGCTTTGATTATATATTTGGCATAGATAGTTTATCATTATGTTTATACACATGTTTTCAAAGCACTCACCTTATTGAGTCATGGGTGGGTGGTCAACATTGTGTAAGTGTGGTACTTATACACTGTTTACCTGCAAATGCACTCTATACTCCGGGCCATGTGGTAGATCGCGGGTGTGACATTCCTGTTGAGTCCTTTGAAGTCCACTCCCCAAGTGTAGAACTTAGTAGAATGCGGTCTCATTACTTAGTTGTTACTCTATTTCTCAGCTTCGTAATGGAGATGTTCCTTGTTTATGGATATGAGATAACCTAACCAATGATTGCCTGATATAATTGCACTAATCAATGTAGATTATGACTAATAGCTAATGAATTACTTAGGAATTATTCTCTTACTTTATATTCTGATCAATGACTTGTCATAGTAGTACTGCTCTAAGGAATATCATCTGAATGGTCTGATTATCATATATTTTATCTCTTTTTATTTGATTGATTCCCGTTTGAGAGTAAAGGATAGTGATTTCGAATATTCATATCACATGTATAGAGTAGCCTTTAATTAATATGTGTCCCACTATTTGTTCTCCTTTGGTCAAATATAAATAACGATACCTAGGATAAACTTGGGTGAAATACTGCAACGGGTGTATTTATCTGTGCGCTTGCGGATATATAGTTTAATATCTTTATATAGTTAAGTGGCATGAGTACAATACAACCACACTCTTGGTGTCATGTTGGGGATGACAACCTAATGCGAGTGATGCTAAGAAGTGTCAACATTCATTGCCAAAGTCATGACCCATTTGTGCACCAAGCTCGCCTGAGAATTGGGACAAGTATTGTAGGGTTTGGGCATCATCTCCTTGATCATCATCGTCGTCATCAACAACCATTGTTTCACCATGATGAATCCACACTGTGTAGTCCAAAACAAATCCTCGTATAATCAGATGTGATCTGATGGTAGACACATCTAAAAATGCCATAAGGTTCTTGCAATCTAAGCATGGACAAATAATTGTGCCACTATTCTCTATCAATGTCGATGTATGCTTCTCTGCGGCTTCAATAAATTTGTCCACCTCTTCACGAAAGCCTGCCATGAACCTGAGCGAACCATACATCCAAGAATTTCTGTACTCTATCTTTTAAAAGAATCAAATTAATAATTAATTACTTGAGAATAATTGTAATGAAATATGGTAGAGGATAATTAGCAACGGTTATTATTTTACCCACTACTATTCATGCCAACCCCATTCCAATTTCATGAAACAAAAATTACAAAATGAAAGAAAACAAATCCTAGATCTACATGAAACATACATGAAACTAGGGTGTAATCTCCACTAAAATCAAGCAAGAGCGACTAATAAAGGGGTAAGCTCATTTCTCTAACTAATTTGCACTAATAGCTTCAAAACTAGGGCCTAATTTGCTCCATACAAAGCCCAAAGAACCATGGTAGAGAGAGAAAAGGATAATTAACTAATTGCCTATTAATACATAAATATTTATAAAAACGATATATATATTAAATGGTTAAAATATACGATTTTGAAGAGAACAATTACCAACAATTATTATTTTACCAACTACTATACATGCCAACCCCATTCCACAATTTCATGAAACAAAAATTACAAAATGAAAAAAACAAATCCTAGATCTAGAAATAGATCTACATGAAACATACATGAAATTAGAGTGCAATCTCCACAAAAATCAAGCAAGAGGCACTAATAATGGGTGTAAGGTCATTTCTCTAACAAATTTACACTAATAGCTTCAAAAGTAAGGCCTAATTTGCTCCATACAAAGCTCAAACACCAAGGAAGAGAGAGAAAACAAAACTCTAATTTACTCACTAACCAACCAACCAAACTTCAATTAAAGTCTTGGAATAGTATTTTCTAACCTTCTACGAGCTCTCCACCAAAGGATTTGAGATCAAAACCTCCCCCTTAGTAGAGCAATTTTTAGGAGGAGCCCAAGGCCTCCCAAGCCTTTTTTTGCGAGTTGGAGTGAGTGATCCGAGGAGGAAGAAGGGGGCTGTTGTGTTATGTATGTTAGGCATTTGTAGGGGCGGCTGGTGTTTGAGCCGCCCCTACAAATGGGCACAGTAGGGGCGGCTGGTGATTGAGCCGCCCCAACAAATGGAGTTAGCCCTAATGTCAATGTAGTCGATTAACTTGATTTCATACAAAATCTTCCATCAATCTAGGACATGAGGCCTCTCGGAGATGCTCTTTGTAGTATTTTTATTCTTCATACGCATGATTATATGTGAGTAGTTGCTTGGGCATCCTTGTAAATTTTGTATTCTAAACATTATTTAAATGTGTTCACGAATTATTGCTCTTGTTACTGTTAATATCATCGTTATTGTTTTCAAAATATAAATTCATTGCACAAGTCCGGCCTATCTATGATTTATCACTCATGTCAAATTTAAATTTCCCATCACCTGCCCCCTACTGATCATTTTTTGTCACATCTAGAATAACCATCGATCCTGTACCCATAACTACATACTGATGGGTACCGCCATCCTATCTGTCTTTTTTCACATAGCACCCGACACTACATGCCCATATTGCATCTCAACTGGGCTCCTGGTTTTTCTTGGCCTTAGCCGTTGGCAGCCTGGCGTAACTGCACGTTAGTCTTAGGCCCTGTTTGGTTCTGCGTCGGCGGCGTGTTCCGGTGAAAAATGCGAAAAAAAAATCTGGTCAACCAGTCCATGTTCGACGTGCGTTGGATGGCCATGCACTATGTGAAAAACTGGATGACGAACGGGGAGCGGCCAAAACACAAATAGCGGACAGAGAGTCGCGTTCTGCTTATTTGCACCTTTGTCCCAAACAGGACCTTAGGGTGCCACCCCCAGCGAGACACGCATTAGGTTGCACTGCTGATCACCAGTCACGGAGTCCTTCACGATGTCAGTGGACTATTAGATACCATTTAAATGTGCTCATGAGTTATAGCTTATGTTAGTGTTAATATAATTATTGTTTTCAAAAACATAAATTCATTGCACAAGCTAGTATGGTGCAAATTGTACAGAGAGCACATGGCCGCTAGGCCCCCTTGGCATCGCAGGCCTAGAGCGACCACCCCTCTCGCCCGGCCCCAGGGCTGCAATTTATCATTGGTTTTAATATTCAAGATGTCTATCTTTGATTTAACACTCATGTCAAATTCAAATTTCCTATCACCTGCACCCTGTTGATCATTTTTTGTCACGTCTAGATTCATAGATCTGCATCCTATGGGCCTTTTTTCACATAGCTCTAGAAATGGAATTGTTTGTAACACCGCATTTATGTTGGTAAACAAGTGCCATCATTTCCGATGTATTAATAATTGTCAGTTCTGAATATATTCGACATGGAAGGCCAAATGGGTTCAAAAAATATCAACTTGATCTTATTGCGGCATCAAGTCCACATCGGTCTCTATATATGACACCTACTCACCTTGACAACTGAAACAACATTGATTTGTGTGGTTTAGTTGGTGCATTAGTGTTCTGTGAAGTAAAGAGAGGTGGCATCATGCCGTTGCGAAAGCACAAGTGTCACACTCCAATTAAAGGACAATATAGAGTGCATACATCTTATGTGCGCCCCAGGAATAGTCGCACACATAAGCTGACAAATTAACAAAAGTATCATCACCATGTACATACATAACGTTATTACATCACGTAGTTCTTACATAACCAGCGGAAAAGGAAATAGCAACTCTCAGGCGTAGTGTCTGATCCACAGGGAAGGACGACTGGTTGACCCAAACCTAGAAATCTTCCGGGAAGTCCTCGTAGAAACTGTCATCTGTTACCCATCCGGGATTTTTATCCAAAAACAATATAGCAACAAGTGTGAGTACATTTGTACTCCGCAAGTATAGTATGAGGATTCATGAGGCTCAAAAAGGATAGACACGGTTGACTGCAGTTAGCACTTTTAGTAGATCAACATTTCATTATTATTCATTATTAAGTTATGCTCAAACTCCCATTTAACCCACATGATCCGCTACTAGAATTAAGAAGAGAAAGCAACAGTGTGATCTCATCATCATCATCATAGTTCATCCACATATCTAGTAACCATTTATTCTGTGAGTTTTCCGGGCCGCTCGTGTCCGTGAGCACGGCTGTTATAACAGTTTTAACACTCTGCAGAGGTTGTGCATCTTTACCCGTGAGTCGTGTTACCCGTATGCCCGGGGCCCGTCGACCCCCTAACACTTCCAAGGTGAGCAGGCAGGGTACACTATGAAGCCTTCCATAGGCCTCTTCTAACATGTTAGGGCCGCGAGGTTTCCTCGGCAGGCAGATATAGAGAACCCCCCTTTCGATGGCACAATTCCCGCAGGCTATACACATCAGAACAGAGGCAGTTCTATACCCAAAGTGGCAAGCCCCTCTTGCGCCCTTTCGGGTAACCTCTAACAAGCTAGAAAAGATCCTATTACTGAGCTAAAGTCAGAGCCATATGACTCTCACGGTTGCACTGTATGTCCCAGCTTTTGCCCTACAGACAAGTCCTTACGGAGAGTTTAGGGCAACATGATCGACATCATTTGCACCATCACCCTATATATTTCAATTATTACCATCATGTTTATCCGTTTGTTCCATTAATCATAGTATTGATCATGTTTGAAAAGAGCACTAGCATTCTACCCATATGCAATAAAACCCATAGGTATCGAGATATAAGTCATAAATGGCTAGGATGTCCTTATAGTCGAGCAATATTAGACACATGCATAATGAGTAGATTATATAATGAATAGGACAACAAGGTAGGCCCATGCTATACTTGCCTTGGTTCACGAACTGCTGCTGGTCCTGCTGCTCCTCGCACGCGTCCGGATTTCCGACGTACTCCTCACCGTCTGAACTCGAACGACACGAAGTACAACACGCAATTCGGAGCAGACATACAAGCAAAACATGGCTACTATTAGAACAGTACACCAACAATAAATAAATCTGAATAAAATGTTTACCAAAATCATCTACGTCTCGCTACGATCACATTGACGCGAATTGCACGAAAAACGGAGCTACAACGCAAAAGTTACGCGCTAAGCAAGGTTCCAAAACTAGCTACTAAACTAGACTTAATCGAGAAACTTAAAAGCTTCTAACAGGTCCATCAGTAGCACTAATGCGTAGATTACGAAATTACAAAACTAACGCAAGTTGAACGGGTCGAATCGGAGCTAAAACGATGATTTTATACATGTTTTACTGCAGTGGTAATTCTATAAATAGATCAAACTATTTTCGGATTTAAAATAAATCAAAATTCAGATTTATTCAAATGGCCGAGGACTGCGGGTTCAAATTCACGAAAGTAGGGGGTCTCTTTAGCAAAAAGACCCGCGAAGGGGTATTGGCCATTTCTGGCCGTTGATCAAGTGATGGACGGTTAAGAAAGAAAGGGGGGGAGAAGAGAGAGGGCCGGCCGCCGGAGCTGGGAGTGAACGCGGCGGCGCCGCCATTACCGCGGCGTGGGGCTCGCCGGCGTTGCTCGCCCGGGCGCTACAGGGCGTCATTTTCAAAAATAAAAGCTCCGGAGCGAAGAGGGGAGGATGGCGAACCCATCCCGGGGCAAAACGCGGGCGGTGGTAGGCCCGAGGGGCACCCGCCATGGCCGGACATAGAAAAGCTCGTCGGAGTACACGGTACGGGGGCCACGGTCCACGGTTCGACGAACCGTGAGCACCGGGAGAGAGAGGGGAGCGAGAGGGTTCTCACCGCGGGGAAAAACGGGGCGGAGATGGCTGTCCGCGCGGAGGGGCGGTCGGCGGAGCTTGGAGACCTCGGGAGGCGGTTCTCTCAGGCACAGCGATGCGAGAGGGAACGGGGAAACGCGACAACTGATGCGGGGTCGGCCTCGGCTTCCCTTTTTGAAGAGGCAAGGGCGCAGGGAAGGGAACGCTCCCACGTCGCGCGGAGGTGGGCGCGGGCATCGGACGACGGTTGCTGCTTCGGCCGAGAGAGAGTGAGCGGAGGTTGGAGAAGGGCGCGACATGTGGGCCCGGCGCGTCAGCGGCTCAAGGGGGGAGAGCGGGTGCGGCAGCGGCAGTTGCGGCGCTGACCGGGCCGGCCCAGCAAGGGAGAGAGGGGGAAGGAGGAGGGTGAGCGGGCCGGCTGGGATGAGCTGGGCCAATAGGCCGAAAGCAGGGAAGGGTAGGAGGGAAAGAAATATTTCATTTCTTTTTCTGAGTTGATTTTCAAAGCACATTTCCAAATGGTTTTCAAATCCTTTCAACTTTTGAACAAAAACCACTCATCACAAAAAAATAAAGTGCAGCAGCATGAGTGCATCAAGGAGTTGCTAACCTTATGATTGATTTTAATTTCTCAAAAATTATTATTCCCTAAATTTGAATGCACAAACAAGTACATAATTAAATCAAATTTATCTATTTTGAAATAATGCAAAAATTAGGGTGTTACAATTCTACCCCCCTTAAGAGAATCTCGTCCTCGAGATTGGATGATGCTTACTCAAAAAGCTGTGGATAAGACTTTCTCAGATCTTCTTCTCTTTCCCACGTAGACTAATCTTCTGAATAACGATTCCATTGCACTCTGCACATCTTTATAGTGCGGCTCCTGGTAACTTTTTCTGCAGTTTCAAGAATCTTTACCGGATACTCCTCATACGTGAGATCTTCTTTAACAGTAAGCTCCTCCAAAGGAATCTGCTCCTCTAATACCCGCAAACACTTTTTCAACTGTGAAACATGAAACACATCATGCACACCTGATAAACTTTCTAGCAATTCCAATTGATAAGCCACTTCTCCACGTCTCTCTAGAATCTTGAAAGGTCCCACATATCTCGGTGCTAACTTGCCCTTCATATTGAATCTTCTCACATTTCTCATTGGTGACACTTTCAAATACACATAGTCACCTTCTTTGAAACTCAACTCTCTCCTTCGGTTATCAGCATAGCTCTTCTGTCTAGACTGTGCTACTCTCAAATTATCCCTGATCATCCTCACTTGTTCCTCTGCACTGCGTAGGACATCAGGTCCAAACACTTGGGTTTCACCTGTCTGATTCCAGAATAGAGGTGTTCTACACTTTCGTCCATATAAAGCTTCAAATGGCGCCATCTTGAGACTTTTCTGGTGACTGTTGTTATATGAAAACTTAGCATATGACAAACTCCTATCCCAACTAGTACCATACTGTAAAGCACAAGCTCTCAACATGTCTTCCAATATTTGATTGGTCCTTTCGGTCTGCCCATCAGTTTGGGGATGATATGCCGAACTGAAATTTAACTTGGTTCCCAAAGCACTGTGTACCTTACGCCAAAAATGTGACGTAAACTGAGTTCCTCGGTCAGATACGATCTTCTTTGGAACCCCATGTAGACATATTATTTTCTCCATATATAACTCCGCTAGCTTTGCACCACTATAAGTGGTTTTGACTGGCAAGAAGTGGGCTACCTTAGTAAGTCGATCCACTATTACCCAGATCGAATCATATCCTTGTTGAGTGCGGGGCAATCCAGTAATGAAGTCCATACCAACTTCTTCCCATTTCCACTCTGGTATTTTCATTGGTTGCAACAATCCTGCAGGCCTTTGGTGCTCAGCCTTCACCCTTTGACAAGTATCACATATGGCCACATACTCAGCCACATCCCGTTTCAAACCATACCACCAATACTTCTCTTTGAGGTCCAAGTACATCTTGGTGCTTCCAGGGTGTATAGAATAAGCAGAATCATGTGCCTCTCGCAGAATCATATCACGGATAGCTTTCACTTCAGGTACACATATTCTTTTTCCAAACCATAGAGTACCATTCTCATCCAGCCGGAAACCTGGTGCCTTTCCAACCACTACCTGCTCAGCAATCTCCTTTAATTTCTCATCCTCCAACTGACCTGTACGTATCTCTTGCTCCAATGTAGGTTCTATAGCCAATTCTACTACATTATTGACAAAACCCAAGTTGAGATGTTCTATTTCAGCTCGCAACTCTGCTGGTATAAATGTCAACTGAAGTCCGTTGGCATAGCTCTTCCGGCTAAGTGCATCGGCAACAACATTTGCCTTTCCAGGATGATAATGCACTTCCAGATCATAATCTTTAATTAATTCCAGCCAACGACGTTGCCTTAAATTCAACTCGGACTGAGTAAAAATGTATTTTAAACTCTTGTGGTCAGTGTAGATGTCACACTTATGTCCGATCAAATAATGCCTCCAGATTTTCAGAGCATGGACAACTGCGGCTAATTCCAAATCATGGGTTGGGTAATTCAGTTCATGCTTTCTCAACTGCCTGGATGCGTAGGCCACAACCTTTCCTTCTTGCATAAGCACACACCCAAGGCCTAGGCGAGATGCATCACAATAAATAGAGAAGCTCTTACTTAAATCAGGTAGGGTCAACACTGGGGCTGTTGTCAACCTTTTCTTTAGCTCCTCAAAGTTAGCCTGACATTTGTGTGACCAAACAAATTTGGCATTCTTCTCTAATAGGGCTATCATAGGCTTGGCTAGCTTAGAGAACCCTTCAATAAACCTTCTATAGTATCCAGCCAAACCCAAAAAGCTACGGATTTCACTAGCATTGACTGGGGCTTTCCAATTAAACACATCTTGCACTTTACTGGGATCTACGGCTATTCCACCGTTAGAGACCACATGTCCCAGAAAAGATACTTCTTTCAGCCAGAACTCACATTTGCTCCTTTTTGCATACAATTTATGTTCCCTGAGTTTTTGTAAGACTAACCTTAAGTGTTCAGCATGTTCCTCTTTATTTTTGGAGAATATTAGGATATCATCTATGAATACCACTACAAACTTATCCAAGTACTCCATGAATACTTTGTTCATCAGATACATAAAGTATGCAGGTGCATTTGTTAGTCCAAAAGACATCACTGTGTACTCATAAAGGCCATATCTGGTAGTAAATGCTGTCTTGGGTATGTCAGATGCACGAATTTTTAGTTGATGATATCCAGAACGGAGGTCAATTTTTGAGAACACACAAGCACCTTTCAGCTGATCAAATAAATCATCAATTCTAGGGAGTGGGTACTTGTTTTTGATTGTGACTTCATTAAGGGACCTATAGTCGACACACATCCTTCGTGTGCCATCTTTCTTATCCACAAATATAACAGGTGCTCCCCAAGGTGAAGAACTAGGACGAATAAAACCTTTCTCTTGCAATTCCTTAATTTGTTTCTTTAGTTCTTCTAATTCATTTACCCCCATTCTATATGGTCTCTTAGCTATGGGTGCAGTCCCAGGTAAAAGCTCAATAAGGAATTCGATGTCGCGATCGGGTGGCATACCTGGCAATTCATCGGGGAACACGTCCGGGAATTCATCCACCACCTGGTTCTCCTGGTTAGCAACATCGCTCAGCTGATTGACGGTGGCGGTAGGTTGAGCTTGCACTTCCACTTCGACACAAATTCTATCACCACTTGGAGATGTCACAACCACGGATTTCTCCTGACATTGTATCACTGCCCTATGTTGCTTCATCCAATCCATTCCCAGGATGAGGTCAATTCCAGCGGTTCTCAGAACAATTGGATTTACCTTGAAAGCTACCCCCTTAAGAATATACTAGTAGAAGGGCTCCAATAATTTGCGGGCATGCTACCCCCCGGTGAATTTACTAGCATGGGATCCTTCATGGCACACAGGGGTATGCTATGCATTCTAACAAAAGCTTAGGATATGAAAGAATGCGAGGCACCGAAATCAAAAAGTACGGTAGCGGAGATGGAGTTGACGCTAAACATACCCAGCATAACCTCAGGCGCCTCCTGAGCTGATTCCGACGACACATGATTCACCTTGCCAGTGAACGGAGGTCAAGCGTTGGGTCTCTGGTTGTTCTGCTGGTTCTGCGGGGCCTGCCGGTTCTGCTTCTTTGGGCACTGGTACGAATAGTGTCCCACCTCTCCACAGTTGTAACAGGCATTGGGGTTGCCTGGGGTGCCACTCTTGATTGGGGCATTGTTGGGCACTCCCTGACGTGGTGCTTGGTTGCTAGCTTACTGTTGCTAGGGGCGCTGCTGACTCTGATTACCCAACTGCGGTGGGTACTGGGGGCGCTGCTGGTACTGGTTCCTCTGGGGGTACTGACCTTTGTTCCATTGGTTGGGTGGCTCTTGGTTCCTCTGCGGAAAACCCTGCTGCGGGAAAGCTCGCGGGCGAGTGTTGCTACCCGACGCCTGTCCCTGGAGCTTCCTCTTCTTGAGGTCCATTTCCTTACGCTTGTTATCAATTACAATGGCACGGTCCACCAACTCTTGGAAACTGGCATATTTGTTGGACATCAGTTGCAGCTGGAGTCCATCATACAGCCCCTTCAGAAAACGGCGCTGTTTATCAGAATCCCTAGCCACTTCAGCCGGGGCATATCGCGACAATTGTGCAAACTTGTCGCGGTATTCCGCCACAGACATGGACCCTTGCTTGAGAGCCCGGAACTCCTCTTGCTTCAGTTCAATAAGTCCCTCAGGGATGTGATAGGACCTAAAGCTTTCCGTGAACTCTTTCCATGTGACCTCTGGAGCATTCTCTGGACGTCCGTACTGGAATGACTCCCACCAATCCTGAGCAGCTCCTTGGAGTTGGCCTGAGGCGTACAAGACTTTCTCCAAGTCGTTGCACTGTGCAATGTTTAGCTGCTTTTCCACAGCTCTCAGCCAGTCATCCGCCTCCATAGGTTTAGAGGCATGTGTGAACACAGGTGGGCGTCCTTTCAGAAACTCACCACGTTTGTCACGGACCTGCACAGGTGGGGGCGCTCCTGCGGGTTGCTCACCGAGACGGTCCATCACTGTCTGCATGAGCTGCGCTTGCATGGCCATCAACTGCTCAATGGTCACCGGCGGTGGCGGAGGTGGATCCACCAAAGCTCCGTGTCCACGACCACGGCCACGGCCTCTGCCACGTCCTCCTCTGGCGGCCATCTGTTTCCAAGCAAATGTGCAAACTTTTAGAGATCTTCCAAAAATTTATAAATTATTTACAAAAGGTAAATAACATAACTGAAAATTTCTGGACGAGTGTCTACAACAGCAGACCGAAAACTGGAGTGTAACTCAAGTTCCAGAAATCCAAAATATGCGTGGCATACATCGTTGGAAAGCTTAAAGAGTCTGCTACAACTTTTGTATAGAACTTTTTCACTGATACGGACGGCAACATCATCAAAAACTGAGCTAAACAATTTCTGTTCTAGGTTACAGACTGCACAGACTTGCCAGGTTGTAGCAGGTATATCTCTCAAACCAGAATTGATAATGAGGTGATTCCAGTGGGAAATGAAAGGTACACAAGTCTAGTTCTTTCCACAAAAATTTCATAATTTTCGGACATAGAGATTTAGAGATATGAGACAAACATTGCAGACTGCTCTGAGAAACAACACAGCAGTAAAGCAGAATTTAAACCCCAACTAAGTTAAACAAACACTAACTTAAGGTTTTGATAAAAAGAACATGTGGACAAGCCCACACTGTTCCAGCAATCACACGAACTCCAAATCATTCAAGTTTATCATCACAACCAACAAGACAATTAAAAGTTCACAACACACACATAAACTTGACACGACTCTCGATTCTAAAACGCATTCAGCAAGGCGGGGCTGCAAACATCTAAGGAGCGCGATCCACCATAGTGAACACCCTGGCCTTCTTCTTGTAAATGGTAGGCTGTCCTAGCTGAACGGCCATCTCATCTATCTGGTTCTGAAGGCGCTTTTCAGATTTTTGCGCTGCACGAAGCTCTTTCCTGAGTGCTTCGTTGACCTCCTGCATGGCGCTGAGGTGCCTCACTGTGGTGTCCAAGGTGGGATCAGAAGCTGGAGGAGCCAACACCGCCCATGTCTTCTCCCTTGAGTCGTAGCGTGGAAGATACCGGTAGCGATCATTCTGCATGTCCTCAAAACGTCGACCATGGTAGTGCAGGTACGCCGCCTGCGCAGCATCTTCCATGCTGTCATAGGCACTGGCACGCCTGGCTCGGTGGCTATGGGTGGTCACAACATCCTGAGATTGGTCGGTGTTGTTCCAGGCGGTGATGATCACATTGGTCTTCCAGTACGTCGCCTCCACTGGATGTGTGTGCTCCGCACAGTAGTACTTCACAGAGGCAGCAAACTCTGGATAGTACTCAGCTAGCATGGTGGTGAGGAGGTTGTGGTAATGGGCATCTTCGGGAGCTTCCTTAAACTTGTTCCTGGTGGTCCAGCCTATCTCTTCTGGCTCCTCTGATGCAGCTGGGGAGGGCACTGGTGTTGGTGCAGAAGCGGCCTGGGATGCTGGTGGAGGTGTAGCAGCGGGGACTGGAGCATCCACATGTGGGATGGGTGCAGCCACGGGGGTCGAAGCGGGTCCATCAGATGCAGCAGCTGAAAATGCCTCCTCCTCCATGGGTTCCTCCTCTTCCTCGTCAGTGATGTGGACGACCTCTGGCTCCACTAGTAGTACTGCTGGTGGTGCTGGTGGAGCAGGTGCTGCTGGAACGAACTGGGCGACGTAGGCAGCGGCACTGAGGCGAGGCATCTATAGTTTTGATATAAAATATTATCAGAGTCAATATTTTACGCAATAGAATAAGAAATAGAGCATAAAATTTTAATAAAATATCAAGATGGAGATAGTAGCAAGTAAATAAATAAAGTCAAACTCCTAGAAACGACCATTTCTATCTAGGTTTGCGTCCTACAGTCGACACAGCTCTGATACCAATTTGTCACACTCCAATTAAAGGACAATATAGAGTGCATACTCTTATGTGCGCCCCAGGAATAGTCGCACACATAAGCTGACAAATTAACAAAAGTATCATCACCATGTACATACATAACGTTATTACATCACGTAGTTCTTACATAACCAGCGGAAAAGGAAATAGCAACTCTCAGGCGTAGTGTCTGATCCACAGGGAAGGACGACTGGTTGACCCAAACCTAGAAATCTTCCGGGAAGTCCTCGTAGAAACTGTCATCTGTTACCCATCCGTGATTTTTATCCAAAAACAATATAGCAACAAGTGTGAGTACATTTGTACTCCGCAAGTATAGTATGAGGATTCATGAGGCTCAAAAAGGATAGACACGGTTGACTGCAGTTAGCACTTTTAGTAGATCAACATTTCATTATTATTCATTATTAAGTTATGCTCAAACTCCCATTTAACCCACATGATCCGCTACTAGAATTAAGAAGAGAAAGCAACAGTGTGATTTCATCATCATCATCATAGTTCATCCACATATCTAGTAACCATTTATTCTGTGAGTTTTCCGGGCCGCTCGTGTCCGTGAGCACGGCTGTTATAACAGTTTTAACACTCTGCAGAGGTTGTGCATCTTTACCCGTGAGTCATGTTACCCGTATGCCCGGGGCCCGTCGACCCCCTAACACTTCCAAGGTGAGCAGGCAGGGTACACTATGAAGCCTTCCATAGGCCTCTTCTAACATGTTAGGGCCGCGAGGTTTCCTCGGCAGGCAGATATAGAGAACCCCCCTTTCGATGGCACAATTCCCGCAGGCTATACACATCAGAACAGAGGCAGTTCTATACCCAAAGTGGCAAGCCCCTCTTGCGCCCTTTCGGGTAACCTCTAACAAGCTAGAAAAGATCCTATTACTGAGCTAAAGTCAGAGCCATATGACTCTCACGGTTGCACTGTATGTCCCAGCTTTTGCCCTACAGACAAGTCCTTACGGAGAGTTTAGGGCAACATGATCGACATCATTTGCACCATCACCCTATATATTTCAATTATTACCATCATGTTTATCCGTTTGTTCCATTAATCATAGTATTGATCATGTTTGAAAAGAGCACTAGCATTCTACCCATATGCAATAAAACCCATAGGTATCGAGATATAAGTCATAAATGGCTAGGATGTCCTTATAGTCGAGCAATATTAGACACATGCATAATGAGTAGATTATATAATGAATAGGACAACAAGGTAGGCCCATGCTATACTTGCCTTGGTTCACGAACTGCTGCTGGTCCTGCTGCTCCTCGCACGCGTCCGGATTTCCGACGTACTCCTCACCGTCTGAACTCGAACGACACGAAGTACAACACGCAATTCGGAGCAGACATACAAGCAAAAAGACCCGCAAAGGGGTATTGGCCATTTCTGGCCGTTGATCAAGTGATGGACGGTTAAGAAAGAAAGGGGGGGAGAAGAGAGAGGGCCGGCCGCCGGAGCTGGGAGTGAACGCGGCGGCGCCGCCATTACCGCGGCGTGGGGCTCGCCGGCGTTGCTCGCCCGGGCGCTACAGGGCGTCATTTTCAAAAATAAAAGCTCCGGAGCGAAGAGGGGAGGATGGCGAACCCATCCCGGGGCAAAACGCGGGCGGTGGTAGGCCCGAGGGGCACCCGCCATGGCCGGACATAGAAAAGCTCGTCGGAGTACACGGTACGGGGGCCACGGTCCACGGTTCGACGAACCGTGAGCACCGGGAGAGAGAGGGGAGCGAGAGGGTTCTCACCGCGGGGAAAAACGGGGCGGAGATGGCTGTCCGCACGGAGGGGCGGTCGGCGGAGCTTGGAGACCTCGGGAGGCGGTTCTCTCAGGCACAGCGACGCGAGAGGGAATGGGGAAACGCGACAACTGATGCGGGGTCGGCCTCGGCTTCCCTTTTTGAAGAGGCAAGGGCGCGGGGAAGGGAACGCTCCCACGTCGCGCGGAGGTGGGCGCGGGCGTCGGACGACGGTTGCTGCTTCGGCCGAGAGAGAGTGAGCGGAGGTTGGAGAAGGGCGCGACATGTGGGCCCGGCGCGTCAGCGGCTCAAGGGGGGAGAGCGGGTGCGGCAGCGGCAGTTGTGGCGCTGACCGGGCCGGCCCAGCATGGGAGAGAGGGGGAAGGAGGAGGGTGAGCGGGCCGGCTGGGATGAGCTGGGCCAATAGGCCGAAAGCAGGGAAGGGTAGGAGGGAAAGAAATATTTCATTTCTTTTTCTGAGTTGATTTTCAAAGCACATTTCCAAATGGTTTTCAAATCCTTTCAACTTTTGAAAAAAAACCACTCATCACAAAAAAATAAAGTGCAGCAGCATGAGTGCATCAAGGAGTTGCTAACCTTATGATTGATTTTAATTTCTCAAAAATTATTATTCCCTAAATTTGAATGCACAAACAAGTACATAATTAAATCAAATTTATCTATTTTGAAATAATGCAAAAATTAGGGTGTTACAACAAGTCAATATGGTACGTACATATGATGATTTGACATACAAGTTATTATTATGGCTATCTTTGATTTGCAGCTCAAGCCAAATCCAAATTGATAAATAGAACTGGCACTCTCCGGCAAAATTTAAATTGTAGATCTCTAGATTGATAAAGTGATCAAAGACGTTTCAATATCGATGGACATGTTAACTACTTAAAAAGATTAGTGCATCTAAATTTTAAAATATATTCAGAAAAATCCATGCCTCTATTGATCATTCATGACACACGTATGGAGTCCTAGGATCGACATGGCCAAATATAATGCTAGCAAATCACATCGATGGATATGCTGGATAGTAGGGGGAGGAAGAGATTGTGATTGAACAACAGGGCAAAAAGTATACGTAGTCGATTGATTTTGATCAACAGAGCCACTCAATTGGTTGTGATCCTCTCATATATACACGGGGTGATCAATCTCAATAGTAAACATATGCCATACATAATTTACAAATTTCTTACAAGATCGGGCAAGTTTTCATTTAGATTAGTTCAAAACCTCAACGAACAGGCAAAACAGGCCTAGACTAATTTTAATAGGACCTCACAAGTTATCTAGACAAGCCAGCCTGGGCTGGTTTTATCTGCTGCCTGCTTGGCATCCCCTCAGATTTGGCCAATCATGTTTTGTTGTCAACATATTATGTATTAGGTTGTGTATGAAGCATTCTTGAAGCCTAAAAGGTCCTAGCTTAGTCTACAACATAGTCGATTGTGATGATCGATGGTTTCTACATTTGTATGTCGTGTTTGCCACATGTCTGGACGGACGAATCACGGAGATAGGTACTTGATTTCTATTTCTAATGCATCGTTACGTTTCTCGTCTGTTAATCCATACTACGCTTCTTCTTTACAGTTTGACTTGTCACTATTTCATTTTGAAACTTAATTAAGGCCCCATTTAAGTTTCACTCAAGGGCCCCCAAATTCCCTTGGACGTCAATGAAAGCTCCTCATATTATTCACTAGAAGTAGATGACCTGAACCAATATAAATATGTGTCACGTTTGCTACCCCTTTCTTTTACTGCAGGTGAGACAATGATTACTAGTCAAAGGCTAAAAAAAACCGACACTTGTATTCCTAGTTCTGGACCTATGATTTCCCATACGGACAGCATTATGGTACTCCGTTAACATACCTAGTTGTAATATTTCAAACAAATCTGAGTCGTTGACTTTTTAAATTAATTAGTTAACCTAAAAGAAAAAAAAAGAAATATCCCCCTCATCACGGGAGAGAGTCAAGCGTCTGATCTGCCATGCCTTGTTCGTGTGGACAGCGAGCCCTTTGTTTCCATGTGTTGTTGCTAAACTTTCAATTTTGTAGGATACCAGTTACATAAACAAAAAAATACTAATCAAATATGTCATTCTAAATTTGTATAATAAAAACACTAAAACAGATTTATATATATCTAAAACTTTATTGTTTATCCTATCTTTACAAAATTTTAAAATTAAATAAATATATTTTTTATCTATCAGAACCTCCTTAGAAATAGTAGATGATCGTAACCATCTGATCTATGTAAACGAACAGGCCGGTCATTTGGATGTACTATAGCGAAGCGATTCCTATATCTTGTATAGATTCTCCGCTTGCCTCATGAGTGGGCTTCGATCACGGTTGGTCAATGACGTATACCTATCATAATTATTGTTCGAGCAACCAACAAGAACATCCCTATTTAAGAGCTTCCATGGCTGTGGTTTCATCACCGTTCATCTAGCATCTATCTCCCACTAAAGATCCTATCACTCTCGCTTATAACTATTGGTCTAGAGACAGCCAATAATCAACTACAAGGTCCTCTACCTGGTGCTCCACATGCATAAATTCAAGTAACCCAGCCCCATGAGCACCTCCGAAGAACCGAGTTGGACAGACAAATCTCGAGATTGACGAAGTAACCACCAGCGCCACGCTGTCGACGAGCACGTCGCCTGCCACTGAAAGAATAGCGTTGTTAAATCCTGAAATAAATCCAGGAAAATATGAGCACCCGTGTCATGTCAGGAACTTGAACCCGGATGAATAGGTTCTACCACAAGGAATCCAACCAGCTGAGCTTTGGATACAAGTTACATTACAAAAATTAATTTAAATAAATATATTGTTTATCTATTAGAACCTTTTTAGAAGTAGTCGATGATCGTGACCATCTGATCTGTATAAACTAACAGGCCACAGTCACTTCGATGCAATGTAGCGAAGCCCTTCCTATATCTGATATAGCCTTCTTGCTTGCCTCATCAGTAGGCTTCGAGCACGGTTGTTCAAGAATAGCCGTGTACCTGTCATAATTCATGTTCGAGCAGCCAACAAGAACCTCCCTATTTAAGAGCTTCCATGACTTTGGTCTCGTCACTGTTCATCTACACTACTACAGCATAGCACTATAGGGGCGGCTGGTGATGCTCTATAAGGGCGGCTAGCCCAGCCGCCCCTGCCCAAACGTTCTTACAAATCAAGCATTTGTAGGGGTGATTCCCTGACCGCCCCTACAAATAGATTTGTAGGGGCAGCTGTAAAAATCTGCCGCCCCTATAAATAGATTTGTAAGGGCGGCTGGAAACATCAGCCGCCCCTACAAAAATGATTTGTAGGGACGGTTTTAGCACCAGCCGCCCCTATAGTATGTATTTGTAGGGGCGGTTTAGGCACCAGCCGCCCCTACAATGTATTTCAAAAAAAATACACATATATATCAAATCTGACCACAACATATATATGCATCCACAAATATAATTCAAATCTAAATCTGACCACAACACATATATAATTCAAATTCAAATCTGACCACCACATGTATACATAGTCCACAAATTCCATTATATAGTCCAAATCACAAGTCCATTACATAGTCCAAATCACAAGTCCATATCACAAGTCCAAATCACAAGTCCATAATTCACAAGTTCCACAAGTCCATCAAAATGTTATCAACGGCCTAGACAATTTCATCATCGGCAAAACAAAAAGGAGCAACTGCTGGCAAACATAGAAGTAGGAGGAGAGGAGAGTAGAGAGAAAAAGAGTAGTAGAGTAGAGAGGAGAAGAGAGAAGGGGAGTAGTAGTAGAGTAGAGAGGAGAAGAGAAACTGCATATCATTTAACTCGGCAGCAGCGGCTGCCAAACTAGAAATGTTGGGCTACAACAAAAAATGTAGCAGCAAGTGTTGCCATAAAGGAGAGTAATATAAGCAGCATATGTTGCATATGGTAGGAAATGAGTACAAGCACTTAAGCACGAGAAAAATAGCAAGACATGCTAACTTAACTGAAAAGTAGCAATAAGCAAGACATGCTAACTTAAAGTAGAGCATAAAGTGCACAGCATGGTAACTAAAAAGTAGCCATAAAGGAGACATGCTAATTTAACTGTAGCAGCTAACTTAACTGGTCACAGTGCTAAGTGCAAACTCGAATGGTAACAGATTTAAGATGGGTAGAAAAAGTCTAGTACAAATAGCAGTTGCCAAGACATAAGGGTGATGACTACATCCTATTGACAAATTTTCAGTTTATTTGCAGAGTGACTGAAGAAGACCAAAGTCTATGTAAGAGGCAGTATCTAGCTACGGTCAAGAGTTTCAAATCTTTGTACTCATGTAGTGCATTTCTAATTGTCGATGACTCCTAGTTACAGTCAAGTTCAGTGTAGCACCGAGCACTATATGATATTCATTCAATTCGGAGCAGCTAACACTTCATGGTTGTGTATTCAATCGTTTAGTTCAGGGCAAGGGATCTATAATGCTTATGCCATTTGGTAGCATCAGGTACCATCAACTAACCTTCAAAAGCTAAGATCCAATTATGTTTGGTCACTTGCATACGATTCATTGAAAGAACGAAATGTACAAATAATAAATTAGGTGAGACATCGGAACATTTATCCAGAAATTTGGTAAAAAGAGGCGCCTATTCTAAGTTTTGAAATCTTGGGTTCTAGGTGTATATCTCACAAATAATACTATACACAGGAGCAAGAGAGCATGGTCATGGAGTGTTCACCAGCAATGAGCTGTACTGATGTACATGTTTCACATTTTTTTCATTATAAAATTCTAACAATAAAATTATGAATCTTATCTCCATCTCAAGAATGTAGCTCAACAAACAGCTCTCAAGAAACAGAAATTGAAGCAATGTGGAAACACCCAAACTACTGCTAGCAAGAGTATTCAAGACATCTAATGTAATTTATTAGTAAAATTACAGTTCCTTTCATTCTCCTAAACAAATAGAAACAATTCAGAAAAAATTCTCCTTGGAGGCAGTGAGGATAAGAGATATAGCTAGTGAAAATCATCACAGCAGCAAGACATCCTTATCTGATAATAACAACAGCAAGATAAATAAATCTATTTGTAGTTCATAGATCCAGTTCAGATTAAGCCATCAAGTTACTTCTTTGATTCCTTAATGCTCCCAAAGATTACCAGAACAAGAGATACGCTACTTGATAAAGGTTTTGACAAGGCCAGAACGAGATTGTTCATGTGTTCCCAGAACAGGAACGACGTGCCCAGGACAAGGAACATGGCTATATCTTGTAGCATCAACACTAAGACAACAAAAACAAATCACTGAACCTTTGAATGTCATCTTGCTAACAGGAAGAGAACGAAGGGGAGAACCACAGGAGAACTCACCAGGCGCTGGGGCCGCAGCAGTCCGAGACTGAGGGCACCGGGGCCGGGGCCGAGGCACAGAGGAGGAGCGCGCATGGACGGCGCCGGAGCACACCAGAGGAGAAGGCGTGGTCCGGCGGTCTGACCGCGCCGAAATCCGAGGTTGAGGGCACCAGCCGAGACCGGGGCACGGAGGAGGAGGCGCGGTGGAGGAGGCATGGAGGAGGCGAAGGAGGAGGCGTGGAGGAGGCACCGTGGAGGAGGCGGAGGAGGAGCGCACATGGACGGCGCCAGAGCACACCAGAGGAGGAGGCGCGGGCCGGCGGTCTCACCGCGCCGAAACACTAGGTTGAGGGCACCGGCCGGGGCCGGAGCGCAGAGGAGGAGGCACCGACGGAGGAGGAGGCGCAGTGGAGGCGGCGCGGAGGAGGCACAGGACGAGGCTCGGTGGAGGCACCGTGGAGGAGGCGGAGTACAAGGCGCGGAGGAGGCGGCGTGGAGGCGGCGACGAAAAAATTCGGCAGCCTGCCGGCATCGAAATGGAAGAGAACGCCCACACTTAGCCGTTTTTTGGACCCTCCCACATTTATACCCTGGGAGGATTTGTAGGGGCTTCTGGTGAGTGAGCCGCCCCTACAAATATTTTTTTTCTTAATTCTGTAATTATTTAGATCTTTATATATTAAGTAGATAAACTTACCATTATTAATAATTTTGTCTTTATACAAAATTTCATTATTCTATATAAACATTTTTTGCTCTACAAAATATATTATTCCATATTTTTCTTAAAAAACAATATTTTAAAATTTGAAATTTGTAAATTCAAAACAACTAAAACAATTTGAGGACATAAAATTACCTCAAATGAAAAAATTGTAAACACCGAAGTTGTAGAATTCATTAAGATGTGCAACTTTTATTTTGGTCATTTTGTCATTTGACTAAATTTGAACAGTTGAAATTTTAAAGTTTTAAAAATGACAAGTTCAAATAAAATTTTTCAAACACCACATTATTTTTGCTTAAAAAGTGATGAATACCAAAGTTGTTCAACACATAAAGATCTACAACTTTTATTTTGACAATTTCTTCACTTGACAAAGTTTTGGTACACATTATTCACAAAACTTACATATCTCACATGTTGTTTATGAAACCATAGGAGAGATATAAATTTTATGAACAATGTTATTGCCACTTTGTTAGATGGACAAAT
The DNA here is from genome assembly GCA_038087645.1 of Saccharum hybrid cultivar R570. NCBI lineage: Eukaryota > Viridiplantae > Streptophyta > Magnoliopsida > Poales > Poaceae > Saccharum > Saccharum hybrid cultivar. Next base: position 10,972,564 of record JAQSUU010000703.1, read on the forward strand.
GACCAAAATAAAAGTTGAAGATCTTGTTTAGTTATTCAACTTTGGTATTCATCACTTTTTCAGGTGACATCATTTGGCGTTTCAAAATGTTGCTTGAAGTAATGAAACATTGATAAATGAACTAATGAAACATCAATGTTGCAGCATTGAAACATAGGATTTCAAATCTGCCTAAAACTTTGAATTTGGGCAAGATAGAATGGGAATCAAGGCATGACCCAAGAATAAAGTTTGTAGAGCATGAAATTTGCTACAACTTTCATGTAGGTGACTCTTTTATGCAAGACTTCTAAATAGCACTTTTAAAACAGTCAAACAAGATAAGTCCTAGGGTCAACTTATAGTCAAACATGCCACAAAGCGCATAGTATGTTACACAAGTTAAATTGAGATTTTGCACATGTTTCATTGTCATGTTTCAATCTTAATGCTCATGTAGGCCAAACACCTAGGGTGTTACATCTCTCACAGGTTTGCACACACATATATAAATATATAGTCTCAAACACATACACAAATTAATCTAGTATCACACACATAAATAAATGAAGTCTTACAAACACACACTTACACAAACTAGCTAGGCCCCTGCTGTAACAACTTTCCCCTTAACTCCTTTTTGTTCCCATGGCAATTTGTCTTTGGGCAGGTTTTTTTTCCACAACACTGATCTTCTTAGTAAAGTCTGTGAATAGCGACATCTCATCGTAGTTATTGTAGGCTTCCACATCGTCGACGCCATCAACTCCGATAATGTGCAATTTCCTGGGGACAATCACGTGCTTAATTCTCTTCTTCGCGGGGAGGATATTGTGCGGGTCGGGCATATAGAAAACTTGTGCGACACGTGAAGCGAGCACCCAAGGATCATCGTGGTTGCCTACATTCTGGAGGTCCACGACCCTCAATCCGATCCCATTGAATTGATATTGCTTGATCCAGTAGCATCGAAACAGGGCCACCTTTATATCCCTTCCATAGTCAAGTTCCCATATATCTTCAATTATGCCAAAGAACTCAGCCTTTTGCCCCACTCCGTCGAGAGCCATTATTCGAACACCGTTGTTTTGGTTTACACATTTACTATCCTTTATGTGGGTATAGTACGTGTACCCATTGATGTCATAAGCATTCCAAGATGTCACTTGTCTCGATGGCCCCGCCACCAACCTACTGATGGTAATAGAATCTATGGTTTCTCCAGGCGGTATGTTCTTGTCCTTCAACCATGAAGTTAGGTGTTGCTTGTGCTGTTTCATGACCTAATCATCTGAATGACCATTTCTCTCTATCGTAATGATAGCCAAGTGTTCTTCAATGTATGGTTCCATCAATTTTGTGCTCGCAAGACACTATAATGCGCCCGACTCACTTCTTTGTAATCATTATCGATGAACACTTTTCTACCACTTATGCCCTTCCTAGCCAGCCTACCCTTGTGACGAGAATCGAGATTACCAATCCCTCTCTATACTTTTAGGTACTCTTGATAGCACTCGATGACTTCTTGGCTACTATAGCCCTCTATCATGGAGCCCTTTAGGTATGCCTGATTATGCATGTATTGGCTTAGAACTGATATGAACTGCTTATAGCACCACATTTCATGCAAGTAGCAAGGGCAAAGCGTCTGTATCTGATGAACCATGTGAATCATGAGATGTATCATTATATCAAAAAAAGTGGGAGGTAAACACATCTCTAGTTGGTTCTGGGTCTCCACCACAAAATCATGTAGGTCACTCAGCTCTTTCTTGACTATCGTCTTCTGTGAGATCTTCGAAAAGAAGTAGCACATGTAGGTGATACCCATCTTCAAGAACTCTAGCTTTATAGCCTTGATTGCAATTGGTAGGAACACTGTCAGCATCACATGACAATCGTGAGCCTTGCAGTGTGCAAATGACAGGTCCTTCATCGACACTAGCTTCTTCGGGTTCACCGAAAACCCAGTCGGGACTTTGATCCCCCTCACAAAAGTGCATAAAGCTATCCTCTCTTGTAAGTTGTAGCTAGCCGCGGGCAGAGTGTATTTTCCATTGTCCTCAAGTACCAACTGAAGCTCTGGCATCACATTTAGCTGCACCATGTCTTTCCATGCTTTCAGACCATCCTTTGACTTGGTTGTGTCCATCAAGGTTGCAATGAGACTCTCAAAGACATTCTTCTGCACGTGCATAGTATCAATGGCATGGGGGACCTCCAATTCTAGCCAGTAAGGCAGATACTGAAAGAAGATTGACTGTTTCTTAAAAGGTACACCTTTGATAGGAGGTGTGCTTCTATCTCTGATCGTTCCATCCGATTTCTTCTTTCCATAGATGATGCGTATGTATTTCACCATTTTATACACATGTTCTCCACTATGACACCTCTCTAGAGGGGGTTCATTCTCCGGGATGTTGCCATAGTATCTTAAGTACAATTTGCTACGGTACTTGTGACCTATCTTTAAGAAGCGCCGGTTCCTTATGTAAACAACCTTCTTGGATCCATCTAGGAACACCCATTTAGTATCATCCAAACAGACTAAGCATCCTATCTTGCCTTTGATCTATCCAAACAAAGCAAACAGCGTGGGGGTGATCATTGATAGTCATAAATATTATTGCTCAAGCACAAAATGTAGGAGTGTCTAGTGTGTCGGACAACACTTTTCAACATAATACACAGTCTCCATCAATGCTTTTTTCACCCTCTCTAGATTTTCTAGTCCTTTTTTGTTTAGTAATATTTCTGGTCCAAGGGCCCGAACCATTTCCTCCAAGTTGTTAAAGTCTTCTGCATCCTCCTCATGTGCTCTACCATCATTGTCGACACCACCATCGTGGCTGTTTCGATGACAACCACCAGCATCATCACCACCTTGTTCATTGTTGATAATGGTTATCTACCATAATAAAGGGTTAAAATAAATATATAAAGGGCTAATAAATGATCACCAACATAAGTTTAGGGTGTCAACTAACGAAATTCCATGAGTTTTGGTGAATCTATATTTTGCAGGGGGTTATCAGAATAATTCAGGAATTGATATCTTCCACGAGAAGGAACCCATGTCAATCGGCCTAATCTCCACGTCACGAATATGCAAGCGGCTTCTAGAGGACACCAGAGGACTCCACGAGGACGGCCACCATGAGGCGCCGCCAGGTGGGGCCGACCGGCCTCAACCCTAGGCCGACCGGCCCCTGGCCACCGCCCCTCGGCTCCTTCCTTTGCAAGCTACTTCAACCGCCTCCAAGGATGCATCCTAACCCTACGTGAAGATCGGTTTGATCCAAGGGCCACGATTCCATGCTCTGGGCTATATAAACGAGGCCCCAGACCCCCCTCCAAAAGGGGAATTCATTCATTCAATCATCAACCAGAAAGCAGAAGACCAACCAGCAACTCTCATCTCCTTAGAGCTCCATCAGATCTAGGCATAGCTAGATTAGAATTAGAAGTAGAGGAGTCAAGCAGCCTTGGGCTCCAGATCTACTCAAGAGGAGCTGGGTAAATCTAGTTCTTCTCTCTTGTATCAACATTGTTCTTCAAATATTCATCTAGTTCATCGGTTCTTCTAGTTCTTGATCTAGTTCATGTTCTATTTCTTCATGTTCTAATTATTTATGTTCTAGTTCGTAATTGTTCTAGTTCATCATTGTCTAGTTCTAGTTCATTGTTCTTAATCATTATTCTTGATACATTAGATATGATCTTGTTCTTAATCTATATTATATCATTAATTATTATGAGATTAGTCTGCTTTGATTATATATTTGGCATAGATAGTTTATCATTATATTTATACACATGTTTTCAAAGCACTCACCTTATTGAGTCATGGGTGGGTGGTCAACATTGTGTAAGTGTGGTACTTATACACTGTTTACCTGCAAATGCACTCTATACTCCGGGCCATGTGGTAGATCGCGGGTGTGACATTCCTGTTGAGTCCTCTGTAGTCCACTCCCCGAGTGTAGAACTTAGTAGAACGCGGTCTCATTACTTAGTTGCTACTCTGTTTCTCAACTTCGTAATGGAGATGTTCCTTGTTTATGGATATGAGATAACCTAGCCAATGATTGCCTGATATAATTGCACTAATCAATGTAGATTATGACTAATAGCTAACGAATCACTTAGGAGTTATTTTCTTACTTTATATTCTGATCAATGACTTGCCATAGTAGTACTGCTCTGAGGAATATCATCTGAATGGTCTGATTATCATATATTTTATCTCTTTTTATTTGATTGATTCCTGTTTGAGAGTAAAGGATAGTGATTTCGAATATTCATATCACATGTGTAGAGTAGCCTTTAATTAATATGTGCCCCTCTGTTTGTTCTCCTTTGGTTAAATATAAATAACGATACCTAGGATAAACTTGGGTGAAATGCAATAACAGGTGTATTTATCTGTGCGCTTGCGGATATATACTTTAATGTCTTTATATAGTTAAGTGGCATGAGTACAATACAACCACACTCTTGGTGTCATGTTGGGGATGACAACCTAACGCAAGTGATGCTAAGAAGTGTCAATAAGCATTTCTGGCGCCATTGCCGGGGAGGCAACAGAATGGCACACCAAGTTAGAAAACATTCATAGGAGCATAAACACACTTCCGCATCTAGGAACACTCTTACACATGTGATATTCGAACTACATCACATGATTCTTTAGTCTAACAGGCTTACCCTGTCCTTTGTCTATTTTTTTTTGATCTTATGCAGGGTGATGTATGACTGGTTTTGAACTCCCGACAAACTACGTTGAGAACCCCGAAGCTCTAATCAGAAGAACAAGAGCAAAGCTCAAGAAGGCTCCAACCACTTCGTCTGAGATCAACCAATTGAGAAGAAGTTTAACACCACACTTTGAAGCCATGGCTGACCGATCACTCCATGAATTCTCCGCTCCAACCACTGCTAACATCAGGACTGGACCGACAGTAAATGTGGGAGATAACGGATTTGAGCTCAAGCCTGCTTTGATCAACATGGTGCAAGCAAAGCAATTTTGTGGAAAAGCACATGAAGATGCGAGTGCTCATCTCCAACACTTTTTGGAGATTTGTAGCACCTTCACCATCAAGGCAGTCGCAAGAGACGCCATATTGCTCCGCTTGTTCCCTTTCTCACTCCTAGGAAAAGCAAAGCAATGGTTCTACGCCAACAAGGACAAGAATACCACATGGTCGATCTGTGCTACTGCTTTTCTAGCAAAATTCTTTCCAGTGGGGAAGACAAATGCTCTACGTGCGAAGATTTCAACCTTCCAGCAACAATACGATGAATCAATCCATGAAGCCTGGGAACGCTTTCAAAATTACATATCAGAATGCCCTCACCATGGGATGGAGAATTGGCTACTCATGCAGACATTCTACCATGGGCTCACTTCTAGTACTCGTGAGAATGTGGATGCAGCTGCTGGAGGATCATTCTTATCGCTCAACATCACTGAAGCAACCACTCTGATTGAGAAGATGGCCTCTAACTAGAGATGGAACGAGAAACGCACTCAACCTCGCAATAGAGGAGGAGGAATGCATCAATTGAAGGAAGTAGACATGCTGTCTGCCAAGATAGACCTGCTCATGAAGAAGTTCGATGAACGCACCACTGAGAAGAACAAAGTCACGCACATCCATGATTCTCGCATGACTTGTGAAGAGTGTGGAGGCATAGGCCACTCAGGGAGCAATTACCCTAAGATTCAAGAGGATGTGAACTACATCAACAACAACTTCAACAATCGTCCTCAACAAAATCAAGGATGGAATCAGCAATCAAGGCCTAATTACTCAGGTAACTACTCAGGTAACTACAAAGGTAATAATCTTAATAATAACTTTAATCAACCACCCTTGAGAGAAATGATTTCTAATCAGAATAAAGTTATTGATACTATGTCTAGAAAGATAGCTTCCAATGATAAATTGCTTGAAAATATTAATACTAGAATGGATAGCTTTACTTCTGCTATAAAGAATCAACATAGCTTTAATAAAATAATAGAATCACAAATATCTCAGCTAGCAGCTTCTGTACCAGTAACCGAAAGAGGTAAGATTCCAGGGAAGCCGGAGGATTTAGAAACTGCAAATCTTGTAGACATTTATAATGCAGGGCAATACTTCACCACACCTCCAACGCAATGGGGAACATGGGTAGACGACACTCTACCAGTGAAGAAATGAGACCTAGGGAGACCTGTCATCCCTATTCGCATTGGACCCCACAACTTTGAAGAAGCTGTCTGTGACCTTGGAGCAAGCGTCAACATCATGCCCAGGGTAATCTATGAGAAAATTCATGGTGATCCTTTATTGTATACAACTATGTGTTTGTAGCTTGTAGATCAGACACTATGCTACCCCAAGGGAATTCTTGAAGATGTCTGGATCGTAGTTGGACACTCGTATGTGCTGGCAGACTTTGTGATTATAGAAACAGGTGGAGACGAAAAAGCACCCATCATCTTGGGGCGACCGTTCTTGAGTACCACCAAAGCCATCATCTACGTAGATAGCGCCAAGATCTGTTTCACAATCAATGGGAGAAAAGAAAGATTCAATTTCAAGAAGCGTACCCTCAACATTCGAGTTCACCCATAGACGCCGTATTTCTACGAGGATACAACCGCTGCCCTAACAAAGAAGAAGAACAAGAATAGGAGAAGGAGAAACAAAGCTAAGCATCAGGCAAAAGAAACAGTATGGATGGTCAACACTATTGATTCAGAACTTGACCACCTCCTTCCATCACCATACCTCACTAAGCTGGGAGATCCTGGAGTACCCACCATCGATTGTATGATCGAGGGAAGTACTTTCTATAAGACGTTCTGCGACATCGGCTCTAGCACCAACATAATATCTAAGGTAACATATAAACATTTGTATAATACTAGACCCATGTATCGTACATATGTGCAGCTGTAGATGGCGGATCAATCATTCTGACGTCCAGAGGGAGTAGTGAAAGATGTTATGGTCAAAATAAGAGATCACTACATTCCTACTGACTTCATGGTTCTTGACATGGGAGAAGAAGACGATGTCCACCTCATTTTAGGAAGACCCTTCCTCAACACCACTGGCGCGATCATCTACATAAGAACTGGGGAAATCCACTTCCAATTCCCTGGAGAGAAGGTACGTTGTTACTTTAATAGTTACACTACTTGTGAGCAGCCTAGAAAGAACAAGAGGAGACACCGCTCTCAACGCCAAAAGAAATAAGCCATCAAAGAGAAAGAAGCTGCCCAAGAAGAAGCTATTCCAAAGGAAGAAGAAGAGAAGCCCAAGAAGAGTGAACCACAGGAAAAGACTCCTCAGTCCAAGAAAGTATAGAAAAGAAAAGAAACATCAACATCATCATCAAGTTCTCCAACACTTGACGAGCAACCGTCCAGCTCCTTAGTTAAGCTGGAAAAAACCTCTAAAGACTGAACCTGACGTAAGGTCTGGGTCGACGGACCTAAATCTCCGAACCTTCTTCGAAAGGTAAATCGGTATTTATCCGCACATTTAAATTAAGCATATCTACTTTGTTTACATTCCTTTAGCATATCATTGCATTGAAAATAAAAATACTTTTTCCATTAATAACATGCATACTATTTAGAATTAAATACATATTTAAATTCTACATTGCATTTGAAAAGAAAATAAAAATAACTTTTATATTTTGAATCATCTCATTGCACCTGAAAATATATAAACTCTAAGCCCCATGTTTCTAATAGTGTGGTGTGTAGCAACCCATAATAATTACTCACTTATATATATATATCTAAATGAAGAAAACCAGTTGAATAATAAAAGATAATTCAAGACTCCAAAAATAATTAGGGAATAGTTTTCCACTAACCCTTAATATGTTCTACGAGTTTTGTTGTCTATTTGAAATTCAACAGGAAAAAGAGAAATTCCCTATGAAGCCCATGATGTCTTTACTCACTCAAGAGCTCTGCCTTGAACAATCATCAAAGAAGGAGTGATGAGCATCTACGCAATCGAGGACTCAAGATGAACGACTATGTCAAAATCCAGCTTGGGGGAGAGCGTCCCCCGTATATCTCGATAAGTATTCCTTTTCGAGTGATTTATCTTTTATTCTGAAAAGTATAAAAAGATGCATAACTTAAGAAAACCAAATAAAATGAGTGTTGTGTGATAATATTAGCTAGATAATATATTAGTTAAAATAAAAGATACAGGAGAGTATTAGAACTTAATTACCATAGAACTCAATTTAAAACAAAATGGAAATGATAAATAGTTGCTCTGTCGTAATTCTTTTCAAGTGCCTAGTTTTCAAACACGAATTCTCCCGAGTTTTGGGTAGAACTGTCTTGATCTAAAGATAAACTCTGAGCCTGAAACTTGTGGGTTGCAAATGCTGGATCTAAATCTAGATAGTTGAGGAGTATGATATGAGAAAGTCTGAGCTGCTATTTATCTTGCTCCTACTGATGCTAGAGTTCTGGAGAAGGCAAATTTCACTTTGCCTTGGAGAGGATCCAGAAATACCACATATATTGAGAGATTTGAGAGAGTCATACAAAAAGATACTCTGAGTTTTATTTTAAAAATCTTGCAAAACTCCGAAATAATAGTTGAATGAAGAGCTTGAGACATAGTGCTTGATTTGATTGTTCTACTTTTTGACTGCTCAAGACCCAAGTGAAGGCTAATAAGCTCCATAGTTAAAGGTAATATGGGTAAGTCTGAAGGTTAGAATTGTTAGATCTAATCCGGAGGAAAATTCTTGTTTGAACGCATGTGTACTTTTGAGGCGTGAAAGTATTGTAGCAACTCCTGATCCATTATGAATATTTGCTAAGGGACTAGCAAAAGGTAAGCTTGGGGGAGTTATTGACGATGGTTATCTACCATAATAAAGGGTTAAAATAAATATATAAAGGGCTAATAAATGATCACCAACATAGGTTTAGGGTGTCAACTAACGAAATTCTATGAGTTTTGGTGAATCTATATTTTGCAGGGGGTTATCAGAATAATTCAGGAATTGATATCTTCCACGAGAAGGAACCCACGTCAATCGGCCTAATCTCCACGTCACAAATACGCAAGCGGCTTCTAGAGGACACTAGAGGACTCCACGAGGACGGCCACCACGAGACGCCGCCAGGTGGGGCTGATCGGCCTCAAACCTAGGCCGACCAGCCCTTGGCCACCGCCCCTCGGCTCCTTCCTTTCCAACCTACTTCAACGGCCTCCAAGGAAGCATCCTAACCCTACGTTACATATGATCTTGTTCTTAATCTATATTATATCATTGATTATTATGAGATTAGTCTGCTTTGATTATATATTTGGCATAGATAGTTTATCATTATGTTTATACACATGTTTTCAAAGCACTCACCTTATTGATTCATGGGTGGGTGGTCAACATTGTGCAAGTGTGGTACTTATACACTGTTTACCTGCAAATGCACTCTATACCCCGGGCCATGTAGTAGATCACGGGTGTGACATTCCTATTGAGTCCTTTGTAGTCCGCTCCCCAAGTGTAGAACTTAGTAGAACGCGATCTCATTACTAAGTTGTTACTCTGTTTCTCAGCTTCGTAATGGAGATGTTCCTTGTTTACGGATATGAGATAACCTAGCCAATGATTGCCTAATATAATTGCACTAATCAATGTAGATTATGACTAATAGCTAATGAATTACTTAGGAATTATTCTCTTACTTTATATTCTGATCAATGACTTGTCACAGTAGTACTGCTCTAAGGAATATCATCTGAATGGTCTGATTATCATATATTTTATCTCTTTTTATTTGATTGATTCCTGTTTGAGAGTAAAGGATAGTGATTTCGAATATTCATATCAAATGTGTAGAGTAGCCTTTAATTAATATGTGTCCCTCTGTTTGTTCTCCTTTGGTTAAATATAAATAACGATACCTAGGATAAACTTGGGTGAAATGCTGCAACAAGTGTATTTATCTGTGCGCTTACGGATATATACTTTAATATCTTTATATAGTTAAGTGGCATGAGTACAATACAACCACACTCTTGGTGTCATGTTGGGGATGACAACCTAACACGAGTGATGCTAAGAAGTGTCAACATTCATTGCCAAAGTCACGATCCATTTGTGCACCAAGCTCGCCTGAGAATTGGGACAAGTATTGTAGGGTTTGGGCATCATCTCCTTGATCATCATCGTCGTCATCAACAACCATTTGTTTCACCATGATGAATCCACACTGTGTAGTCCGGAACAAATCCTCGTATAATCAGATGTGATCTGACAGTCGACACATCTGAAAATGCCATAAGGTTCTTGCAATCTAAGCATGGACAAATAATTGTGCCACTATTCTCTATCAACGTCGTTGTATGCTTCTCTGCGGCTTCAATAAATTTGTCCACCTCTTCACGAAAGCCTGCCATGAACCTGAGTGAACCATACATCCATGAATTCTTGTACTCTATCTTTTAAAAGAACCAAATTAATAATTAATTACTTGAGAATAATTGTAACGAAATATGGTAGAGGATAATTAGCAATAATTATTATTTTACCCACTACTATTCATGCCAACCCCATTCCAATTTCATGAAACAAAAATTACAAAATGAAAGAAAACAAATCCTAGATCTATAAATAGATCTACATGAAACATACATGAAACTAGGGTGTAATCTCCACTAAAATGAAGCAAGAGCGACTAATAAAGGGGTAAGCTCATTTCTCTAACTAATTTGCACTAATAGCTTCAAAACTAGGGCCTAATTTGCTCCATACAAAGCCCAAAGAACCATGGTAGAGAGAGAAAAGGATAATTAACTAATTGCCTATTAATACATAAATATTTATAAAAATGATATATATATTAAATGGTTAAAATATACGATTTTGAAGAGAACAATTACCAACAATTATTATTTTACCAACTACTATACATGCCAACCCCATTCCACAATTTCATGAAACAAAAATTACAAAATGAAAAAAAAACAAATCCTCGATCTAGAAATAGATCTACATGAAACATACATGAAATTAGAGTGCAATCTCCACAAAAATCAAGCAAGAGGCACTAATAATGGGTGTAAGGTCATTTCTCTAACTAATTTACACTAATAGCTTCAAAAGTAAGGCCTAATTTGCTCCATACAAAGCTCAAACACCAAGGAAGAGAGAGAAAACAAAACTCTAATTTACTCACTAACCAACCAATCAAACTTCAATTAAAGTCTTGGAATAGTATTTTCTAACCTTCTACGAGCTCTTCACCAAATGATTTGAGATCAAAACATCCCCTTAGTAAAGCAATTTTTATGAGGAGCCCAAGACCTCTCAAGCCTTTTTTTACGAGTTAGAGTGAGTGACCCGAGGAGGAAGAAGGGGGCTGTTGTGTTATGTATGTTAGGCATTTGTAGGGGCGGCTGGTGTTTGAGCCGCCCCTACAAATGGGCACAGTAGGGGCGGCTGGTGATTGAGCCACCCTTACAAATCACCCCATTTGTAAGGGCGGCCCCTACTATGACATTTGTAGGGGCGGCTCCAACCCCAACCGCCCCTAAAAAAAAGCCAAGTGTTCCGAAAAATCATTTTCTACGTAGTGCTAGCCTCTCACATCCCACTAAAGATCCTATCAGTATCGCTTATAACTATTGGTCTAGAAGACAGCCAATAATTAACTACAAGGTCCTCTAACTAAGGAGCTCCACATGGACAGTGAGCTATTCGCACCCAAATATCCCTTTGTACATTGACCCTTCTCAGACCAGATGCCATTGGAGTTAGCCCTAATGTCAATGTAGTCGATTAACTTGATTTCGTACAAAATCTTCCATCAATCTAGGACATGAGGCCTCTCGGAGATGCTCTTTGTAGTATTTTTATTCTTCATACGCATGATTATATGTGAGTAGTTGCTTGGGCATCCTTGTAAATTTTGTATTCTAAACATTATTTAAATGTGTTCACGAATTATTGCTCTTGTTACTGTTAATATCATCGTTATTGTTTTCAAAATATAAATTCATTGCACAAGTCCGGCCTATCTATGATTTATCACTCATGTCAAATTTAAATTTCCCATCACCTGCCCCCTACTGATCATTTTTTGTCACATCTAGAATAACCATCGATCCTGTACCCATAACTACATACTGATGGGTACCGCCATCCTATCTGTCTTTTTTCACATAGCACCCGACACTACATGCCCATATTGCATCTCAACTGGGCTCCTGGTTTTTCTTGGCCTTAGCCGTTGGCAGCCTGGCGTAACTGCACGTTAGTCTTAGGCCCTGTTTGGTTCTGCGTCGGCGGCGTGTTCCGGTGAAAAATGCGAAAAAAAAATCTGGTCAACCAGTCCATGTTCGACGTGCGTTGGATGGCCATGCACTATGTGAAAAACTGGATGACGAACGGGGAGCGGCCAAAACACAAATAGCGGACAGAGAGTCGCGTTCTGCTTATTTGCACCTTTGTCCCAAACAGGACCTTAGGGTGCCACCCCCAGCGAGACACGCATTAGGTTGCACTGCTGATCACCAGTCACGGAGTCCTTCACGATGTCAGTGGACTATTAGATACCATTTAAATGTGCTCATGAGTTATAGCTTATGTTAGTGTTAATATAATTATTGTTTTCAAAAACATAAATTCATTGCACAAGCTAGTATGGTGCAAATTGTACAGAGAGCACATGGCCGCTAGGCCCCCTTGGCATCGCAGGCCTGGAGCGACCACCCCTCTCGCCCGGCCCCAGGGCTGCAATTTATCATTGGTTTTAATATTCAAGATGTCTATCTTTGATTTAACACTCATGTCAAATTCAAATTTCCTATCACCTGCACCCTGTTGATCATTTTTTGTCACGTCTAGATTCATAGATCTGCATCCTATGGGCCTTTTTTCACATAGCTCTAGAAATGGAATTGTTTGTAACACCGCATTTATGTTGGTAAACAAGTGCCATCATTTCCGATGTATTAATAATTGTCAGTTCTGAATATATTCGACATGGAAGGCCAAATGGGTTCAAAAAATATCAACTTGATCTTATTGCGGCATCAAGTCCACATCGGTCTCTATATATGACACCTACTCACCTTGACAACTGAAACAACATTGATTTGTGTGGTTTAGTTGGTGCATTAGTGTTCTGTGAAGTAAAGAGAGGTGCCATCATGCCGTTGCGAAAGCACAAGTCAATATGGTACGTACATATGATGATTTGACATACAAGTTATTATTATGGCTATCTTTGATTTGCAGCTCAAGCCAAATCCAAATTGATAAATAGAACTGGCACTCTCCGGCAAAATTTAAATTGTAGATCTCTAGATTGATAAAGTGATCAAAGACGTTTCAATATCGATGGACATGTTAACTACTTAAAAAGATTAGTGCATCTAAATTTTAAAATATATTCAGAAAAATCCATGCCTCTATTGATCATTCATGACACACGTATGGAGTCCTAGGATCGACATGGCCAAATATAATGCTAGCAAATCACATCGATGGATATGCTGGATAGTAGGGGGAGGAAGAGATTGTGATTGAACAACAGGGCAAAAAGTATACGTAGTCGATTGATTTTGATCAACAGAGCCACTCAATTGGTTGTGATCCTCTCATATATACACGGGGTGATCAATCTCAATAGTAAACATATGCCATACATAATTTACAAATTTCTTACAAGATCGGGCAAGTTTTCATTTAGATTAGTTCAAAACCTCAACGAACAGGCAAAACAGGCCTAGACTAATTTTAATAGGACCTCACAAGTTATCTAGACAAGCCAGCCTGGGCTGGTTTTATCTGCTGCCTGCTTGGCATCCCCTCAGATTTGGCCAATCATGTTTTGTTGTCAACATATTATGTATTAGGTTGTGTATGAAGCATTCTTGAAGCCTAAAAGGTCCTAGCTTAGTCTACAACATAGTCGATTGTGATGATCGATGGTTTCTACATTTGTATGTCGTGTTTGCCACATGTCTGGACGGACGAATCACGGAGATAGGTACTTGATTTCTATTTCTAATGCATCGTTACGTTTCTCGTCTGTTAATCCATACTACGCTTCTTCTTTACAGTTTGACTTGTCACTATTTCATTTTGAAACTTAATTAAGGCCCCATTTAAGTTTCACTCAAGGGCCCCCAAATTCCCTTGGACGTCAATGAAAGCTCCTCATATTATTCACTAGAAGTAGATGACCTGAACCAATATAAATATGTGTCACGTTTGCTACCCCTTTCTTTTACTGCAGGTGAGACAATGATTACTAGTCAAAGGCTAAAAAAAACCGACACTTGTATTCCTAGTTCTGGACCTATGATTTCCCATACGGACAGCATTATGGTACTCCGTTAACATACCTAGTTGTAATATTTCAAACAAATCTGAGTCGTTGACTTTTTAAATTAATTAGTTAACCTAAAAGAAAAAAAAAGAAATATCCCCCTCATCACGGGAGAGAGTCAAGCGTCTGATCTGCCATGCCTTGTTCGTGTGGACAGCGAGCCCTTTGTTTCCATGTGTTGTTGCTAAACTTTCAATTTTGTAGGATACAAGTTACATAAACAAAAAAAATACGTATCAAATATGTCATTCTAAATTTGTACAATAAAAACACTAAAACAGATTTATATATATCTAAAACTTTTCTTGTTTATCCTATCTTTACAAAATTTTAAAATTACATAAATATATTTTTTATCTATCAGAACCTCCTTAGAAATAGTAGATGATCGTAACCATCTGATCTATATAAACGAACAGGCCACAGTCATTTGGATGTACTATAGCGAAGCCATTCCTATATCTGATACAGCTTCTCAGCTTGCCTCATGAGTGGGCTTCGAGCACGGTTGGTCAATGATGTATACCTATCATAATTATTGTTCGAGCAGCCAACAAGAACATCCCTATTTAAGAGCTTCCATGGCTGTGGTTTCATCACCGTTCATCTAGCATCTATCTCCCACTAAAGATCCTATCACTATCGCTTATAACTATTGGTCTAGAGACAGCCAATAATCAACTACAAGGTCCTCTACCTGGTGTTCCACATGGATAAATTCATTGCACATGTCCGTACGGTGTAATTTATCTTTGGATGTAATATTGAACAAGCCTATCTTTGATTTAGCATTCATGTTAAATTCAAATTTCCCAACACCTTCCCCTTACTGATCTTTTTTTTGTCACATCTAGAATAACCGTTGATCCTGTACCCATAACTACATACTAACGGGTACCGCCATCCTATCTGTCTTTTTTTCACATAGCACAAGAAATCGAATTGTTTGTAACACCAATGACTAAATTCAACTATTGCTACCTCATTTATGTTGGTAAAAGAGTGCCACCATTTTCATTGTATAAGTTTTGATTGTCAGTTCTTGAAAATACTATTTTACATGGAAGGCCAATGGGTTCAAAAAAGGAAAAAGTCTTCTTAATCCCTGAACTATCAGCTAGTGTCTAACCTACACCCCCAACTATAAAACCGTCTGTTTTACACCCTGAACTTTTCAAAACCGTTCAAATTACACCCTAGAGCGGTTTTGCTATAATAACGGTGTAACACCCAAATTTTAGGAGTAATGAAATTTTAATAATTTAGATAAAGAGAATTAAAATTTTAAAAGAAATATTTGGTGTTGCATTCATGCTGTTGCATTTATTTTATTTTGTGGTGTGGGTTTATTTTATTTTGATTTGAATTTGAAACTCTATTTGAAAAGGTTTGAAAAGAAACAAAAGAAAAAAAAAAGAAAACAACTTACCTTCTTACCTTCTTGGCCCGAAGGCCGTCGGACGGCCTGCTTTTCCGAGCCTGCCCGCGTGGGCCGTCCAGCGCCGTCGCGAACCGGCCCAGCAGCCGAGCCCAGCAGCCAAGCCAGCCGAGCCAGCCGCGCGCCTCTCCCTTTCTTCAGTCGCTGACGGGTGGGCCCCAGGTGGCAGCCGCGTCCTCTTCCTCCGGTCGTAACCGGGACGGACACGAGCTATGCCTCAACCGAATCAAATCGCGTATCTTTGTATCCTACCCGAAATCGACGAGGTGAAGCTATAAAATTGGTAGCCGCATGTTTCCTATTTCCGTTTTTCATCTAAAACACGAGTTCATCCACGTGAAATCGAGTTGGCGAGTTGGAAAACCTAGGCGGGTTTCGGTTGAACGTCGCCGTCGGTTGCGGTTAGTCTGGTGCCTTTCTTCTTCGCTTAGGTGAGTTCGTTAGCTCCTCCTCTCCCTTCCCATGTGTTTCTTTTGAATTCTTGTGCATTTTACCGTGAGGTTTGGAGTTTCCCCGTGGCCGGTAATGGCGCCGCCGCCCTATCCAAGCCGCATCCCGATTTCGAGCTGTTGTAGCTTTCCTAAGCTATGTAGATAGGTTCGGGGGAAGCTTCTCGTTCGGTTGGTGTCGGTTGGGGGATGTTTGGTGGTCGGGAACGGCGAATCCGGAGTTTTCCGGCGAGCTCGGGTGGCCGGCCATGGAGGCCGTCGGCCGGACCTGGAGAAGGAGATCGGATTTTCTACTGTGGAGTTGATGATGAACGTGAGCCGTCCGATTTGAAATCAAGGGCCCAGATTAGAACTTACCCCTTCGCGGGTAAATTTGTTAAAGAGACCCTCAGCTCTTTAGATATCAACCCGCGGTCCTTAGCGCAATATCCTGAATCCGTTTTCGTGCTTTGAAAGCGTATTTTCTCCCGGATAAGTCAAAAATACGTTTTCAGGTATTTACAGTTTTGCCACTAGAATTGTTTTGGTCATAAAATCTTCGTTTTAACTCCGATTTGATCCGTTCAAATTGCGTTAGGTTCGTATTTGCGAGCTCTACATGTTAGTGTAGTTGTACAGTTAGTTTTGATAATTTATTTTTCGAGTTTATAATTAAGTATTTATTTATTTATAGGAAATCTTAGAAAATTCATAACTTTCACGTTTTAACTCCGAATTTGGTGATCTTTGCGTCTGTGTGATCGTAGAAACGTGTAGAAGAGTTTTATAAACTTTTATTACTGTTTTGTTACTGTTGGTGTACTGTTCTAATTATATCTCTTTGTTTGCTTCGTGTATGTTTGATTGGATGCATGTATGTGTTGATTGATGATCGAATATAGAAGGTGAGCAGTATTTGGATGATTCGGAGTATTACTTTGAGCCAAGTCAGCAGTATCACTTGGAGAGCTTTGATCAAGGCAAGTATAACATGGGACCATCCTTGTTGTCCTATTCACTGAAATTATCATACATATGCATGTGTCTTCCTTGACAACCATAGAGATTATAACTTAGCTTTTGATATCTTGATTCCTTGTCAACCTTGGGTATGCATTTGGGTAGCTATTGCTAGTGCTTAATTATGAACAATGATCTTGTAATTTGACTAATGGATTATGCAATCAACCATTAAGATGAATTTATTACTGTTGAAAAGGGGGCTAGAGCAAGGGGTTATATTGTTGCTCTGGTTTCTCTCCATAAGGACTTATCTGTACATGACCATCCGGGACATACAGTACAGCTGTGAGGGCTATATGGCTCTGGCTTTAGTTGTTCAAGAGACCTTTTCTAGCTTGTTAGTGGTTACCTTAAATGGCGTAAGAATGGCTTGCCACTTTGGGTGTAGTGCGAGCCCCTGGCCTAGTGTGTATAGGCTGCGGTTGTTGTGCCACAGGGAAGGGGGGTTCTACATCTGCCTGCCGAGTGAATCTAATGGCCCTAACTTGTTAGACGAACTTTTGAGTGGCTTTATATGGTTCTCGGGTGTTTGGGCTTGATCTCCCCACTCATTTGGAAATCATGACTTACAGTGAAAGTGTACACCTCTGCGCAGAGTTAAAAACTGGTATACTAGCCGTGCTCACGGATACGAGCGGCCTTGGAACATTTACAGAATAGATGATCACCATTTGCTATATCATGTTTAATTATTGTTGATTATTATTATGCTCTTGTTAATGCTATTCGTTATCATTATTACAATTGATCATTGGTTCTTAATGGGAAGTGGTGTATCTTGATGCTACTCAATTGCTAATATATGATTAAAAGCTAAACGCAGTTAAACAGTGTCTAGCCTTTTTGAGCCTCATGAACCCTGTGTTATATTTGTGGAGTTCGACATGAACTCACTCTTGCTATTTCCACCATAACAGATGAAGATATAGAGGAAGATTATCGGAATGAGTACTAGTCTTGGTGTCAACCAGTCAACCGTGTCCCTGTGTGGAGTTTCCGCTGAAGATTTATTATTAGTTATTATTATCTATCGTTCAAGACTATGTCTTAAATACTTATTCGTTATGTAATAAGCACTGTGATGATACTTTGTAATTTGTCAACTTATGTGTGCGACTGTTTCCTGGGGCGCACATGAGTCTTTTATACATCCTATTTTTGTCCTTAAAAATGGGTGTGACAGATTGGTATCAGAGCCGTGTTGACTGTAGGACGCAAGCCTAGTTAGAATGGTCATTAATAGCATCCATACTTCACTTAATTCATGCTTCCTCTTTTCACCTTGTTAATTACTAAAGTTTTATGCTTCCTCTACTTTATTCTATTGTGAAAATACATTGATTCTATCTAATCTATGTCTAAATCTTATAGATGCCTCCTCATCCCCGTCTGTCAGCTGCACAGTACGTTGCCCGTTTCAAACCTCAGGAGCCGTATGAAGATGGTGATCAAGAGCTATCTGATGCTGAATTAAGAGTTGGTGATACACCAATGGAGGATGTAGTTATGGGGTGGACTACGAAGTTTCATATCATGGTTCCTAAAGCTGATGCTTTCTTCCATGACATGTTGACAAGAACATTGGACAACTACTACTACGACTGGGAAGCTACGTTGGAGTATCGCAGTGCAGAGTATAGTCATCCATGGATGGATTCCTATTGGGAAACGGAGTTATGGGTTAAGAAAAGGGATCCTACCACTAAGGAGCCTAAGGTGGAGTCAAAGTTCATTACCAGAGTGAGCCGGGCAACTGTGGAGACAAGCATGGAGGATGTCGCTTTCAATGCATTTGTTTACTACCATGGTCTACGCTCGGACAAGACGTTAAAGGGTGCACTCCGGCATTTTCCTTGTTTCTTACATGACAAGGGTATTTGGACCGTGCCGCCTGCAGATGATTCCTCCTTGACTTTACAAGCTACGGTGGGATTAGCTCGAGAATTGGCTCTCCATGAGGTGGATTTGAAGGATGAGTTGCTAAAGGAAAAAGAACTTAAGGAGCAAGCTTATAAGGAGATTGATCAATTAAGGGCGGAGTTAGGTCATCCCAAGATTTATGAGAAGCTTAATTAGGAAATAGGAAAAATCCCTATGTAATAGGAACAATAGTAGTTGCGAGTTAATTTTAAGTTTGGTTTGTTTTGAGAGTCAGTTTGTGGTGTGAACAATTATGTGATTGATGGATTGTTATTATGATAATGTGTGATTTGGATCTTTGTAATGTGTGCTGGAGTTTTGTAGACATGCCTACAAGTTCCATGGTTAAGAATATTAAGTTTGATCAAAATATATTAGTTGAATATGAGGTTAACTTAGTTCTGTCCTTTGCTGATTTTTGGATCAGTCTGGGATGTTTTAGAAATAACTTAAAATCCGTTCATGAGAAATTCAAGAAATTTTACTGGGAATAATTAGACTTTTATATCTTTCCAACCCCGCAAGAATCACCTTAATATCTATTATGAGCTAAGAGATATACCTGTTTCAAGTTGGAGTTACTGCACAGTCTGGAATTTTGAAACAGTTTCGGTTAAGTTCAGTTTTTGGCCAATTTATTGACAGAATCAGAAGAAGTGTTGTGAATAAAAGTTGTAGATAATTTTGTAAGCTTTCCAACCATGTAAAGATCATCTGAATTGGACGTCTGTAGCTCGAGATATGACAGTTTTACTGAGTTGCTGAAATTGGAGATCGCCCAGAAAAATCAGATTTTGCTTATCTATTGAATACATCATTTCGGATTGTACTGAATTTCAATTTCTGTGTTTTTGGAAACAGATGTCAGGCAGAGGTCGTGGCAGAGGTCGTGGAGGTGCTAACCTACCCATTGCTATGGAGGAACTCATGCAAACTCAGAACCAGATGATGCAGATGTTTATGCAGCACATGCAGAACAATCCCGCTGCAGGAGGACCACC
This sequence comes from Saccharum hybrid cultivar R570, assembly GCA_038087645.1. Lineage (NCBI taxonomy): Eukaryota > Viridiplantae > Streptophyta > Magnoliopsida > Poales > Poaceae > Saccharum > Saccharum hybrid cultivar. The sequence continues at coordinate 10,992,745 of JAQSUU010000703.1, forward strand.
GCCTGTGCAAGTGAGGGATAAGCGTGGAGAATTTTTAAAGGGATGCCCTCCAGTGTTTTCTCATGCTGCTGATCCTTTAGAGGCAGATGATTGGGTGAGGGCAGTGGAGAAACAGCTGAATATAGCCCAATGCAATGATATGGAGAAGGTGTTATATGCATCTGGTCAGTTACAGGGGACAGCTCAGACTTGGTGGGAGTCGTATCAAGCTGCACGCCCTGACAATGCTCCTCCTATCACTTGGAATGAGTTTGTTAGAGATTTTCGAGCTCGTCATATTCCTGAAGGTATAATTGAGCTGAAGCAGGAAGAATTCAGAAACCTTAGGATGGGACAGATGAGCGTTAGTGAATATCATGATAGATTTACCCAGTTGGCTCGCTATGCTCCTAATGAAGTGAGGGAAGATGCAGACAGACAGCGTCTTTTCTTGAAGGGAATTTATTATGATCTTCGCTTGCAGTTGAAGGGGAACAACTATGCTAGTTTTCAAGAGCTGGTAAATAAAGCTATTGTGCTTGATAATGAGCGCAGAGAGATGGACAGGAAGAGGAAAATGAAGGTACAAGGCTCAGGAAGCAACAACCGCCAGCGCACTAATTCTCAGCATGGTTTTCATCAGAAGTTTCAAGGACCGGTTAGTCAATGGAATCGCAATCCGAATCAGAGGTGGTCCCAGAATTGGCAAAGTAATCAGTCACAACAGCGTTCATCATATCCACAACGTCAACAGTATCAGCAGACTGGGCAACAGACTCCTCGCACTGGAAATTCTAATATTACCCCCATGAAGAATAGTGCTCCCAGCACGCCTATTAGATGCTTTGTCTATGGTAAAGAGGGGCATATGTCTTATCATTGTCCTGAGAAGCAGAACCAGCAGACTCCTCAAAGCCAGAAGAGCAACCAGAGGCAATCTGGTACTGGAAGAGTGAATCACGTGTCTTCTGATACAGCTCATGATGCACCAGAAGTTATGATTGGTACGTTCAATGTACATTCCACTCCCGCAACTGTTCTTTTTGACTCTGGAGCATCTCATACATTCATATCCAACATTTTTGTTAAAATGCATAGTATACCCATGCTAGCTATGAAAGAACCTCTCTTAGTAAATTCACCTGGAGGTACCATGCAAACCAGTAATCGTTGTTTTCCAATTAGTATGGTATTAAGGGGGGTAGAGTTTAAGATAACTCCTATAGTGTTGAGGACATCTGGTATTGATGTGATATTGGGTATGGACTGGATGAAGTCAAATCAGGCAGAGATTCAGTGTCAGCAGAAAGTAGTAGTTGTGACTGCACCTAATGGAGACAAAATCAATGTGGATGTAGCAGTGCAGAAGCAACCAACCGCTGTGGTGAATCAGCTTGAAGATACTATTAAGGAGAATTCAGTGATTGAGGAATTTCCGGATGTCTTCCCTGATGAATTGCCAGGTATGCCACCTGACCGAGACATTGAATTTCTTATAGAATTACTTCCTGGAACTGCACCTATAGCCAAATGACCATATAGGATGGGAGTAGATGAATTAGAAGAACTTAAGAAACAAATTAAAGAATTACAAGATAAAGGTTTTATTCGACCTAGTTCATCACCTTGGGGAGCACCAGTTATTTTTGTTGATAAGAAAGATGGCGGTCAGAGGATGTGTGTTGATTATAGATCACTAAATGAGGTAACTATCAAGAATAAGTATCCTTTGCCCAGGATTGATGACTTGTTTGATCAGTTAAGAGGTGCTTGTGTGTTCTCTAAGATTGATTTATGTTCTGGTTATCATCAGTTGAAGATTCGTGTTTCTGATATTCCAAAGACAGCTTTTACTACAAGGTATGGATTGTATGAGTATACTGTTATGTCATTTGGATTGACCAATGCACCTGCATACTTTATGTACATGATGAATAAGGTGTTCATGGAATATTTGGATAAGTTTGTGGTGGTATTTATTGATGATATACTGGTATTTTCCAAGACAGAAGTAGAGCATGCTGAACATTTGAGGTTGGTATTGCAGAAACTTAGAGAGCATAAACTGTATGCGAAGCGAAGTAAATGTGAGTTTTGGTTGAAGGAAGTTTCTTTCCTTGGTCATATTGTTTCTAATGGAGGGATATCAGTGGATCCAGGTAAAGTAAAGGATGTATTAAATTGGAAACCACCTATTGATGTTAGCGAGATTCGTAGTTTCTTAGGATTAGCTGGATATTACAGACGATTCATTGAAGGGTTTTCTAAACTTGCTAAACCTATGACATCTCTATTAGAGAAGAATGCCAAGTTTGTGTGGTCAGATAAATGTCAAGCTAGTTTTGAGGAATTGAAGAAGAGGTTGACTACAGCGCCTGTTTTGATTTTGCCAGATTTGAGTAAGAAGTTTTCTATTTATTGTGATGCTTCTCGTCAAGGTTTGGGATGTGTTCTTATGCAAGAAGGCAGAGTTGTGGCTTACGCATCTAGGCAGTTGAGAAAGCATGAGTTGAATTATCCTACACATGATTTGGAGTTAGCAGCTGTAGTTCATGCTTTAAAGATTTAGAGACATTATTTGATTGGACATAAGAGTGATATATACACTGATCATAAAAGTTTGAAGTATATTTTCACTCAGTCAGATCTGAATTTGAGGCAACGCAGATGGTTAGAATTGATTAAGGATTATGATATTGAGATACACTATCATCCTGGTAAGGCTAATGTAGTAGCTGATGCTCTTAGTAGGAAAAGTTATGTCAATGAGATACAGACATTGACTATGACTAGTGAGTTATGTGCTGAATTTGAATATTTGAATTTGAGAATTGTTACTAATACAATGGAATTAGTAATAGAGCCTACTTTAGAGCAAGAAATCTATAAGGGTCAGTTGAAGGATGAGAAACTAAAGAAGATAGCAGAAGATATAGTGATTAGTAAGTCACCAGGTTTTCGGATGGATGATAATGGAATTTTGTGGTTTGGAAAGAGGCTGTGTGTACCTGAGGATCAAACTGTTAGACAAGCAATTCTTCGCGAAGCTCATGAGTCAGCTTATTCTATTCATTCTGGTAGTACTAAGATGTATTTGGATCTGAAACAGAAATATTGGTGGGTTGGATTAAAGCGAGATGTGGCTGAGTATGTGGCATTGTGTGACACTTGTCAGAGGGTGAAAGCAGAGCATCAGAGACCTGCTGGATTGTTGCAACCAATGAAGATTCCTGAATGGAAGTGGGAAGAAGTTGGTATGGACTTTATAGTGGGGTTACCTCGTACTCAGAAAGGGTATGACTCTATTTGGGTGATAGTAGATCGATTAACCAAAGTTGCTCATTTTATACCAGTTAAGACTACTTACCGTGGACCAAAATTGGCAGAGTTGTATATGGAGAGGATAGTATGTTTGCATGGAGTTCCAAAGAAGATTGTATCTGATCGAGGATCGCAGTTTACGTCGCATTTTTGGAAAGCTGTGCATGAATCATTGGGAACAAAATTGAATTTTAGTACAGCATATCATCCACAGACAGATGGACAGACTGAAAGGACCAACCAGGTATTAGAGGATATGTTGAGAGCTTGTGCATTGCAATATGGAACTAGTTGGGATAAGAGTTTACCTTATGCAGAATTTTCTTACAATAATAGTTATCAACAGAGTCTTAAGATGGCACCGTTTGAAGCTTTGTATGGACGTAAGTGTAGAACTCCATTGTTTTGGGATCAGACAGGTGAATCTCAGGTGTTTGGTACAGATGTTCTTAGAAACGCAGAAGATCAAGTGCGAGTGATTCGTGAGAATTTGAGAGTAGCGCAGTCTCGTCAGAAGAGTTATGCTGACAATAGAAGAAGAGATTTAGTTTTTGAGGTAGGTGATTATGTCTATTTGAAGGTGTCACCTATGAAAAGTGTGAAGAGGTTTAACATGAAAGGTAAACTAGCACCAAGGTATGTTGGACCATTTAAAGTTATTACCAGACGTGGGGAAGTTGCTTATCAATTAGAGTTGCCTGAGAATTTATCTGGAGTACATGATGTGTTCCATGTTTCACAACTTAGGAAGTGTTTGCGTGTGCCTGAGGAGCAGATACCTTTAGAAGAATTGACTGTTAAGGAAGATCTTACATATGAAGAGTTTCCGATTAAGATTTTGGAGACTGCTGAGAGAGTTACTCGAAGTCGGGTTATTAAGATGTGCAAGGTGCAGTGGAATCGATATTCAGAAGCAGAGGCAACTTGGGAAAGAGAGGATGAATTGAGGAAATCATATCCGCAGTTGTTTGAGTAAGTAGTTCAATCTCGAGGACGAGATTCTTTTAAGGGGGGTAGAATTTGTAACACCCAAATTTTAGGAGTAATGAAATTTTAATAATTTAGATAAAGAGAATTAAAATTTTAAAAGAAATATTTGGTGTTGCATTCATGCTGTTGCATTTATTTTATTTTGTGGTGTGGGTTTATTTTATTTTGATTTGAATTTGAAACTCTATTTGAAAAGGTTTGAAAAGAAACAAAAGAAAAAAAAAAGAAAACAACTTACCTTCTTACCTTCTTGGCCCGAAGGCCGTCGGACGGCCTGCTTTTCCGAGCCTGCCCGCGTGGGCCGTCCAGCGCCGTCGCGAACCGGCCCAGCAGCCGAGCCCAGCAGCCAAGCCAGCCGAGCCAGCCGCGCGCCTCTCCCTTTCTTCAGTCGCTGACGGGTGGGCCCCAGGTGGCAGCCGCGTCCTCTTCCTCCGGTCGTAACCGGGACGGACACGAGCTATGCCTCAACCGAATCAAATCGCGTATCTTTGTATCCTACCCGAAATCGACGAGGTGAAGCTATAAAATTGGTAGCCGCATGTTTCCTATTTCCGTTTTTCATCTAAAACACGAGTTCATCCACGTGAAATCGAGTTGGCGAGTTGGAAAACCTAGGCGGGTTTCGGTTGAACGTCGCCGTCGGTTGCGGTTAGTCTGGTGCCTTTCTTCTTCGCTTAGGTGAGTTCGTTAGCTCCTCCTCTCCCTTCCCATGTGTTTCTTTTGAATTCTTGTGCATTTTACCGTGAGGTTTGGAGTTTCCCCGTGGCCGGTAATGGCGCCGCCGCCCTATCCAAGCCGCATCCCGATTTCGAGCTGTTGTAGCTTTCCTAAGCTATGTAGATAGGTTCGGGGGAAGCTTCTCGTTCGGTTGGTGTCGGTTGGGGGATGTTTGGTGGTCGGGAACGGCGAATCCGGAGTTTTCCGGCGAGCTCGGGTGGCCGGCCATGGAGGCCGTCGGCCGGACCTGGAGAAGGAGATCGGATTTTCTACTGTGGAGTTGATGATGAACGTGAGCCGTCCGATTTGAAATCAAGGGCCCAGATTAGAACTTACCCCTTCGCGGGTAAATTTGTTAAAGAGACCCTCAGCTCTTTAGATATCAACCCGCGGTCCTTAGCGCAATATCCTGAATCCGTTTTCGTGCTTTGAAAGCGTATTTTCTCCCGGATAAGTCAAAAATACGTTTTCAGGTATTTACAGTTTTGCCACTAGAATTGTTTTGGTCATAAAATCTTCGTTTTAACTCCGATTTGATCCGTTCAAATTGCGTTAGGTTCGTATTTGCGAGCTCTACATGTTAGTGTAGTTGTACAGTTAGTTTTGATAATTTATTTTTCGAGTTTATAATTAAGTATTTATTTATTTATAGGAAATCTTAGAAAATTCATAACTTTCACGTTTTAACTCCGAATTTGGTGATCTTTGCGTCTGTGTGATCGTAGAAACGTGTAGAAGAGTTTTATAAACTTTTATTACTGTTTTGTTACTGTTGGTGTACTGTTCTAATTATATCTCTTTGTTTGCTTCGTGTATGTTTGATTGGATGCATGTATGTGTTGATTGATGATCGAATATAGAAGGTGAGCAGTATTTGGATGATTCGGAGTATTACTTTGAGCCAAGTCAGCAGTATCACTTGGAGAGCTTTGATCAAGGCAAGTATAACATGGGACCATCCTTGTTGTCCTATTCACTGAAATTATCATACATATGCATGTGTCTTCCTTGACAACCATAGAGATTATAACTTAGCTTTTGATATCTTGATTCCTTGTCAACCTTGGGTATGCATTTGGGTAGCTATTGCTAGTGCTTAATTATGAATAATGATCTTGTAATTTGACTAATGGATTATGCAATCAACCATTAAGATGAATTTATTACTGTTGAAAAGGGGGCTAGAGCAAGGGGTTATATTGTTGCTCTGGTTTCTCTCCATAAGGACTTATCTGTACATGACCATCCGGGACATACAGTACAGCTGTGAGGGCTATATGGCTCTGGCTTTAGTTGTTCAAGAGACCTTTTCTAGCTTGTTAGTGGTTACCTTAAATGGCGTAAGAATGGCTTGCCACTTTGGGTGTAGTGCGAGCCCCTGGCCTAGTGTGTATAGGCTGCGGTTGTTGTGCCACAGGGAAGGGGGGTTCTACATCTGCCTGCCGAGTGAATCTAATGGCCCTAACTTGTTAGACGAACTTTTGAGTGGCTTTATATGGTTCTCGGGTGTTTGGGCTTGATCTCCCCACTCATTTGGAAATCATGACTTACAGTGAAAGTGTACACCTCTGCGCAGAGTTAAAAACTGGTATACTAGCCGTGCTCACGGATACGAGCGGCCTTGGAACATTTACAGAATAGATGATCACCATTTGCTATATCATGTTTAATTATTGTTGATTATTATTATGCTCTTGTTAATGCTATTCGTTATCATTATTACAATTGATCATTGGTTCTTAATGGGAAGTGGTGTATCTTGATGCTACTCAATTGCTAATATATGATTAAAAGCTAAACGCAGTTAAACAGTGTCTAGCCTTTTTGAGCCTCATGAACCCTGTGTTATATTTGTGGAGTTCGACATGAACTCACTCTTGCTATTTCCACCATAACAGATGAAGATATAGAGGAAGATTATCGGAATGAGTACTAGTCTTGGTGTCAACCAGTCAACCGTGTCCCTGTGTGGAGTTTCCGCTGAAGATTTATTATTAGTTATTATTATCTATCGTTCAAGACTATGTCTTAAATACTTATTCGTTATGTAATAAGCACTGTGATGATACTTTGTAATTTGTCAACTTATGTGTGCGACTGTTTCCTGGGGCGCACATGAGTCTTTTATACATCCTATTTTTGTCCTTAAAAATGGGTGTGACAAACGGCGTTTTTACTTTTTCCAGAACGGTTTTGAAAAGTTTAGGGTGTAAAACAAACGATTTTATAGTTGGGGGTGTAGGTTAGACTAAAGCTGATAGTTCAGGGGGTTAAGTAGACTTTTTCCATTCAAAAAATATCAAGCTGATCTCCGGTGGCATCAAGTCCATATCTGCCTCCATATATGTCACCTCCTCAACTTGACAAGTGGAACACATTGATTGTGTGGTTTAGTTGGTGCAACAGTGTTCTGCGAAGTAAAGAGAGGTGCCATCAAGGTGTGGCGGAGGCACAAGTCAATATAGTACATATGATCATTTGATATACAAGTCATTATATTACGCCTATCTTTGATCTGGAACTCAAGCCAAATCCAAATTAATAAATAGAACTAGCACTTCGACAAAATAGCTTGAAGATCTCAAGATTGATAAAGTGACCAAAAACGTTTCGCTATCAATCACTACTGTCAAGCATTCGTGAAGCCTAAAAGGTCCTAGCTTAGTCCACAATGTAGTCGATTGTGATGATCGATGGTTTCTACATTCGTGTATTGTGTTTCTCGCATGTCTGGATCGAAGAATTACAGAGATAGGTACTTGATTTCTAGTTCTAATGCATCGTTTCTCTTCTGTTAATCCATATACTACGCTTATTTTTTACAGTTTGCATTGTCATTATTTCATTTTGAACTTAATTAAGGCCCCATTTAAGTTTCACTCAAGACCCACAAATTCCCAGCGACATCATTGAAAGCTCCTCATATTCACTAGAAGTAGGAGACATGAACCAATATAAATGTGTCGTGTTTTGCTACCCCTTTCTTTACGGGTGATACATTGATTACTAGTCGAAGCCTAAAAAACACCGACACTTGTATTCCTAGGTCTAGATCTACAATTTCCTATAAGGACGGTACTCCGTTTACATACGTGGAGTTAAAATTTCAAACAAATCTGAGTTGTTGATTTTTATAACTTTTTAATTAATTAGTTAACCTATAAGAAAAAAAGGAAATACCCCCTCATCACGGAAGAGTCAAGAGTCCGAGGTGCCCTGCCTTGTTCGTGTGGACAGCGAGCCCTTTGTTTCCATGTGTATTTGACAAACTTTTTTGAACTGAGTTGGACAGACAAATCTGGAGATTGACGAAATAACCACCCCTATGAGCACCTCCGAAGAACTGAGTTGGACAGACAAATCTCGAGATTGACAAAGTAACCACTGGCGCCACGCTGTCGACGGGTACGTCGCTTACCATTGAAAGAATAGCGCTGTTAAATCCTGGAATAAATCCTAGAAAATATGAGCACCCGTGTCATGTCGGGAACTTGAACCCAAGTGAATAGGTTCCACACAGGGAATCCAACCAGCTGAGCTTTGGATACAAGTTACATAAAGAAAAATAAATATTAATCAAATATGTCATTCTAAATTTGTAAAATAAAAACATTTATCGTATCCTTTATATCATGCAAGCATCAATTTGATCTAAAAAAGATTTTATATCTAAAACTTTTCTTATTTATAGTATCTTAAAAAATTAATTTAAATAAATATATTGTTTATCTATTAGAACCTTTTTAGAAGTAGTCGATGATCGTAACCATCTGATCTGTATAAACTAACAGGCCACAGTCACTTCGATGCAATGTAGCGAAGCCCCTATATCTGATATAGCCTTCTTGCTTGCCTCATCAGTAGGCTTCGAGCACGGTTGTTCAAGGATAGCCATGTACCTGTCATAATTCATGTTTGAGCAGCCAACAAGAACATCCCTATTTAAGAGCTTCCATGACTTTGGTCTCGTCACTGTTCATCTAGCCTCTCACATCCCACTAAAGATCTTATCACTATCGCTTATAACTATTGGTGTAGAAGACAGCCAATAATTAACTACAAGGTCCTCTAACTAAGGAGCTCCACATGGACAGTGAGCTATTCACACCCAAATATCTCTTTGTACATTGACCCTTCTCAGACCAGATGCCATTGGAGTTAGCCCTAATGTCAATGTCGTCGATTAACTTGATTTCGTACAAAATCTTCCATCAATCTAGGACATGAGGCCTCTCGGAGATGCTCTTTGTAGTATTTTTATTCTTCATAGGTATGATTATATGTGAGTAGTTGCTTGGGCATCCTTGTAAATTTTGTAGTCTAAACATTATTTAAATGTGTTCATGAATTATTGCTCTTGTTACTGTTAATATCATCGTTATTGTTTTCAAAATATAAATTCATTGCACAAGTCCGCCCTATCTATGATTTATCACTCACGTCAAATTTAAATTTCCCATCACCTGCCCCCTACTGATCATTTTTTGTCACATCTAGAATAACCATTGATCCTGTACCCATAACTACATACTGATGGGTACCGCCATCCTATCTGTCTTTTTTCACATAGTACCCGACACTACATGCCCATATTTTTTAGATTGAAAGCAATCGTAATATAATATAGAAGGTGGGATCTTCCCATCTTGCTTGTTGCGATATACTAGTCATAATATAATAGTAATAACGTGCGTGCATCTTGGTACGTGTAGGCCACAACCACAAGTAAGCAGATACCGATCCGCGCGCTATAAATCCGTAGGGAGTCGGCGATCCATCGATCTCATTCCACGACAAGAAGTTCGTTACTAGAAGGGTGAGCCAGTTTGGCAGTTCCCCAAGCGAGAGGCCAGACGACAGATCGAGATGATCCCATACGGCACGATGCAGGAGGCGGAGGCGGTGCTGGGGCGCACCATGACATGGGCAGAAGCCGCATGGTTCCGCTACTCAGCGGCGATGCCGGACTCGTGGCTCATGTGTCACAACGCCTTCGCCTTCGCCATTGTGTTCTTGGTCGTGCCACTACCTCTCATACTTCTCGAGCAGTTCGCACCTGCGATAGCCTTACGGTACAAGCTGCAGCCCAAGGTGCGGCCCCTATCAGCTACCGCCCACCTCCGCAACATCGTGGTCGGTGGGCGTAAAATGCTGCTCCTCTACGCCCCCCATCAACTCATGTACCTCATTACCTTTAAGGTATATGTATATATTTACTCTTGCATATATTGCATTATTAGGAGTCTATAATTTTTTTTATTTTTGGCTTGGGACGTTCACAGGAAGCACAACATAAATAAACTCATATAAAAATTATATATATATATATATATATTCTTTTTGTATTATTCTAAGCGATGCATGCATGGTAACAGATAGCTGGGGTCCGGACAGGGATTCCATTGCCCTCTGCGGGTGAGGTAGTAGCAAAGCTGGTGGTTTACGCTTTGCTGGAAGACTATCTCTCCTACTGGATCCACCGCTTTCTGCACACCAAGTGGGCCTACCGCAACATCCATTATGTCCACCACGAGCTCAGAGCACCCACGGGCTTTAACGCAGTTTACGCTCACTGGGCTGATTTGAACGTCTCTACCATCACTATAGTTGTTTGCCTCGCCATCGTTCCATGTCATGTCACCATACATTGGCTGTGGTATGCAGTCCGCGCCATCGAAAACCTTGAATCACACAGCGGGTAATTATAATCTGTTCTATCGATCTGTGTATGAATGAAGTCTTACCAACATAACGAATTTATCGTAAATTTATATACACATGCAGTTACGACTTCCCGTTCAACCCCAAAAGGTTCATCCCATTCTATGGAGGTGCAGAATTCCATGACTTCCATCATCGAGTAGAAGGACGCCAGAGCAACTTAGCTCCTATTTTCACATACTGCGATTATATATATAGAACAGACAAAGTAAGAATGTTATTATGCATGGTTCACTCTACAAATTCAGGACTTACATCACATATAAGGCTTGGCCTCATGCACTGACTTGGTTCATTTCTCTTATATGTTTGACGTTGTTTCAGGGATACAGATATCACAAGGCAAGCTTAGCAGAGGTATATCTTTATACTTCCAATATATTTTTTCCAGTATATATAAACTAGAAAATAATTCACTGATTTTAAAATTACAAAAATCTGCAAGGATAGGCAGCATAAGTTCTTTAACTTATCAAAACAATAGAAATTGCAGTGCATGGCATACATGCGTACACCTGACCTGCCTGTTATTTCAATTTCATGCCTCTCAGTCTTCCTTTTTTTTCTTTTTAATACACTGCACAGTGGAAGAAGTTGGCTGGTGAAGACAATATGGGGAAAAGAGGCAGCGAGCCGGGGAGACAGGATTAGTTCAGATTGGCCTCCATAAGTGCCTGTCTGAATACCCATCACCTTTTGCTTGTTCCGTTGTGTTAAGTGAATCGAGAAATAAATAATACCTTAAGTTAATAGGGTCTATTTGTTCTGTTGTGAGCTTTGAAAAACCTATTGTAAACGTGGAAAAGTTACTGTGAGCTATGTGATGTGAAAAAGTTATAAGCTATTTGGTATGTTTAGTTCAGTGTGAGCTATGAAAAAGCTGTTGTAAGCTATGAAACAGTTATTGTGAGCTATATGCTATGAAAAAAAAATTGTAAACTCTTTGGTCCAAATAGCATATAACAGGAAACAGCTGATTTGCCGGGTGTAAAATAATTTGCCGGGTGTTTTTTATCGGGCACCCGGCAAAGAAAGGCCTCCGGCAAACCAGCCTTTGCCGGGTGCCAGGCACCCGGCAAATTACAACCGTCGGCAAAAATTAGTTTTTGCCGGGTCCCGGGCACCCGGCAAAATATGGCCGCCGGCAAAGGTGGCCGGCGTGACGGCGGCCACCTGCCGTCAGCCTTTGCCGGGTGCCACGCCGTTAGGCACCCGGCAAAGATTTTTTTATTTTTTTAAAAAAAATTCTTTGCCGGTTGTCTCTGAGCTGGCACCCGACAAAGGCTTCTTTGCCGGGGGCCAGGTTTGGCACCCGGCAAATTATAATTGTTTTTGTGTTTTTGGGCCTACTTTTTTTCTGGGGCCTTGGTACAGTAATTATAACTTCATATCAAAATTTAGGACATTTTTGACTTTTTATACTATATTTCTTTAATTATTTTCATTCACTTGAATTTTTCCGACTACTCTAAATTTGAACTGCAGGTACATAAAATAATGGAATTCGGTCATTCGAAAAATGATATTCATGATGTTTGGCGTATGTTGACGCCGTATCCAGGAACTCGCATTAAATTACGACCATCATGTTGTCGTAACATGACGAGGTAATCGCGGGGAAAATTTATTTAAATTATATAAAATCCAAATGAAGTCCTAAAATCACGAAACTTGTCTAGGTTTCTTGTTATTGCATTTGGAGGCCGTGGTAAAAAATTAAGAAAGTTTTGAGCAAGTTGCGACGTCGGATGCTTAAAATCTAGACATCTCCACTTGCAATAACATGTGATCACATGTGGAGATGTCTGGGTTTTAGGCATCCGACATCGCAACTTGCTCAAAACTTTCTCAATTTTTTACCACGACCTCCACATGCAATAACAAGAAACCTCGACAAGTTTCATGATTTTCGGACTTCGTTTGGATTTTATATAATTTAAATAAACTTTCCCCGCGATTAGCTCGTCATGTTACGACAACATGATGGTTGTAATTTAATGCGAGTTCCTGGATACGGCGTCAACATACGCCAAACATCATGAATATCATTTTTCGAATGACCGAATTCCATTATTTCATATACCTGCAGTTCAAATTTAGAGTAGTCGAAAAAATTTAAGTGAATGAAAATAATTAAAGAAATATAGTATAAAAAGTCAAAAATATCCCAAATTTTGATATAGAGTTATAATTACTGTACCAAGGCTTCAGAAAAAAAATAAGGCAGAAAACATAAAAAAATTATAATTTGCTGGGTGCCAAATCTGGCCCCCGGCAAAGAAGCCTTTGCCGGGTGCCAGCTCAGGAGGCACCCGGCAAAGAATTTTTTAAAAAAAATAAAAAATCCCTTTGCCGGGTGCCATGCTTATCCTCTCCCAGTATCCCAGTCCCATGCGTCACCTGTGCTTCTCTTCTTCTCCTGTCCTCCCCGGCTCTTCCTCCTCGGTCCCCGCCCTCCAAATCCACCAGCACCAGGACCTCGGGGCGGCGAGGGTGGAGCAGTCAGTGTGGTGGCTCGGGCCTCTGGGCGGCGCGGGTGGAGTGGCGCTGTGGCGGCGGCGCCGCGACGAACGGCACGGGCGTGGCTACAGCGGAGGTGCCGCCCCGGCCAACGGCGTTGCGTGCGCGACGGCAGCAGGGCCTCCGGTCTCCCCTTCGCATTGACGCTGGTTCTATGCTCCAAGAAACCCTAGCCGCCATTTTCGCCCAGGTCAGTGGCATCGATGTTGTTCTCCGTGCTTTTCTGATGAATATGGTTTTTGGTCGCATCCTTCAGCTCTTGCCGTTGCATTTGGGCCGAAGGTCATGCTACTGGCCACGGAAGGCTTCCTGCATCTCTCTTTACGCAATGGATTCGATTGATGCCGTCTTCTCTTTTCGTTCCTTCAATTCACTGCAGATCTTGACCATATCTGTTTATTCAATAATGCAGATGTGGATCCATACAATGTCTCAACTATGAAACTATCATGGGATATTACAACAAAGGTTTGTTCCTTCTTGCTTCTCAGTGTTGGTGTTGTACTTTCCAGTTTGACCATCTTATTTTTTAGTGCCCAAAACGATTGTAGATTACCAATGAATTGCATTGCTACAGAATGCTTCTGTCAAATTGTAAAATGACGACACAATAGAGCCACAGACTGATTTTCCCATTACCAAACATGATGACTCTGCCACTAATTGGTTTCTGACATGGCAAAACATAAATAGTACATGCTTTCCTGGATGAATGCACTGATGAAATTTTCAGATGCCCAATCTGAACATAAAGTAATCCATATTAAGATGGCAACATATATTTTCTTTCCACCACTTTGGATCTTGGAATGCTGACGATTGGGAATAATGAAGATGGTGATCCGCGGTGAGATCGATTCAAAGTTTGAACTGCTACCAGTCAGTTTTTTGTTGTTGATTTGATATCTGTGTTCGTTCCATGAAAGAGCCATACTACGTATGCCCTAATGTGTAGTTTTGATTGGTATAAATATTTTCTATTGTAACATTCATTACATTAATTTGTAATGACAAACAGATTTTTCCCTGCATCCCTATATTTCCCTCAATGCTTCTACACATCAAAACATATTACCTGCTAATACTTTCCTTTAAGTTGCAATTTTAGGTTCATTGAGTTTATTTCGCAATCTAGATTGATTGAGACTAATTAGTACAGGCTAATTTCTTATGCCTGTTGGCTTGCGCTCAAAAACTGCTATTTCATGGGACTCATTTCTTTTCCCGTTGTCGTGCAGTGATGAAGTGCTGTTTCATACTGATTCAGTCGCCAGCCATGATTTCAAGGCGATCTGATGTTTTGGACAGATCCTTTTTTTAAGGTTTCCTTACATACAGGTACAAAACCTGTTCATATATTCCCCTTTACATCCCATCTACTGACATTTTTTCCATTACTTTGATGTTATGAATTAGCTGCTCTTGAGTGCACGTCTTCTGGGGATTGGCTTAAGCTGTCTCAAACAAAGCATTTAGAGGACAACCAATAAGAAAAGCGGTAAATCAGCAGCATGATCCATGACTGCTTTTCACAGATATATTGACCCCCTTTATGACATGGTTCCATAAACTATGTTTTTATGAGTTATCTGGAGTCACTGCATCACATGATTAGGTTCACTTTAATTATCGGTGTTTTCAGTATTGACAATGTGGTTTAGTGTTCCACACAGGTAATATGGGACCTGACACAATTCTTCCGTGCCTTCCAACTCATGCCTACCTCAAAGTGCATCTATGCCGTTAAAAAAAGTTTCAACAGTATCAAACTCTGCTCCTACAAACTCTTTATATGGCCACCTCATATGTTGCTTCTACTGCCACCAACACTATGCACATTTTGTTTACAATTGTTGATCCCTTCCACATGTCTTCCTTTATGGGATGTGAGAGCTATAAAAAATTGCTAACCAATTATGTTAGATATTACCTTATTTTGTACCTTCACTTCAGAGGTGTGCCTCCATAATATGGCCAACAATTCTACGGATTAGGTTGCATACATCTTAATTTCTATCTCCTCATTCCATTTGACAGTACTTCAGTTCACATTGTGTTACTTTTAAGGTCCAAAACTAATGTATATGCATGGCTCAAAACTTGAGATCATTACCTTTGATGAATGGTATTCGTTCCATTGCTTTGTTTGCCATGATGGGAATTCCTTACACAGCTTTACATTACAGACAAGTCATCAAGAGGGAGGACCACCGCACAATTATACAATATTCATCCCCTTGCCATCATGTTCGTGTGGTAAATTATTTTCAGCTCAAAACCTTTTCATCACTTTCGGTAATATCACTCCATTTTTTTTCCAAAAAATGATCCATCAGCTTCTATACTGTTCATATTTTTAGGAACAAAAATGTACATTTACAGTGATGCATCGGTTAGTTTCAGTGCTGACCAACATTATAACTGATCAGCAGTGAAAAAAAGCCCATCAGTTTCAAAATCTGTTGAACAACTGATGTATACAAAGAAAGATTGTTAGGTGTCATACTTTATTGGTTGCTTGGGTTCCTTTGCAAATACCTTAAACATTGTTCTAACTAATTTTGGTAATCTTTTGCTTCCATGCACAATCATATAACATGTTGTATGTCTGGCTTGCTGCCCCGTGCAAAGCACGGGGGTACCTGCTAGTTTTTTAATTATGCCTTTGCAAATCTGGAATTTCAGATTATTGCAGTTCTCAAATTGTTATTTTTCATTGTTTTCATTCAGTTACTTGCTGTCAAACTCACCAATAGGCAATAGCTATGAAATCTGCCAATGTAAGAATGATTTGTTACTCTGCTACAGAAATATTTATTTGAAGTGAAAGTATGGGTAGGGATTTTGTGGGCATGGTGTACATCTACAAATTCTTTTGCATGTACGTAGGCTGCAGATGTATCTTAGAACTGTCTTGTTTCTCTGAACTACATCTATTAGTGCTATTGACCCCACATTCTTTCTTGATTATATATTTTTTTGCAGTTAGTTTACTTGGAAGAATAAGCATGAAGATGGACATGCCTGCTTTAACAATGTCATCTCGCTCTGTCAGTTCATAATTCTTGAGATTCAGTAACTTGCAACTAAATCCAACTACATGCTTTAATTCTGCACAAATACTTCAATGATTATGTTAAACTTTGCCTTGAGCCCACATCAAATTGAAGGGTGGCTCAAATCCTGAAAATGTCCAACATGGGATGTTGTCATTGCCTTTTCATATCAAGTTTATTAGGATTTTGTGTCAAGTTGATGTCATTCCGGTGCACACTAAAACTTTTAGTTGTAAAAAAAATCTATAATCTGGGCTACAAGAACTGATTGTGTATGATAAACTAGTCTCATTTTTTTGGTTCTGATGCAAGCAAACTATGTACTGATTGCTGTCGAGATACATATCATACTGTTGCCATTAGTCAGTTTAGAGTAAAGGACTGCAACATTGACAGTAACATGTCCTCTTACTATTGCCATTAGGCATTTACACTAGTTTTTAAAAAAATTCTTTGCCGGGTGCCACCTTGACAGGGCACTCGGCAAAGAAAATATTAACAAAAAATTAAAAAACTCTTTGCCGGGTGCCCCGGCAGCGTGACACCCGGCAAAGAAATTATAAAAAAAATTAAAAAAATCTTTGCCGGGTGCCTCCCAGCAGGGCACTCGGCAAAGAAAATTTAAAAAAAAAATTAAAAAATCTTTGCCGAGTGCCTCTGACATGGCACCCGGCAAACCAAGGGATGATGGAGCCGGCACCGTGACGGCCATTTTTCTTTGCCGGGTGCCGGGTTTGCACTCGGCAAAGTCTTTGCCGGGTGCCCGATAAAAAGCATCCAGCAAAGAAATCTTTGCCGACTGATTTTTTGCTGGCAGCTCTTTGCCGAGTGCTGCACCCGGCAAAGGCTTTGCCGAGTGCAAAGTAGCCTTTGCCGGGTGTTTTCGGCACCCGGCAAAGCGCCTGAATCCTGTAGTGAAACCAAAAATAGAGCCCAAGTGCTTTAAAAATTAAGTAAAAGCATCTGTATCGAAAAAAACAGTTCATTCTACCGGTTTAGTTAGCTTTCTGTTTCTTTGGCAGCAAAAGCGCTGTCACGGAACCGCCTAAATTATAAGAACAAAAGTACAAAAACAATCGCCGGAGCAATTAAATTCCCGTACTTAAGCTCCTATAACTCCGGTAGTCCAATAAAATCACGAGGGATTTCAAACCAACCAACGTACAAGCCAAGATCGTAGTGGTCCAACATAACAGGTCATATGTTACATCCATTTTATAAGTAATTCAACATATATCGGAGTTCGGTAGAGTTATTACAACTCAAGTTCAAAAGTAGCGGAAACAAAGTAGTTTGAAAACTAATATCACCTTAGTTCAAATACATGCGAGTACCAAGGTCAATTTCCCATAAAAGCATGAGAGATAAGATAGCTCAGAAGGATCATGTCCATGATCACACTCCGCCACTACAGCCGGAGTCTTCCAATTCTTGCAGTAGCTATGTTATATCACAACCTGCAACAAGTGGGAATAAACCCTGAGTACGAGAAGGTACTCAGCTAGACTTACCCGTCATAAACCAGAAATAATGACACCAAGGAGTATGCAAGGCTTTCTTTCAGTGGGCTAGCTTGACTCATTTGCGAAAAGCATAAGTTATCATAAACTAATTTAAGTCCTTTTGCATTATATTTATTATAACCTATTCAATCTAGGTAAGCACCTATGCTAAAGCAATCACTTGATTAACCATTAACATCAAAGGTTACCATCTCAGGTTTAGCATTTTCAACATTATCCACATAACCATCCGTGTTCCATAATCATTACTACGATGCAGTAGCTCGAGTCAAGTGCTCACTAACCGGGAGCGACGGCGATTCGAATCGAATTCCTATCCAGCTGGAGATTTATTCCTCACACAAACCTCACTCACCCGCTAAAGTGAGGTGTTGGTCACCGAGTCAACCATTCAGGTAAAGTCACGAGCTTGCTAGGAACCACTTGTACCTGGGGGCCGTCCGACTGCTCTTTGGCCTTATCATCGCGCCCCCGTTTTCTGCCACTACTGCTTCGGTACAGTGCGTTGCGGGCAATCCACTCGGCCCGAATAATCTCCCAGCTTCGCGGTCGAAAGGTACTTTATCCGGCCAGCTAAATGTGAGGCATGCGTTCAACATGACCCGAGGGACAACAACGGACGGTCCTTAATCGATACAGACGGAAACTACAAGCACCCCAGAACCCTGTCTGGTTGCCCAATACTTATTCTGTCCGGTCTCCAATTATCCATCGACACTTGGTTATTTCCAGGATATCATTCATTCCATAGCTAAAGTTTCCCAGTAACCACCTATAATTGCCGGTGACAGGAAATCACCGATCGCTACCGGTCTAAGCAGGGCTAAGCAATATTTTCGATCCTGAACTAAAATAGGATTTCAGGCATATTTACGGGACAAGGGAAGGATATATATGCAGCAAGTGTTTTCAATCAACTCCTATAACTTAATGCAACAATACATATATAACATATATATATACTCAATTGCTTTTGTAAAGTAGGAGGCTTAGAATGCTCCGGGGCTTGCCTGGGATCCGACACAAGTCAGTAGTTGTCAGATGACACTCGCTGAGTACTTCCATCTTCGGGATAGTTCCACCAAACACCGTCTTCGGGTTTGGCTTCAACAACTCATCCTTCACGTGGTGCATCTAGCGAACCTAAATGAGATGCAAGATGCATGCGTATGAATATGATGAATGGTAACACAAGATGCATCACATAATCATTCATGTAAACACACGATTAAGACATAGACACCAAAAGCTAATTAACTAACATCACACAACCAATTAAAGAGGGCAAGCACATTAAGCATAATACAAGTTTGATAAGATCACAAGTATCTTAACTTGACCATCATCAAGGGTATAAGCCACACTTAGCAACACATAGAGTAAACAACCATGACTAGCATCTGACAATTTCTGGACTGCAAACAACATCTTCATGTTTGGATCATAACTGGAGTTATACAAATCCAATAGCCATGCAACAAGACATTCTGGAAAGCTTATGAAATTGTCTATAATTCATCTTTAATCATCTTAGCATGATTCTCAAGTTAACCAAGTCAAACATGCATAATTACAGAATCTGGTCCAGAGATTCCAGAGAACAACTATTTCTGGAACCCAACTTGAAACAGTCATTACTCACAAACTATAAGTCCAAATGCCACCAAAATTTAACACAAGCTAGATAATGAGTTATTTACAACTTTGTTATAAGCATGTTTCTCATCAAACATCATTTTCATGGTGCAATTACCAAAGTCTCAGAAACTGTCCAGGAAAGCATCAATTGCAAGAATAAATATTAACTTACATTCCAAACATACATTTGGCCACAACCAATGTAACCATCATAAAGTGCATGTTAAATGATCACCAAAAAGCATAGTGCTCATCACTAAATAAATTCTTTTAATGCATTTCTTAATTTATTTAGATAGCAAGGTGAAATAATAAACATATATCAAAAGTCCATAATAAAATCTATAAAAATTAAAGTAGCTCTTATATACACCCAATAGTCTACTGTACAAATTTTAAGTCATTTGGACATGTATATCAACCTCTATGAAAAAGACAAATTGTTATTGCAAGAATTCATATGAGAGAAAGATACACTAATAACTCACTCAAATGGCAACCAAAATTCATGAAATTTTTACCACACATCAAACATCACATGAGTAGCATGCCACAAAAATTTCACTTCATTTGGAGCCCTAGATCTACAGTTATAAAAATGACAATTTCAACTAGTATTAAAAACCTAGCTGCACAAATCCATTTTTACAGAGAAAACTTTAAACTAAAACATGACATATTATAGATCTACTGCATAGAGAATTTCACAAGGATTCCAAAAAGTCCTCATTTGCTATTTTACGATTTTTATACGATTTACTATGAATTTCCAAAGTTCCTGCAAAAATAATTACGAATCAGTCCCGAGAGCACTATTCATATGAGTCACTAGTTCTGCAGAAAACCCCCTGAACTTGTTTCCCTCTTACACGTGGGTCCTTCTTCTTCAGAGCCGAGCACGACGATTCAGCCGGTGCCGGCGGCAGGGGGCGGTGCTCCGGTGGCTTGCGGAGGTGGCGGAGCTACAGACGGACGGTGCGCACCCAGGGCACAGCACAGCTCGGCCCGAGGTGGCCCTCTGTGGCTTGGCCACGAACGCCTGCTCCTAGCGGCAGCGACGAACAACGACAGTTCGACCCCGGCGATGGAGTTGGCAGGAGAAGGACTGAGAAGATGCAGCGCGAAGCGAGGAAGCTACTGGAAGCGCTAGCGAGGGCTAGGGGAGCCTGGAGGGTAGGAGCACCCGACGGCATGGAGCTCCGCCCGGCGTCCATGGCGGACGGGCTCGGCACCGGCGAGCCTGGCAGCAATGTTTTGGCCGCACATGCTGGGCAGCGGAGGAGGGTGCTGCAGAGCCATAGGGTGGCCGAAGGAGGTACAAGAGAGGGAGCAGCGATGGTGCATCGGTCCTGCCCACCGGCCATGGCGGGCGCGGCAGAGCACAGCGGCCACGCGAGCGCCGTTCGAGTGGGGAAGGCGAAAGCGAGTGAGGGAGAGGACGCTGGAGTGGATGGGGAGTGCCTGGGGCAGCTCGGCATTCTAAATGGAGCGGCAGAGGCACTGCAGGACGCGCGGCAAGGAGGTGGACGCGCGGCGTCCATGGAGGGCGTGAACTCGCGCATGGAAGACGCGTCGGCAAAACAGCGAACACGTGGTGCGCGGTAGAGTGGCAAATGTGGGACGCGATTTGGGCCAGATCCGGGCCGATTTTGGACATGGGCCCAAAACCAAAGTTGGAGCCCACACGAAGATCTATGATTTTTGTTAAGGCACCCAGGTCACTAGGCCAACAGATTAGGAGAGAAAATCATGCCAATATGACAATGCCAACATGTTGACGGAGGTCACGGAAACTCGCATTCGGAGGTCAAAACCTGATCAAACTTAATCCAACTTTTTGCATGCTCTTCTCCAAGATGTAAACTCCAACTTTTATTTTTGGCTCAACTCAAGTTGCTTAACGAAAACACGAGAACGCGACATGCCAACGTCGACGACGATGAATTCCAGACTTAGAAAAATTCTAAGTCTGAAAACAGCCGCTGATTCAATTTTGGAGCCTCTGTTTGACTTATTTCCAAGTTGATCTAGCTCTTGGTCCAAAAACAAAGTTTCTTCTCCATAACATGAACTACAACTTTCATTTAAGGTCCAACATCAAAACTGCTATAGAAACTATATTTATACTTTGACCAAAGTAGGATCACGATAAAGCTTAAATTATCCTTTTTGATCAATTGGAGCATTTTCTGGGCATTTGCTCAACACGAACCTTTCATGACTTTTGTTGTAGAGTTCATCTAGAGTCATTTGGGCAAGGTTGCAAGGTTTGGTTGACAACCTATATTTCCATCCACTTAATAATGCAATTCCAGCACTTAGTAAAGTCATTCCAACAAGGATATAACTTATCATTTCATGTGACTTTTTGATTCCAAACGTCATGAAACTTTTCCAGTGACCAATATAAATAGGTACTAAGGTGAGACATATAAAGATATTGCAATAACTCCACCCAAGCATATATCTTGAAAATGGCCTATATATAAAGCAAGGGTGCAACATCCAAGTTTAGGTTGGGGCTCGCTTCCATAGGTTTGACCTTGACATCTTCATTACCACTTAATCTACCATGTTTGAGCTCAAACCCATTGCTTAACTGGTGGCAAACACCTCGGGTGTTACAAGCACTTAGCAGAAGCTAAACCAAATACAGCCTGAGTCAATTAAACTCTAGGTTCGAACTACAAAAAGCAGGAAACACATTGTTTCTCTTGTCTAAAACACCACACCAATGGAGGCCGTCCAACTCTCGCCCGCCGCAAGTGCCAAACACCTGCACCAGATGGCTCCCACACCGGCCAGTTCAATTTCGCCGCCCAACCTTGCCAACTGTGTGGCGGACGAATCCTCCACCGCACTTGCAAAGGCTTCGCCGTCCTGCTCGAACTCATATTGTAAATTGTAAAACTCCTATGTGGGAGCCTTTTATCTATCCGACCAAAAAGTGGCGTTCTTTCTAACACGTTATCACCATGAGATTATTGTTGTTAACCACATGAGAACCATTATAATTGAATGGTTGGAAGGATTATCCAATCTGAACATGCTACGTGTTGAACATTTTCATAATTTAGTTTATTACATACTCCCTTTAATAAAAAATACTTACATTTTGACTTTGCATGCTCTTGGATTGACCATATTTTTGTGCTAAATATATTCTTCAAATATAAGAGTTTTAGCAAATATCTCATATAATTTGGCACATATAAGGGACAAAATTCGGTGCATACAGTATGCACCGAGTTTCCATGCATACCACACCTAATCTGCTGCCACGTGTACAACAAAATAATCCAACGCCTGTGGTCTTTTCTCTGTCCACTGGGCTGGCCCATGACTGACGCGGCCCACGTAGACCATGAAAGACAGCCCGATCTGCCTGTTGTTGGATCATGAGGTGAGGACACGTGGTATTCATCTACAACATGTATGCACAAGAGGCTGTTGTATACTAGATGCATGCAAATTTTTCCCATATAAGGCCCCATTTGGTAGCGTCTTCAAAGCTGCTCCCCAAGCACCTATGTAGCTCCGCCTACCAAACGAAGTTGCTTGACGGATGTTTGCTTCGCGCTGCTCTGGTCGTGATTTGCACTCCCTGTACTTAGGAGAGTCCACGGGAGCTGTTGAAATTTCTTAACTTTACCTTTTTTACTAGGTTGTCATCCCTATCAGTGATGCCAGAAATGTGTGTTGGTATTTATAACATGACACTTGTAACTCAAAAAGAATGTATATGAAAGGATCCACAAGCGCACAGATAAAATATCATTGTAGCACTTCACCCGAGAGTATTTCAGATATCGTTATTTATATTTTTTACCATAGGGAAGGACGGACAAAAGGAAATATATTGATAACTTATACTTATAATGGAGAAATAAACCATAACCAATCTTTTACTCATAACAGGGGTAAATCAATGGATAAATGTATATAAATGATAAGTGATAATAAATGAACACTCTGAGTACTCCTTTAGATGGCATTAGCATGATTAAGTAGACACAATAGAGAAACTAATTCCTAAGTCATTCTTAATATAAGTCAATACATACTACGATTAGAGCAATTTGTCACACCCATTTTTAAAGACAAAAATAGGATGCATAAAAGACTCATGTGTGCCCCAGAAAATAGTCGCACATATAAGTTGACAAATTACAGAAATATCATCACAGTATTTATTACATAGCAAATAAATATTTAACACATAGTCTCATACATAATAATGTGGTAACTAAAGACAAAACACTAGCGGAAGCTCCAACACAGGGACACGGTCAACTGGTTGACATCAAGCCTAGTACTCATTGCGATAGTCCTCGTGGTACTCATCATCTATTGTGTTGGAAATAGCAAGAGTGAGCACATGTCGTACTCCACAAGTATAACACATGGTTCATGAGGCATAAAAGGCTAGATACTGTTTGACTGTGTTTAACTTTTAATTATCATATAAATAACAATTGAGTAGCATTAAGATGATCCAATTCCCAATATAAACAAATGATCCATTGTAATAAGAATAATGAAATAGAAATTAATATAACCATAATGGTATTAACATTAATAAGTATGATAACAATGGTGACCAACTATCTGTAGATGTTTCAAGGCCACCCGTATCCATGGGCATGGCTAGTATACCCGTTTTTAACTCTGCGCAGAGGTGTACACTTTCATTGTGAGTCGTGATTTTCATATGCTAGGGGTCATGAATCCCCAAACACAAGAACCCATATAAAGTCATTCAAAAGTTCGTCTAACAAATTAGTCCCATTAGATTCACTCGGCAGGCAAATGTAGAACCCCCTCCCAGTGGTACATAACTCATAGCCTATACACACAAAGGACAGGGGCTCGCCCTACACCTAAAGTGACAAGTCATTCTTACGCTAATTAAGGTAACCACTTACAAGTTAGAAAATGTCTCTTGAACAACTAAAGTCAAAGTCATATAGCCCTCACAGTTGTACTGTATGTCCCGGATAAATCATATACAAATAAGTCCTTATGGAGAGAAACCAGAGCAACAAAATAATCCCATGCTCTAGCTCCCTTTCAACAGTAATAAAATCATCTTTAAATGGTTAGTAGCATAATTCATTAGTCAAATTACAAGATCATTGTTCACAACTTGTGCAATTGCCAAGCTACCCAAATGCACATCCTATAGGAGACAAGGGAACAGGAAATCACTAGCTATGTTATAATCTCTACAGTTGCCAAGAAGGACACATGCATATGAATAAATAATTTCAGTGAATATGACAACAAAGATGGTCTCATGTTATACTTGCCTTGATCAAAGCTTTCTTATTGGTACTGCTGGTCTGGCTCGAAGTAATACTCCTGATCGTCAAAATACTACTCACCGTCTATACTCGATCACCAAGCATAACACACAACCATCCGAGCAATCATACACGAAGCAAACAAAGAGATATAATTAGAACAGTACACCAACAGAAGCAAAATAATATAAAAGGTTTATAAAACTATTCTACACGTTGCTATGATCACACAGACGTAAAGATCACGAAAAACGGAGTTAAAACGTGAAAGCTATGAATTTACTAAGATTTCCTACAGAAAAGTAATTACATTAATATAAGCTCGAAATATAAAGGTTGTAAACCTACTGTACAGTGGTACTACCACGTAGAGCTCGTGGATACGAACCTAACGCAACTTGAATGGGTTAAATCAGAGTTAAAACGAAGAAACGGTGGAGATGGATTGATTATTATGGGTTATGTATTTCTATAGTATTACTGGATTTATTTTCTAAATGAAAACGGCCCTAATGGGTGGATGACATCATGTTGCCATCATCAAGCTAGCAAATATAAGAACAGGGCACGCATGGCTGCTATGCTAACTCGGCTTGCTCGTGTGATAACACGCGTTTGCGTGTGGACGTACACGCCAAAAGGTAAGATGCAGGTCTGATGCACTCGTTCATCACAATCTGAGCGACTGAGAATAGATGGGAGAGTATAAGAGAGAAAGAGTCTGGCTAGTACAGTAATTCCGGCACGGTGGTTGCCATGGCTGGCGGCAAAGAAGCTGGCCGGTGTTCATGGATAATGGCCTACGGCCACGGTTTGACATGGGAAAACTGGGGAAGATAGAGAGGGCGACCGTGAACTCACCAAGAGGATTTTCGCTGTCGGAGATGGGACAGGGACGGCGTGCAGCTCGGTTGATCGGACGGTGGCGTTCTGCAAAGTACGGCGACGGCACGACGTGAGCGACAAAGGAGAAATGGACAACGAAAGGCATTCTCGGCCTCGTCACCGTGACGCTAACCTCAGCAACAAGTTGCAGACGACGGGGAGACCACGGTGCAATGACCGAACAGCGGCGGCTCCATGTCCTTCTTGGTAAGATCGGAAACAAGGGCTGCGGGTTCTGTGCGAGACGATGGCGGCGCGTAGATGGGAAAGTGAACACGGAGGGGCTTCATGAGCTTTATAGGGTCGCCCAAATCCTAGGAAACCGGGACTCGGCGTAGGACCTGGCCCGGTTCAGAGTTCGACTCATGTTCAGAGGAGGCGCTGACGCGCACGGACCCTGCTGCGCAATGGAAAAACCGGTGAAGGAAAAAGGAAACGCTTGCTCTTTGGCTTGGCAGCGGATCCCCGATGATGAAGCTGGGCTGCAAGGTTGCGCACGCGGCTCCGGAAACAGGCCAGCAGCTTGGGCCGTCGCCTGGGAAGCAAAGTTGTGCTGCTGGCTACGAAGGCAAGGAAACAAGCCAGCGACCAAAAGAACTGAGAGGGCACAAGCAAAACACCTTGATTATTTCTGAAACAGAATTTTCCAAATGATTTTCAAAAGCATGTAAATTCAGCTTAACCAATCTAAACAAAACACCAATGCTCCAGCATGAATGCAACATCATGTGTCTATCCTTATAATAAATTTTAATTTGGCAAAAATTATAATTTCCTATGTTTGAATGCACACACAATTGCATAATAAATCAATTTAAGCTATTTTAAATCCATGCAAATTTTGGGTGTTACACAATTATACTTAGTAGTTATGGCTAAGATCAACCTCATATATATATATTAGGAATATTACTAAGGAAGATCAAGAATACAGATTGACTTCCTTGGTAAATAGATCCTACTTGTCGTATATTCGGGGAGTGGACTACAAAGAACTTAACGAGAGTATCATACTCGCAATCTCCCACATGGCCCAGAATATAGGGTGCATCCATAGGTAAACAACATATAAGCACCACGCTTACACAATATCGACCACTCACCTAGTGTACATCAAAGAGAGCGCTATACGAACTTATGCTTGAACATAAAGACAACCTAGCTATACTAAGC
The DNA here is from genome assembly GCA_038087645.1 of Saccharum hybrid cultivar R570. NCBI lineage: Eukaryota > Viridiplantae > Streptophyta > Magnoliopsida > Poales > Poaceae > Saccharum > Saccharum hybrid cultivar. The sequence goes on from JAQSUU010000703.1 coordinate 11,019,571, forward strand.
ATATAATCAAAGTAAACGATGAACATAATAACTAAGAACATGAATAATACTAAGAACAATGTCATATTGTAACACCCGGTTTTAAGGAGCAAAACTAGGCTAGCAAAAACAATGTTATTTAATAGTGTATTCATAGTTATATCATCACTTACATTAAAATATAGCGAAACGATTGCTAATCTTGTCTGTAGGCTTCACCTTCACAGAGACGGCTGACTGGGGTACATACGCCTAGTACTTGTAGGACTATTCATATAACTCACTAGCTCCACTATCCGGTACCCATCAGGGATTTTTTAAAGTAATTGAAAAGTAAGGCAAACATAACTATATGTCATACTCAACAAATATAATATGGGGTTCATGAGGCTCAAAAGGTAGACACTGGTTTAACTGTGATTAGCTTTTATGAGTCATAATTTTGACCATTTGAATAGCAACAAGTTATCATAAGCCCATGTAAACACATGATCAGGTAAATATAAATAATGAATAGCATAAACAAATAATTATCAGTGATCATCTATTTCATAAGGGCCCAAGGCCACTCGTGACTGTGAGCACCGCTAATATACCAGTTTTACACTTTGCAGAGGTTGTACACTTTCACCATGAGCCGTGATTTACCCTTTCGCCCGAGGTAATCAGCCTCTTGACCCACTACCGAGGAAGGTCGGTGTTGGCATCTCTAACGTCACTACCAAGAATGGAGTTTTAATTTCATCCCCGGCAACGGTGCCAGAAATGTTGTTGGCACTCATTAGCATCACCTTAATACTAGGTTGTCATCCCAGCAATGATGCCAAAAATGCATTGTTGGTATTTATGATTATGCCACTTGCAACTAAGGCTTATGCGGAGCTCATAGGTGTCACACCCCAAAATTTTCAATTTTAGGTTGTGCATAGAAAACTCTAAATAAAATAAATGATTTCAATGTTTGTATAAAAATTTACCAAGATTAGTTTAAGTTATAGCAAACTTAGATATAAAAAATAGTTTTCCAAATGTTTTTAAAACTAATTTGAGGGGGCTCCTGCTTCATGTGACGTTGGCTTGTTGTTTGACTGTGTTGCAAGTGCGTAAAGTTTTCAAAATGTGTTTTGAGTAAGTCAGTTTATCTTCCTCCGGCACATCTTCATCTTTTCCTGATTTTCCAGGATCAAATTTCTTGTTTCCCAGCTTAATCCTTTTGTTTGGAGTTTCCCAATAATCATCCATCAGTCTATCTCTATTATCTCTCCCGAAAAATTTCTGGCTCTTTTTGGAACTTATACCACTTTCATGCAAGCATAATCTAACTTCATGAGCTCCAAATATTTAATTTGGGTTTCACATGTTGCAATCCTTAATTTTCTACTTCTCCTTGAGTTTGTTTCAGAATCGGAAATAATCCAATCTCCAGATCACCTGCCACAATATCTGACCTGACGCCTCCTATATGCCCAGCCTTGCCAAATCCAAGTGACCGTGTCCCTCTCGACCCAATCTTAACTGCTAGCAGGAACTTACAGGCGCACACGCCAGGCTGCGTCGGTCCACAAAAACCAAACTGCCGCCGCCAGTGCCGATCTTTTCCAACATCAAGGTTGCTCCAAATGTGCCCTAGTTTGTTCATGTGCTGCCGCTGGCCACCGTCGAAATCTGCACGAACTGTGCCCGAGAAGCCGTTAAGAAGGCGTTGTGAAGGACACATCCACCCGGAGCATCGCTAGAGTTCGCTTGGAAGCTGTTCAGACCTCATCGGCATCGTCCCCTGGCCTGATCATCTACGCTGCTGGAAAGACCGTAGGCCGTTCTCCATGTGCAAGTCCTGTCATCGTCCATCCTACTCTGTGCTCCACCATCCCTTGCAGAACTCCAGCCATGGATCGTTGTTTGCCATCGGTGAGCACTCCACATTCATATGGATATGGTTCCTATCTCTTTCTCTTTTCTCTTTAGTTAGTCTGAGCAATTCTATGCTTGTTTTACTAGTCACAGCCGAACCGTATCCAGTGCCATGCAAGTTTATCTGCACACCGTGATGCTTCCTGTTCAGTAGATACAAGTCACGGCCACCCCCCAGTTCCAGTCCAACAGCAGAAACAGCCGCAATTTCCTCCGTCGCCTTGACACCAGTAACAAGCGTCATGCATGCTTGATTAAAAGTGAGACGCACATCTTCTTGTCCATTATTTTATTGATCAAATATTGTGCTGATGTCATGCCTTGTCATTCATGCATAATAAATCATCATTTTTTATTTATTCCTGAATCAAGAAATTGTATCTTTCATATACATGGTGGAGCTGCTCAGGCTGCCATTCAGTCCCTGTAGTTGTATATGCTCTTCTTTGCCGTTATCTTATTTCCATCATACCTCATAATTACCCTGCTTAGTCACATCTGAATCGATGTAGTCTACTGTAAGGCAACGATGTTTAACATGCTCCATGTTTTCTAAATTTTAGTTTAAATATTAATTTTGACTAATCTCTTTTCCACTGCTTTCCAAGTTAAAAACAACGTAGAGATTAACAATAGTCTTGTTACGCGCCTCTGTTAACTTGATTAATAGCTACGTAAATATGTTTTTAATTTATAATTTGCTTAGTTTAAAAACATGTCATATACAATTCGATTAGTTGCTCTCACATGTTTTATGTCTTTTTAAAGTAATTTCTTAAATGGATTAAATAACACATGTATGTTTATAAATAAAATATGAGTAGCTTTAACTCGACTTTTGAAATTAAATATGTTTTGACTAATCTGAATTAATGTTCTTCCCTTGGTTTTAATTAGTTAAAATAAATCAAGCATTTAGTCTTATCTTTCTTTTATAATATAAAATCTTCCGGTAGTCGATAGTCCGGTTATCAATGTTACTTGTGATCTCATCACCGCCATAACTAGTTCTCTTTTAGCACGTTGTTTTTCTTTCGAATGGTGTACTGTTCTTAGTTGTTTCCTTTTGCCTGCTTGTATGTTAGCCTATGCGCGATGCTTGCCATGAGTAGAACGAGAACTGGTGTGAGAACCGAAGATCAGAAGTTGATGACCAAAAGCTAAAGTATGAGAAAGTTGGAGCAAATGTAAAAAGGCAAGTATAGCATGGGATCATCCTTGTTATCTATTCACCTTTAAATACTTAAATCATACTGCATATGTCTACCTTAATTACCACTAAGGATTTCCTAGCTTTGTGCTTGTACCTTGTCACCTATGGGTTTATTGCATTGGGTAGTGATGCTAGCTCTCTATTAAAGACCATGATCTTGTAACTTGACTAATGGATTATGCAATAAACATTAAAAGATGCTTTTTAGCAATATGATTAAAAGGAGGCTAGAGTATTGGCTGAGTATTGGCTACTTTCCAATGCTTTAGTTTCTCTCCTTAAGGGCTTATCTATAAGCGAACATCCGAGACATACAGTATAACTGTGAGGGCTACATGGCTCTAACTTTAGTCAAGTATGAGGACCTTTTCTAGCTTGTTAGTGGTTACCGAAAGGCGCAAGAGAGGTGTGTACTGGGTTGGGTGTAGTGCGGCCTCTGTTCTTAAGAGTATAGCCTGCGTGGAATGTGCCTTAGGAAAGAAGAGCTCTACATTTGCAGGATATAGAAACATAGCGGCACTAACTTGTTAGACTAACCTTTGAAAGACTTCATAGTAAACCCTGCCGACCCTCCTTGGAAGTGGGTCAAGAGGCTAGCTACCTCAAGCAAAAGGGTAAATCACGACTCATGGCTAAAGATGTACAACCTCTGCAGAATATTAAAAACTGTTATAACAGCTGTGCTCACGGACACGAGCGGCATTGGACCCTTATGGAATAGATGATCACTGCTAATTGTTCTGTTAATTATTTGTTTAGGCTATTTATTAATCATGTTTACTTGATCATGTGTTTATATGAGCTTATGTTAAACTTGATGCTACTCAATTGCTTAAAATTGTGACTCATAAAAGCTACCCGCAGTTAAACCAATGTCTACCTTTTGAGCCTCATGAACCTCGTGTTATATTTGTTGATTATGACATGTACTTACGCTTGCTTTACTTTTCAATCACTTTGGAAAAATCCCGGATGGGTACCAGATAGTGGAGCTAGTGAGTTATATGAAGAGTTCTACAAGTACTAGGTGTATGTACCCCTAGTCAGCCGTCCCTACGAAGGTGAAGCCTGCTCACAAGATTAGCAGTCGTTCCGCTATATTTTGATATAAGTGATGATATAACTATGTATACGCTATTAAATAACATGGTTTTTGATATCTTTCATTCTGTTGTATGTGTGGACTTTCTGGGCACACATATGGCTAGCCTAATTTTGTTCTTTAAAACCGGATGTGACAATAGGTGTGAAGACAATGCATACATACTTACAAAGCATATATTCTAAAGTCAAACAATTGATCTAGGGAAACGAGTTATACAATCAAATCAAGATGTGTATATGTGTGGATATGAGAAGTGGATATTTGGTGAAAATGGTTTTGATGAAATATATGGTGGTAAGGGTGAAAGCGTAATTCTACTTTGCTCCTTGAAACAAATCTCTCTCTTTTTGGGACATGGAAATATTTGAGAGAACCCGGGTTGCATAAAATTTTCCCTTTTTTTCTTTTGGACACTTGTCCTCTCTTTCTTTCTTCTCTTTTTTTATATATAGCCCAAACCTCTTTTGCAATAGAATTCTGAGAGATAACAACAAGAATGGTGCAGCTTTATTGAATGGCATTGGGGTGATTGGTTGGGTAGATGGAAAAACCTATTGAGCATGTGTTTTGGTGTTTACTCCTAGTCTAGGAGTAAAACAATTTTGGTGGATCTAGATGGAAAGCATATTGTTGTGTACTTTTAGTGTAGAAGTAGCATATTTAGGTGGGAGTGTACGTGATCTTGATTTTAAAAGCTTGACAAGTCTCTAGGGGTCAACAAAGCTTGACAAAACTCAATGCAATAACATGCAGCATATATATGTATAAGTTTTCCTGATCTAAGTAACATGTATGGTTGTGGTAGGAATTCAAGCTCTGTCATACAGGAACTCATTATGTAGCATTTTTAAGTTTTTCAAAAGATAAATCTCCAGAACTCTAGTATCACTAGAAACAAGATAAACAGCAGTTCAGACCTTCTCATATCATATCCATCAATTACCAAGACTTAGATCAAGCATATGCTACCCATGAGTTTCAAGTTCAGAGTAAATCTTCAGGTCAAAACAATTTTATCTAAAACTCAGGAGAATTCAAGGATAAAAACTAGGTACTTGAAAGCAATTACAGTAGAGCAACTATTCATCATTTCTATACTCAGATATTATCTTTAGAGTTTATTTTATTTAGCAATCTTCTATACACACTCTCTTTTTTTATTTTCAAACTTAAGATCATACATCACTAATATATATCCCAAACTTTTTATTTTGTTTTCTAACTTACACATCTTTTTATTTTATTATTTTAGCTACTTATATAAAGCCGATATTAAAAAGTAAACAAATGGAAAGAAATACTTATCTGGATACATGGGATGCCCTTCCCCCAAGCTAGATGTTGACATAGTCGTTAATCAATGGTGTGGTGTGAGCCAGACTGACAGCGGTGATGTTCTTCCTTGAGCAGAGTATTGAAGTTGATGATGATTGTGGTAGTGCTCCAGCAGAGGACGAAACATCTACCTGCATGTCAAGTCTCTCTTCTTGATCTTTCAAATTATGCTAAACTCAAACAGATAACAAAACTTATAGAATAGATTAAGCGTTAGCGGTTAGCCACTTAAGTCTTGGTTGTCTAGAGCTTCTAAGTTTGATCATGATTTTTCTTCTAAGTAGAATTTTAGCAGTATGCCTTTTCTCAATATTTTTGGATTTTCTCTTTTATATGCAGAAGACTTTATAATGCAAAGGGAATATAACTAGATGAATGTGTATGCAAATTTATTTTTATTTTTATGTCACCATGATGAATATTCTTGCGGGTTTTTATGCGCCACAAAATTGTTCACATAGGGCTTAGGATTTTTAATGTAGTGAAGCAAACAATATTTTTATTTTCTTTTCTAATGCAGATGTAGCAAAGTAAATATGTTGAAGGAAAATGATTATGCAATACAAAAAAGTAAATATGATGAAGTAAAAATAAGTTGTGCATTGCTAAAATGTAAATATAGATAACTATTGATTTTACCTCCTAGCGAGGGTTCGGTGTTTTAAGTCCTCCAAATAGGACTCACTCAGAGATGTCCTTCATTCTTGCCTCGGTGCTTGGGTCGTTCTCGGAGACGGGGATCCTGATGATTGCACCTCTTGTGAATTGTGATGGTGAGCTTGATGATGATGCCATCTTTTCTTTCCATACTTGCTTGGCTGGTGGACTCGACTGCATAGGTGATTGATCCTTCACAACTTCTTCTTCTTCTTTAGTCTTTGAGAGTTGATTCTTTTGGCGTTGGGATGATCGACGTCTCCTCCTGGAGCGGTTCTTCTTCGACTATTCATAAGTTGTATAACTATTGAAATAATAATGTACCTTTTCTATTGGGAACTAGAAGTGGATTTCTCCTGATCTAATGTAGATGATAGCGCTAGTAGTGTTGAGGAACGGTCTTCCAAGGATGATGGGTGTGTTGTCTTCTTCTTCTCCCACATCCAGAACCATGAAGTCGGTAGGGACATAATAGTCTCGAATCTGTACCACGATGTCTTTTGCTATTCCCTCTAGAAATTGGAATGTCTGGTCCACCATCTGTAGCTGCATATATGTAGGTACAAGGATTTGTTACCAAACAAATATTCATATGTTACCTTAGACATTATGTTGACGCCCGATCCAATGTCGTAGAAAGTCTTGTGGAAGATTCTTTATTCAATTGTGCACTCGATCGTTGGTACACCGAGATCGTCCTTCTTGACAAGGAAGGTGAAGCAAGATGGTGGTTGTACTCTGATCAGACTGTGTTGATCATCTTGACTGATTCTTCTTATGGCTGCCTGGTCCTGTTCTTCCTTCTCTTCTATTTGTTCTTCTTCTTTTCTGCTGTCTTCTCCTCGTATATGTACACCTTCCGAGGATGACTAGGAGATTCTAGTATCCGATTCTTGAAAGTGAACCTCTCCTTTTTATCATTGATTGTGAAACAGATCTTGGCACTATCTGCATAGATGATGGCTTTGGCGGTGCTCAGGAATGGTCGGTCTAAGATGATGGGTGCCTTCTTATCTCCACTTGTTTCTATCACCACAAAGTCTGTAGGTACATACGATCTTCCAACTCGTACACAGATGTCTTTAGGAATTCCCTTAGGGTAGATGAATTACTGATCTGCAAGCTACAAACGCATGGTTGTGTACAACAAATCATCTCCATGAGTTTTATCATAAATTACCTTTGGCATGATGTTGATGCTTGCTCTGAAATCATAGACAGCTTATTTAAATTGGAAAAAGTCTAGATCACCCCCCAACTATGGGGGGTGGTCTACTTAACCCCCCAAACTATCAAACGGTCTAATTTATCCCCTGAACTTTCCAAAACCGTCTACTTTACCCCCTAAACTATGGTTACTGTAGCAAACCGCCGTCCAATGGTTACTGTAGCAAACCGCCGTCCAAAACTGCCCCAAGGGGTAAAGTAGACGGTTTTGGAAAGTTCAGGGGGTAAATTAGACCGTTTCATAGTTTAGGGGGTTAAGTAGACCACCCCCATAGTTGGGGGGTGATCTAGACTTTTTCCTATTTAAATTTGTGCAGTCCAATGGCAATGGGGATGACGAGACGTCCTGGATCTCCTTTCTTGATAGGCAAGGAATAATCCTCCCATCCTCCTGATAATGACGCTCTACAGTAGCCTCCTGCATTGTGAATATTGACAAGATTTATAGTTTCTAGCTCTTCCGGTTGCCCCGGAATCTTACCTTTATCGGTCAGAGGAACAGTAGCTGCTAGCTGAGCTATTTATGATTCTATTATTTTATTAAAGCTATGTTGGTTATTAATGGCAAAAGAAAAGCTATCCATTCTATTATATATTGTTTCTAGCATTTTATCTGTCATGCCCGGATTTCCAAAGGAAAGCCAAGCTCGCTATATGTGTGCCCAAGAAGTCTACACATACAACAACAGAAGTGGAGAATATTAGAAACAATGTTTTATAGCGTAAACTTAACTACATTAACACTTACAACTATCAGAGTATGGCGGAACAGTTGCTAATCTTCTCTTCATGCTCCATTCACAGGGACGGTTGACTGGGAGCTCCGTACACCAAGCACTTCTCACGGACCTTTGGAAACTCCACAGCATCTTCATCTATCTTCTGAGGAGCTTTTCCTAAAGACTGGGGGTGTGAGGGGAATAGCAAGGGTGAGTACTTGTCATACTTAGCAAGTACAGGTGGAAAAGTTAATGAAATGTAAGGCTTAAAACAAGGACATGCTGACTCAGGCTTACTGCAGGTTAGCCTTTTAGTTGGCAAAGTTTCATTAAAATAAGGAAAAAGTCTAAATAACCCCCTGAACTATGAACCCTGGAACACGTAACCCCTGAACTATGAAACGGTCTAATTTACCCTCTGAACTATCCAAAACCATCTATTTTACCCTCTGGACGGTTTTAGACGGCGGTTTGCTACAGTAACAGTGGTTTATGCTACAGTAATACCGGTTTGTCTTTTTATTTATTTTCGCTGAATATTTGAAAAATCATAGTAAATCACAGAAAAATCATAAAATAAAAACTCTAATTTTGTTGGACTTCACATGAGTAGATCTACACAGTGAATATATAATACGGTACGCTTTAGTACAAAGTTTTTGTTGTAGCTTTAGATTAATTGGAAAATCCAATTTAGACTATAGCAAACCGCCGTCGAAAACCGCCCAGAGGGTAAAATAGACGGTTTTGGATAGTTCAGGGGGTAAATTAGACCGTTTCATAGTTCAGAGGTTATGTGTTCCAGGGTCCATAGTTCGGGGGTTATTTAGACTTTTTCCTTAAAACAACCTATATTTACTAAGTAAGTATGAGAGATCCCAACCCTTAGTTAAATAAGAGTAGCATTACTTTTCATAAAAACCAAAGCTGAGGTAGCCACCTCCATCATTAATTATGAGACCAAAACTGAGGTAGCAAACTCATCATTATCCGACATAGCCATGTCCAACAAGTTTTATCGAAAAGTCTCCATTTTCTAATCATGTGAGGGTTCGGGCCGCTCGTATCCGTGAGCACGGCTGATATCAATTTTAACACTCTGCAAAGGTTGTTGAACTTTACCCCGAGGTCGTGATTCCCATTTGCCCTAGCTTGCAAGACCTCAAAACACTTCCAAGGTGAATGGGTAGGGTTTCACTACGAGACTGTTCACAATTTTCACTAATAGGTGACAACCCGCTAGGTTTTAGTCTAAGCGTATGGTTAGCCATCCCTGTAAGAGCCCAAGTAGCCACTTGCAGCCTCTCTATGACCAAGGACTACCATACTTACTAACCTAGACCCCCCTTTTGGGCCAAAGCCTCGGGAAGCTATCGACAAAACCTGGTCGGCAGTCTACCGAAGGGTATGCCCAAGGTAGTAGATTGTCGACAGATAGGTGCGCAAGCCACGAACGAGATGGTGATGCAGAATAACATGCGGGTTTACCCAGGTTCAGGCCGCCGTGTGGGCGTAATACCTTACGTCCTGCTCTGTTTTGTTATTGCTGTCTCGAACAATGTATTACAAGCTAGATTGCCCTAGAGTATGTTTTGATGTTTTGGAGGGGGATCCTGATGAGGACATCGCCACGCTAGACACACCGACGTTATGGTCTTCCCCAAGTTGCAATTCATCCCCAACTCAGCTTCCACGTCACCCTCGGATTCAGCAGACACGTCGTCACTATTTCGGTCATAACTTTCTCATACGACATCGAAACGAGGCGTTCTTGGATGCGTTGGAAAGGGGACGACGACGCCGTCGTTTTGGATCTAGTCCCAGCTCTAGAAGGTTCGTGGATCATTCTATGTGACCACGGCAAGGTGTTGCGTCACCTATTTGGGCCAACTTGGCCATGTATCGTGTCGGGCCTTAAGCCCAAGTTGTGGGCGCCCAACCCCTGGCCGTCCCCAACCCTATGTTGAGTCTTAGACTATAAACACAGCCGTTACCGCTGCTAGACAATTGGGTTTTGTTTAGAGTTTAGTTTTCCATCGAGAAACTGAATCGTTCATTGTAACGGTGGTGACAAATCCTTTTACAGTGATCAAGTGCCCCTGTTCTTGATCTCCTCCACTGTGTCAATCAGTCCTTTAGAACCGAGTTCTCGAACCCTTTATTGATATTCGCATCATTCATATTTGCAATTTCAGATTGCGTGTTTTACCTTCTTGCTTGTGCTCTTCGATTCGCTTGTAGGAAAAGCCTTCTTGGCGAGGTCAATCAAGTTGTGCTTGGTTGATAACCTACGGATCAGTGATGTAATGGTTGCAGGGTTCGAATCATGTCTGATTTGAAGCCGGATCGTCAACGTCGAGATCTCCACAAATCGAACTTACCAGCTACCTCTCGGAAGATCGAGCCTGTACTCATCAATTGGTATCGGAGCTTTCAGGTTTACCGCGAGGTATATTCTCGTTTGCCTTAGATTCATATTTGTTCATTACCTAGAGTCCACAAAAAGCCCAAAAATATTTCAATTTCCGCTGTCCTATCACTCTTTGTGCCTTTGCAATTTCGTTTCAGATTCGCGTTGTTGAGTTTGTGTCCGTGGTCGAGTCTTGTTGCTGGTTTAGGATTGTGTTCGTGGTCATAGTTCAATCGCCCGTTGCTGTGATTTTTGTTTTCCGCCGCTATCCCATCCACCATTCCCAAACAACAAGTCGAAGCCACCACATTACTCGACTTGCCCCGCTAGGCGCCTTGTGTAACTTCTCGCCGCCGCGCAAACCCTAGATAGGTTGCCAGCCGCTCTTATTTTGCCTGCATCGCAGCCCTCCTTACATCATCAGGCAAATACCTATTGCTGTTAGTCACAGGGACAATCTTGTGATCGGTGTTGGAGTTTAGGGACGCTTTGCCCTAACTGTCGCTGTCGTGTTCTGCCTTCCGAAAAACATAACTTGAGATACTTTCGGTAAAACAGGCATAACTTTTCGCTCGTTTATCAGAAAAATCTGAAATTTTTACAGTAGCTTCTTGACACCATTTGGAGCCCTGTTTGGTTTCATCAAAATTGCAAAAAAAATCAGGAAAATAAAGAAAAAAATTTGTCAAAGTTTTTGCACGCTTTTCAGAGAACGTGCTATATTTCTGTAGACCACATACCACCTCAGTTGTAGGTGCTAATTTTTGTGGTTGCATATTTTTTGATCCTTGTTCAGAGAAAAATATAAAAAAAAATAGTGAAAAAATAAAAAAATTTGATTCCTACCAGTGCCTTTTGGAAAATTCTGGGAAAAATTCAGGAAAAAGGAAAAATCTGGGTTATTTGCTTGTTCTGTGAGTTCTTTCCATCGTCCTTTGTTTTCACCTTGTTATGCTACGTCTCGACACGTCTTAGCCAGCACCTGTGATTTGTACTTTGGATCCGGATTGAACAATCGCTAATCTGCATTCGTTAATTGCTAATCCTTACAGTCATATTGTGTGTCTACTCATAGCTCCATATATTCTTCTATCAGCACAGGTTCATCTTGCAACTGTTACCCACGCTCAACAACAGATTACTTCGCCACTTTGGTTTTGCTCCTTTTGGCGTTGGTAAGAATACAGGCAAGACGGTGGTAAGCCGCTTGTGATTTTGCATTCCACTTTCACCACCACCACCACTTGTGTCCTTTTAGTTGATAGGGATAATAGTTTGGTGTTGTCTTTTTCTATCTTCTAACCATGGCAGGATCTCCGATGGACTTCAATGAGTGTGTGTCAAAGGGCGAGCTTACAACGTTCATGACTGAACAACGCAATCTTATGACCGAGCTGACACGCAATGTGAACAATCTGGTCACCCGCATTGAACAGCTTGAGCAACGCCCTCCACCTCATCGTGCTGATGATGAAGATGCGGATGCTTTTGGTGATGAAGATGCAGATGCTGACACTGATGCCCGTCGCCGCTTCAACTTCAACCGTCGCGGTATGGGAGGTAATAATCATGGTAATAATGATCCTTTTGCTAAAATTAAATTTAGCCTTCCTCCTTTTGCTGGTAATGTTGATCCAGAGACATATTTAGATTGGGAGCTTGCTGTTCAACAAAAATTTGATTCTCATAATGTTCCTGCTGAGCATAGAGTTAGACTTGCTACTAGTGAGTTTACTAATTTTGCTTTGTTCTGGTGGAGTGATCTTTGCAATGCTAATAATGCTGCTGCTGTGCCTCAAACTTGGAATGCTTTAAAGCAACGTATGAAATCTCGTTTTGTTCCTCCTTATTACCAACGTGATTTACATTTGAAACTACAAACTTTAAAACAAGGTGATAAAGGAGTAGAAGCATACTATCAAGAATTGCTTATTGGTTTAGCCCGTTGTGGTATAAATGAAGATGATACTGATGCTAGTGCTAGATTTTTTGGTGGTTTAAACCATGATATACAAAACATACTTGATTACAAAGAATGGCGCAATTTTTCCCAATTGTATCATCTTGCTATTAAGGCAGAACATGAAGTACAGGGCCGCAAACAACACCAGCCTTTCAGGTCTAACAATGGGAGGAATTTTCAGCAGCGTTCTGAGCCGGAGATGCCCAAGCTTCCTATTGCATCACAGCCATCTACACCTCCATTTTCTTTCGGGGTAAGTAAATTGTCTAATGTGCAGAAGAAAGGTGCCACTCCGGGTGCTTCTACTAGCTCCTCCTCGTCCAGCTCTAAAATCATTTGCCACCGATGCAAAGGCATGGGACATGTCATGAAGGATTGCCCCAGTCGTCGTGCTTTCATTGCTACCGAGGATGGATATGTAAGTGCTAGTGATGTTGAAGATGATTTAGCCCTTGCTGCTAACATTGATGCAGATTCCACCGAGGGCGATCAAGACAAGGAGGCCATCATCATTGACTCCGTGGCTGCTGCTGTAGACTACCCTAGCCTTCTTGTGCAGCGTGTGTTGAGTACACGTGTGGGACATGAAGAAGAGATGACGATCCAACGCCACAATTTGTTCCACATGTATTTCATTGTGCAGGGTTGTCGTGTTCTCACTATCATTGATAGCAGGAGTTGCAATAATTTGGTGAGTTTAGATTTGGTTGAGAAGCATGGCTTGACCACACGACAACATTCGTATCCATATAAACTTCAATGGTTCTATTGATGAGTACAGGCCCGATCTTCTGAGAGGTAGCTGGTAAGTTCAATTTGAGGAGATCTCAACGTTGGCGATCCGGCTTCAAATCAGACACGATTCGAACCCTGCAACCATTACACCACTGCTCCATTGGTTATCAACCAAGCACAACTTGATTGACCTCACCAAGAAGGCTTTTCCTGCAAGCGAATCGAAGAGCACAAGCAAGAAGGTAAAACACGCAATCTGAAATTGCAAATATGAATTATGCGAATATCAATAGAGGGTTCGAGAACTTGGTTCCAAAGGACTAATCGACACAGTGGAGGAGATCAAGAAGAGGGGCCCTGGATCATTGTAAAAGGATTTGTCACCGTAGTTACAATGAATGATTCAGTTTCTCGATAAAAAACTAAACTTTAAACAAAACCCAATTGTCTAGCAGCGGTGGCGGCTGTGTTTATAGTCTAAGACTCGACCTAGGGTTGGGGACGGCCTAGGGTTGGGCGCCCACAACTTGGGCTTAAGGCCCGACATGATATATGGCCATGTTGGCCCAAATAGGTGACGCAACACCTTGCCGTGGTCACACAGAATGATTCACGGACCTTCTAGAGCTGGGACCAGATCCAAAACGATGGCGTCATCGTCCCCTTTACAACGCATCCAAGAACGCCCCGTTTCAATGTCGTATGAGAAAGTTATGACCGAAACAGTGACGACGTGTCTGCTGAATCCGAGGGTGACGTGGCAGCTGAGTTGGGGATGAATTGCAACTTGGGGAAGACCATAACGTCGGTGTGTCTAGCGTGGCGATATCCTCATCAGGTCCCCTGTCCTCCTTATATAGTCCGGGAGGCAGGGTTACAGATCTGGAAAGTAATCTTAGCCGGTTACAATTGCCATATAGAGCCGGATAAGGATTCCTAATCTAACTGACTAAGACCTTGCTTGAGTCCCAAGTCTGGTTTGATGCCTTGTGCAAGACTCCATCCCGATGATCTGGATCGTGCATCGTCATGTAATGGGCCGAACCGTCTAGTCTGGGCTTGCCCATGTCTAGCCGTACGGGTATAGGGGTTTATACCCCCACAACTAGTCCCCGAGCACTATGTATTATGTATCGACATACTGTCTTAGTCTTCTTCAACTTGCGAGGTTTGTCTTCACATCACCTTGAAATGTTAGCCGAGCATGCGCTAGTGTTCCGTCTGGATCAGGAATCAGTAAACCATGATTGTTGATGAAGATTGCAGTTGTCGATGAAGATTGCATAGTGGTCCAAAAAGAAAAATTTTCTTTCCTAGTGAAGTGTACCCACTTGTATTTCTGAAAAGAAATGTAAGTGCGCGTACTTGATGGAAGTAACTTACAAAAAATTCTAGAGCGTTGGGGTCAAAAAATAGAAACAATTCATCGTCAGGTGAAGTGTACCCACTTAGTCCCCGAGCCTGGTAGTAGGTGATGTAGGCACGTGGTGCCAGGGTCTAAAAAAGAATCCTCAAGAACTAATGAACATTATGCACCGTCAGGTGCATCATATATGATATAGTCTCTGAGCTTGCTGGAAGGCAAAAAACGAGCCTTGTAGCAAGGTCTAAGAATATCAAGCGTCTATCGACTGTATGCAAGCATAGTACATGTAGTCGAGCAAGACGAATCCTAGAGCAGGAACCTTGTGTAATAAGTCCCCAAGCTCAAAGGTCTAACAAATAGTCCCCGAGCCCAGAGTTTCGGCGACAAAACCTGTAGCGGCTCAAAGGTCTGGCAAAAAGTCCCCGAGCTCAGAGGTCTAGCAACGAGTCCCCAAGCTCGGAGGTCTGGCTATAGGTTCCAGAGCTCAGAGCTCTGGCTATAGGTTCTAGAGCATGCTAGTCTAGCGAGTCTCCGAGCTTGGAGGTCTGGCTGCAGGCTCCAGAGCTCAGAGCTCTGGCTACAAGTTCCAGAGCTCAGAGCTCTGGCTATAGGTTCCAGCGCACGCTGGTCTAGCGAGCCCCCGAGCTTGGAGGTCTGGCTGCAGGTTCCAGAGCTCAGAGCTCTGGCTACAGGTTCCAGAGCACGCTGGTCTAGCTAGTCCATCACCACGCTGTCTCTGTATCTCTCTTGCTTTTTTCTTCTTCTCTTTTTTTTTGTAACTAGTCCAATCTGACGCGCTGATGACGTGGGTGGGGCCGCAGTTGCTTTCTGTCGCATCATGTGAACAGTGGCCCAGTGCCTGTAACAAGACATGTTTGGGTCGCAGACCAAACGGTGCCAAAATCGAAGGGACGCAATTTTTGCGGAAGAAATATGTCAGTTACCGCAATTCTCGCGCCATGTGCCCCATTCTTACGGAAACTGAATCGATGTTGCCTCTTAATGACCGGGAAGGGGAACGTTTCCAATCTACTCACACGCGCATATTCGCAATCAACCGTCTTCTTGCTTCCGCCGCCGCCACGCCATTGTCAGCATAGAGCCCTCTTGAGCCCCAGTGCCACCACCGTAGTGCAATCCACAATCGCCGTCGTAGGCATTGACAAAGTTGCCCCAAGTTCCTCACGCGCCGCCACCGCTTGAATCGCCGCCACCAAACCCTAGCCACTGGAAAGAGCGGCGCCCTCCTTTTCCTCCGTAGAAAGGAAGAGTCAAAAGAGTCGGGGAATGGCTGTGAGGAAGACGAAGATGAAGGCCGAAGTTCGCAAGGAGATCATGAAGAAGGAGTGGAATATGTCAAAGTGCATCCCACTCAGTCTCGAGCGACTGATGCGGATTGGTGTGCTTCATGCCCAAGAACTAGCGGGATGGCATGCACCCGATCTGGAGCCATTCCCGGATCCCAAAGGAGGTGAAATTATTGTTTTTGAAGAATACTTCACTCATGGATTTGGTGTTCCTGTACATCCATTCTTGCAAGGGCTCTGCAATTATTACGAAATCAGTATCTGCAATCTGCATCCGAATTCTGTGTTGCTTGTTGCTTGCTTCATCCATCTCTACGAAGCATACGGTGGTTTCCAACCCCACTTCGACTTTTTTTGTCACTTGTTTTGGTTGAAGAAAAAAGGAGGTCGAGGCGGCTCCAATGTGGCTGGAGGCTGCTATTTGAACATGCGGGAAGGGACCAGGGTGGAGTACCTACACTGCCCTTGGAAAACCACATTAGAGGACTGGTACAGGCATTGGTTTTACATCCGTGAAGAACCAAGCCAGGCCTCATACTGCGACGTATCCTTGGTCCCAGAGAAGACTAACAGTTGGAAAGAGCTGCCGCAAAACACAATCTAGATTGAAGCAATAATGCAGCTGCTACCTTGGTCGAGGCTGGATGAACCAAGTGTAGTCGGTAATTTTATCAGTCGTCGGATCCAACCATGTCAGGCTAGAGTGCACGCGGCATATGAATACCAAGGTCACATGGACCCGACCAGGATGAGGAATGAAGACCTCCAACCGAAAGAAGTGAAGATCAGGGTCCGAGACCTGTTTAATCTAAAGGATCCCAACTTCAAGAAGCTGACAGTCATCGAGCCAGCATTCAAGCTTACTCGCCCACCACCACTGGTAAGTCAAATGTTGTCTGCTAGTTTATCCTTGCGATTGAAACTCTGCATAATAACCACTTTTTTGGTGTGCTGTCATCCTGATATTCGTGTTGCTCTCTGTTGCCTAATTTAATGGACAGGAGAGAGCGCAAGCATTCGTCTCTTGTCCTCCAGGCGTGGAGTGGCTTGAGGTCGTGCCGCGGGCCCATGATGCACAACCACTGCCCATGGACGACGATCCTTCCGAAGTTGATTGGCTTGCAATTGAGGATGAATCAGAGCAAGCCAGCCGACTTGCAGGCAAGAAACCAATTGTTGCCCCGACGAAGAAAAGGTGCCAGACCTCACAAGGAACCTCCTTGGATGAAAATCCAGAAGGGGTAATTGACCTGAAAGAAGTAGAGGACCCAGCAAGCAAACGTCAATGCCTTATTGCTGACTGGCCAGAAGAGGAAGATGAGGAGGTTGAGGAGGTCTCCGGTATCATAGCAAGCAGCCGGAGGGAGTAGCTTGCTAGAAGACAGGAGCCGACACCACCGTTGCCAACAACTGAGCCACCAACTCGACCACCACAACCACAGGCACAGGCCTCAGGAATCCCAAACCCTGCTGCCGCTGCTAGAAGCGACGTGGCTAAGCCAGTCCCGACCACCGGACCAGTGGCAGAGAAGGGTGCCGGGGCCGAGAAGGCGAAGAAATCTCAGTTTGCCACCGTATTCCGCTGTACAGACCTGTAAGTCATCGTGAACTTGTATGAGTATAACATAATTGGTCAATATCATCACCTTTGTAACTTGTTATGAATTTGTATAGCTCTGCATCGACCCAAAGGCCGTAAGAACTGTCTGGCAGTGCAACACTACCACCACCTAATACTGCCATCGCCGAGCGACAGGTCCTAGGGCAGACCAGAGTAGAGAGGGTAGTCCCCGAGTCGCAAGCTCCTTCAACATCTGCTCCTGGTCCGCAAACTAAAATTTTGGGGCAGGCAGGAGATGGTGGGGCCCCAGAGCTAATGGAACAACCATAGGAGGCCCCACAACCAGAAGGACAGCACCAGTCAGCCCTAGAAAACCCAGAACAGCCCCAGCCGACCTCAGAGCAGCAAGTCCCAAAATCTGCAGAGGTTGTTGGGACCACCAAGGAGCCAACTGGAAGTGCTAGACTAGGAGAAAAAGCCAAGTCTTCAGCCCCGGCCATGGAAGAAATCATCGGGCATTATGAAGAAGAAAGCAGATTTTGTGGTACCCGCTCCTACACTGTGGAGATCCTAGTAGGAGACGAGGTCGAGGCCGTAGAAGCAGTTGGCAAAATATTCCTAGAGGAAGTGAAGGTAAGCCTCTCGCAACTGTATAATCTGTTGTTGTATAATCCATAAGAACTGCTTTGCGATCCGGTGTACTGTAGACTATAGCCGAGAAAAACAAACAGCTGAGTGCAGAACAGAAGAAACTACAACAACAGTTAGAGAGTTATGCGAAGCAAAGCATTGATCATGAAGAAAAAATGTGCACGGTACTTCAACAGCTAGAAGTGGTCGAGAAACAGAGATCGGGTAAGGGTCCCTTCTGTTGTTAGGTACTCGAGCTCTGTAGGGTGCTGTATTACTGTACTGTTCATAATCAGAGTATTGATACAGGTTTGGACATCGAAGTCAGCCGGCTTCGTGAAGAAAATGCTCAGGTAGCTACTGAGCGTGACCAGCTGACCGAAGAGAAGACCAAATGGCTACAAACACAGCAGGCCATGAAGGAGGAGAATGCTAAATTTGCTAAGGATCTGGAGAGTAAGTATTCCTCATCATTGTCGTAGCTTTCATTGAAGTTTGTGGCGTTAAATTCTTATCGACGTGACGCCTTGCAGTTGTAAAGAAAAAT
Organism: Saccharum hybrid cultivar R570; assembly: GCA_038087645.1. Lineage (NCBI taxonomy): Eukaryota > Viridiplantae > Streptophyta > Magnoliopsida > Poales > Poaceae > Saccharum > Saccharum hybrid cultivar. The sequence continues at coordinate 11,038,236 of JAQSUU010000703.1, forward strand.
GCCAAAGTGCACCTTGAGAAGATGAAGAAAGACCACGATGACCTGGAGCTTCAAAACCAGGCTGGTGCAAAAAAGATCGAGGCATGGTCCCAGAAGTGCAACAAGCTCACGAAGGAGCAAGAAGCCCTTAATGGCAAATGCAAGATACTCATCAAGGAGCGAGAGACTTGGAAGCACGCCTGCGCTGAGATGGCGAAAGGGATCGCACCAGTGCTCGACGTCATTGGCGCCGACTCCACCGAAGCTGGAGTGGAGGCACCAAAAATAGGCCTGGTCGAGAAATCCCAAAAAGCTAGGGATGGCTCCAATAATGGACGAAGGACATCAAGGAGTATGTGGGTGCACATGTACTTAGCTTGATACGTGCCCACTACCCTTTGTTGGATATTGCTCGCCTTGAAGCCGGTTATCCCAGGGAGGTCGGGGTGGAGCGAGCTGACGAGCTGCAGTCAGAGGAGATGAAGCATGCTGCCGTGATCACCAAGGACATCATTTTATGCCCAGCTGCAGCCCCATCAACTGGAGGAACAATTCAGTTGTACGTGGGTCAAATACCTATGCCACCATCTCTGGCTTCCAGCGAAGCATGTTCTGCTCCATCCTCGACCACGCCAAAGGTCTCAGAACTACCAAAGGGCCAACAGTAGGAGGAACCTATGAATAGTTCATAGGAGAAGTTAATTTTCAGAAGCTTATTATAAACTCGTGCCTGCAAAGAGGCGAGCTTGTAATAAGGTAATGAGTAGTACAATGTAAAGCTGTTTATGTTTTTGTATGAAAAAACGTTGAAGCTTTGTATTGCGTGCGAATTTAACTAAGTTAGAACAGCAGAATGTTTTGTTTTAGTTGTTCCGGCGTAATCGATGTGAACTAAGTTATAACAGCAGAATGTTCTATTTTTAGTTGTTCCAGCGTAATCGATGTCATCCTGTAGGTTTGTACGGCTTTGGAGAGGCCAGTGATCCGAGTGTAAGGCTGTCAGAGCCTGTATACACGTAAGAGTACGACTGGTCTGGCCAAAGGGCATCTGCCGACCACCCAAAACGCAGAGGGCGGATCTCGTGCACGCTATGAGTGAGGTCGAGGACAGAGCTGCTCCGAGAACCCGAAAGGATTGGTGATCGATGTACTGGTTTATCAAAAAATTGTTGTAGTTTTAGAATCAACAATGTAAACAAGTGTAGTCAACTGTAGTCGAGTATATATATATATCATAATTCAAAGTACAAAAGTAGTATAGAAAAAGGTACATATCTGTATTTGAGAATTAGGGGTAAAAACGCCTAAGCTTGTCGACATGGACGGAGTTGGGCACGTCAGTGCCATCAAGTCTTGCAAGCCTGTACGAAGTAGGTCGTGTAACAGCCTTGACGATGTATGGCCCTTCCCATGGAGTTGCCAACTTGTGGACGCCATCTTGGCTAGTCTTCCATTTCAATACCATGTCGCTGACCACAAAGAAACGTTCCTGAACATTTTTGTTGTAGTACCTTCATAACACAGCGAGGTACTTGGCCGTGCGTATACAGGACTCAAGGCGTCGTTTCTCTACACTATTCACCTCAAGCTCTCGTTGTTCAGTAACTTGATCTTCGTTGTAGTTCTCAACCCGAGGTGACCGGAATTCAATGTCTGCAGGGAGCACAGCCTCGGCGCCGTAAACCATGAAATATGGCGAGACACCAGTATTGCGACTAGGCTGTGTCCGAAGTCCCCAGATCACAGCTGGTAACTCCTTAATCCACTGTCCAGGGGCTTTGTCGTTCTCTCTGTACATCCTTTTCTTCAATGCATCCAGAATCATTCCAATAGCCCGCTTGACCTGTCCATTAGCTCTGGGGTGTGCCACCGAGACGTATTTCACTACAATACTCCGTTCATCACAGAAGTCCCAAAACATGTTCCCGGTAAACTGAGTCCCCAGGTCTGTAATGATGTTGTTGGGTATACCGAAGCGGTGGATGACCTGGTCGAGGAACTTGACTGCTTTTCAGAAGATGCCTTGACCAAGGGCATGTACTCTATCCATTTAGAAAATTTATCAATCAGCACGAATATGAACTTGAAGTTACCTGGTGCTGGTTTGAAGGGTCCAATCATATCCAGGCCCCAGCACGCAAAGGGCCAGGAGGCTGGTATGGTCTGGATCTCATGGGCTGGTACGTGAACTCTTTTGGAGAAAAACTGACAATTGGCGCAGTGTCTAACAAGCTTCTCTGCATCAGCTACTGCGGATGGCCAGTAAAAACCTACACGGAACACTTTACCGACCAGTGTGCGAGATGCGGCATGATTACCACAGGTGCCAGAATATATTTCTTCCAAGAGTTTAATACCGTCTTCTTGCTTAATGCACTTCATCAATACTTCTGCTTTCGCATTTTTGCGCCACAGCTTACCTTCGACCATCGGGTATTGTCTGCTGCGGCGTATAAGGCGTTCATTTTCATTTCGATCAGAGTACCCGGTGCCATCTGTTAGATACTTAATAAATGGAACACGCCAGTCCGCTATCTTAGTCGAGGTCTGAGATGGTCCCGCGGTGGTGGGAGATGGTTCCATAGTGGTCGGTGATGGAACCATAGCTACCAGAGGCTCATCCGGGGGCTTCTCGACCACGGGGTCGCCTTCTTGCTTAATTGATGGTTTTAAAAGGTCTTGAACAAAAATGCCATGTGGTACTTGAGCTCTAGATCCTAACTTCAACAGCGCATCTGCTGCTTGATTTTTGTCTCGGACCACATGGGAATATTCAATGCCGTAAAATTTGCCTTCAAGCTTCCTAATTTCCTTGCAATATGCATCCATCTTCTCGCTAGTTGTATCCCAGTCCTTGTTGAGCTGGTTAATAACTAGGGCCGAGTCACCGTGGACGTAAAGGCGCTTGATACCGAGGTCGACTACAATGCGCAAACCATGAAAACATGCCTCGTATTCTGTAGCATTGTTAGATGCCGGGAAGTGAATCCTGAGGACGTAGCGCAATTGCTCATTGGTTGGTGATATGAATAATATGCCCTCTCCCGCACCATCAATAGTCAGTGAGCCATCAAAATACATTATCTAGTAGTCAATGGGTCCTTGAGAGGTCAGGATACTTAAGTCCGTCCATTCGACCATGAAGTCAGCCAGTGTTTGGGATTTGATAGTGTCGTGGCGTGTAAACTCCAGGTCAAAAGGACATAACTCCATTGCCCATTTGGTGATGCACCCGTTTGCATCTTTGTTGCGTATAATGGTACCAAGGGGAAACTCAGTTTTGATCACCACGTGGAACCCGTAAAAGTAATGTTTCAACTTTTAGGTTGTAATGAGTATGGCGTAGATCATTTTTTGAATCTGAGTGTACCTAGTTTTGGACTCATTGAGCACCTCACTGATGAAATAGATTGGGCGCTGAACACCATAAGTGTGGCCGAGCTCCTTGCGCTCGACCACAAGGACAATGGAGACGACTCGATCAGTCGTAGCAATGTAGAGTTGAAGGACTTCTCCTAACTTAGGGGCAGTAAGGACCGGAGGTGATGCAAGGTACTGCTTCAGTTGTGTAAAGGCAATACCTGCTTCCTCTGACCACTCAAACTTCTCACCTGCCTTGAGTAACTTGAAAAAAGGTAAGCCCTTATCACCAAATCGAGAAATCGGCTTAGGGCGGCCATACACCCTGTAAGCTTCTGGACATCCTTGACATTTGCTGGTCGCTTCATATTGAGGACAGCTTGCACCTTCTCTGGGTTAGGGCGTATGCCGTCACGACTAACAACATTGCCTAGTAATATACCAGAGGGAACACCAAAGATGCACTTTTTAGGGTTCAACTTCCATTGATATTGATTGAGCGCTGCAAAAGTACGTGTCAGATCGTCAATCAAGGAGTGGGATTCCTTGGTTTTGACAACTACGTCGTCTACATAAGCTTCGACCAGTTCATCTTGTATCTCCTTTTCGAGGCACTCTTGTATTGCACGCTGATAAGTAGCTCCGGCATTTTTGAGCCTAAACGACATGGTCGTGTAGCAATAAGTGCCGAAGGGTGTAATAAATGATGTCTTGATCTGATCGTCCTTGTTGAGAGCGATCTGGTGATAACCAGAGTAACAGTCGAGAAAAGATAGTAGCTCGCAGCCGGCCATGGAGTCCATGACTTCGTCAATGCGAGGTAAGCCGAAGGGGTCTTTAGGGTAGTGTTTGTTGAGATCGGTGTAGTCAACGCACATTCTCCATTCATTATTCTTTTTGCGTACAAGAACCGGATTGGCTAACCAGTCCGGGTGATACACCTCTTTGATAAAACCGGCTGCAAGAAGTCGTGTAACTTCTACCCTAATAGCCTCCTTTTTGTCCTTCCCGAACTGCCGCAGCTTTTGCTTGACGGGTTTTGCCTTGGGGTCGACATTCAAGGAGTGCTCGATCCGGTCTCGAGATACACCGGGCATGTCCGATGGTTTCCAAGTGAACACACTTATGTTCTCCCTCAAGAACCAGACGAGCGCGTCTTCCTATTTGGGGTCAAGGTTTGACCCGATCAGTGCCATCTTGCTGGAGTCACCCTCGACCAGCTGAATCTCCTTGTACTCCTTGGACTTGATAGACTTTCGTGGTGCTTCGAGCTCTGGAATCTCTAGCTGGTTTGGAGGAGTCTTCTTTGCCTCCATCATCGTTACCGCCATGCGCAGGGAGAGGTCGTGGGCTTCAGCTACGCGAAAACTGTCCTCTTCACAGGTATAGGCAACGAATACATTGCCTCTGAGAGTGAGGACTCCCTTTTTCCATTGGCATCTTAAGCACCAAGTACCTGTAATGAGGTACGACCATGAATTTGGTGATCGCAGGGCGACCAAGGATAGCATGGTAGGTACCCTCGAAGCCAGCGACCACAAAGTTGACGTAGTCGGTACGGAAGTGGTCTGTCATGCCAAACTGCACAGGTAGGGTAATCTGCCCGAGAGGCGTAGAGCTCTGTCCGGGCAGGACCCCCCAGAACTGTGCGTCATATGGCTTCAAGTCAGCTTCAGATATGTTCAATGCTGACAGGCTATTCTTGAACAGGATGTCGATGGAACTACTGCCGTCAATGAGCACCCTATCAAATTGCACTTTATTAATACATGGACTGAGGACGAGAGCGAAATGACCTGGTTTGGGGATGGTGGCCCATTGATCCACCCTACTGAAGTTGATTTCTCAGTGTGACTAGGGGGGTAATCTTGGATCTGCAATGAGGTCGTCTGTCTTGGCCACGTTCAGGCAAGCACGGGCGAGCAGCTTCCGCTCGCGTTTGCTTTCAACAGACACCTTGCCCCCGATGATAGTTGCAACATGCCTCACTGGTTCCTGATACTGGTGCTTGGGGTTCTTGTCAGGATCGTCCTCGTCATCGTCCCTGCGGTTACGCTGGTCTATTGCGTCATTAGGCTTGTTGGCATTTTCTGAAGCCTGTTTGCGACGGTAGATCTCCTTGAGGACCTTGCAGTTTTCCAACATATGGTTGGACTTAGGATGAGCTAGGCAAGGCCCCTTCAAGGCTTTATCGTAGTCTTCTTCATAATTGCAACGCCCACCAAATTTTTTCACGGTGTTGACCTCGCCGTCGTCATCACGAGCACGCTTGCCCTTGAAGTTGTCACGGCGATCGTCGTGCTGATTTCTGTTGTCGCGCCGATCACGATTATCGTTACGGCGGTCCCTGATGTCGCTGCGACCTCTAAAGTCATCGCGGCGGTGGTTGTCGCGGTAGTCGTCGTGTCGTGGAGAGTACGGTGCTTTGCCGGTGCCCTCGTTCAGTAGCTTCTTGGCGTCGTCGGCATCCGCATACTTCTTAGCAGTGGTGAGGAGGTCAACCACCATTATAGGCCTTTTACGAAGGAGCTTGTCCCTGAGATCATTGTGGTAGCGCAGACCAGTAATGAAGGCTTCAATAGCCTCGTTGTCGGTGATCTTGGGAATCTTGATGCGCATATCCGAGAAGCGTCGGATGTACTCGCGCAATGGTTCGTCCCTAGCATCCCGGATGCGCTATAGATCATACTTGTTGCCTGGCTGTTCACAGGTAGCAATGAAGTTTTTGACAAAGGCTTGACGCAAAGCATACCAGGAGTCAAAGTGGTTCTCTAGGAGACTGACAAGACATTGGTGCCCCACCGGGCCGACCACCACGGGAAAGTAGTTGGCCATGACGTGCTCGTCACCCATAGCAGATCTGTAAGTGGTCTCATAAAGTTGGACCCATAGCTTGGGATTGACCTTGCCGTCGTAATGGTTAAGCTTTTCAAGCTTAAAACCTCTAGGCCAGATGACTTGTCGTAGGTGGTTGGTGAATTGCTTGGGGCCCGGGGGACCGTGGACCATGTCGTACTCCATGCGATGACTGGTTTTATGGGTCGCATGGTCCCGAGCTCTCTGTTCAATGTGAGGACGTAGGTCACGGTTGTTGAGGTCGCGACGGAGATCGTGATTGCCATCATGGTGATCTCGTTCATCACCGTATTGTTGTCCCTGACGACGGTGGTCCCGGTGGTCATTACGTTGGTTGTCGCTGCGTTGGTCGTCGTCGTTGTTATTGCGGCGGTGGCCGAGGTGGCGATTATCATTGCGGGGAGGGTTTCCGCGATTGCCGTCGTTGCCTCCGTCAGCTCCTGGATTGACACCAGGAGCTATGTTGTCCATAACGTGGTGGTCTGTGCCGGCGGGTGCGCGTAAGCCACGTTGACAAGACCTGAAAGGTCGACTAGAGTGCTAGCGGCTCCTGCTAGTCACGCCAGACACCAATGGGCCCATGACACGTTCATTGGTCTGAACCATGGCCGCCTGGAGATAAGCCTGCAAATCCTCCCGGATGTTTTGGATTTCTGGGGTATCTGGTAACCGCTTCAGGCTTTCAATGGCGATGACCACGTTGGCTCTTGGGGTTTTGAATACTGGTCTGTTCCCCACCATGTCGAAAGCATCATTGAGGTTGCGCCCTTGCAATCGGTTACGCCTAGCTGCAGCGTCAGCTTCTTGCTGGTCGCGGTCTGCTTGCTGTTGTGCTAGGCGTGCATCTTCATCTATGCGACGTTGAGCTCGGTCAGCATTGCGCTGTTGTCGCTCTTGTCACTGTTGATCGGTCTCGCCCCTAGTAGGTGGATCTTCATCTTGGCTAACCACATTGATCATGGCGCCACGCCTTGGAGGGAAGGCCGGGATTCGAGGAAAGCCTAGAGGATGTAGCCTCTCTTCATCACCGCTACTCACATGGTGTAATACCATGGTTTGAGTAGTCTCGTCGGATGCAGTGCTCGATTCGGAGCTCAAACGGCTATCTGTCTGGGTGGTATGGATCGAAACTTGATCAGAGCCCACCATATTGATGAAGTTGCGTGGTCGAGCGGAGCGCCCTTCAGGAGTTGAAGTGACCACTAGATCTGTACCCAACCATTGAAAACAGGTGGCTCGAGCAGGTCGAGTAGATCTGTTGTAGCCGTTCGAGCTCTACTCGGTAAACTGCTCTTGGAGCGAGTCGACTAGAGCTAGGGTAAACGAGAGTTTGCCACCGAGCCGGTCGAAGGAGTCGAGCAGGTCGGTGTTGTCGAGTTTCCTCCCCTAGTAGCGAGGAAGGAGTCGATGAGTTGTCAGCGTGGTTGGTGACGGTGCTGGTGCAGGCGAAGCCGGAGCCAGCGTAGTCGTAGTCGACGCCGGTGTCGGGGAAGTAGTCGATGCAGATTAGATCTGCACCTCCTCCATGGCTATGACGACAAAGTCATTGGAGCCAGTGGTCTAGGTGATCTGGCCGATTGTGAACGTGAGGCCTGCCGCCGTGGCCATGGAATTGGGGAAGATGACCATCTCGCACGCCTGAAAAGCAGTACAAACACCCCCTACCTGGCGCGCCACTGTCGACAAAACCTAGTCGGCAGTCTACCGAGGGGTATGCCCAAGGTAGTAGATTGTCGGCAGACAGGTGCGCAAGCCACGAACGAGATGGTGATGCAGAACAACACGCGGGTTTACCCAGGTTCAGGCCACCGTGTGGGCGTAATACCTTATGTCCTGCTCTGCTTTGTTATTGTTGTCTCGAACAATGGATTACAAGCTAGATTGCCCTAGAGTATATTTCGATGTTTTGGAGGGGGGTCCCCTGCCCTCCTTATATAGTCCAGGAGGTAGGGTTACAGATCTAGAAACTAATCTTAGCCGGTTACAATTGCCATATAGAGCCGGATAAGGATTCCTAATCTAACCGACCAAGACCTTGCTTGATTCCCATGTCTAGTTTGATGCCTTGCACGAGACTCCATCTCGATGATGTGGATCACGCGTCATCATGTAATGGGCTGAAGCATCTGGTCTGGGCTTGCCCATGTCTAGCTGTAAGGGTATAGGGGTTTATACTCCCACAGAAGCTGTCACAAACTAGTAAAAGGTCTGCTAATACATCAAGCCAGAGCCATAATAGCTTGTGGTTGCATGATAAATCCTGGATGGTCGCTCCATGATCCAGACCTTGTGGAGGGCAGACATGAGTATCCCAAAGCCTTGGTACTCATTCCCCCTTTACTTAAGCCATGTTGCTAAAAGGCCAACTTTTACCATTATTCAACTTGCAGTAAACCATTAGTCAAAATTATATCATCATTAAGGACTTGTGCCATTGTGGTGTGATAGCAACTATGCAAACTACAATTAACCCATGTGTAAACCCTTGGTACAAGGAAGGATGGATAGGGCTAGTCAAGTCATTAGAGTTTTTGCAGAATTTAAGACACATGCAGAAATGTAAAGTGAATTAAATACAGTTAAATAGGTAATCAACATGATGAAGGAATATGCCTGCACTTGCCTGTTACCCAAACTCTAGCTGCTCAAAAGTCTTTGACTTCTATCTTCTGGTCTTCAGCTTTTGCTTCACTTGTCAGTCCTCAGTGCTCATGAACTGCTCTTCCTCTCTTTTCGTAGCAACCAAGCAAAACAAACAGATACGACTAAGAACAACACACCAATCAAAAGAGAAGCTTGAGAAGAGCGTGCTAAAGGGCAAGGCTTGTTGCTATGATTGCAAGTGCGCAAGAAGGTTATACATAGAACATGTAATTTAGAAAAACATAGAACACGTGAGAGCTCTAATCCAAACATTTTATGCTTCACGTTTAAACATTTAGGTTGATATTAATCAAGTTAAATTTGATTTACCAAAGGCAGAAAGGTTATACCCTTAGTTGCTTTTAATTTAAAGACATTGAATAGTCATTAATGAAATTAACATTTATGTTGGAATTCAAAAGAATAGAACATGTTAAACATCAATGTTAATGCATAGCTTACGTTGGTACGAATGCAACGCAACAAGAATGGGCTAAAATGGAGCGAAAACGCACAAGATATAGCTAAAACGGTGTCTAGTGGCAAAAAGGAGAGGACCTTTTTGCAAAAGGGCCAGCGGCTGTCGGTGGGGTGCGGCTGTGAGTGGTGGCCGGCCATGGCCAGCGATGGTGATCCCGGCAGGGCAATGTGGGGCATTGGTACCCATGCAGACCACACGGGGCAAGACCGGCGTCGAGGCGAACTCGTCGGGGCCACTTCCCGCAGCAGAGGAGGGTCGACGGCGATGGCGTGTGTGGCGAGGCGGCTCGGCGCGGGTGGCTGCTCTGGTGAGCCACGTTAGTGCTCAGAGAGGGAGGGAGGGAGCACGGAGAGCACTGGAGGTTTCCTCACATTGGCGCAAAGACCGTCGGTGAGATCGGCGAGGCTGAGACACGACAGGGAGGGAGATTGACGGCGGCGAGCTCAAAAGCAGCGGCGAGAAGCGATGTGGTCTCCTGGAGGCTTGTGAGCTGAGAGCGAGGGAGTGTGGGGAGTGAGAAGTGGGGAGGGTGCTTCTTATATAGGCACGACCGCCCCTGCGAGCAGGTAGCGTGGGCAAAGTGTCCACGGCGGCACGGCGGTCGCACTCGGGTGGCGAGTGGGCAAGGGCAGCTTGCGGGACGGGGTGGCGACGGTGCTGCATGGGTGTGTGGGTGGTGCGGGGGCGAGGGCAGACGCAGCCGCTGCATGCCAGGCGTGGGTGGGCGAGCGGGGCGTAGTGGAGCGGTGGCGGATGTGCATGGGCGAGCGCATGATGCGGGGAAGACGACCCTATAGCGGGGTCGCTGACAGGTGGGCCCCAAATGTCAGTGGCGCTGGCACGTGGCCTCGTGTGGCAGTGGAAGAGAGAGAGGGGGGTGCGGCTACTGTTGCAACTAGGCTGGCCTAATGGGCTGCGGTTGCTGGGCCTAGCGGCCTGTGCGCGTGCTGAAGCAAGGAGTGGGAGCGGGCCGCGGTTGGGCTGCCAGCTGCTGCTAGGCCAGAACGAGAAAGAGAGGAAGCGAGGGAAGCAAAGGCCTTTCTTTTTCTTGAAAAGGATTTCAAACCACTTTCCAAAAGATTTTCAAACCAAAATTTGAGAGGCATTTTTAGGTTATGTTTTAAAACCATTTTGAAGATAAAATTTCTATTTTATAAATAGTTTTTCAAATCCAAACTTCGAACTTATTTTAAGATAGATCTTTTGAAGGTTCTATTTTCAAAATCGAAAAAAGCCTACTCAGGGTTGGATCAAATTTTATAAATTCATTTTTCACACAACCAAACCAAAAGGAAGGCACAAAGGCAACAAACAAATCATATTAATTTCATAAAATTTTTGTAAAACCATATTTTCTCATTTTAAATTGACAAAAATAAATAAATCTCGGATAAATTTTTAGAAAAATTATTAAATCCCTTATTTTATTTAGTGCTTTCTACTCAAAACCCAAAATGGAAATTTTAGGGTGCGACTATTATTGGAAGCTAACTTTCTAAATAAACCCTCCATTATTTTACCTTGACCAAGAACTAGATCTCTCAAAGGTGGTTGATTAAAATTAGTGAGATTATTACATTGATAGTTACCTTGATAGTTTGGCCTTTGTTGCTGATTCCAACCTTGATTCTCTTGAGGACGATAGTTGTTGTTGTTGATATAGTTCACATCTTCTTGAATTTTAGGGCAGTTGCTCCCTAAATGCCCAGTGTTTTCACACTCTTCACATATCATGTAGGAATCATGAATATGCACGACTTCTTACTTTTCATTGGCTCATTCGTTGAGTCTCTTTATTAGCAGGTCTATCTTAGCAGACATCATGTCTACCTCCTTGAGCTAGAGCATACCTCCACCTCTCTTGTGGGTCTAAAGACGTTCTTCATTCTAACCTTGGTTGAAGGCCATCTTCTTCACTAGTGTTGTGGCTTGTGGGATTGTAAGTGATAAGAATGCACCTCTAGCAGCAACATCCATATTCTCACGGGTGTTACTGGTGAGCCCATGATAGAAAATCTGCATGAGTAGTCAATTCTCCATCCCATGATGAGGATATTATGATATTGTAGGATCTCTGGAGGCCTGGAGGGGGTGAATAGGCTTGTAAAAATTTAACTCAAATAGATGTCAAATTTCACAGCGGCACTGCCGCTCTGACATAGCAGCACTGCCGCACCTGCAGAGAAACTTCAACCACAATTCAAAATGTATCAAATGAAATTTAGATCGGATAAATTTTCTAGCTTCCTACAGGGGTATAGATTACAGATCGATAGCAGAAGCAAGTGGAGCAAGTATATCTAAGTAGATCGGCCTCAAACCCTAGAATCACCACAACACAATATGGTATGCCAGTGAAGTAAACCAAGCACAAGATGACACAATGATTTATCCCATGGTTTAGCTCACCACCAAGGTTTGCCTAAGTCCACATTGTTGAGGTTAGCCACCAAGGCTTAGAGCTTTGCAACCCAACATTCTCAAGTCAAGAGACTCAACTCTTGAGATGAGGGGTGATTTTCTTCACTGCAAGAGATGGTTACAAACCTCCCAAGGCTGTGTTGGTATGAATTGAATGTACACAAGATAATAAGGTTATCCACAAGCGCACAGATAGTATACCGATATAGCACTTCACCTAGAAGTATTCCAAAGTATTGTTATTTATATTTTACCATAAGGAGGAATGTGTGAGAAACTAAGCCTATGCTTAAACCCCTGAGAAGCAAACAAGGACGGAGAGTATAGGGCTATAGAGAAGATCACTAAGGTCTCTAGTTCTAACCTTCGCAAGGTATGTTATGATTGTTCCAATGGGGACATTACTTAAGAAAAGACACTGGCAGAGGATGTTTTCCTTAGCAACCAGGTCCTGCTAGTCCTATAAATGGGAGGTGGACTATGGAAGATTCAATGAGGTAAAGTCACCCTCGCGAGCTACCACAGATCCGGAAAGTAGGGTGCATCTATGAGTAATCGATGTCTAAGCGCCACGCTTATACTACGAATACTACTTCAATCAAGGAGCTTCCAAGATTAAAGCACTCACAAGAGTCACAAACCGAAAGAACAATAATAGCAATGTTACTTACTCGAATTAGAAGTTGAATAACAAAGAAATCTTAGAAGCAAGCTCCAATGGAACTTGATCCCGTAGGTACAAGCTATAGAGGAGGCACCAACAGGCCAGCAACTCCTCCAAACTCTTCTCCAACACTCTATCTCTCTATCTTTAAATAAGACTAGTCCTAATATTTGAAAGACTACAAGACTAATCTCCTCTTGAATGCTTAGCTCTTGATCCTATCTAGGGTTTCTTGATTATAGAGGAGGCTTAGGGTTTCTACCCAGGATTGAGGATGCTCTGACCCAGGGGGTAGGGTCCTACTTATATAGGCCGGTGGAATGCCCAGAGCCCTCGGATCAAACTGACCTTGATCAACGACGAAGATGAAAACCCTAAGGCTATGGAGAATCGACTTTCGAAGGAAGCTAACAGGTGGGACCCACCTAAGTCAGTCGACATAGGGTGGGGTCGGCCAACCAGGGTGAATGCCAGGTGGCCCCCTTTGGTGGCTCGCCTTCTCGTGTTTTCTAGAATCTTCTTGACTTGGGGTTCCGTGTAGAATATGCTTTTTAGTCCGACATGTGGACCATCTTGTGCTCTTTTCCTGTTTAATACCTGTGAAACACAGATTCACCAAAACTCATGGAATTCTATCAGTTTAACCCCTATTCTATGTTGGTGATTCCTTTTATGTAGTTATTTTGAGTTAAGTTGATGGTTCATGATGGTTGTTAACTACCGTCAACAAACTCCCCCACACTTAGGCTTTTGCTCGTCCTCGAAAAAAGGATGGATTATTGCAAACATAACTTTAGGAAAAGACATCAACATGAACCATTCTTAGCAATACCTGCACTGCAGGATTCAATGTGTCTATCATGAAATTTTGGGCGGTTGAAGAATGGAACAACTTGAAATAGGTTACCTTCTTCCTTCAGTCAAGTCAATTGGAGTTTTTGCATAAGTTTTGAAAATAAAACATAGCTTATCTTCTCCTTCTTTGTAGTACTCTCAAATCACTTATTATATGTGGTATTTTTGGATCCTTACCAAGGCATGTGAGATTGATGCCTACTTCTAAAAGCTTATGTGAAGCTCAGGTACGATGAAAATGAAAACATACTTCCATTGCATATATTGTAAAGTCAAAACAAGGATCCAAGGAGAAAGATGTCATACTCTTAGATCAAGATGTGCAAGTGTATGGAATATATATATATATATATATATATATATATATATATATATATATATATATATATATATATATATATATATATATATATATATATATATATATATATATATATATATATATATATATATATATATATATATATATATATGGTGGCTATCCTAATTCTACTATGCTCCTTAAAACATGTCTCTCTTGTTTGAAACTTGGAAAACACTTTTGCTAGAGAACATGGGCTATCTTTTTCTTTCTTCTTTCTTCTTTCTTCTTTCTTCTTTTTTTATGGTGGGCATTTGAGTACCCATTGTTTTCAATATCTTGGACACTTGCCCATTTTTTTAATACTTTTCTTTTGCATAGCCACATGCCTCTTTCTGCAACTGAAAAACTTTAAGAAAGACATTAATAAGAACTTGGAGCATTTATTCCTAACAAACTTCTTTTTGTGTCTTCTCCTAGTGTAGGAGGAAAATATTTTTTTGGTGGACAGAAAATAAGTTGTTGCGTACTCCCAATGTAGGAGCAGTAGAATATATGTGGAGTGTACGTGATCTTGATCTTGGGAGCATGATAAGTTTCCCAACACGGGTCACAAGGTTTGACCAAACTCAATACAAACACAAGTAGTATATGTAGAAGGTTTATCTATCCTAAATATGGCTTTGGTAGGACACTGCTATACTACAACGGAGAGGTGTAGCTATTCATTTTGCTTTTTGAAATAAAATTCTCCAATGACTAAACATCAAGAATCAAGTTCTCTTTATTCTTACTATCTCACATTCCACAACAACTTAAGTGACATGGGGTCCCTAAAATAAGTTTCCAATAGTAGCAAGACTTTTAGGAAAAGTGTTATGTGAGTCTATCCTCAAGTCATGGCTACACAATCTTCCTTTCATGTTTTTAAGTTGTTTTATCAAAGGATTTTCAATTCGGTTCGAAACGGAAAGTGACATATATGAAAATAGAGTGTATTGGGCTCATACTTGACCGTGGACAAAGCGCGAGGTGAGGTGGTGCTGCAGTGGGTTGGCTGACCTAGCAGGGGACAAGTGACCTGGCCTAGGCCCGGTTTTGGGCTCGCTTTATCGTGTGTGGTCCTTGTGTCGTTCTTTTCCCAATTTTGTGACTTTTGCGATCGAATTTCATTCCGTCGTTATGGTGTATCACCCCCACACTTGTTACCTATTTACCTTCATGCACAACAAGGTGGAGATAAAAACACATATCTAGAGAAAAATAAAGAGTGTAGAGAACAATAATGGTAACCAATTTCATTAATGATAACAATAGGGCACTTTATTCATCAAACCAAACTTACAATATTCTAACCAACTTAGCTAAAGCGACAACCCTAACTTTTAAGCAACATACTTAACAACCTAACTTGTGCCCTATTTCTTGCCCTAATTTTTATTCTTTCCTGATACATTTGAAAAGAAACTCTACTTGCCTTGTCAATCGCTTTCGCTCTTTAATCTCAGTTTCTAGCTTTGCACCTAGAGCATCTACATTTTTCATGAGAAGAGTGTTATGCTGCTGGATAGCTGAGATCATCTAACACATGTGCTATGTCCTCATATCTAGCATCGCAAGGGTTACCCTAGGGTGCTTATCTTGTCTATCTAATGGCGGAGCAGATCTCTTGGGCGTCTCCTTTGGCGGAATGAACTTGATCTTCGATTGATGAGCTCGAACTCCATCAATGGTGGGATGAGGAGTACCAATATTATACTTAGCATAGATGACTTGGCCTAGCTTGTCGAGATTCACTCCTATCAGCGTCTCATTGGCCTTCGGAGGGAGCAACTTCTATGCAGAATGGAAGGAAAGCTTTGATGGAATGAAGTTGGAGGCTAGCAGGGGCTTGTTTATATAGGGGGTTCAACTTGCACCAGGGGTCAAGATTTAACCTTAATGGCTCATGGCGGTGGCGAATGATCGAATCTATCGAGAATATCCAAAAGCTGTGAGAATATGGTGGAAGATTCGCGAAGCAAAAAGGCGACGGCGAGGCGGGACCTAGCCAGGTTGGTCGACCTAGGCCTAGGTCGGGCGACCTAGCCCAATGTCGTCTCGCGGGGCCCATTTTCGTGTTGCCTTCTAGCGACTTTCTAACCTAGAAAAACATACCCCCATGCTACGAATCGAAAAGAGGAGAGTTCGGGCCTAAAATTTTGGTAAAATGATAAATTATATTATATCTAATTCCTCAAGACCTTTATTGGGCTCTAAAAAGATTTTGAGACGATGAACAATTACCTTGAATAATGTACCTTCGTCATTTTGAAGTGTTACCGCTCCATGCGATGAAGTACTTATGCCTTTGAGTGGTCCTTCCCACTTGCTTCAAAGTTTTCCATGCCCAAATAGTTTCACCTTGGAATTAAAAAGTAATACCTTGTCTCTCGGGGCAAAGTCCTTCTTTTTTATCCTCTTATCGTGTCACCTTTTAGTTCTCTCCTTATAAATCTTGGAATTGTGATATGCTTTTTTCTCGCCATTCATCAAGCTCGGAGAGTTGCATCTTTCTTTTTATTCTTGCTACTTCCAAATCCATGTTCCATCTTCTGATAGCCCAGTGAGCTTTGAATTCTAGCTCAATAAGCAAGTGGCAGGTCTTCCCATAGACAAGTTGGTATGGTGACATTCCAATCATGTTTTGTAGGTCGTTCTGTATGCCCACAAAGCATCGAGTAACCTATCCTTCTATGTTGTTCCCATTTCATTTACCGTCTTCTAAAGAATTTTCTTAATTTGCTTGTTTGATGTTTCTACCTGGTCACTTGTCTGAGGGCGGTATGGAGTAGTGACATTGTGATAGATTTCATGTTTTGACAAATACTATTGAAAGCTTTTATCAATGAAGTGAGATCCTGCATCACTTATCACCATTCTTAGGACACCAGATCTTGGAAATATTATCTCTTCGAACATCTTCTTTGAGCTTCTGGAATCAGCAGCTCTGCATGGCATGGCTTCAACCCATTTAGAAACATAGTCTACTACTACAAAGATGTACTCATAGTTCTTTGACTTTGGAAATGGTCCCATGTAGTCAATGCCCCAAACATCGAAGAGTTCAATCTGAAAGTTGTTTGTGAGTGGCATTGCATCTCTTGAATTCATGTTCTCATGCTTCTGACATGCTCCACACCTTCAGATGAAATCCTTTATATCTTCATACATAGTTGGCTAGAAAAATCCACTTTGCCAGATTTTTGCATGAGTACCGAATGCCCCATAATGACCTCCATATGGTGATGAGTGACATCTTTCAATGATCTTGATTCCTTCTTCAGCTGGTACACATCTTCTAAGGAGTCAGTTTGAGTAGACTCTGAAGAGGTATGGCTCATCCCATATGTGGTGACGACTCTCATAAATGAGCTTTCTTTTATCTGCCCCTGGTGGTACATATCCTGCAACCATAAAATTAACAATATTTGCATACCAGGGGTCGGATCGGGTGATTCGATAGAGCATGTCATCCTGCAGTGAGTCATTAACGAGCAGCTCCTATGGATTTTCAAACTGCATTCTAGACAAGTGATCGGCAACCGATTTTTCTACTCTCTTTTTATCTTTTATTTCTAAGTCAAATTCTTAGAGTGGCAAAATCCATCTTATCAAGCGAGGTTTAGTATATTTCTTAGGGAGCAAATGTTTCAAAGCAGCATGATCAGTGTAAACTATCGCTTGCTCCTACTAAGTAAGATGTAAACTTATCAATAGCAAAAACAATAGTAGGAGTTCTTTTTTAGTTGTTGCATAATTAAGTTGTGGTCCTATCAAAGTTTTGCTAGCATAAGCAATTGCATGATGCTTTTTATCTTTTGTTTGTCCCAACACTGCCCTCACATCATAATCACTAGCATCACACATGATTTCAAAAGGTAAAGGCCAATCAGGGGGTTGAATGATAGGTGTAGAGATGAGTGTTTTTTAAGAATGTTAAAAGATTTCAAGCACGTATCATCAAATTCAAAGGGAATATCCTAGGCCAAAAGATTAGTAAGTGGTCTAGCAATGTGTGAAAAATCTTTTATGAATCAGCGATAAAAACCAGCATGGCCAAGAAAACTTCTAATCCCTCCAACATTTACAAGTGGAGGTAGTTGTTCAATTACTTCAATTTTAGCTCTATTTACCTCAATTTCTCTTTTAGACACTAAGTGTCCTAGCATTATTCCTTCTCTAACCATGAAATGACATTTTTCTCAATTAAGGACTAAGTGCTTTTCTTCACATCTTTGCAAAACCTTGTCTAAATTTTCAAGACAATCATCAAAATTTTTTCCATAAACAGAAAAGTCATCCGTAAAAACTTTCATGATTTCTTCAATCATATTAGAAAATATAGACATCATGCATCTTTGAAAAGACACTAGAGCATTACACAGTCCAAAAGACATTCTACGTAAGCATAAGTTCCTTATGGACATGTAAAAGTGGTTTTGCTTTGATCATCAGGATGGATCGGGATTTGGTGATATCTGGAATACCCATCAAGAAAACAAAAGAAAGGGTGGTTTGCCAATCGCTCTAACATTTCATCAATGAAGGTCAACGAAAAGCGATCCTTCTTTGTTGTCTTGTTAAGCTTTCTGTAATCAATGTACATCCGCCATCCAGTGACGGTTCTTTGGGGGATTAATTCATTCTTTTGATTTTTAATAGCAGTCATGCCTCCCTTTTTAGGCACAACTTGAAC
This sequence comes from Saccharum hybrid cultivar R570, assembly GCA_038087645.1. Lineage (NCBI taxonomy): Eukaryota > Viridiplantae > Streptophyta > Magnoliopsida > Poales > Poaceae > Saccharum > Saccharum hybrid cultivar. The sequence continues at coordinate 11,056,534 of JAQSUU010000703.1, forward strand.
AGGGCTACCCACTCACTATGTGGCACAAGATAGATGATCCCGGCATGCAAGAGTTTCAAGACATCTTTCTTAACTACCTCTCTCATCGCATTATTAATTCTACGCTAGGGCTCTCTAGATGGTAAAATATTAGGATCTGTAGGGATGCGATGGGTGCAAAGAGCAGGACTGATTCCTTTTAAATCTTGGAGTGAGTAGCCAAAAGTTGATCGATGCTTTTCTAAGACAGTTATTAAGCGCAAGGTTTCTTCCTAAGAGAGTTTATCACTTATGATCATAGGAGATTCCTAATCATTATTAAGAAATGCATATCTAAGACTAGCAGGTAGAGGTTTAAGCTCAATTGGAGGTTTAGGTAGCTCTAGCAAGTCATCGAGAGGTTCAGGTTCTAGTGGGTCATCGTCTTCTTCCCCGATGAAGAACTCAGCATCATCTTCAAGGTTGGGTTCGATTAAATGTTCAAGAGATTCTACCTTATCCTCTTTAATTGGATCGGGCTCAGGACATGACTCTGTCTTAGCATTTAAAGAATGAGTAATGGTCAAAGGGAGTTTAAAGTTTTTCCCAAGACGAATATTCAATTTCCCTATTTGTCCCTCTTGAATAAGCCTTTCAATTGGTTGTCCTATCAATAGGTCAAATTCCATGATATCAAAGATATAGACGCTCAAGTGAACCATGGTATGTTTTACCTGGAAAGGGAGGACATATAAAATTCCTAAAATTAGGACAATGTGTCCTGAAGGGCTTTTTCAAAAGTTTTGTTGTTGGGGTTAATGGCATGTGTTTTAATAAATCATGAGCAAATGATGCAGACATGATATTAACACCCACAACTAGATTATAACGGGCTTCGAAAGGGTCTCTATGAATTTGGCAATGAATTGAGGTAGAAGGTGAATCCAAGTGGATCACATCAGAGAAAAGCTCTGATCCTTCTAACCACTCGTTGCTTATGATAGACACACTCTTTCGTAGTCCTTTTAAGGAAAGCTTCCTCAGAAGGATCTAAAGGTTCTTTTTGGACTGATGATTTCTTAGGCTCCTGGGGCTTCCTTACTGAGTAATAATTCAAAGTGTTTCCATATTCAGTAAAAAGTTCATCCTCGAAATCGAGCATAAAATCCGAAAGTGGAGTTTCCTTCTTTTCCAATGGCTCGAAAATTGGGATAGCTGAGGGTTGTGGTGGATATGGCAAAAGTTTAGGTTCAGCTATCTGAAATTCTTCCCCTAAAAGATTCTCTTCCGATGGTTCTTCAAATTTATCTGCTAGAATTTGGTTTAAGATTTTTCTTGCTTTTAGAGCCGAAAGATGCAAGAATGATCCTCTTGAAGCTACATTAAGAAACTTAGAGGTTTTCTTGTTAAGACCCATATAGAAATGTTGAAGAAGTATGGGGTCTTGTAAGGCTAAGTCTGGTCCAGAGTCTATAAAAGAATTAAAACGTTCCTAGGATGTGGCCAGAGATTCATTATCTTCTTGTTTAAAAGATAGGACCTTGGCTCTAAGGCTGACTACTTTAAAGATGAGAAAGAAGTCCTAGCAAAAGCTAGAACACAAGGTTCCCCAATCTCCCTGCTTCTTCTCTACGGTTCGATTATACCATTTTTTAGCACTTCCCTTCAAAGAGAAAGGAAAAGCTTTCATCTTAAGGTCTCATCAGACATGCCCTCTATACGGAGGCAGTCACAGGTCTGCTCGAACTCTTGTAGGTGAAGATAAGGATTTTCATCTACCTTTCCTGAAAAGGATTGGTTCTAGACCATTGCAACCAAACATGGGCATAGCTCATAGGTAGGTGTTAGGTTGGGCTTTGATGATTCTTTTGGCCTATGACCAGTGCTCGTGGATGCAGCATATTGGCAGATGGGAGTGGAATCTATGGCATCCATAAGGATGAAAACAAAAAGAAAATATCTAAAAGGAAAATGAAAAGTATAATAGAAAGTTAAGCTAGGTTCGAAGTAATCTTAGCAACCATTTTTTTCACCCCGGCAACGGCGCCAGAAATGCTTGTTGGTATGGATTAAATGTACATAAGATAATAAGGTTATCCGCAAGTGCACAAATAGTATACCGATGTAGCACTTCATCCGAGAGTATTCCAGAGTATCGTTATTTATATTTTACCACAGGGAAGAACATGTGAGAAACTAAGCCTATGCTTAAACCCCTGAGAAGCAAGCAAGGACGGAGAGTATAGGGCTATAGAGAAGATCACTAAGGTCTCTAGTTCTAACCTTACAAGCTATGTTATGATTGTTCTAATAGGGACATTACATAAGAAAAGACACCAACAGAGGATGTTCTCCTTAGCAACTAGGTCCTCCTAGTCCTACAAATGGGAGGTGGACTATGGAAGATTCAACGAGATAAAGTCACCCTCGCGAGCTACCACTGATCTAGAAAGTAGGATGCATCTACGAGTAATCGATGTCTAAGTGCCATGCTTACACTACGAATACTACTTTAATCAAGGAGCTACCAAGATTAAAGCACTCAAAAGAGTCACAAACCGAAAGAACAATAATAGCAATGGTACTTACTCGAATTAGAAGTTAAATACCAAAGAAATCTCATAAACAAGCTCCAATGGAACTTGATCCAGTACGTACAAGCTGTAGAGGAGGCACCGACAGGCTAGCAACTCCTCCAAACTCTTCCCCAACACTCTATCTCTCTATCTCTAAATAAGACTAGTCCTAATCTTTGGAAGACTACAACACTAATCTCCTCTTGAATGCTTGGCTCTTGATCCTATCTAGGGTTTCTTGATTGTAGAGGAGGCTTAGGGTTTCTACCTAGGATTGAGGATGCTCTAACCTAGGGGGTAGGGTCCTTCTTATATAGGCCAGTGGAATGCACCAAAACCCTCGGATCAAACCAACCTTGATCAACTGCGAAGATGAAAACCCTAAGGCAATGGAGAACCGACTTGCGAAGGAAGCTGACACGTGGGACCCACCTAGTCGGCCGACCTAGGGTGGGGTCGGCTGACCTAGGTGAATGCTAGGTGGCTCCCCTCATTTGGTGGCTTGCCTTCTCGTGTTCTCTAGAATCTTTTTAACTTGGGGTCCCACAAAGAATATGCTTTTTAGTCCAACATGTGGACCATCTTGGGCTCTTTTCCTATTTAATCCCTACGAAACACAGATTTACCAAAACTTGTGAAATTCTATTAGTTTCACCCCCTATTCTATGTTGGTGATTCCTTTTATGCAGTTATTTTGAGTTAAGTTGATGGTTCATGATGGTTGTTAACTACCATCAACATGCTACCACATGAGTTCGCAAGCTCAAGGACGACGCCTAGTCGGCTAGGAGCAAAGCTCCAAGAGTAACAAACTCAAACCGCCAGTCAAAACATGAACCAAGTGCTCTTAGACTTTGGGGATTAGTGGATCTGCTCTCTAATTGTGTTTTGATGCCTTCTCTCTCAATATTTGATGGTGGAAATCAAAGGTTTGCTTGGGAGGTTGAAGAGCACCAATGGAGGAGAGAGAGATGAGCTCTTTTCTATTCTAGGTCAAACTGAATGGTTGGGGAAGAAGAAGGGAGCCGTTGGAGTTCAGCCAAAGTGATATATACCCCTTGGGGCCCAATGGTCGGGTAAGTGCGGTAGTGCCACACTTGACTCGCAGCACTACCACCCTCTAGTGGGCACTGTCGCACTAGCCTGGACAGCGAAGAGTGAACAGGTCAAGAGCTAGCTTCAAGGCTGAGCAAGTGAGGATGTTTGTGTAGAGTATGAGCACTTGGTTGCACACTTTGACAAGTGTTTTGAGTCCCCCTTGATAGTACGACGTTTCCTATACTCAAATTCAAAATATAAAATAAATTAAACCTCCTTTGAGCCGGATACCGTTAACATTTGTAATTGGGGCCTCCTCCATTTTGTATACCATCCTCCATTTATAATTCCCTGCTTGTCATCTTGATAAATCTCATTAGTCCTCTAATTTGGTGGTCAGCAACCCCAACACCCACATTAGGGCTTGATTGCTCTTACAATCTACCCCTTTTTGGTGATTGATGACAACCCAATTAGAGCTTACATAAGATATGAAATATAAACTAAGATTTTTGAGCCACGGGTGTAGAGCCTCCCCCTAAATATGTGAATAGGGATTTGAATTCCAAAATTGGCATTAGAGGCCAAAATTCACATTTTAGTAAAGGTGCTAGGGCTCCCCCTACATCCATGCCTCCTGTGGGGTGCTACACATGTGTCACAAGAATATACATGATGCTAAATGATAGATCATGCACGCAAAATTTGCTGAGGCAGCAGAGTGCGGCATTGCCGCACTTGCTGTTCCAGCACAGGTTAAGTCAGGCACCACATAGTAGCTATCATATATAAAGGTGAACATCTAGCACAAATATGACAAGCTAAATCACAACCATCGATACATGTCCATATCCGATACAAATAGAGTTAAATAGGTAGCATTACTAAGCAAATAGAGTTTTTAGCAACACTCTAACTCACAACCTAAACAACTACTCTCATTGGGTAAGACATGAAGCGTAGCGATGGTGAACAGTTGCATCGAAAAAGATTTGACCCCTCTAATTTTCTCCCGCTTTGGCATCAAGTACCAAAAAGAAAAGAGAAAAGAAGTCACTCACTCATCATCATCTGCAATGTTCTCCTAGTCGATGCCATCTCCTCTATGAGCACCACGAGCAACACCACCATCACCATTGTCGTCGTCACCAGAAGAGTCAACATGGGCACATCCCACATGGTGAGTAGTGGTGGTGAAACGACTGGAACATCTGGGTGTCTGTGCCTATCTCTGTATCTGCTGAAACCCCACTAAGGTCTCCTCCATGTCGTCCTCATCATCCTAATGCCCCTCCTGATCATCATCATCTGACTCAGTGTCGGAGAGGCTAGGAAGGTCAAACCTTGGTGGAGACTAAACCGGAGGAAGTGGTGGCAGTCCCACACGCTCTCTAGCCTCCCTATTGGCCTCCCGGTTCTCCAACCGGTCATCATAGGCCGTCCTCACTACATAGGTGCAAGTGGTGAAAATGGCTTTGAGCCATGTCCCTGCCCTTCCTAGAACCAGAGCGGGAACTCTCCAGAATGTCCTCATGAGCTATAGATGAGGCTCCCGTGGCCTGGCTAGCTGCAGCGGACTGGGTCTTCTCAATCTTGTAAACAATGTGAATCCCGTCCTTCTAAAATCTAAGTCCGGTGACCCTCTCAATCACAAACATGAGTTAAGGGGCATAGGGCAGCCCCTTCCTCCCATCCTCCATAGCAAGACTCAACTTGTGCCAAATGAACCTAGGGACATTGAACACATCCCCACCTAGAGCAAAATGAGCTAGCACGTTCCTCACATATCCATTAATATCTAAGGCTGCTCCATCTTTGGGATTGATAGAGGACCTGATTAAGTTGTTTAGGATATAATAGTAACTCTCTAGGCCACCCCTCCTACCATCAGCTCCTCTCATGTCTCTCCACATGTAGCAAATCTCTAGATCTCAGCACAGGGCTCATCATGAATACAAGTGAAGGTGCGATGCTCCTCCCCAAAACCAAGAATCCGACTGAAAGTCATAAAGTCAACACGGTAGTGTCGACCATCTGTCATCCAGTGTATCTCATTAGCGCTCTGGTCACAGAAGTATGTAGCATGGAACTGACCAAGAACCTCCTCATTCTAGTTATACTGGAAAGACATGATGTCTGACAACTCAAATCTGTCACATACATTGATCACTTTGTCAAACTCAAGCTCATGCCTTTTCTGCATCTCATCAAAGTCAATGTACTACATCTTCCTACCCTTGGTCTTCCTAGTGGCAAGAATGGCAGTGGCACAGAAGTAGGAATGGAACACATTCCAAAACCTATAATCAATGCCTACGTCCTTCGGCATCTGATAAAGATTGATTTGTCTTGCCTCTTTAGTCCTCTCCCAACTCTTTGAGTAGTTAATGAGAGGATACTAACGTTAGTTGACTGAAGGACTCATAAGCATCTCACCAACATACTCCCTAATGTATCTCTCATTAAATTTAGTGCGGTGCTGAGTCTCTGTGCAGGCTCCACGAGGAATGGTGTAGCCTGCCATCTGCAATCTCTCCTCATCCTCGATGTACTGATCATGCCTCCCCCTATCACCAACAACTCTTGGGGCTGCACTGCTACTGCTAGTTGCCCTCCCCTTGCCTCGATGTGCCTACTGCTTGGTCAACATCTTCCTCTTCCCCCTTGGGTCATCGTTGTGCTCCATCTTGCTAAAGAAATCGAACTGTATAAGAAACTACATGGAGAAGAAATACAGGAACATTTGTAGAGTGACTTTAATTAGTAGAAAGATTTAGATTATGATCTTTGAAGCTAACTGGACAGAGCTGCCCTGGGGAGTGCAGCACCACCGCACCATAGGGGCGGCACTGTCGCACTAAGCAGCTCCACAAGATCATGATCCACTTCTTCCTTCTGATTAACTTCACTCTTCAGCTATACTTCTCTCTCTTCAACAATTTCAAAAGATACAGTTCATGAAGAATATGGGGCATAGCTATGAATTTGAAAGATCTAGCTTGAAAATATTGAGGAATAATTTTGGTGAGTGAATCCAACTAATTTGGGAGCCCATCAATCGAACTAAACAAGAGATTTGGTAGCTTGAATCTACCAGGTGCAGCACTGCCGTAGCGTCTCCTTCCACTCCACCGATGGATTCGAAAATTAGTTCGATTAAACCATCAAAAATACTCCCAAACCCTTCATGCTATTCCTAGAAACTAAAATCCATAGCAAGAATGCCACCATTGCATAGATCAAAGATGGTTAGGGTTTCACCTTTGCTATTCACGGATTGAGGAGGAGAGGGAAGAATGCTGCTCCACCATGAGCAACAGCAGCCACCAGCGGCGCAAACAAAGGCCAGTGGAGTGGTGCGGCACTACTGGGTGGCTCAGGCGCCGTAGGGCGATGACCAGGCGATGCACGCACGCGAGAGGAGAGAGAGGCGGCACATTGGGCGAGTGGGGAGAGAGAGTTTCTATGGGCCAGATGGATAAGGAGAGAAGGAAGTGGGTCCCATAGAAACAGTTGTTGTGGGCCGAAACCCGCTTGGATTTCAAAGTGCAGCACTGCCGCACCCCCACAAATAGGAGGAATTAGCTATTGTCTAGATGACTCTCTCTCTCTCTCTATAGAATATGGACACATATCACCTATATATCATGACCAGAAATAGAAAAACAATACAAACCATGATCATGATACATAGGTCAAGTTTTGTCAAGCATTTTAAAGCACAATATTGAAATTATGCAAATTTTTCCTAGGTCGCTAGTTGATCAATCAATGGCATGATAAATTTCAAACCACGTTACAAGAATCAAGGATATTTAGTTCACTACGTAAAGCACAAAACCTTGACTCATCGAGGGGCTTAGTGAAGATATCGGCTAGTTGCTTTTCGGTGGTCACATGACAAATTTTGATATCTCCTTTGGTTTCGTGGTATCTCAAGAAATGATGTCGGATGTCTATGTGCTTAGTTCTTGAGTGACTTACAGGATTGTTTGCAAGCTTTATGGCACATTCATTGTCACACAATAATGGGATTTTGGTTAAGCGACATCCAAAATCTTGAAGGGTTTGCTTCATCCAAAGTAGTTGAGCACAACATGTACCGGCTGCAACATACTCGGCCTCGATGGTAGATAGGGCTACACAATTTTGCTTCTTAGAACTCCAAGACACTAGGGACTATCAAAGGAATTGACATGTCCCTGAAGTTCTTTTTTTATCTACTTTGCAATCAGCGTAATCGGAATCCTAATACCCAAGTAGATCGAACTTGGAGCCCTTAGGATACCACAAGCCAAAGTTATGAGTGTGTGCTAAATATTTCAAGATTCTCTTAATAGCCATTAAATGACACTCTTTCAGGTTAGCCTGAAATCTAGCACACATGCACACACTAAGCATAATATCAGGCCTAGATGCGCATAAATAGAGTAGAGAGCCGATCATGGAGCGATATACCTTGGTATCCATGGCTTTCCCTTCCTCACTGAGATCAAGATGTCTATTGGTTGGCATGGGAGTCTTGATAGGCTTGGCATTCACCATGTCAAACTTCTTGAGCATATCATGGGTGTACTTTGTTTGACTAATAAAAGTCCCTTCCTTTATTTGCTTGAGTTGGAATCCGAGGAAGAACTTCAATTCACCCATCATGGACATCTCAAATCTCTTGGTCATAGTCCTACTAGATTCCTCACAAAACACATGATTAGTACTACCAAATATTATGTCATCGACATATATTTGGCACACAAATAAATCTTTACCAACTTTGTGAGTGAAAAGGGTAGGATCGGCTTTGCCTATTTCAAAGCCTTATTTAGGTAAGAATTCCTTAAGGCATTCATACCATGCTCTTAGTGCTTGCTTAAGCCCATAGAGCATCTTTTAGAGTTTGAAGATATGGTTGGGGAACTTAGGATCTTTGAATCCCAGTGGTTGCTCAACATAGACAAGCTCTTGTATGGGGCCGTTGAGGAATGCACTCTTCACGTCCATTTGATATAGCTTGAAGTTGTGATGAGCGGCATAGGCTAGAAGCATTCGGATTGCTTCAAGCCTTGCTACCGGTGCATACATTTCTTCAAAGTCCAAGCCCTCTACTTTAGTGAAGCCTTGAGCAACCAATCTTGCCTTGTTCCTTGTCACCACGCCATTCTCATCTTGCTTGTTGCGGAAGACCCACTTGGTGCCAATGACATTGGTATTGGGCCTTTCCACCAAGGACCACACTTGATTTCTCTTAAAGTTGTTGAGCTCTTCTTGCATAGCCACGACCCAATCCAGATATCCAAGTGCTTGTTCTACCTTGAGAGGTTCCAAAGAGGAAACAAATGAGTAATATTGGTAGAAATTTACTAAATGTGAACAAGTTGTTACCCCCTTTCGAAGACTCCCAAGGATATTGTCAATGGGATGATCCCATTGTATCATTTGCCTTAGCCTTGGATGCTCAACTGCTTCTTGTTCATCTTCTGGACCTTCTTCTTCTTGTTCGAAGATTGGTTGTAGGTTCTATCCTCAAATCAAAGTCGAGTCAGCTGCTACCGAGGTAGGTAGTGTGGCACTACTACCCTCAGGTGTAGCACTACCACAGGGCAGAGTTACAATAGGAGTTTGCTGATGTCCTACATCGAGTGTGTCAGTGGAAATTGGTGTCGCAGCAGCTTGAGGAACCTCCTCTTCAGTGGCTTCATCTTCTTGTGGCCTAATATCACTGATAGCTAGTTGCTTGATTGCCTCACAAGGTGGATCCTCCTTTCCTACAACACTTGAATCAACTTGCTTTACTTGAGAGCCGTTAGATTCACCAAATGTCACGTCTATCGCAACTTCAACTCAATTGGAGGTTTTGTTGAAGACACGATAGGCATGCTCATTTGATCCATAACCAAGAAGAATGCCTTCATCAACTTTAGATGCAAACTTAGAAGTTTTGGGTTTCTTATTAAGTATGAAACACTTGCACCCAAACACTCTAAAGTATAACACCTTTGGTTTGTTACAGGTGAGAAGCTCATATGAAGTTTTCTTCAATTTCTTATGTAGGTAGAGATGGTTGATGGCATGGCAAGCGGTGTTAACGGCGTCACACCAAAAGAGGTCCGACGTCTTGTACTCATCTAGCATTGTCCTTGCCATGTAAATGAGTGCTCAGTTTTTCCTCTCTACTACACCATTTTATTGAGGGGTGTATGGAGTTGAAAATTCATGCTTGATGCCCTCTTCATCAAGAAACTCTTCAACATGGGTGTTCTTGAATTCGGTCCTATTGTCACTCCTTACTTTCTTGATGGAGAGACCGAACTCCTTTTGTGCCCTCCTAACAAAGATCTTCACCTTCTCTTGTACCTAGCACTTATCACAAAGAAAGAATACCCAAGTGAAACGGAAATAGTCATCAACAATTACTAATCCATATTTGTTACCCCCGATGCTAAGGTAGGCAACCGGTCCAAAGAGATCCATATGAATCAACTCTAATGGCTGTGTAGTGGTCATGATGCTCTTTGGTGGGTGAGGTACGCCTAGTTGTTTTCCAACTTGGCAAGCACTGCAAATCCTGTCTTTCTCAAAATGAACATCGGTTAGTCCAAGGATGTGTTCGTCTTTTAAAAGTTTGGCCAAGTTCTTTATCCCAACATGGGCTAGTCGATGGTGCCATAGCCAACCCATGCTAGATTTTGCCACTGAACAAGTCTCAAGCTTAGTGTTGACATCGTTTTTTAGCACGTGTCAAGATGGCAGATAAGGCACAAAAATAAAGGCCCATCGGCAGATGTCAATATGGTGTTTATGTTGCCGATGGAATTTTTGGCTCTGTCTGATAGTGAAGAAGAAGTTTTTTTCTCTGACCAAATAGCTCAATTAACACTAGATCCAATGATGGCTATTTTTGAGAAGCCTGCCGATGATGAGAGACAACACCTCAAGGCTTTGTTTGTAAAAGGCAGAGTTGATGGGCAGCCTGTATCTAAGATACTTATTGATGGAGGAGCTGCAATTAATGTTATGCCTTATGTGATGTATCGGAAGCTTGGTAAGGGAGGTCAAGACTTAACTAAGACTGATATGATGCTAAAGGACTTTGAAGGCAATGTATCACCAGCTAAAGGGGCAGTGTGTGTTGAATTGACCATCGGCAGTAAAACCTTACCGACAATTTTCTTTGTTATTAATGGCAAGGGTGCATATAATCTGCTTTTAGGAAGGGATTGGATTCATGCTAATTGTTGTGTTCCTTCTACAATGCATCAGTGTCTTATACAATGGGTTGGAGACAAAATTGAAGTTGTTCCTGGTGATTCTTCTTATATCATCGCATCGGCAGAATCAGACACTTATGAGCGAACTAGGTGCATATCAGGAGAAGCTTGGGAAAAAGAGTTCCTCAAGGTTGCCGATTACGAAATTCTACCGATCCAAGCAGTCGGTTCTGAAGAAGAGTTTTAATGGATAGATTTGCCGATGATGGAAAATTAGGTCAAGGATTTACATCGGCAGATGATTTAATAGAAGTAGATATTGGTGAAGGCGATGGGCCAAGGCCCACTTTTATTAGCGCTAAGTTAAATTCCAAGTGTAAACAGCAACTAGTTGATTTGTTAAAGGAATATAAAGATTGTTTTGCTTGGGATTATACTGAAATGCCTGGGTTAGACCGATCTATAGTTGAACATCGGTTGCCTATTAAATCTGGATTTCGGCCACATCAGCAGCCGGCACGCCGCTGCAATCCTAATATACTTCCTGATATTAAGGCTGAAATAACTAAATTAATTAAGGCAAAGTTTATTCGGCAGTGTCGATATGCAGAGTGGATTTCTAATGTGGTTCCTGTATAAAAGAAAAATGAGAAACTTCGTGTTTGTATTGAAACAAAGTTACCCAATGCCGATTGCTGATTTGTAATAATTCGCAACTGTAAGAATTCGCAAGGGGCCAGAAGGGTCGAAGTAAAAGCAATAAAAAAAATGAACCGCAGGGACGTTGAAGTTGACCGCCATTGTTTCGAGAAGGATGGGGGCATGAGCTGGAGATTGGAAAATGACGATGGAAGGAGCTCTGGTGGGTTGAGGATGCGCAGTTAGGGTTGCCGCCGGAGAGAGAATGCCAAAGGTTGCAATTTGAAGGTAGAAGATGAGCAGTTCGGAGAAATCTATTTATAGGCCATTTGGGGTAGGGGTATTCTTGACTTATCTCTATGCCGTACGCGGATGGATCGAGGTGGTTCAGATAGATATGGTAATTGTTCGCACGACAATCAAGGGATTGTACAAAAGATTTGATGGCATGGCAAGTAGTCATGACTTGAAGGATATTTTGACACAGGATCTTTCAGTTCTAAAATGGTGATGTTGCTGTGATAAGATCTTGCCGATGGATTGTTATTTTGGTATCTCAATCGTAATTGAGGCAAGAAATAGTTGGAAAATGTGCGATATTTATTGAGATACATGGATTAGATCTAGATTTGATTAAATCTGGTAACAGATCATGTTATGCTTGGAGAATGGGTTGAAAAATAGGTAATAGCAGGCATTATCTGGAGTAAATTTCGAAGCATCAATATCTTATACTCCGAAATTGGGGGGCATGTGTTGACATCGTTTTTTAGCACGTGTCAAGATGGTCAGGAAGGGCTAATCAGCAGAGGAAAGATTATTGTGTAGATTGATAGCTGATGAAAATGAGTTTGCTTATGAGTGGTAGCGGCGTATGGGTTCAAATTGAAATGTTGCCAATAAGGTTAAGGGTATTATTGCCGATGCCGATGAAAGATGGTTTGAAGACTGCTGCCGATGAAACAGGGAATGTACCGATGGAAGGATCTTGAAGGCTGCTGCCGATGGAACAGGGATTGTGCCGATGGAACAGGGATTGTGCCGATAAAAAGGAGGTCGATGAGAATACCATCGTGACTGAGGCGGACTATGGAATAAGATAGGAGTTAATTTCCTTATATACGTTTATTAGAGTCTGAGTTGTATCAAAGTCATGTGTTTCCATAGATTTGGATTTAGTGTCCTAGTCGTATTTGGTTACGTTTCTGTAGATCAGGATATAAATATAGGGTGAAGGGCAATGTAAAAAAAAGATCAATCAATACATCAAAAACAGTTTTTATTCTTATTTACATCTACTTTCGATGACTTCATCAATTTGCATATTTTTCTTTTTTACGAGTTCTCATCGATTCGGCGAGTTGCATTGCTCCAGTGCAATCTTCGGCGATCCTCGGGTTCCGCGTGAGTACCTCTTGGCCGTGACTTCCGGGCGTATCGCTGTTGTCAGGACCAAAGTGCTCGTATCTTCATCCTTGTCGATTAACAGGTCAAATCGACTGGCACGCTTTGGATATCGATTTCAGGTATTAGCCCTTTGTGTTTGCAGATCTATTTTTGCATCAACACTTAGCTTTACTTTTGTTAAAATCAACTAGGTAAAGCTTGTTCTTAAAACGACCCATAAAGACAATAGAGGAATCCTCCCTTTTAAAGACTTCAACACCCTTATCCATAAAGAGACAATTGTAGCCCATCTCACACAATTGAGAAAAGGACAACAAACTGTAACCCAACGAATCAACATGTAAGACATTTGTAATTGAATGCTCAAGGGTTATAGCAACTTTACCAATACCAATCACTTCCACTTTAGAGTTATCACCAAATATGATTTTCTCATTTGAATTTGTTGTTGGGGAATATGATGAGAACATACTCCTTTCTCTGGTCATATGATTTGTACAGCCACTGTCAAGCACCCAACTTAACCCACCGGAGGAGTATGCCTGCAAAACAGATTTAGTTCCTTGATTTAGGTCCCCAAATTGACTTGGGGCCTTGCATGTTAGTCACAAGTATCTTCAGAACCCAAATAGAAGTGTTACGATAAACATTGGTATCTTTGCCAATATATTTGGCAACCACTTCTCCTCTACTGTTGTTCTACAAAACAAAACAAGATGTCAAGCTTTAACGAGATGCATGGACCTTCGGTTGATAAGCATACTTGTTTGGATTGCCCCAAATTGATTTCTTGGATTTCTGGGGTACCTAGTTTGGCTGAGACACCTTCTTGGGCTTAACCTGACCAGGGGCAGAGTTGGTGGCCTTCCTATTTTTGCGGGGAGCGGCACTGCCGTCCTTCACCATGGCACTGCTGCTCTAGGCTGCGGCACTATCGCTATCTATGCAGGCTAATCTGTACCAAATTTGCCCTTGCTCCTAAACTGCACACACTCATAGCCATTCACTATATATCTTTCTTCCAATTGTCTTGGCTCCCTTTGTGTGCCCAAGCCCATCCTTGATATGAGGGTGTCTTTCATTTTTGTATTGTGGCTTTTTTGGTTGATTTTCTTTGCCACTTGCTTGTCTCTTTTCTACCATGCACCCTTTGTTCACAAGATCATTGAGCCTAGCAATCTCCTTCTTCATAGCCTCCATGTTTGCAAGGTTAGTGGCATAAATATTCATATCAAGATTATAGCATTTTTCACAACCTTGGCTAGTGGAGGGAGTAGATGCATCCTTTGCCTTAGAGGGATGTGGGGTGCTCTCCCAAAGAAGATTATATTGCAGCTCAAGTTCTTTGTGCTTTTCATTTAAGTCACAATACTTTTCATTGAGTGCAATATTTGCCTTCTTAGTGAGAGCATGGTCTTCTTGCTCTTTTGCCAAAGCCTTGCACAAGGAGGCCACCTCACTTCTCTCTAATGCAAGAGCTTCCTTGCTAGCAATGTAGAGATCCTCTTGTTTGATGAGAACATCCTCTCTAGATTCTAGCTCGGCTTGTACGCTCTCTAAATCCTCTATTAGCTTAGATGAAGAGTTTGGTTTTAGGATCCAAATTTTTTGTTGTATTATTAATCTCTTTATCACTAGATTCACCATCACTAGAGCTATCACTAAGATCACTACTAGAGATGTCACTAGGAGGTGGAGGAGACTTGGCTTTTGGTTTTACCTTCTCATCCTTCACCATAAGACAAATGTGAGGGGAGTAGTAGTCATCATCGGACATGTTGTTAAAGAGCCTTGGTGTAGAGGATGGCTTGTGAATAGCTACGATTGCAATCTTCTCATCCTCTTCACTTGTGCTCTCTTTCGTTGAGTCCCACTCATGCCCAATGTGTGCTTCTCCCATGAAGTTCTTGCTCTTTCTATAGTCTTGTCTTCTTTCTTCTCTTTCTTAAACTTGTTATCTTTTATCTCATGAGGACATTGAGCAATGAAGTGCTCGGTGCTGCCACAATTGTAACAAGTTCTCTTGTTCTTGTTGGGAAATGTTCTATTCACAACCTTATAACCTTGCTTCTTCAAGCCCTTGTGATATTTCTTCATAAAGAGAGCAACATCTTCAATTTTCTTGTATTGAGTGCCATCACTTTCATCTTCACTTGATGATGAGGTTATCTCTACTTGTTCTTGGACTTGTTGGTTGCTTTGGGCATGTTTGTTGATGCTTGCTTGCTGTCCTTGGGCTTGTTGGAGGTGCCTTGCTTGCTTAACTTGTTGGCCTTGAGAGCTACTTCCTTGATCTTCATGCCATCTAGCTTGGCTTGCAACTCACCAAGCCTTCTTCTCTCATTTCCTTCTTCTCTTTGCATATCAAGGTCAAGATCCTTTCAAGCACATCATTTGGAGTGAAGTGCTCAAACTTCTTCTTGTCTCTAATTAGAGTGACCACGGTCTCATTTCTTGGTGAATAGGCTTCTAACATAATCTTCACTACCTTGTGATCATCAAGCTCATCACCACCATAGCCTCTAATCTTGCCAACTAAGGTCATCAACCTATCAAACATCTCTTATGGCCCTTCTTCTTCTTCCAAGATCACAAAACTATTGAGCTTTGCCATCAACAAATCAATCCTTGCCTTCCTCACTTTGTCAACCCCTTCATGTGCAATGTGTAAAGTGTCCCAAATCTTCTTGGCAACATCAACTTTAATCACTCTATTGTACTTATCACCATCCAAGGCACTAAGTAGCACACTTGTGGCTTGACCATTGAGATGGACAGCCAACAACTCTTCATTTGTTGGTGCTTCGGGATCCACCGGTGGCTCAAATCCATTGCACACAATTTCCCAAATGGCGGAGTGAAAACCTATAAGATAAGCCCTCATCAAGTGCTTCCACTTGGTAAAGTTAGTCCATCAAAATGAGGTAACTTGCCCGCGAGCATATTGATGAAAGACTTGTGATCACGGTTAGTCAAATAAGAATAATTGAATGATACAGCTGCATATTTCTTCTTGTTGGTGCTGCTGCCCTTATCCTTGCTCTTCTTCTTGTCACCCATTGTGGGGCTATAGACCCGTATACCCTCATGGCCGCACATGGGCCATGCCGGAGGAGGTGACCCAACTCATCAAAATAGCCTGCACGGATCACCCAACTGATCGGCGTACCATGTGGGATATGTGGAGACCAGCTTGATGATCAAGGGAACCTGGTCAGTTAGGATAGGTTTCGTGTCCTATGCGGATATGATTTGTTGTAACCGATTGGGACTAGATTCCTTAGATCAGTAACCTTGCCCCCTGTACTATATAAGGTGGGCAAGTACCCCCTCAATTGACTCGATACACAATCAATACAATCCACAAAGACGCAGGACATAGGGTGTTACGCTATTTTAGTGGCCTGAACCTAGATAAACCCTTGAGTTTTCCTTGCGTCACCATCTAGTTCATTGTCTCATGCAACTCAACCGATTAATCTACTACCGTGGGCATACCCCTCGGTAGACTGCCGACCACATCTCATCGATAGTGGCGCGCCAGGTAGGGGGTGTGCATGCAGATCTCATGGCAAGCCAGATGGTCATCTTCCCTACTTCCATGGACCTCCCGGTGGGCCAAACGTTCATGATCGGGATGTTCACCTGGACCACTGGCGTCAACGGCGCCATCGAAGTCACGAAGGTGGTGCAGGCTCCTCCTGCACCAACCGAATCTACACTAGCAACGGTGAATCCAATCTCGGGATTACCCTCGGGGTCGTCTTCCTTAGCAACTCATTGACCGCTTCCCCGCTACCAAGGGAGGCGGCTTGACAACTCCGATCTGATCTGGTGATCAGGGTGACTCTTGAAGGGCAAACGGTCCATTACCGACCAGCTCCCGCCATCGGCCTGAGGTTGGTGGACTACGAGGTCCTAACGGAGCACCCATCCACCGTTATCCCATACGGGCTAGCCAATGCGGTGTCTGAGTACATGGTTCACATCACCCATCTATTCATGGATCCCACTAAGCGCGACCATGTTTTGGATCTCTCCTTGTTAGAGTTGCGTGGAATCGGCCACCCTGCCCCTGTCATCAACATGGTGGACATCAGACAGATTGGTGGGGATTCGCTCTCTACCATCCAGGAGGAAAGCACCAGATCTACTGGTTCTACCCATGCCATTACCAATCCATATGAAGGCAAGTTCTCGGTGTTCCCCTGGCTTTGGAGGCGCAATCTTAACCATCAGCGCTGATGAACCATCCCATGAAGGGGAGACGGACCAAGAGAGAGCTGCCCGAGTGGAAAGAAATGCCAATCGCATGGCTCGCATGGTGGAGCGAGAGAATGCCGAATACGTAGAGGGTCGTGCCCCATTCAATGCGATCTAGCCGATGCTTTCGACATGTGCGGCAACTAGCAAGTCCACAAGACACCAAGCGCTAACATTGCTATCGCTATGAATGAGCTCGGAAAGCTCCCCCAGTCTCTGGCGCTCGATGTTGTCCCGGCCTATTTGAAGGACGCCACGATCTAGGTCAATGAGAACCAGCTGGGCAGACATGCACCAGCCCCTTCTATAGCTTCTAGTTGCAACCGTTGTTCCCATAGCTCCCAGTAAGGACAAAGTCAGTGCCTGGTGTTGGGAGTCCACCAGAGTCAGCAACAAGGGGGTCCCTACCTCTTCAGGGGCCAGACAAAAACTACGAGCCACACCCACATGAAGACAAATGACCTCCACACCCCCACAACCAGGGCAGGGGGCGTGACGCTAACCAGGGGTGCGCACACAGCGAAGAGCAGCACGACGGACATGGTGCTCACCGTGGGGGCGAACAAGGAGCAAATCACGGCAGTGGTCGTGGCGGCCACCGCGGTGCCGACCAGGAAGTGGAGCAACAAATCAAAGGCGACCTCCAAGACCATCTTAGCGCTAATATGAACCTGAGGGATCGCATCAAGAATAGTAGAGACGTGCGGCATGCATCTAAGATGCGGCGTAGTCACTCATACAATCAAGAACATGGAGCACCCTAGCGTGGTCACGCACTGCCCAAGGGCAATATTCTAGATCTCCGACCTTTCACCGATCGGCTCCATGTCATCGTCTGGCCAAAAAACCTCAAGCTCCACAACATGGATACATATGATAGAAAAGCCAACCCCAAGCAGTGGGTAACATTGTACGAGATCGCTATCCGAGCAGCGGGAGGCGACGAACATGGTATGGCCAACTACTTGCCTGTGGTCATCAATCAATCTGCAAACTAATGGCTCCTTAGCCTGCAAGAAGGCTCCATCAACACCTGGGCTGAGCTCAGGAAGGCTTTTGTTGATAACTACATGGCCACTTGTCAGTAGCCTGGCAACAAATATGATTTGGAGAAAGTCAGAGACTATCCAAATGAGTCGTTGTGTGACTACATCCATCGCATCTTGGAGAAACGGATATCCATCCCCGACATCAACAACAATGAGGCCATCTCCGTGTTTATCAGTGGCCTCCGCTATCATGATGCTCTCAGAACTAAGCTATTCCGTAAGAGGCCTGAATCGGTCCAAGACCCGCTCATGGTGGCAAAAAGGGGGTAGATGCTGATGAGGCCGACCAGCAGATCAAGGAGGATGTCGGGCGAGCTCCTTGTTTCGACTAGCAAAATTGCCACTACGACAAGCGGCGTGACAAGCGGCGCCGAGATGACCGCCGCGATGATTGGCGCAATGATAACCGCGACCACCACAATGACAACCGCGACCGGCGTTGTGATCGGCAAGATGACACCAGGGGGTGGCAGAGCTGCAACCGACTAGTGGACAGGACCATCAACGCCATCAAGCCAGGGGCTAAGCGCGACTATGAAGACGCCTACTCCAAGGTCCTCCAGGGTCCCTATCTGGCTCACTCGGATTCCGACCACACGATGGGGGACTGCAGGGGTCTGAAGTCTATCTACCGCTCAAATCCTCGCAAGAGGATACGCGGTGGTGGCAAAGACGGTGAGCACGATGACCAGCAGGATGACAAGAAGGGTGACGAGGAAGAGAAGGACGAAGAGGAGTGAGACAAAAACCCCCGTCACACCTACAAAGATCTTGACAGAACCATCCCCACCATATTTGGTGGCAAGGTAGCCCTAGAGATTGGGCGGGAGAGGAAGCTGACCGCCTAAGCTATCATGGCCCTTACCAACTCAGATGAAAAGATCGCAGATCCTAAGTTCCAGAACTGGTCGCACCGGACCACCACATTTAGCAGAGCTGATCAGTGGGCAAAGATTTTGGAACTAGGCCATTTTCCCCTTGTTCTGGACCCAGTCATCAAGAACGTTCGGTTCAAGAAGGTGCTAATCGACGGTGGTAGCGCCCTCGACATCCTTTTCTGCAATGCTCTAATTAAGTTAGGCCTTAAGTCGGGAGACCTCAAGCCGTACGATGCATCTTTCTGGGGGGTGCTCCTAGGGCAGACCTCTCGTCCCTTGGGTCAAATCACACTACCGGTCCAGTTTGGCACTCCCGACCACTTTCGTGTCGACTACATCAACTTTATCGTCGCGGACTTTGAGGGAACGTACCATGCCATCCTTAGCAGACCAGCTCTGGCCAAGTTCATGGCGGTACCACATTATGTCTACCTGCTATTGAAGATGCCAACTAAGAAGGGTGTGATCACCCTCAGAGGCAACGTGTTCATCACCTACACATGTGAGAAAGAGAGTTTCACAACTGCTAGGGCCCTCGAGCTCTCGATCCGCTTGCAGGAGTCCATCGCCGATTCCAAGAAGATCACTCCAGAGGAGCTTGAGATCCCAAGCAAGGAGGCTACTCATGCCACTGCAAAGTCTAAGGAGACCAAGGAGGTGGAGTTGGTCGAGGGTGATAAGACCAAGACGGCTCGCATTGGGGCCAACCTAGATCCCAAATAGGAAGACACGCTCATTAGCTTCCTGAGGAAGAATGTGAGCGTGTTTGCATGGAAACCTACAGATATGCCTAATGTACCTCGGGAGTTGATCGATCCCTCCTTAGACATTTCGAAGACCACCAAGCCGATCAAACATAAGCTACGATGGTTCTCACATGACAAAAAGGAGGCGATTAGGTAGAAGTAACTCGGCTCTTAGTTGCCGATTTTATTAAAGAGGTGTATCATCTAGAGTGGCATGCCAACCCGGTTCTTTTACACCGATCTCAACAAACACTGCCCTAAGGACCCCTTTGGCCTGCCTCGTATAGATGAGGTTGTAGAATCTATGGCTGGCTGTGAGCTCTTATCTTTCCTAGATTGTTATTCTAGCTATCATCAAATCTCCCTAAGGGAGGAAGACCAGATTAAGACCTCTTTCATTACGCCCTTTGGCACTTACTGAAACACGACCATGTCGTTTTGGGCTTAAGAACGTCGAGGCAACTTATAAAAGAACTATCCAACAGTGCCTTAAAGACTAGATCAGAGATCAGCTTGTTGAGGCATATGTTGACGACAATGTAGTAAAAACCAAAGTGGCCTCTAGCCTGGTCGATGACCTCAACCAGACTTTCAAGGCCCTTAATGCTTTTCAATGGAAGCTAAATCCTAAGAAGTGCATATTTGGTGTCCCATCTGGTATACTGCTTGGCAATATAGTCAGCCGTGATGGTATTAGGCCTAACCCAGAAAAAGTCCAGACCATCCTAAGGATGAAGCCACCCAAGTACGTCAAGGACATCCAAAAGCTTACCGGGTGCATGGCTGCTCTGATTCATTTTGTAGGAACTTGTGACGCCTAAGAGGGGGGTGAATTAGGCAACTTAAATTCTACTTCTAACTAAGGCCTCTAATTCCACCTAGTCAAAACTTATGCAAGAAAGGTAATCTATCTAAACGTGCAACTATGGTTTTGCTAGGTGTGTTGCTATCTCTATCGCCAAAGAGTTATGCAACCTAGGTTCCAAACCTATCAACTAGCCTATCAACTAAGCTAGGAAAGTGAAGCGAGCAACCTAGGTATGGAGTATAAAATGCAGAAGATAAAGAGCAAGGTAGAGAATATGCAAACTCCCATCGACAACTCCGGTATTTTTACCGAGGTATCGAGAAGCACTCAAGCTTCCCCCTAGTCTTCGTTGGAGCCCCTTGCAAGGAATCCCTAGCAAGGGCCAAGCTCCTGGTCGGGTAACTCCGTGGATAGCCCTGGTCCTTCCCCACGCGCAAGTGGGTCTCCAGTGTGCCTTCCAGCAAGCCTCTCCTGGACCGCTCCCCACCATCTTCACTATCAAGCTTCTGGCCAAACCGCCGTGGGCCTTGTTCCCTTCGGTACACGGTGGCGGCCACACCACAAGCTCGGTTGGTGTGGTCTCGCAAGACTACAAGCCCCACCGATGTACAAGCACGGTGCACACAAGCACCTTTGGATGAGAGGTATGCAAACCTCACTAGCAACTAGACCTAAGCCTAGAGCAAGTGCATATGAGCATGGTCTAACTAACCTAAGTACTTCGCAAAGCACCTATGCTAATCACCTAGTGATCTTTAAGCTCTATACAAGTGGAGAGCACCAAAGTGGTGTAGCAACACCCTAGTATTCTTCCTCAGCTCCCACACATACCAAATGGCTGGTTGGGGGTCTATTTATAAGCCACAAGTCGAAACTAGCCGTTGTCTTCAAAAATAGGCAACTATCGAGGGCAACAGACGCACCATCTCCATCCATCGGACGCGTCTGTCGCGTACAACACGCTGCTGAACTCCACTAGCCATTGGAGGCTGACAGACTCTAGCCCGCATCTGTCGCACAAGCACCGGACGCGTCTGTCGCACGCAGGAGACTCCTCGGAGCTCTCTGTGCTACGTCTGACGCGAAGGGTACGCGTCTATCACGCAACCCAAGCGGCGTCTATCGCTTGCTATGTTCCAGCAGTGCGCGCTGTAACACTGGACAGACACGTCTGTCGCAATGTCACCCCAGCGTCTGTCGCTCGCTCCGTTGCTATCCCGCGCACTGCAACACTGGACAGACGCTGACGTCAGCGTCTGTCGCCTTCATCTCCAGCGTCTGTCGCTTGAAAGAAGGCCGAAATGACTTTCGATTCAAACACTTTGTGCATGGCTTCGACTCCAACCTATTGAACTACAAAAAATACATACTTGCAAACACATTAGTCCACTTTGGTTGTGTTGATCATCAAACACCAAAATCCAAAGTAAATGGGCCTAGGGTCCATTTTCCTTACACATTTTATATCACGGCTCGGAGAGAAGGGTCTGCCGTTTTTCAAGCTCCTCAAGGTGAAGGAGAAGTTCAAGCGGTTGAAGGAGGTTGATGCTGCTTTTGCAGAGCTCAAGCAGTTTCTCACATCCCCACCTGTCCTGACGGTGCCCAAGGAAGGTGAAACCTTGTTGCTTTACATCGCGACAACTAATCGGGTGGTCAGTACAGCCATCGTCGTGGAGCGCGAGGAGGTCGGGCATGTGTACAAGGTCCAGCGACTAGTATACTTCATTAGTGAGGTCCTCAATGAGTCCAAAACCAGCTATCCTTAGATCCAAGAGCTACTATACGCTATCTTGATCACCTCTTGCAAATTGCACCATTATTTTGACACCTACCCCATAGAAGTGGTTACAGAGTTTCTACTGGGGGACATCTTGCATAACAAGGACACCAACGGGGGCATCATTAAGTGGGCATTGGAGCTCAGCCCGTATATGTTGGAATTTCGAAGCCACTAGACCATTAAGTCATAGGCGTTGGTCGATTTCATCGTCCAATGGATAGACATGAACATGCCCATCTCAGAGAGCTACCTCGAGCACCGGAAGATGTACTTTAATTGTTCTCTCAACATTGATGCTGCCAGGGTAGGCGTGTACTTCATCTCGCCATCCGGGGACAAGCTGAGCTATGTTCTTCGGATCCACTTCAAGGCCTCCAATAACACTGCTAAATACGAGGCGACGCTACACGACCTCCGTATTGTCATTGAGCTCGGCATCAAAAGGCTCATGGTTTTTTGGTGATTTTGCTCATGTCATCCATTAGGTTAACAAAGACTAGGACTGCACTAGCGAGAAGATGGATGCTTATTACGCTCAAATTAGGAAGTTAGAGAACAAATTCTATGGTCTAGAGTTCCATCATGTGCTTCGGGCTGACAATCAAGCAGCAGATGAGTTGTCAAAGTTAGGGTCAACCCGAGTAGAGATTTCCCATGGAGTTTTCATCTAGGACCTTGTGAAGTCATCCACCGAGGAGGAAAAAAAGCCCATGGTAGAAAAGCCGCTTGCAGACCAGCTGGTCGCTGCGGTTCTGACCAGCGGTGGCGACTAGAGAGAGCCGTTCATATGGTATCTCACATCCGCAGATGTTCCCCATGACAAAATTGAGATGGAGCACCTTGTCTGGCATAGCAAGCACTATGTACTTGTCGAGGGGAAGCTTATGCGTAAGAACATGAAGGAGGAATTGCTTCAGAAGTGCGTCTCTCAGGAAGAAGGGGTGAAGATTTTGGAGGAGATCCATGCTGGCACCTGTGGCAACCATGTTGCTTCACGGACTCTGGTCGACAAGGCTTTTTGAGCAGGTTTTTATTGGCCCCCAGCTATCGCCAATGCAGAAAAGCTGGTCTGCCATTGTGAGGGGTGTTAGTTTTTCGCAAAGCAGATTCATGCTTCGACCCACGAGCTCCAAACCATTCCAGCTTCCTGGCCTTTCACATGCTGGGGATTGGACATGATCGGGCCATTCAAGCCGGCTCCAGGAGGTTTTCGCTAGGTCTACATAATTAACAACAAGTTTTCCAAGTAGATTGAGTACAAACCTTTAGTCAAGGGAACTGCAAAGAAGGCAGCTGAGCTACTCGATGAAATCATTCACCGCTTTGGCCTACCCAATAGCATCATTACTGACCTGGGATCCATGTTCAACGGTAATGATTTCTAGAACTTCTGCGACGACAGAGGCATAGTGGTCAAGTATGTTTCGGTGGTGCATCCTAGGGCTAACGAACAGGTCGAACAGGCCAACGACATGGTTCTAATGCATTGAAGAAGAGATTATACAAGGAGAACGACAAGCATCCTAGGAGATGGTTGAAGGAGCTGTCGGCCATGGTCTGGGGACTAAGAACCCAGCCCAGTTGTAATACTGGTGTCTCCCCATACTTCATGGTTTTTGGTTCTAAGGCCGTGCTACTAGCTGATATTGCTTTTCGGTCGCCTAAAGTTGAGAATCATGATGAGGAGAAGTCAGATGAAGCTAGAGAGCTTGAGGTTAATTGTGCAGAAGAGCAGTGTCTTGACACTTGCGCACATATAGCAAAGTACTTAGAGGGCTTGCGAAGGTACTACAACCGCAATGTCAAGGATAGGTTTTTTGAGGTTGGTGATTTGGTTTTGCACAGGAAACAGAAGACAGAAGGTCTCCACAAGTTATCACGCATTGGGAGGGCCCCTATATGGTCAAGGCGGTCACTAGGCCTACATCTTATAGGTTGTGTGATCTTGATGGAGTTGACATTCCTAACTCATGGCACATCGACCCCCTTAGGCGTTTCTATGCTTGATGCGCTCCTAAATAAAGATATGTACTAATTTTATGTTCTGAGCATTCAATTAAAGTACTCATCATGCGTTTTGCTACAACCTTAATGTGTTTCCAGAATCCTCCTACATTTGTCTAAAAGGTTTGCCGACCAGTTCTTTCTCCCACTTGAGTTTCTCAAAGCCGGCGCTGTCTCTGACTCCTCCCTACACGTGCACAAGATCCGCTCTCTACGTTCTGGGTGGTCGGCAGTAGCTCTCTGGTGAGGCCGACAGTCTTACACGTGCTTGGGCTCCACGCCTCATGCTCTGAATTGTTGGTCAGATCAGAGCTGGTGGAACTCTAGGATGGACTAACTATTCACGCTAACTATAACATGACAAAATGGCTAAAAAATAGAGTTTTTTCACTTAACACCACGACTACATATTATACTAAGTACAATACCTGGTTTGAGCGGCACTGAGTGTTCCAACACAACTTACTTAATAATTTACAAAGCACCAAGTGCTTCTTATCTACTTAACTACAAAAAGTACTTCTTTACACTAATTTACTGACTGGTCTGCCCAGTCTCGCCGTACAGATCTATATCGGTGATCATCTTCATGGTCGTCGCTTGGGAGGAAGCTCTGAGCTGCTCTGCCTTCTCCTGGTCAGTGTTGCTTGACACGCCAGCCTCAAGCCTTCTCAGGTCCACTCTAGGGTAATGTGACCGCACCACGGCCAGGACGTGGGCAGCCACATACTCGCCGGTGTCCCGGATGTATTGTTTGAACCACGACTTGGAGTTTTTGCATTTGTCGATGATGGCGCCTGGTTGGGGTGCTCGGCCAACTACTGGCTCTTTAGGCTCCATCCTGATCAGGTTAAGAACTGGCGTGATGCCATCCTCCATCGCCTGGCACCTATCTTGGTATCATTTGACCTCCTGAGGGAGGACATGAAACTGTGCCTTACTGTTTTGGTGAATAGCTGCATTTAAAACAAGAAGGCCATGCTGAGCATGATGACATAAGGATTAGTTTACGATTGATTTGTCGGACACTTACTCTAGAGCTCCTTATCGAGCAGGTCCGCCCGTTTCACCAGCTCCTTATTTTCATTGGACAAGCGGGCCACCTCCTCGTGCAGCAGAATTTTCTCTGCTTCCATCTCTGCTGAGCAGGGCATGGTTCAACAAGAAGTCAAAAGATAGACATGGTCAGAGTCTTTACTATGCGCCTCTTTTCTCCTGGTGGAGGCGGTTGCGCTGCTCGGCCATTGTTGCCCTCTCTACGTCCAGCGCAGATTGTTCATTCTAGAACTCTTGCAGCCTCTCCTAGAGATGCGCCATGTCAGCCTTGAGCCTTTCATTTTTCTCCACTGTTGGGATGATGGTGTCAAAGCATCATCTGCGATACTTTGACGTCTTTTCAATACTCTGCGATACAGCAATGGGTTACTCCTCTAATACTACAAAGGACTTATCCACATAAGATAGGGCTTGTGGAGTTTTTACCTTGATCTGGCTCATCAGGTCGTCCATATCGTGCTACAGCTTGCGCACAGCTCTGTTAGAATGCTCTTTCTCGTGGAACACCCACTCGCTGTGGTGCTTCCTGGCTACGCGGATGCACTGCAGTTACATTGTTTCCGTTGGAGCCCGGGTGATCTCTTCGATCTCCGGCTCCGCCTCGATCGCTGCTACTTCCGGAGCATCTCCTTCTGCAGTAGGTTTGGCGTTGCCAGTCTCAACACCGAGCATGACACCTATAGTACCGCCAGAGGTGGCATCGGGTGAAGTAGCATTGGGTACTAAGCCCTCACTGTGCTGGTCCATGCCAGGCTGTTCGGCGCTACCAGCGTGCTTGACGCGCTCCTCTACATGGCTGCTTTCTGCAGCCGCTGGCTCTTGGTCGCTAGTAGGGTTTTCCACATTTTTATGGACTCTGGCCTACAGCACTATGAATAAGAACACATTTGAAGATAATTGCATATGGCTATAGAGTTACTTACATGTTAGAGCGCTTGAATGCAGCTCTGAATCGACGACCGCTGCGGCTGCCACTCCCTATCACACGGGTACCAGCCAGTTGACTGTCGCCTGCTTGTCCCGCTGTGGTCTGTGCGTGCTCGGGGACTGTTGTGCTTGTCGTCGCTGCTCGGGGCGGTGTTGGTGCTCGGGGTGGTGTTGACGCCCTTGGTGGCGTCGTTGCTCGGGGTGGTGTTGGCGCCCTTGGTGGTATCACTGCTAGGGGCGGTGTCGGTGCCGTTGGCGGCGTCGGTGCTCACGGTGGAGTTGCTACTTAGGGAGGCATGGGTGCTCTTGGTGGCGTCAGCGTGCGGGGTGGTGTCTGTACCCTCTACTGGTGCATCAGTGGCATCTCCTCCTCCTCCTTGTCATCGGTCAAGCCGGCCACAACCTTACGTCGTTTTCTGCTACTCTCCTCGTCATCAATATTCAAGCAGCCCCCCGTGCCTAGGGGGCTAGCGGATTTTTTCTTTTGGGAAGGCCCCTCTGACTTGGGGCACTTCCCGGCCGCCTTCCTCGTCACGTGGGCTCCTGGGCATCCACGCCAGCCAACCAGTCATCGGTGGGCACGTCGGAGATGTATACCGCTGCCCGGTCCTGACCACGGATCTTGCAAGGATCAGATTTAGCGTTATGGTTGCAAACCAGCAACTATCAGATATGGAATTAAAATTGCGGAGGACTTTGCCCATACATGTGGCGGAGGCGACGTTAATTTGTACGCCCTCATTGCTTTTGGCAATAGGTGGTATCCCACCAAGTTGAGCAGCTGTGCCAGCTGCCTGTCTATCTCCTCACTTGGGAGCCCCTCTAGTGACTCCCGGGTCACGTCATCAAACCCAAAGTACTCGTACATTGGATGCACCCTTTCCTTATAGGGCTGCACCCGTCTAAAGAAGAAGTTGGTCATGACAATTAGGTCGTCGATCTGGTTCCTGTCAAACAACCTGAGTAGCTCCTGCACTTGTTCAATCTCGACGCTGGTCGGTCTCACCGGCCAGCTCTCATGCTGCTCGGGAATTTGGCTAATGTCACATGCCATAAATGGTTTCTGCTCTTGCTGCACGTAGAACCATTTGCGGTACCAATCCCTCAGAGGGACATTTAGATAATGCACTTTCATGTGATCCCAGAGAAGCAGATACGCTCCTCCGGCTATTTTGGACCCCCAGGATCCCCCTTTCTTTTTGAGGCAGAAGAAGTGGCACCATAGATTGAAGTGGGGGTGGATTCCAAGGTATGCCTCACAAAGGTTGATGAAGATGGAAATAGATAGAATGGAGTTGGGATGGAGATTGCATAGACTAACTTTGTAGTAATCAAGAAGCTTGCGTAAGAATGGGTGACAAGGAGTCCCAAACCCATGCCAGTAAAAATCTTCAAATACAACGAGTTCAACAGGGCGGGGGTCTAGAAAGCTCTCATCGATAGACAGCCTCCACCCTCCGATGGTGGCGTCAGGAAGCACACCGCCATCGATGAGCTTGCGGATGGAGCTCTCCGTGCTTGTGGATTTGGTCCACTCCACCGACATCATATGCACCCTCTATCCATAGGACCCGCGGGCCATCTCCCTCTTCTCCGGCAACAAAATGCAGCTATGGTATGCGAGATGGAAGCGGCGTGGCTAGATTTGGCGAAACTATGATGGCTATGAGTGGTTTAGATCTAGGGTTCAAGATGCAACTACGGTGGTTATGCGGGAAGTGAAAGAGACGAAGCGAGCGAGGAAGAAGAACTGATGAGAAATGCGAAGTGGAGAAGTGGGGCGACGCCGCACGGGTATTTATATGAAATGGTGTGACCCTTTGACTTCTAGGTTTTTAGGTAACCGTGCCCCATGCACCATGTCTATTTCCTCAATTATTGGCTTTTAGTGGGCCTCGTCTGTTGAATATCATGGCACCACGTGATTGAGTCACCTACTATCAGCTCGAGAACTAAGTGGGCACACTTCACCT
The DNA here is from genome assembly GCA_038087645.1 of Saccharum hybrid cultivar R570. NCBI lineage: Eukaryota > Viridiplantae > Streptophyta > Magnoliopsida > Poales > Poaceae > Saccharum > Saccharum hybrid cultivar. The sequence continues at coordinate 11,084,841 of JAQSUU010000703.1, forward strand.
AGCGGTGAATGTGCTTACTGTTTTGCAACAGAGTTGTCAAACAGTGCCAGAGGCATGACCCCTACCTTGGATATGCTGATCCTAAGGATCATCCCTTGTCCATTTTGGCAAAGCCAATGGTGCAGAGCGTCATTAACTTGCCTCAATGAAACTCAAAGTGGGCACACTTCACTAGAGGTGAATTATTTTTCTTTTTTTCTCGTAGCACCATGTATTTTTTGGACAAGTCGCTTTTTTGACTAGGACGGTGGTCGGCATTTAGTTAAACTAGTTGGAGGGATAAATGCTCTTCTATTATGGATACCTCTGGTCGGAAGCCTCAAGACTTCAAGCCTCACTGGTCGGAGACAGTCAAAGATGGTGTGTCACATCAAAATACATAGTGCTCGGGGACTAGCTATGGGGGTATAGACCCATATACCCTCATGGCCGCACATAGGACACACCAGAGGAGGTGGCCCAACTCATCAGAATAGCCCACGCGGATCACCCAACTAATCAGCGTACCACGCGGGATATGCGGAGACTAGCTTGACGATCAAGGGAACCTGGTCTGTTAGGATAGGTTTCGTGTCCTATGCGGATACGATTTGTTGTAACCGATTGGAACTAGATTCCTTAGATCTGTAACCTTGCCCCCCATACTATAGAAGGTGGGCAAGGACCCCCTCAATTGACCCAATACACAATCAATATAATCCATAGAGACGTAGGACATAGGGTGTTACGCTAGTTCAGTGGCCCAAACCTAGATAAGCCCTTGAGTTCGCCTTACGTCACCATCTAGTTCGTTGTCTCGCACACCTCCACTGACTAATCTACTACCATGGGCATACCTCACGGTAGACTGCAGACCACATCTCATCGACACCCTTGGACATATGGTAGGATTCATCATCATCACCATCGTCGGAGGTACTTGATAGCTCACTTGATGATGCATCTTGCGCCTTGGCCCTTCCTTCTTCTTTCTAACTGCTCTTCTCTTCTCTCTTTCTTCTCTCTTGAGCCTTCTAGCTTCTTTTCTCTTCTTCTTTTCTTCAAGTCTTTGTTGCTCCTTTTGCTTTTCTCTTGCTTCTCCTCTTGCTTTCTTAGCGGCTCGCCTCTTTCTTCTATCTTCATCATTTTGCAACCCCTCACCACCGGTTGGTTCGATGGGTGGGAGAGTACCATTGCTTGCTATAGAGGCAGAGAGCTCGCTGCTGTTGGTGTCGTGTAAGACCACTGTCTCTGGATCGACACGCAAGGCTTGCGCACCAACGGATCCTCCTCTGGGCTCCATACTTCACGCGGTAAAGCGTATACGAAGAAACCGGCTCCGATACCACTTGTAGGATCTCTGGAGGCCTAGAGGGGGGGTAAATAGGCCTATAAAAATTTTAACTCAAACATACGTCAAATTCCACAGCAGCACTGCCGCTCTGACACAGCGGCACTACCGCACTCCAACAGCAGCACTACCGCACCTGCAGAGAAACTTTGACCACAGTTTAGAATGTATCAAATGAAATTTAGATCACGCAAATTTCCTAGCTTCCTGTAGGGGTATAGATTACAGATCGACAGCAGAACAAGTGGAGCAAGTATATCCAAGTAGATCGGCCTCAAACCCTAGAATCACCTCAACACAATATGAAATGCAAGTGAAGTAATCCAAGCATAAGATGACACAATGATTTATCCCATGGTTCATCTCGCCACCAAGGCTTGTCTAAGTCCATGTTGTTGACGTGAGCCACTAAGGCTTAGGGCTTTACAACCCGACCTTGTTCTCAAGTCAAGAGACTCAACTCTTGAGATAAGGGGTGATTTTCTTCGCTGCAAGAGATGGTTACAAGCCTTGCAAGACTGCCACACGAGTTGGCAAGCTCAAGGGCGATGCCTAGCCAGCTAGGAGCAAAGCTCCAAGAGTAACAAACTCAAACCACCAGCCAAAACATGAACCAAGTGCTCTTAGACTTTTGGGATTAGTGGATCTGCTCTCTAATTGAGTTTTGATGCCTTCTCTCTCAAGATTTGATGGTGGAAATCAAAGGTTTGCTTGGGAGCTCGAAGAGCACCAATGGAGGAGAGAGAGATGAGCTCTTTTTTGTTCTAGGTCAAACTGAACAGTTGGGGAAGAAGAAGGGAGCCGTTGGAGGCTGGCCAAAATGATATATATACCCCTTGGGGCCCAATGGTCAGGTAAGTGCGGCAGTGCCACACTTGACCCGCGGCACTGCCACACTAGCCTGGACAACAAAGAGTGAACAGGTCAAGAGTTGGCTGTCAAGGCTGAGCAAGTGAGGATGTTTGTGTAGAGTATGAGCACATGGTTGCACACTTTGACAAGTGTTTTGAGTCCCCCTTGATAGTACGACGTTTCCTATACTCAAATTCAAAATATAAAATAAATTAAACCTCCTTTGAGCCAGATACCATTAACATTTGTAATTGAGGACTCCTCCATTTTGAATACCATCCCCCATTTATAATTCCTTGCTTGTCATCTTGATAAATCTTATTAGTCCTCTAATTCGGTGGTCATCAATGCCAAAACCCACATTAGGGCTTGATTGCTCTTATAGATATGTAGTCTTGGAAGCATGCTCATGCCTTACGGACAGATTCATTGTGTTGCTGCTAAAAACTTAAAATTTTCCCACGTAGAGCATTTATTTTTCCCAAGGGAAAAGAACTTTGCCAAAAAGTGTTGGGTATTTTAAACGTGAACATAAAAAGATCCGCAAGTGCACGGATACCGATGTAGCTTTCACCCGGGAGTATTCCAAGGTATTGATTTTCACGGGGAACGTGAAGTGTACTAGAAGAATTAGGAACATCCAAGAAAAGGGTAATTATAGGGTAGAGAGGGTTTTTAGGGTTTTCTAAGTGGTTCTATCTTGTCGAAGGCTTACTCTACTTTACTTACTTCAGAGCAGTAGGTCCTTTCCAACTCTCGAAAAAGACTAGGAAAACAGTAGTTGGGAGAAGGCTGCCAAAAGCTCTACAAAAACACCAACCCTAACGTGGTGGATTACAAAGGCCTAACAAAGCTGTCACCTCTGGGGCTACCATAACTATCTGGAGGATTGGGCGCAAACTCATGTAAACCCTAGTCTAGACGTCACGTCTACACCAGCGCTTACTACTATAATTACCTAGGATAACTAGAGCACTCAATACGAGCGGAGATCCAGTAAATACAATAAACCAAAAACTAAAACTAAACAAAATACTTAGAAATAAATGTTGAAGAACCTGGAGATTGCTCAAGACGAACCGGATGCTGCAGTAGTACAATGTCGAGGAAGATCTGACAGATCTGGCTCCTCCTCAGCTCTCTCTTCTCCTCTCTCCCTGATCTCTAGTTTACAACTAGATGAACTAGAACTAGAAATAGAACTAGAAGATGAACTAGAAGAACTAGAACTAGACGATCATCTAGAGGAATCTCTACTTCTACTTGGATGGAGAGGTGAAACCCTAGCTTTTGCTCTAGATATAGCTATTGAAGATGGAGATGCCTGAGGGGGGAGGTCTACCCCTGCTTATATAGCCCGGTGGGGTGAACCGCAGCCCTCAGATCAAACTAACAAGAAACAGTGGTCAAGATGTGTCGTAGAGGTTGGTTGGAGGCTGCCACGGAAAGTTGATCTCACTTGGAGGTGGGCCCAGGCCGGCCGACCTGACATGTGGGGCCGGCTGGCCCCACTTGTCAGCCTCCGGGCTTCCGCTTCGTTCTCGTGTCTTCTCGTGTCCTCTAGAACTGTCCCGTTAATTTTCATGGAATTTCGACTTGATTTGGTCCGGTTTCTTGACTCCTACTCCTTCTCGGCTTATTCTGTTTTTACCCCTGAAAATTCACAATTCACCAAAGCTGTGGAAATTGTTATGTTAGTCCCTAAAACTCTTGCTTGGTGATGGTTCTAGAGTCTTCTAGAATCTTTCGAGTCATATCCATCGAGGACTTTATCTCCGGGACTCCAAATATAGCAAATAATATGTCTGTTTCAATCATCTCAACGAGCTCCTCACAATGATGTGCTCTAATTCATCACTTGAGATACTTTTATATAGTGAAATATTAAATATTCTGCAAAACAAGTGAGAACAACACAACTCGTGGAATTCGTTAGAATCAAACCCTACAACCATGCTTTGTGGTTCATTTCATGCTATTTCATGCAATAGTTGATGGTTATGAATGAGCATTAGTGACCGTCAACAAGTTCCCCCAAGCTTAACCTTTGCTAGTCCCTGAGCAAAGCCAATCTCAACAATGGATCAGGAGTTGATACTATGCTTTCACACCTCAAAAGTACACATGCGTTCAAACAAGAATTCTCCTTCGGATTATAGTAAACTATTCTGACTTTAAACTTACCCATTACCTTCAACTTTGGAGCTTTTGACCTTCACCTGGGTCTTGAGCAATTGGAAGACAGAACAATCAAGTCAAGCACTACGTCTCGAGTTCTTCAATCAACTTTCATTCTAGAGTTTTTGTAGGTTTTTAAAATAAAACTCAGAGATTCCTTTTTGTATGACCCTTTCTAGTCTCTCATATATGGTATTTGTGGATCCTTTCCAAGGCAATGATTGTGTTTTGCCTTCTCTCTTTCACTATGTGGTATTTTTGGAATAAGGCAGAGTATCATCATGCCTCCTCTCTCTTACCCTATAACTAATAGGCTTATATGGAACTGAGGGTATTTCAAGGATGTAGCATACTTACCATGCATATGTTGCCAAGTCAAAACGAGATCCGAGGAGGGGAGTGTCATACCCTTAGATCAAGATATGCATGTGTGTGGAAATATTTGGTGGCTAACCTAATTCTACTTTGGTCCTGGAGAGACTACCTCCAATTGAAGAATTTATGAAGAACTTTGTTGTGGAGGTCTTGGATATCTTCTTTCTCCTTTCTTTGATGACAACGATGAACTTCTAGGCATAGAGATCATAGACTTCTCTTTTGCTCTCTTTTTTTATTCTTTTTCTTTCTTCTTCTTTTTTTTACAAAGGATCTCCTGCCTCTTGCTTAGGATACAATAAACTTGGAGAAGAGATAAATCACAATTTTGGAGCATTTATTTGGAAACCTAACAATCTTTTTGGATCCTCTCCCAGTGTAGGAGATAGATTTTTGAGTGGAAAAAGGCATGTTTTTGCGTACTCCCAGGGTAGGAGCAGCAGGATATATGTGGGTGTAAGTGATCTTGATCTTGGGAGCATGACCATCCTCTCGACAAGGGTCTCACACGGGATGACCAAACTCAACACAAAGCAAGCAGCCTATGAGCTGATTTTTCTATTCTAGCAAGCATGTATATATGGCTGTGGTAGGAATTAAAGCTCTCATCATACAGGAACTCATCATGTGGCAATGTTAAGTTTTCAAAAGATAAATCTCCAGAATTCTAGTGTCACTTAGAACAAGATAAATAATAACTCAAACCTTCTTATATCATATCCATCAATTACCTAGACTTAGATCAAGCATTCGCAACCCACAAGTTTCAAGTTCAGAGTAAATCTTAGGTCAAAACAATCATTTCCAAAACTCGGGAGAGTTCAAGGTTGAAAACTAGGCACTTGAAAGGAATTACGGCAGAGCAACTATTCATCATTTCCATACATAGAGATTTGACCAGGTTCTTTTTATTTAAACAGAAAAGCAAACTTTTATTCACACTCTAACTAGCACACACTATTATGAAATAACACAATATAGAACAAAAACTCAACAGGATAAGTAGACAGTGAAAACTCCATAGATATATAAAGTGAACCTTTATGTGCTCACATTTTTTTATTTTTAGATTAATTTATGTAAAAAGAAAACATAAGAGGATAAGGATACTTACCTAGATACATGGGCGTGCCTTCCCCCAAGCTGAATGCTGACATAGTCGTTTGATCTTGCAATGTAGCAGACTGGCAGTGGAAATGTACTTCCTCTATAGAGCATTGATTGATGTTGATGATTGATGAGACAGTGCTCTTAAAAGTGGATAGAACATCCACTTGCTTGTCAACTCTTCTTGGTTCTTCAAATCCTGTGAAACTTAAATAGACAACAAAACTTGTGGATTTGATTAAGCGTTAGTGGTTTGGCCACCTAAGCCTCAGTTGTCCAAAGCTTTTCTTCTAGGCAGAGTTTCAGTGGGATTTCTTTCTCAATATTTTTGTATTTTTATATTTTCTATGATGCAAGAGAAAATGCAACATGATAAATGAATGCATATTTATTTTTATTTTTATGCCACCACAGTGAATATTCCTATGGGTTTACACACCACAAAATTATCCACATGGGGCTTTAGGATTTATGATGCAACAAATAAATATTTTTATTTTCTTTTATTTTCTTTTTCTAATGCAATGCTAATGCCGAAAAGATAAATATGCTAAAGAAAAATTATTATGCAGAAAAGACAAATATGGATAACTATCGATTTTACCTCCCGGCGAGGGTTCAATGTTTTAAGTCCTCTAAACAAGACTTCTTACCATGTTCACTCCTTAGGTGCATCATCTGATCCCAAGGTGGAGACCTTGATAACTGCACCTCTTGATATGGTGTCACCCATGTTCTTCGTTCATCCAACAGTTTGAAGTGAAGCATTGATTGTGGAAGTTGGAAGCATCTTGCTTAGTGTGCGTGTTCTTATAGAACCAGGACCATCACTTTGTAGAATTTAGGAGTTGACAAACTCCTCATGTCTTCTTCAAAGTGTGTCCTACTCATAAAGACAAGGCAGAGATCAAGTGCATGGGCTCTGTTGGTGGAAAAACACCAACAGAACTAAAAGTCTATTCATTCTTCTCTAACCTTAGGCACAGTGAACAAGATAAAGCTGATGTTATGGGTGATAAGATTAGAAAATGAGCATGAGTGTAATATCTCAAAACATTTGACAGATCCAATTGTTTTAACCTATGGAAGGATAATCATATCTATGCATAATATGTTGATCTTTTCAAGATTGTGATCTATCATCTTCCAAAGGTTGGGTGCACAATATTTTAGCTCATCAGGTAAAGATAAGAGAGTGAAGCTAAGAAAAGAACTAAACATGTTAAGTCGATCAGGTTGGATCAAGTAATGTTGCAACTTAAACATGTGTGGTTCTTCATTTATGTGCATACCAGGATCAAGAAAAGCTTTTCGTACCTCAAGATGTTACCTTTGTCATTGAAGAGTGATGGTACCAAACATCTTGTGCAAGCTTCTCTTGCCTAGCTAGTTGTGCTCATGAATGGCTTGTCTTCTCTGTTGCACTCCTCACTCCTTTCTCTTTAATCTCACCATCTTTTTGTTCTTCTAATCTTGACATTCTTGACAGTCCTTGTGCTCCCTTCATTGTCTTTGGAATTTCTCTATGATGGTCTTTGTCTTGAAGGGGCTTAATGGAGATTTATTCACCCTCTTCCATGGAGTGAGTGTAGATCTTGTGTTGTGGCACTCATCTTCTTGTTCCATGGATCTCTCTGTGATGCATGAGCTATGTTTCCCTTGTGCAAGGTTATTGAAGTTCATGTACCTCTTTTCTCTTCGTATGAGTTTATCTCAGGACTTCCCAGTTTGACTTTTGAAAGTTTCTCCTACAAGGGTTAGTCCAACAAAATATACAATGTGCACACAAGCAGTTTTTAGTTCAATAATCAAACCAGACTCCATGTCTAATTAGATTAAGGAAGACTATTTTAACCTAAGCACCACGCCTACGTTAAAAGCCAATAGAAACATATACGTACAATACTTCTAAACCAACACTTACTTATGATGGAAAAAGGTAGCATGAAGGTATTATAGAGATTTACTCAAATGGTGATGGAAGAGAATATGACTGGTGTATAGCAAATTGAGCATGTCTTAAAGATAGGGACAACCAGAATAGCAATATGGCAGGAAATGTTCTTAGAAAGTTATCCCCCAAGCTTGAATTTTGCAAAAATCAAGTTTGGATGGATCTAATTCAATGTCGCATGATGATTAGTTGGACATACCTTGTGCTTGTTATTCCTTCGATCTTTTTGCTCCAATCCTAGAGAGGTTAGTGACAAGAATACTCGAAGGAATATTTTCATAATTAAATCCCTAAGCTCGTTTCACAAGGGCAGCGTAGCAGAAAGGTGAATACTCATGTTAGGATCTGAAAAGTGCTTATTTTAGGACACTAAGCTTGTCCTTGGGAAACCTTCAAAATGCGATTTAGTGAAGTGGTTTCCCCTCCAACACCAACTTAAGTGTACCTATCTCAATATTCAACATAACGAGATTTGCAATATTTATGATAAACATATGCATCGACAACCACCCTTTTAAAGTTTTTGCAAACAGAGAGAATAAGGGGGTTGGAGATCTCGAATGTGATGGGGTCAGAGAGACCAATTGAATTGGGAGATGTCTCATATGAGCATGGATTTTATGAGGTTGTTATTGAATAGGTTTCATGCTCATTGATGTCATCTTCGTCTCCAATCTGAATGTTTAGAATTTCGCTTGGATTAGTGACTCTTGAATTGGTCTTGTCTAGGGCCTCTTCCATAGATGGATGAGTCTTGTCTTCAAAGGGAGTTGAAACCTCACCATTTGAAGCTAAGTCAAGGTTGGATTCCATTAAGGCTTCTTCCTTGTCCATCCATTCTATACATTTTAGCCACTGTCGTAGCCTCTCTTGGTCATCCTCGTGGTCTTCATGACTCCTATGGTTTGGTTGTCTTAATGGATTTCTAGGATCATCATGAGACTGAAAAGGACGAGCATAAGGGGGATCTTTGAAGACAAGGATGCATTTAGAGATAGGTCCAGAATTTGTGTCGTCTATGAACATAATAAGACAGCAGATAGGATTTTCCATATGGCAAGGTTGTCCTTCTATGGCATCATTCGACATGCCATCCTTGAATTCTTTTCATTGAGAATAAGGACATTTTATAAAAGATCCCTTCTGAAGAGGATTTGAATTATATTCGCTTGAAGGTCTCTTATGAAACTGGAAGTCTAAACCATCAGTATCAGAAAGATCAGAGCTTTTCAAAGGTGAAATTTCTTCTTCCCTTGGAGAATTTTGGAGAATAAGGACATTTTACAAATGCTTCATTCACGTTAATAAAGAAAAACTATGTAAAACATATTAATTCATATTACACAAAACCATATTTTATTTTAAAAGACGAGTTAAACTGGTCATATTTTATTTAGATCCATGCATATATCATTTAATTAAATTAAATTTTAACTTTGCAAAAGATAAGTGCATATAAAAGCATCTAAATGAGTTTTATATGATCGTGTTTAACCTAAGCAAATTACAATCAAACATATTTAATTTAACATTAATCAAGCTAATGGTTAAAAGATCAATGTTGTCCTATATTGCTTTTAACTAGAAACGCAATTGTATAAAGCATTAGTCAAATTAATATTTAACAAAATGAAATCACGATTAGGTGACATGAAGAATGTTAGCACTACTGCGTAGAGCACGACGATACAAAACTAACGCAACTTGAAGAAACTGAAACGAAATTAGAACGACCGGACATCGTAGATTACAAACTAGTGGCAAAACCGTAAACCAGTGGGGGCCTCCCTGGATTAAAAAAATCTTTTTTCTTTGCCATTTTTCGTGAAATCTGGAAAATGGATTTGCAGGGGTGGCTCAATATCCAGCCGCCTCTACAAATCAGCAACCGCCCTAACAAATCGATTTGTAGGGGCGGCCAGCCACCCCTACAAACCAGGCATTTGTAGTCATGGTGTGGTACCCTAAAAATTGGTATGTGGTGTAGTGAGATATAGTGATAGGTATAGGTATAGGTATAAATGTGGCTTCTTCACTTGCATGTTGTTGCTTGTTTGTGCGAATTCGTCTTCACAACTAATATACCGCACCACCAGCACCACCACCGGCTATAAATGCATGGAGTCGAAGCTCCATCTATATTCCAGGACAAGAGCGAGGTTCGAACGTGATCCAATTCGTTCACCCCCTTCCCCAAGAAATCCGTGTTGGGTTTTGATCTCCTACCATTAGGCCCAACGGCCTTTTGGGCCTTGCTTCTCGCGCCCTGATCGGGGGCGCCCAACCCTACATGGTTGGTGGGCCCCCGTCACACTGCGCTATATATATAGAGGTGGGGGCCGGCTGGCTCTAGTCACGAGGTTCACCTGAGCCGCCACTCCCCACCGATATTCCTGATCCCGATCTGAGAAGGGGCGCAGCCAGTGACGGGAAGCCGCCACCGTCTTCACTGCGCCACCATCGTCACTGCGTCGACTCTCATCTCCACCGAACGTCGCTGCCGGCGCGCAGATGGCACCGGCGAACGACTCCAACACCGGCGCCTCCTCCGGATCTGCTACACCTGCGCCTACTGATGGTTTGCAATTTCTACCCCTTCCTTTTCCTCTCTCGTACTCGCAGTAGTAGTTGTATTAGGTCTTATGCATATACTGTGAACCACTGTTTTGGTTGTTTCCTATGATGAACTTGTACCCGATCTAACTAACTGATGAACTATGAAATACAACAATGGTACCGGAGCCATGTTCACGAACTAAGAACCCTAGATCGGGTAAACCGATTCTAAATCGGACAAAGAAAGATGAACCCTAACCCTAACCGGGTACAGTGATGAAGAACTTGAACACGATTCGTTTTCCCGGATCAGAAAACTAAATCAAAGAAACCCTAACCCTAGACCGAAAGAAAAGAGGATGGACACGAACGAACCACAACCGTGTGGCCGGCATGTCTGCGCACGGCCAAAGAAGTCACAGTGGGGGTCACAGCTCGCAGGGAAGAAACCGGCCATAGCACCGATGCTCGCGGGGAAGAAACCGAAGAACCACCGCCCGCGGGACCGCTCGACGGCGACGAGCTCAGCCTAGGGCGAGCTCGTGCGCCGGCGAGGGGCCCGGCGGCGGCACCGCCATCTCTTTTGGAGAGCTCGCGGGATCTCTCAGACGCTGTACTCCTGCACTATGCGGCGGCTGAGAGAAGAAATAGAAGAAGAAGTGGCGCGGTGGCCGGACCCACTCCGGAGGTGCTCTCCTCCTTGCCGGTGGTGGTCGGTCGCCATGGGCGCCGCCGCCGCTGGGTCACAGAGAGACCGGGAGGAGAGAACGAAATGGCATCTAGGGTTGAAGGGAAATCGGCGTCGTCGGTTTTGATGGCCCGATCTTCACTCCTGGCCGCTGGATGAAAATCGGATGGCTCAGATCAGCCGATGCCGAGCTGGGCCTCTTTGAGCCCAGGCGGGCGCGCGCGTCAGGGAGGAATCCTGGCCCAGGCCCACGTTAAGGCCTGGGCACGGGGGAGGCCGCCGTGCGTGACTGGGCCGGGCTGATTTTCGGCTGGCCGAAGGAAAGTTGTGGCCTAAATGGGCCTTCGGGCCAAATACGAAGATTGCATAGTAAAATTATGAATTTCTATTTTTTTCAGAAGCAATATTTATATGAATTCGATGAATATTTGAATGAATTTGAATGAAATTTTGATAGGAATCTTCGTGCAAATTTGTCCAACGACATTTTGCTCAGAAATAATGAAATTTTTTAGTGCTTCTGAAAAATAACATTATGAGAATTTTATTATTGTTTCCGCTGCGTACTTGATATAATTATTTTCATTATCAAATTTGAACCAACGGGAGAATTTGGTTTTGAAAGATGAATAATAATTGAAGATGAATTGTAGTATTGTTATTTTCTGACCAACGTTGTTAATAACAATATTATAATTTTGATTTATGAAAATTGTGCATTAATTTTATTTCTGCCCAACGGTGATGTAAAATTATTGCATAGATGAATTATATGTTTCAATTTGACCAACGTTGAGTTAAAGCATATGATTTCATATATAAATATTTCTCACTTACTCTGATGTGGTTTCAGGAGGCAAATGCATTGTGAACATCTCGAACATCCCGACACTCAACGGGACAAATTACCGTGTGTGGCGAGAGAAATATGAATTGGAACTTGCATTGGGAGAGGTCGATTTTGCCATCATCTCACCGTGTCCCATTGAACCAGAGGACCCGGTGAGAGACGAAAATGAATCTGACGCTGATTTCGCTACTAGAAAGCGTGATCATGCTGAGATAAGAATGAAATATGATCTTGAACATAGGCAATGGACTCTCTCCAACCGCAAGTGCCTGTTGGTAGCCAAGGCCACCATAGAAGAACAGATAAGGGGCTCAATCCCTGAATGTGCTACTGCCACAGAATATCTTGATAAAATCAAGAGTCAGTTTACTGGGTCTACCAAGGCCACAGCAAGTTCACTGATAAAGAAACTTGTGAATGAAAAATATACTGGTGGTAGCATCAGAGAGCACATTTTGAAGATGAACACCACGGCATCTAAGCTGAAAGAAATGAATTTGAAGGAAGATGATTTCCTGATTCATTTGATTTTTGCTTCCTTGCCAAAAGAATATGATACTTTCATTGTGAACTATAACATGCAGCCTGAAAGATGGGGCATAGAAAGACTTATCTCAATGTGTGCTCAAGAAGAGGAGAGGATAAAATCCTCACAGAGTGAGTCCGCTCATTTTGTGAAGGATAACAAAAGAAAGAACTTTAATGGCAAGAACTTTAAACCACAAGGGAAACCCAAGTGGGATAAGGCCTCTTCCTCAAATTCACAGGGAAAGAAACCCCAAGAATCTGAAAATCAGCAGAACAACTCCTATGGTGGAGCTGAGAAAGATCAATGCAAGCACTGCTTTAAGAAGGGACACTACAAGAGAGACTGTCCAGACTTCCTGAAATCTCTACTGAAAAGAGGTGATGAATTTATTACATTTGTAGATGAATCCCTGTATTTATGTTATGCAAAATCCACTTGGTGGGTTGATTCAGGAGCAACTACTCATGTTGCAAATTCCTTACAGGGGTTAAGTGGGACGAGAACCTTGCAAAGAGGAGAAAGAACGATTAAAGTTGCAAATGGAGTGCAAGCCAATGTTGAAGCTATTGGAGATTTATCTTTAGAATTGAATAATGGCTTTGTACTTAGACTTAAAGAAGTACTCTATGTTCCCTCTTTGCGAAGAAATTTGATAAGTGTTTCAAAACTTGATGATGACAGAATTGATTGCCATTTTGGTGATGGCAAATGTAAGATACTTGTTAATAATGAATGTGTTGGTCTTGCCTTCCGACAAGACAAGCTTTATTTATTATCTCTTGATGAAAATACGAACAATGTATGCGATGAGAATATGAATGATTCCACGTCTGCGAATGTAACTAAGAAGCGGAAGCGAATTGATGATGCCTCTTCGAAATTATGGCACTGTCGTTTGGGCCATATTTCGAGGGGGAGAATGGAACGACTAATTAAAGAATCAATTCTTCCGCACTTAGAATTTTCAGATTTAGAACAATGCGTTGATTGCATCAAAGGAAAGTATGTCAAGAAAATTAAGAAAAATGCCAAACGAAGCACAGGAACTTTAGAAATAATCCACACTGATATATGTGGTCCATTTCCTGTGAAAAGCGTGGATGGTTATGATTCGTTTATAACATTCACAGACGACTATTCTCGTTATGGATATATTTATCCAATTAAAGAAAGATCGGAAGCATTGGATAAATTCAAAATATTTAAAGCTGAGGTTGAAAATCAGCATGATAAGAAAATAAAGATAGTACGATCAGACCGAGGTGGAGAGTACTATGGGCGACATACCCCATATGGCCAAATTCCTGGACCGTTTGCAAAGTTTCTACAGGAAAATGGCATAGTCGCTCAGTACTCCACACCGGGGGAGCCTCAGCAGAATGGAGTGGCTGAAAGACGTAACCGTACCTTAATGGATATGGTAAGAAGCATGATAAGTTACTCCACTTTACCGATTAGTTTATGGATGGAGGCACTGAAAACCGCCATTCACATACTTAATCGGGTACCAAGCAAATCGGTGCCTAAAACACAGTATGAATTATGGACAGGAAGGGAACCCTCACTTAACCATTTGCGTGTGTGGGGCTGTCCAGCTGAGGCAAAAGTGTTTAACCCAAACATAGGAAAGTTAGACTCCAAGACAGTCAGCTGCCATTTTATTGGCTATCCAGAAAGGTCGAAAGGATATCGATTTTATTGTCCTGACAGACATACGAAGATTGTAGAAACAAGACACGCTGTGTTCTTGGAGGATAACATGATCAGGGGGAGCATGGTAGCACGAGAAATAAGCCTGCAGGAGAAACGGGTACATGTACCCACTCCGATGGTTGAAGAACCATTCTTTACGCTACCTGTTGCTGTTGAGCCGACAGTGCAGGACACTGTAGAGCCAACACCTGTTGCAAGTTCTCCCGTGGCGATAATAAATGAACATGAGGAACCTGTCCTTGAGGAGGCTGTCCTTGAGGACCCCATAGAACCAAACGTCGCACATGAGGAAGAACAACAACAGCCCAATGTGGAACAAGTGCCAGAGGCCCCTAGAAGGTCTCAAAGAACAAGAAGGTCAGCTATTTCTAATGACTATGAAGTTTATGAAACAGAAGAATTTCAGATGGGGGATGATCCCACCTCATTTGAAGAAGCCATGAGAAGCGACCACTCATCAAAGTGGCTTAAGGCCATGGAAGATGAAATGAAATCAATGAGTACCAACAAAGTTTGGGACTTGGAAATTATTCCTAAGGGAGCCAAAACAATAGGTTGTAAATGGATCTACAAAACAAAATATGACTCCCAAGGGAACATAGAAAGATTTAAAGCGCGACTTGTGGCGAAAGGCTTTACGCAAAGAGAAGGGATTGATTACAATGAGACGTTTTCTCCAGTCTCATGTAAAGATTCCTTCAGAATTATAATGGCACTTGTGGCCCACTATGATTTGGAGTTACATCAAATGGATGTAAGAACGGCGTTCCTTAACGGGGATTTGGAAGAAAATGTTTATATGGCACAACCGAAAGGTTTTGTTGTAAAAGGAAAAGAAAATATGGGATGTCGTCTAAAGAAATCAATCTACGGATTGAAACAAGCCTCAAGACAGTGGTATTTGAAATTTGATAGAACGATAAAAGGTTTTGGGTTTAAGGAAAATGTTGAGGACAATTGCGTTTACGCAAAATTCAAGAATGGAAAGTATATATTCCTAATTCTGTATGTGGATGATATCCTGCTTGCTAGCAGTGATGTCAGTCTACTAATGGAAACGAAGAAATTCTTGTCCTCAAACTTCGATATGAAATATCTTGGTGAGGCCTCGTTTGTTTTGGGAATAGAGATTCACCGAGATAGAAGAAAGGGGGTACTGGGACTATCGCAGAAGGCATACATAGAAAAGGTTTTGAAGAAATTTAGTATGCATGCGTGCAGTTCTTCACCTGCTCCTATTGTCAAGGGCGATAGATATGGGGAACATCAATGTCCCAAGAATGAATATGAGATTAACCGAATGAAAGCGGTACCGTATGCTTCAGCAGTTGGAAGTTTACAATATGCTCAAGTGTGTACACGCCCTGACTTGGCTTTTGTCACCGGGTTACTTGGCAGATATCAAAAGAATCCAGGAATAGAACATTGGAAATTGGTGAAGAAAGTCCTGCGTTATTTGCAGGGTACGAAAGGCCTCATGCTAACGTATAGAAGATCTGATTCCCTGCAGATAGAGGGGTATTCAGATTCTGATTATGCGGGAGAAGAAAGAAAATCCACGTCAGGATATATATTTACTCTCGCAGGAGGGGCTATATCGTGGAAAAGCTCCAAACAAACCGTAACTACATCCTCGACAATGTATGCCGAGTTTGTAGCATGCTATGAGGCAACGGGGCAGGTGAATTGGCTAAAGAAATTCATACCCGGATTGAAAGTGATTGATGATATAAATGAACCAATGAGGTTGTATTGTGATAACAACCCAGCAGTACAATATGCTTACAACAATAGGTCAAGTGGTGCTGCCAAACACATTGACATAAAGTACTATGTTGTAAAAGATAAAGTTCGGGATCATATTATAAATCTTGAGCATATAAGTACAGAGAAAATGCTCGCGGATCCGCTCACAAAGGGCTTACCACCCAACGTGTTCAGAGAACACGTAGCCGGCATGGGTTTAAGGGAAAGCCTATGATTCCCGAACATACGAAGGGCCCAGAAGAAACTTCATTCCAAACAGAGAAATGTGTTGTGGCTGTTAGTCTAACGGCACTAATTGCTGTGACGATGAAACAGTTCAATACACTAATCTGCGATGGAATAGGATAGAAACAAGAAAAATATGAATCAAAAGTTTGAGTATGAAATTAAAGAACGAAGAAAATGATGAGAGATCAAGGGGGAGAATGTTGGGTTTTGATCTCCTACCATTAGGCCCAACGGCCTTTTGGGCCTTGCTTCTCGCGCCCTGATCGGGGGCGCCCAACCCTACATGGTTGGTGGGCCCCCGTCACACTGCGCTATATATATAGAGGTGGGGGCCGGCTGGCTCTAGTCACGAGGTTCACCTGAGCCGCCACTCCCCACCGATATTCCCGATCCCGATCCGAGAAGGGGTGCAGCCAGTGACGGGAAGCCGCCACCGTCTTCACTGCGCCACCATCTTCACTGCGTCGACTCTCATCTTCCCCGAACGTCGCTGCCTAGCGCAGATGGCGTCCACGAACGAGAACGCTCCAACCACTACGGCTTTTGATGGTTTGCAATACTACTGCACTTCAATCTTTTCTCTCTCTCACTTACAGTAGTATGGATTAGGTTTTTGTATACACTGTGAATCATTCTTCAGTTATTCTCCGTGACGAAAACAACCCGATCTAATGAACTAATGAATCAATGAACTACGAAATGAAACAATCCGAGGCCAGAGATGATCCCATACAGCACGATGCAGGAGGCAGAGGTGGTGCTAGGGCGCAGCATGACGTGGGCAGAAGCCGCATGGTTCCGCTACTCAGCGGTGATGCCGGACACCTGGCTCCTGTGTCACAACACCTTGCTCTTCGCCATCGTCTTCTTGGTCGTGCCACTGCCTCACTTTTTGCTCGAGCACTTCGCACCTGCGGTAGCCTTGCGGTACAAGCTGCAGCCCCAGGTGCGGCCTCCATCACCAACCGCCCACCTGCGGTAGCCTTGAATTTTCTATATGTTGATATATTTTAACTTACAATATCAAATTAAATTAGAAAATTTTTATTAAGGATAAATTTAATAAATTTAATTATAATTTGGAACAGAGGAATGGAAGGTTAACTCAGTAGGCTGGTCCCATAGCAGGATAAGGTTATGACTTTGTCAGCGTCTCCAGCTGGAGCCTGAAGAAGATCGTAACAGCCACAGCCGGATCCCATATACGAAAATAATCAATACTATATGAATACAAAACTGCATAGAGAGATTCGGCGACATAAATAGAATCAATACTAATGGTTCTAGTGAACATGATCCACTATAAACAAAATAATTTTTTGAGCATGCCATATAAATAAATAATTCATGGGAACAACGAGAGCAGTATAGTAATAGTAATGTATATATAAGAAACGAGCAAGGGTTGATAAGTTGAGCCTAACAACACTGACAACTCACCTCCAATTTGTCGCATCTGGTTTTCTGAAGAATACCAAGCGCTAACTACATGTGTGTCCAGGATGTCTACACAACACATATGTGACAAATATGGAGAATATCAAGAGCACTGCTTTATTATATATCGAACATAGTTACAACAGGACTTTACAACTATTACAAAAGCATAGCGGAAACTATATATTCTTGATCTTCTCTTCGGGGCTTCATACTCCACAACGACGGTTGACTGGGGGAAGCACTCGCCTAATACTCATGGAGTCCGCAAGAAACTGATCCACTATCTGGTACCCATCCGGGATATTTATTGGTGACAACGACAAGCATCAGCTCACCATATTCAGCAAGTATAACTATAGGGGATCCAAGGCTCAAAGACTTGACACAGGTTAAGCGGTCAGCATTTTAGTTGGTCATATTATATTAACGCCTAAGTAGCTAACTTAGGGAAGAAAACCCATTCCCAAGTGAGAAGTTATTATAATCATCAATATTAAAGATTTCTCCCATCCATCCACATATCTGGCTATACATGAAAGGGTCCAGGCCATTCGTGTCCGTGAACACGGCTGATATATCAGATTGATAAAACTCTGCAGAGTGTATACACATTCACCCCAAGTCGTGATTGCCCTTGCTAGAGGCGGCCAACCTCTTGACTCACTTCCAAAGTAAGTCGGCAGGGTTCACTACGAAGCCCTTCACTAATTACCCTAACAAGTTAGTAGCCGCGAGGTTTTAGCAGCTAGGCGAATAGAGCATCCCTTCAAGAATGGTACACCTTGACCGTAGCACAGTACTCACCTTGACAGGCAAGGAGCCATTCTGCAACCTAGGCCCCCCTCTAGCGCCTTTCGGTAACAACTAACCTGCTAGAGAAAACTAGCTATACGACTAAGATCAGAGTCATGTGATCCCCAGGGTTGTACGGTCTTCCTGGGTGGTCGCTTATGTATGAGTCCTTACGGAGAGCAACTGGAGTACCAAAAAGACCCATACTCCAGCCCCCTTTATGTTACTAAAAAGCATCTTTAATCCATTTGTTCCACAGATCCATTAGTCAAGATTACATTGAGCATTTGTTGAGCATAGCAAAACTTAACCTTCTATTATGCAAAACCTCCCATAGGTAACCAGGATTGTAGATCAAGTGTATCTAGGCATACCCTTAGGGTATATCAGATTAGACACATGCATATGTATAAAAGTGATTATAATTGCTGGGTAACAAGGAAACCATAGGCTATACTTTATCGCCAATCGATAGCAACAACAGGCTCAACCACCTGAAAATGACCCTACACGTTTCTCACATGAAGACGTGATTCTACGGTCGCATAAGCGCAAAACACCTAAAACGGTTTATGGCGAGCTTTTGAAGTTTTAGGGGTTAAATCATAAAATTGACATTTTAAATAAACTAAATACTTTTGGAACAATAAATTTAAGCCAAAAAAGGAATTATGGTGAGATATCAAGGGCTAGCAACAAGGATGACAACGAGATGTAGAACAATAAAAGGAATGTGGGTTAGATTGCTAAAGGGATATTTATATCGGAAATTTTAGAAGGAAAAGAAAAGGTACACGGCATCAACAAGATATCATGACCAAGATAAACAACAAGAATATACTGGAATTGTATATTTTTATTGGAATAGAAAAGCATGCATATATGACATGAAAATGATGGAGCGCTGACATGATCAAGGATAGCCTACGCGGAAGGATAAATATCAGCAAACTGATGTCGCCGAGGACAAAAGCAACATGCATGATGCCAGGCTGTGCTAATCTGAGCCGAGAATTACTGAAGTATAATAAAGTGACACGTGCTAGTTTCCTGATGACAACAAGGATTAAATAAATGAATGTAAAGAATCCTGACTTGAGCATTGAAATTTGTCTAAGGAATTGTATATATATTGGAGACGTTTTGATTCCTTGAATAATACATGCACCTGCCATTACTTGCCGGCACAGAAAGGAGGTCCAAGGGAAAATGAAATTGACTTAGCACTTGTTTACAGAGAGCACATGCACGCCATCAGGTGCATGCTACTTCCAGAAGGCTGTTCATGTATGGCAACAAAGATATTTCTGCACACAACGGTGATGGCAGTTTCTTCTTGCAAAATAAAAGGCACCTTAGATATTCTTGGCACAGAATGGACTAACTTCGAGGTTTTGAGCTCTGGTCTAGGGATTTCTGTACTGGGTTATTGATGGAAAGAAAACTCTGGCTGCTAGTTAATTTCCAGTTCCACGGAGCGCTATGATGGCCGGCGCTAAACAGAAAAGGATCAACGACGACAAATTAAAGAAGGATGTTTCGTTCTCACCAGCGCTTGATATTTGACGACCAAGAGATGATGGATGACGGCGTGACGAGGAGCTGAGGAGGCCTCCCATGCCATGCGTCCTGGTGTTTTGGCGATGAAAAGAAGATAGAATTGATGAGCTAGCGAGCAGCCTCAAGGGGAAATCAGCCACCATGGAGCCTCTTACCAGCATTGGGAATGTGGTAGGCACCGGTGAGGTGCTCCGGCGAGCACGGCGAGCGACGAGATGCGGGTCACCACCCACACAGCGAAAACTGGCGTGGTGGATGCGGCGTGAACCTGCGGTTCACACGGAAGAGGAGGGTGGGCTTGCGGTGCTTCCAGCTGGGAGATCGACGGCGGCGATGTGGAGCTCGGTAATGGCGGGCGACGGCGATTGAGGGCACTGCAGCATGGGGGAGAGGAAAAGGAGCGGCCTGGTGGATGCGGGGTGCTCTGGCGAGGCCACAGGCAGATTTTATAGGGGCGGAGAGGGAGTGGAGAGGCCGATGGTGGAGCTCGAGTTGATGACCACTACGATTGACGTTTTGGCTGCGATGCTCCCAGGTGGTGGAAACTGATGAGTGATGAAGTGGGCACCTATAGCTGTATTCCTTGATGAGCTTGGCGGTTCTGCTATAAATTGAATGAGCACTTGCAAGAACTCTGGAAGTCATCCGTGGTTACTGGGAGAAATCCACAGCGTCCGCACAAGGTAGATGAAAAGGTCGCTAGCAAACATGCAACTGCATGCGCTTGTGCATCAATGCAAGCAGCCCATACAGATGGAGAGAGATATTTGTAGCATGCATGTACATAATGGCATGATTGACGGGATGCACGATAAAGAAGGAAGTGATGTGATAGAAAAAGATAAGAATAGAAGAAAAAGATAATTAAGCTAGCTTGCTAGCAGAACGTGGAGGCCTGTTTGTTTTCTTGTTGAAGTGATTATGACGTACAAAGGATTAAGTATATAGACAAAGGAAATATATGTGAGAAAAGAAGAGAGGAAACTGAGTTTTCAAGAGACATGGATATTTTTGTTCAAGGACTAAAATGTGGTCACGTGGTGAGAAATGAGATGGATAATGGAGCAGATGGACAAAGATTTGGCATGAGATTAAAAGGATTTTAGTCAACCAAGGATTAAAGAGTTTGACTATGTTTTTAGAAATTATATTTAAATTACTTTTTCAAAGACTTTAAAATTCAAACTATTTTTTGAGAGCTTTTGAACTTTATTATTATTATTTTTAAATAGAGCAAAACCTATTCGAGGCTTAAACATGTTTTAAATTCATTTTTCACACAATAACATTAATGCTCTTAGCATAAATGCAACAAATATATTAAATTAGATTACAAAAGTTTGACAAAACCACATTTTTCATTGTTTAAATTATAATCAACATAATTAATTCTTAAAAATTTTAGAAAATTCATTAAACCTTTTATTTTATTTAGTGTTTTCAATTCACAACCCAAAATGAAACATAATCAAAACAACATGTGCGTCCATATTCTATAGAGTACAACTGTACAGGATAAGAACTGATAAACAGTGCAACACGGGAACAATTTATATGTATTCTCTCGGGGTCTCAAATTATAGTCAAATTTATGTATTTTATCAAAATTTCTAGAAAAAATATATTAACATATACGGCCTCCATCTTAAATTATAAGTCATTCTAACTTTCTTGAAGAATCAAAGGGTCTCAAGTTGGACCAAATTTATATAATAAAAATGATAACGACTATTATGATACCAAATAAGTATCATTAAATTCTTTATTAGTTATATTTTCATTGTATGCCTATTTGATGTCATAAATCTTTATAATTCTCTCTGTAATTTGGTCATACTTGAGATAATTTGACTCTCCAGAAAAGTTGAAATGACTTATAATTTAGAATGAGAGAGTATATGTTGAAATAAATATACTGAGATGTAAGATACCTACGGAAGTTGAAATGACTTCTATGAGCATGATACCCTAAAGACCATTAGCATTAGATGTAAGATACCCTAAACCTAAACCATAATTAATCCGTGTCATGTGCTACCCTTCTGATTCCATGAGCATGATACGCTGATCTTCATTGTCGGAGTCAAAACCTCTGATATTTTGGTTTTTATAAATACATAGGTTTTGATATATGTATGTATGTATGTATGTATGTATGTATGTATGTATGTATGTATGTATGTATGTATGTATGTATGTGCACTTATGTTTAGAACATAGTAAAATCAATGCATCCAGAAAAATCAAAATGTCTTATAATTTAAAATGGAGGGAGTATTATATATATAGCTATATAAAATAAGCTACTAACTCTGTCATGCCCATATTTTTAGATTGAAGCAATCGTAATACAATAGAAGGTGGGCTCTTCGCATGTTTCTTGTTGCGATATATACTAGTCATAATAATAATAATGTGCGTGCATCTTGGTACGTAGGCCACAACCACAAGTAAGCAGATACCGCAACGTACCATCGATCCGCGCGCTATAAATACATATGTAGTCGACATCCATCTATCTTTATTCCACGACAAGAGGTTCGTTATTAGAAGGGTGAGCCATTTTGGCAGTTCCCCAAGAGGCCAGACGACAGAGATGATCCCATAATAAGGCACGATGCAGGAGGCGGAGGCGGTGCTAGGGCGCACCATGACGTGGGCAGAAGCCGCATGGTTCCGCTACTCAGCGGTGATGCCGGACTCGTGGCTCTGGTGTCAGAACGCCCTCGTCTTCGCCATCGTGTTCTTGGTCGTGCCACTGCCTCTCGTACTTCTCGAGCAGTTCGTACCTGCTGTGGCCTTACGGTACAAGCTGCAGCCCCAGGTGCGGCCCCCAGGCCCGTACATGGGGCAGTGCAAGTGGAGCGATGTCACAAGGCCCCTCAAAAATTAGGGCCCCAAATTTTACTTAAGTGCATATATACATACATAATTCCATTAATACAAATTAGGTAACTCTTAGTATAACCCCATGTAATGTTTTATGTCGTAAGAACAAAAGGTCTAAGAAGACGCATGAGAAGAAGGAAAGAATACTTGCATATATGATGTAATTCTTAGTAAGGTTAGAAAATAATATGCTATAGTTATACATCTATCCAAAATACCTTGTTCGCTTGGCTGAAAGTATTGTTCGCTGATTTGTTGTTAGAGAAAAACACTGTACGGCTTATAAGCCATGGCTGAAAGTCCTGGTTTAACTTGGTGCGGTCTTTTAAGGTCACAAATAATTACTAATTTCTCTCATAGTATATCACATATGGCAAAAGTTTTTTTTGAGCATCATCTATGGCAAAAGTTGACATTAGAATGTGCTCGTAAATATAAGTCCAATTTAACCACTTTTGTTGTACAATTTTTCATACAATTAGGCTGATTATTGACCAAACATAACAAAGTTCAAATCTCAAATAATGTGCAGCTTACATTTTGAGATAAAGGGAGAAATGACTTTAAAACTTTTTTTTTTGTATTGCCACATCTTACAT
The DNA here is from genome assembly GCA_038087645.1 of Saccharum hybrid cultivar R570. Lineage (NCBI taxonomy): Eukaryota > Viridiplantae > Streptophyta > Magnoliopsida > Poales > Poaceae > Saccharum > Saccharum hybrid cultivar. Next base: position 11,108,248 of record JAQSUU010000703.1, read on the forward strand.
GTAGGGCCCTCTTTAAGTTTTGCACCAGGGCCTCAAATTCTTAGGTACGGCCCTGGCGGCCCCCATCGGCTACCGCCCACCTCCGCAACATCGGGGTCAGTGGGCGCAAGATGCTGCTCCTCTACGCCCCTCATCAACTCATGTAGCTCATTACATTTAAGGTATGTATATATACATTTTATTTACTCTTGCATATATTGCATTATTGGGAGCCTATAATTTTTTATTTTTTGCTTGGGACGTTCACAGGAAGCACAACATAAATAAACTCGTATAAAGATCAATATAACAATAAGAACCTAAGTGGAGCCATACATACATATAATGGAGTAAGACAAATTTCATATAATTAGAGATTGCCATTTTGTGACCGTACCGTACCGACGATGATCTACGACCTAGCAAAATTAAAAGGTGCCGATCGTGTACAATCAATTAATCAAAGAAATAAAAAAAGAAATGACAAATAATATCATGGACAAAACTAATTTACTAGTTTATGCAATCTTATTAAGAACAAACTAGTTTGCAATTAATGTCATTGAAATAGATCAGAGACCACAACATATATAGTAGAACTAACCTTAATTCATTTTGTATTCTACATGATGCATGCATGGTAACAGATAGCTGGGATCCGGACAGGGATTCCATTGCCCTCTGCGGGTGAGATAGTAGCAAAGCTGGTGGTTTACGCTTTTCTGGAAGACTATCTCGCCTACTGGATCCACCGCTTTCTGCACACGAAGTGGGGCTACGCCAACATCCATTATGTCCACCACGAGCACACAACACCCACTGGCTTTACCGCAGTTTCCGCTCACTGGGCTGATTCGAACATCACTGCCATCACTATAATTACTAGCCTCGCCATCGTTCCATGTCACGTCACTGTACATTGGCTGTGGTATGCAATCCGTGCCATCGAAAACATCGAAACACATAGCGGGTAATTACAATCTGTTCTATCGATCTGTGTATGTATGAATGAACTCTTGCCAAAATATCGAATCGAATTTATCGTAAATTTATATACACGTGCAGTTATGACACATCCCGTTCAACCCCAAAAAGTTCATCCCATTCTATGGAGGTGCAGAATTCCATGATTACCATCATCGAGTAGGAGGATGCCACAGCAACTTCGCTCCTATTTTCACATTCTGCGATTATATATATAGAATAGACAAAGTAAGAATAATGTTATTATGCATGCTTGACTCTACAAATTCAGGACTTACATCACATATAAGGCTTGGCCTCATGCACTCACTTGGTTCATTTCTCTTATATGTTTCACGTTGTTTCAGGGATACAGGTATCACAAGGCAAGCTTAGCAGAGATATATCTTTACACTTCCAATATATTTTTTTCAGTATATATACTAGAAAATAATTCACTGATTTTAAAATTACAAAAATCTGCAAGGATAGGCAGCATAAGTTCTTTAGCTTGTCAAAACAATAGAAATTAATTGCAGTGCATGGCATACATGCGTACGCCTGACCTGCCTGTTATTTCAATTTCGTGCCTCTCAGTCTTCCTATTTTATTTTTAATACACTGCACAGCGGAAGAAGTTGGCTGATGAAGACAATTTGGGGAAAAGAGGCAGCGAGCAGGGGAAACAGGATTAGTTCAGATTGGCCTCCATAAGTGCCTGTCAGAATACCCATTACCATTGCTTGTTTCCCTTGTGTTAAATGAATTCAGAAATAAATAATACCATAAGTTAATAGGGTCTGTTAGGTTAACTTGTGAGCTGTGAAAAAACTGTTGTAAACTGTGGATAAGCTATTGTGTGAGCTATGTGATGTCGAAAAGTTGTAAGCTGTTTGGTTTAAACAATTATGAAACCTACACTCTCTCTTCTCTCCCTCAAAACAGTCGCAATACACTTCTCTATTTCTAACAATTTAGAAAAGCTGAAAGCCAAAAGTAGAGTCTAAGATGCTTTGAAAATTAGGCAAAAGCATCTGCATAAAAAAAAGCAGCTTCAAATTCTGTCTATTTAGTTGGCTTTCTGACTTTTTGGCTAAAAAAATACTTAACAGAGCTGAACCGAATACAGCAAGTCAATTAAACTCTACGATCGAACTACAAGTAGGAAACACGTTGTTTCTCTTGACTGGAGGCAGTACTGGCTACCACAGGAAATCAGGAATCCAGCTCGAACAGCATGCACCTACGTACTGTAATACTCCTAGCTATGTTGGAGCCTTTATCTATCGAATAAAAAGTGACCTTCTTTGTAACACGTTATTGTAGGGAAACCGGTATGGTACACACTAGCATATCTACCATGTTCAACCAAGATAATATATGAGTAGAGGATCATGGATCGTTACCACTAGACATGCAGCGCAATAGAAGAAGAGTGAGTTGATATAGTGAAAGTAGTCATACGTCCTCACGACCTCACGTACCAAAAGCAGTGACACGTCCACTCGTGCTCCTGGCGTTCATTGCCGATCAACACTGTAGCAACAGCAGTAGCAACACGCTCGCCCATGCTCCTCACGTTTGTTACCGATCAACAATGCAGCAGCAACTGTAGTAGTATCTCCACAGTATCCACATGTGCAGAGATGAAATGCCGCGACGCCGTGTGCTATCACCGCGCGCGTAGTGAGAGGAAGGGTGGCTGTGGTGTCTTGGGCACCCGCAACCCTAGGAAAAGAGGCGGCGGTGGCTAGGTTGTGAGATGTATATACCAACCCTAGCCCCTTGCCCCTTAGTATATACAGACCTCCTCCTAGTGGGCTTTTACCCTAAAGGCCCATTAGCATTCTAATGGATCATGATTGCCTCTTGGGCATATAATCAAGAATCTCTCACTTGCAATGGAGTCAATCATCTATGCAACTGTTCTAACCCCATAAGTGTGTGACCCGTTAGGTTCATGTGTAGACGGCCATGATTGAAAACCATTTTCGAACCATTAGTCAGTAGCGTGCCTAGCAACACAAATTGAATCCCGAAAACACATAAAGACCATATCAGCCAAACCTTAATATACACGTACATGTCTTGATCCTTTTACCACATGATACCTGTCAAACTCAAGGCAAGATTTGTGCCACCCTTGTGATAGTTGAAAGGTCCTAAATGACTAGAGGGGGGTGAATAGCCTAATTAAAATTTTACAAAGCACTAGAACAAATGGTTAGACAACAATAAAGCGGTAATGCAAGTTTGCTCTAGCTCTACTTGAAAAGGCAAGCCAACTACCAAATGCTAGTCACTATGACCTCTATGTCAATGGCATACAAATAAGTAAGCTAAGTCTCTACTACTACAACTAGTGAGCTAGTAAAGTATGAACAACTAGTTACAACTAATTACTCTACTAGCTAGGCACTAAACAAGACAACTACCACAAGACAAATATATAAACCAATGAAAGTAATACAAGAGTGGTAGAGGGTGATACCGAACCGGGCAAGTGTCCAATGAGAAATCCAGTGAGACAATGAGACACAATATTTATCCCGTGGTTCGGTTGCCTGCCAGCAAACTTAGCCCATGTTGTGACGACGCACTCACTATGTGGCATTTGAGATCATCCCACAGTCTTGTAAAATGTCAGTTGCAGCTCAAGGCTGAAAAAGACCGTGGAAAAGACGCTACCAGCCTTTCAGGTATGACGTTGAGACTAGTCTCAAGAAATTCTATTTGTCAATAATCATGCATGAATACCCATTCAATATTTTTGAGCATGACTACTTTGTGGATTTCCTTATTAAGTCTTTGCGTCCAAGCTTTGCCTTCAAGTCGAGGGTCATTTATAATGGACATATATATAGAAGAAAAAGATAAGTTGTATGCAGATTTGAATAAAGTTCCATGTCGCCTTAGTGCAACCATGGATGTATGAACATCATGTCAGAACAAAAGATACATGTGTGTAACCTTGCATTGGATAGATGATGTGTGGCAAATTCAGAAGAGGATTGTGGGTTTGTTTCATCTATAGAAGGACGACATCCTGGCTATGGTTGGCAGAGGCCTTCATTGAAGTATTGGTTAAATGGTTTGTTGAGAAGAAAATATTTTCCTTGACTTTGGACAATGCATCAAATAATTTAGTAGCAGTCACTGATATTATTGATGATGTTAAAGTGAATGGAAATGGTTCTTTGGTTTGTGATGGCATATTTTTTCAATTTAGATGTGCATGCCACATACTTAACTTAGTTGCTAGATATGGGATGGCTGTTATTTCAAAAACACTAGACAAGGTTAAAGCATTGGTACTAACTGTGAAGGGCTCTCCCTTGCAATGGGAGCAGCTTATGAAATGTACTATTGAGTGTGGATTGGATACATCAAAGGGCATTAAACTTGATGTTTCAAGTAGGTGGAACTCAATTTATTTGATGCTCAGGGATGCTTTCATTAGGCTCAAGGCTGCAAATCGCCATAAGTATGAGAAAATTTCTCCCTCTAATACTGAATGGAGCATGGCTGCTACAATTTTTCAGTGCTTGGAAATATTTTATGATCTTACTGAACTGCTTTCTGGTATCTCATATCCCACTGCAAATCTGTTCTATAGAGGCTTCTGTGAGATAAGAGAGTTGCTTAGTAAATGGAAGAATCATAATAACTTGGCTATTAGGCAAATGGCAACTGCCATGAGTGAAAAGTTTGAGAAATATTGGGGCTGTGTTCTAGTACAAGTCTTGCTGTAGCATGCTTTTTTGATCCTAGGTATAAAAAGAAGATTATAGAATTTTTCATGAGAAAGTATGATGGTGACTACTATCAAGTTCAGCTTGAAGAGTTTGTTACTGTTGTAAAGAAGTTGTACCAATTTTATAGTGCTTCTATAAACCTGCTTCTTCAAGTAGTAGTGTGGTCGTGCAGCCAGCAGAAACAGGTGCCAAACGATATTACGAACTTAAGAGCTTCTTGTATGATGATTCTGGACCTGATGGAAATGACTCAAATGAGTTGGCCTATACATGGCAGAGCCACTGTTGAAGCAAGATTCATTTGATATTTTGGCATATTGGAAGGACAAAACAGACAGGTACCCTATTGTTTCACAAATTGCTCGGGATTTGATGGCCATACAAGTGTCCACAGTTGCTTCTGAATCTGCATTTAGTGGTGCTGGCCGAGTACTTGATCCTTATCGTAATCGTCTTGACCCTAAAATGGTACAAGCATTTGTCTGCAGCAAGGATTGGATACATGCAACAACAAAAGGTACTAATTTTCTAAATTGTTCAATTTAATTGTCAAAATATAGGTGGTGTACATGTACTGATCATCTATTCATCTATATCTTTTGTCTTTTTAGATCGTAAATGCATTCCATCCATAGTGGCTGATCTGAAACCGCAAGACACCATGTCTGCAGCCCCAAGTGCCCCCCTAAATGATGAGGTATGCGTTGTACAACCATATATTTCTTGTGTTAACAATTAAGTGCTAACTCATTCTCACAAACATGTCTACACATATGAAGGAAGATGACAGTGAAAGTGATCCTGACGAGATGGATGATGCTGGAGAGCTGTGATGGAGAAATGTGAAAAATATGCCATGTTATTATGTGATGTACTGTATTGTGTTCATGCCAGCTCATTTTAATTTGTTAGTTGTGATCTAAACTAAGTGTCTTGTGTGAACTGCGAACTGTAAACTATTTTCATTTGCGTCTGAATCTCTGAATTCGTGCTTTCCCTGTTTTTTGTTGCCAAAGATGTGTTTGATTGTGATTGTGAGTATAAAGATGTGCGTTATTCCGGCTTAAAGTTCCCGGCTTCCGACCGTTTCCATTGAATTTCCGGCCATATTGGTTCGTTTTCGTGCACCCACATATCCCGATTCCGTTTCCGAACCTGATCTCGTTTCCGCCAAAAAATATAGAAACGGAAGTAGAAATATGATTTTTCCATCCGTTTTCATTGCTAGGGCTACGGCAACATCCATTATGTCCACCACGAGGTCACAACACCCACCGGCTTTGCTGCAGCTTACGCTCACTGGGCTGAGCTAACCATCGGAGGCATTGCTACAATTGTTGGCCCCGTCATCGATCCGTGTCACGTCACTATACATTGGCTGTGGTATGCAAGCCACGCCAAGGTATTCAAACACACAACGGGTAACTACAATCTCTATAACTCTAATCCTGAGCCAAGCTCATGCACCAGAGATGGCCACATTGCCTGTAAGTCCCGGACCGTCAGATCTCGATCGGACGGCTCGAATTACGTGAAAAATCACTTTCGTGGTCACTGTGTGCCACTGTTTGTCACTTTTCATGCATCTTTGCTACGCGCACACGAGAAACGTACTTGAAACATCAAAATAAGCCCTTCGCATTTGTAGAAAATTTCAAAAAAAAAACGTAAATAAACTAGAAGCAACCTAGAACGTACCTAAATATTTTTTTGCCTCTTCACTATCATCAAAAAAAAATCTAGATTCCTCTCATTCGCATTTCGCCGATAAATCTACAAAGTTTGTACCTTATCCATCCTACCTCTGACTCCGATAATTCTACCACCAAAAAAAACCCTAAATATTAAAATATTTTTCGGTAATTTACGGTCATTTTCACAAATACACAAAGTAGACCCTTTTCCTTTGCAAATAAATTTTAGAAAATTCGTAAATAGACTAAAACAAATATAAAATGTATCTAAATATTTTCCGCCTCTTCTTTGTCATAAAAAAAACTCCATGACACCTACTGCATATTCTATTACGCCTACAAATAATCGCTAAAACCTACGGTAACCAAATCTCCAAATTATAAAACATTGTTTCAAAAAAAAAAGAGGGTCCGTAGCAACATAAACGCATAACAAACTGCCTCAAAATGCTAGACACCCTCCCTACTAAAAAATTAATCAATAATTGATCTATGCTCCTATACAACTAGTTTTATCCCATGAGACCGCGCGGCAACGCCGCGCGTTATTTCTAGTATGTTCTATGAATGAACTCTTGCCAAAATAACGAATTTATCGTAAATTTATATACACGTGCAGTTATGACTTCTCGTTCAAACCCACAAAGTTCGTCCCATTCTATGGAGGTGCAGAATTCCATGACTACCATCACCGAGGAGGAGGGCGCCACAGCAACAACGCTCCTTTCTTCACATACTGCGATTATTATGGGACAGACAAAGTAAGATTTGCCAATTGTGCACTTATTACATCACATCTAAGGTTCCGTCCTCATATCACAAGGCAAGCTAGCTTAGAAGAGGTATATCTTTACACCTCCAATATATTTTTCCAGTATATATACTACTAACTCCGTTTCAAATTATAGTTTGTTTGACTTTTATGACCTCAAGTTTGATCACTCGTCTTATTCGAAAAATTATGCAAAATATCACATTTTTTTGTTGTGGCTTGCTTTATTAATAAAAGTTCTTCAAGAATGACTTAAATTTGACTATGTTTGCACAATTTTTTTGAATAACACGAAAGGTCAAACTTGGAGTTAAAAAAAGTCAAACGAATTATAATTTGGAACGGAGGAAGTAGAAAATAATTCACTGATTTTAAAACAGTTTCAAAATTCTGCAAGGATAAGCAGCATAAGTTCTTTAACTTATCAAAACGATAGAAATTGAACTGCGCGGAATAGGGCATACATGCGTACACCGGACCTGCCTGTTGTACTGTTTCAATTTCATGCCTCTCAGCCTCCCTTTTTATTATTTTTAATATACTGTGCAGCGGAAGAAGTTGGCTAGTGAAGACAATATATGGAGGAAAGAGGCAGCGAGGAGGGGAAACAGGATTAGTTCAGATTGGCCTCCACAAGTGCCTGTCTGAATACCCATTACCATTGCTTGTTCCGTTGTGTTAAATGAATTGATGAGAAATAAATAATAGCTTTGTTCAGTTCTGAGCTGGTTCAGTTATGTGCGATGAGAAAAGTTGTAAGCTATTTGGTCCATTTGGTTCAATGTGAGCTATGAGAAAGCTATTGTAAGCTATGAAAAAGCTGTTGTAAGTTATGAAAAAACTATTGTGAGTTATATGCTCCTACACTATCTTTTATCTCCCTTGCAAAATATCCATAAAACGTCTCTCCATTTCTACCTATTTGGAAAAACTAAAAGCTGAAAACCAAAAGAAGAGTCTAAGTTACTTTAAAAATTAGGCAAAAGCATCTGTATCTGAAAAAGCAGCTTTAGTTCTACCCGTTTAGTTAGCTTCATGCTTTTTGGCAACAAAAGCACTTAACAAAAGCTAACCCAAATACGGCCCTAAGTCAATTAAACTCTACGTTCCATCTACAAGAAGCAGGAAACATGTTTCGCTTCTCTAAAACACCAAGTGAACATTGACCGGAGGTAGCTAATATTGGGTCAGCACGTTTATGAAACGTGAGACCTGTCGTCTACCTCGTGCTCATGGTCGTCCTTGCCCTGCCCCCTTCCCCCGCTCCCACCACCCCACCGCGACACGGTAGGGTCTCGCCAGAGCTTCATGGCCGCAGTCGCGGTGGCGGAGCCGGCGAGACCCCACTGCCCGCGGTGACCTCCTCCTTCCCCTCCCCCTCCTGACGCCACCATAGCCATGGGCGATGCCGCCTCGACCCAACCGCCTCCTAACGCTGCTGGAACCCTAACGCCGTCCCCAACGCCTAGGTGGTCTATCTCCCCCAATGCCTCCTTCGAATCCCACCGGTGAGGAGATGAACTTTCCTCGAAACCCTAACTCCGGCCTCCAACGCTGGCGAGGTCCTCGCTGGAACCCTAGCTACGGGCATGGGCGCGGTCAAGCACATGGCGATGTCCCCATCTCTGACGCTGATTGTGAGGGTGTGGTGGGGGAGGACGGGTGGGCTGGTCGCGCGAGGCTCACGTCGCGCGGTCGCGCTCGGGCGCAACCGGTCGCTTATTAGACTTTGTGCTAATATTGGCTACCACAAGCAAGGCTATACCTAAGATTTGGAGGCCCCTGGACGAAATACATGTTGGGGCCTAAAATTTTAAGAAAACATTATAATCGAAGCACATTTTCACTTAATTATAAAGCAAAGGAGCGAAGCAGGCCACTGGACATGGTCATTCGGCCTTGCTTTGGTGAATTGGACCAATTAACAAACCAGCAATTGCAGGCCTGTTTGGATATGACACATTTTTTTCTATTTATTTCTATTTAAAGGATTAGCTATTGTTAATTGTTAATGACTTAGTGTAAATTTGGAGACCCTTAAATTTTGGGGCCCTCAACAGTTGCCCACCCCAATCCAGTCAATCTATGGGTCTCCAAAGGAATCCTGGTCGAACAGCATGCACCTGTGTATTTCTAAATCTATACCTAATAATAAAGAGGCAAAATTTCTCACCCCCTATTTTTTTCGTTCGGCCCTCCCCTAACTACTTGGCATCACTCTTCTTATTTTGGAATTGAAAAACCACTACTCAACATTACTCTTCTTAGTTTATAATTAAAAAACATTATTCACATTGCCTCTTTATTATAGATTAGGTATAGATTTACAACAGATATAGACAAGCCACCTAATTAAACCGAGTCAATCTCTCCTTGGGATAATAGTCACCTAATTAAACCGAGTCAATCTCTCCTTAATTTTCCATACGTGACAAATAATTTAGTGCAGATATTATTTATTATGGGTCTTATTAGTGTTTAATTGAAACATGGTTGAGCTAAGCTCAAGTATTCTAGCTCACGCACGCCGGGCAGCGTCCGTTTTAAAGAGGCAAAATTTCTCTCCTCAATTTTTTGGGTCGGCCCATCCATACGTGTCCAACTCCGTAATGACCGTCCGTCCCACTTAGTATGTATAAGGCAATCCACTTCAACGCGGTTTAGAAGAGTTTCTTCTATCAAAACTGAGCAGTATTTTCATTGAGTCAAATTCCATCTCCTGTCCGAATCAAACTCCACCGCCTCTTGCAATCTTGGTCCCAAGTAGACATACAACCTCCCGTGACTCTCCCTAGCCAAACATCCATAAATAAAAGACACGAGTAATACTAATAATGCATTAATGCCTAATGTATGCTGAGTGCAGATTGTTGTTTCAGGCTTAACAAGATGCACATGCGGTTTATTACGCTGATTGTTTTCTTTTTTCGGAGTTCCTTTCTTCTACGTCGTTTTTTGAACGGGCTCGCTCGCACATAAGCCTGCTCTACGCTGCTCTCTTGGAGTAATCTTGGGCCAAAATAAGCTAGCATTGGAAAGGTGAAAGTCGTCAATAATTCCACACTGGCTGCTACCAAATTCTAACAATAAATATACTATTTTAAACGTTGACCTTTATCTATAATAAACATATATTTTATTAATAAATTGTTTAGGAATAAAAAAATTTATTACTATAAGATGAATCGGATGATGACCTAACTAATCAAACCGTAAACTTAAATCTTGAACACGTTGTCATCCAATCTAATAAAAATAAATGTTTCTTCAAACTATATGCACATGTCAGTGCAAATCTCTAAGATTTCGTATATATAATGAGAAATTTACATATTTAGGACTTCAATCGTTGCGCTTCGTAGTCTTAACCCCAAACATCGACTTCGTTAAAATAGGTTATACTGACTTTAATTACAGACTATAGTCATAATTTACTATAAACGTTTGATAGTTTCTCTCGTTGCAATGCACGGACATATTTGCTAGTTATAATATAAAACTCCTACGTGTGGGAGCCTTTATCTGTTTCGAACAAAAAAGTGGCATTCTTTCTAACACGTTATCACCATGAGATTGTTGTTGTTAACCACATGAGAACCATTATAACCGAAGGCCATGAGGGCCAAGTTGAGATAAAAAAAAAAAGAACCATTATAACTGAACAATTGGAAGGATTTCCAATCTGAAGATGCTACGTGTTGAACATTTTCATAATTTAGTTTATTATATTCTCCCTTCAATACAAAATACTTACATTTTGACTTAGCAAGCTCTTCGATTGACCATATTTTTTTCTAAATATATTCTTGAAATATAAGAGATTGAGCAAATATCTTATATAATTTGGCACATATAAGGCCCGGTTTGGTAGCGTTTTTTAAGATGCTCCCCATGTAGCTATGTGCCTCCGCCTACCAAATGAGGTTGAGGTACTTAGCTCCGCGCTCCTCTGGCAGTGATTTGCACAGCTCTATAGAGTTAGGAGAGTCTACGGGAGCCAAAAAAAAAAGTTATCTTCCACGAGTTCGTTGGCTAGGCACGTGAGCCTCCCCGAAATGCCTAAGACTATCCGCAGTGGGTACTCTAAAACGATACTCTAAAACTTTAGAGTATGAATATAGAGTAAAAATTGTTGCACTGTGTACTCTAAAACGATACTCTATCATTTCTCTCACTCTATATTTAGAGTAGTACTGTGCTTACTCTATACTCTATAGTGGCGGGCCCCACTAGCTAAACAAAGGAAAAAATGCTATAACTCACAAACCAAAAATCCAAATTAAATTTCGATTTCACCATTAAATTCGTCTCAATAAATCCTTCAAAACTAGATCACACATGGATATATTTAGATAAAGTGACAAGTGGGTCCCACGGTGGATAGAGTGGATAGAGGATGATATAGAGGATGGATGGGTGCGGGAGAATTGAGTATAGAGGAGAGAACCTTGCTGACTAGGACGTATAGAGGGTGAATATAGAGGTCCATGAGTGCGGGTAGTCTAAGCTTCGTGTAAGTGAGGCACGGAGCGGATGGGGATGCTGTGGCGGAGGCAGATGGAGGCCGGTGTCGTGTCGGGCCGGATAGAGGTGATAGGGACGACGGAGACACCGGGGCGAAGGCGGGCAAGGCATCGCTCTGGGTGAGCGGGGGCACGAGGGATGGGGTAGAGACGTAGAGTCGTCGGGCTCGAGGGGTAGGGCGGAGTCAACGTGCGCAAATGGTGGGGCGGACAACTCTAAAGAGGTGGTGCGAGAAAACAAGAGGAGAGAGGGGAAGAAAAAGAGAAATATGAGAGGGGGGAAAATATTGAAGGAAGAAAAAATCTATATCTATACCTAATAATAAAGAGGTAAAATTTCTATCATACTTTTTTCTGTCTTTTTTTCTGCCTCTTCCTTCGTATACTCCTTTTCTGGTCCACCGTCAATCCGTATTCTAGTCCACGTTCAATCTGTACTCCAGTCCGCTACCCAAGCTGCTGTAAAATTAAGTATTTGAGACTCTAAATGAATTCAAATCAAAAAGTTGTCAACTACAAAGTTATATAACTTTTCAAGATTTACAACTTTTGTTTTTGGAGTTTCTCCATCTGAGGTCTTTTACAAAATTTGAATTTCAAAATTAAAAAATTCAAACATACTTTTCTTTGACAAGATGATTTCAAATTAAAAAGTTGTCAACTACAAAGTTGTATAACTTTTCGAGATCTACAACTTTATTTAGGTTGTTTCTCCATCCGAGGTCATTTGAAAAAATTAAATTTTAAATTTGAGAAATTCAAACGTAGTTTTCTGTGACAAAATTATTTCAAATGAAAAAGTTGTCAACTATAAAGTTGTATAAATTTTTGGGATCTACAACTTTTGTTTTGGTTGTTTCTCCATCCAACGTCGTTTAAAAAATTCAAATTTCAAATTTGAGAAATTCAAACGTAAGTTTCCGTGACAAAATGATTTCAAATGAAAAAGTTGTCAACTACAAAGTTCTAGAACTCATCAAGATCTATAAATTTCGTTTAGGTCATCTTTTTATGTGACTTGGTTTGAACATTTCAAATTATGACATGTGGCAACGGTGCTAAGAAAGTGTGGCACAATATATAGTTATGACAGTAAATCAAACAACTACCTAATAAACTATGGCATGGCTAACTTGTGACATGACAAGTTATGGTTATAAACCAAACAAACCCTATGCCCCCAGCTGTTCTTAGACTCTCTAGGAAAAAATGACTCCCGCTGCAACGCACAGACATATTTGCTAGTAGAAATAAAAAGAGCAAAGAAGGATATTATGGATATTTCACTCTTTTTATTATTTATTCATGGAGCTGTTTTATCAAACGTTTCATCAAAATAACTTCAATTCCACTAGTAGAGCTTCTCATAGAGCTGAAGTAAAATAGACTTACCAAACAAGGCTAACTAACATATATATATGTCTCTAAACTAAATAAAGTAACAGTTTATTAATGTTTGTGATTTTTAAGATTTGACTAAATCTTATCACAAATGACAAGTTCTTGTGCTAGATACTACTACACAAAAACATTTATAGAGGCAGCTCAAACACATTTGTAGAGGTAGGGTGTTTGGATCGCCTCTAGAAGACACAAATAGAGGATCATTGATATAGAGGTAGGGTGTTTGGATCCTCAAAAAAAAAAAATCAGTCATCCTAAAAATCGATTTATATAGCCATGTTTTTTTATTTGAGGATCATTAATATAGCTGCGTGCCTACGCCAAAATCCAACTGCCACTCGTTTTACGAAATTTGTAAATCTGAAAAAAAAAACTTTTTTAGCAACATCTGACAAAAATAAATAGCAATAAATACTTTTTGAAGCCATCTCACGTAGGCCCAATAGGGCCCAATTTCCATTAAGCCCACTGCTCGCCATATAACGCAGGGAAAAAAACTCAAGAACCCTAGGCAACAACATTTCACTAGGCAAAATGCAGGCCTCCTCCCTCCGGCGAGCTCTCCATCAGCGGCGACCAGGAGCCACCCAGCTCTTCCCCTTTCCCGTAGGCACCAGGCTCCGTGCCTTCTCCTCCGCGTCCGCCGCGGCAGCGCACTCTCCCAAAGACGCTCGTAATGCGCCGCCGCCGATTATGCCGACGCGGCCGTGGGGGGAGGCGCTCGCGGCCGCGCAGCGCGCCTTCTGCCTGCCGCTCGCGGGACGCGTCCTCGCCGCCTCGGCGACCGGGAACGCGGCCGTGGCCCCCGTCGCGGTCCACGCCTCGCTCGCCCTGGCCGCCGCCGGCGCGCGCGGCGACACGCGGCGGCAGCTCCTCCAGGTGCTGGGCGGCGGCGGCGGGGGCAGGGGCGCCGCGGCGGACGCGGCCAATGTGGCGTCGCGCGTGGTCAAGCGCGTGCTCAAGGACAGGTCCACGTCCGGCGGGCCGCGGCTGGCCTTCACGGGAGGAATATGGGCCGACACCTCGACGAGCCTGTCGCCGGGGTTCGTGGAGGCCGTCCGTAGTGTGTACAGCTCCACAGCGAGGACGGCTGACTTCATTAACAAGGTGTGGCATATTGTGTCATTCCCGCTTGTACGACATGCTTATTAGGTGCTCGATGATATGCTTGTTCCAGGGGTCTCTGTAGCAGAACATCTTAATTTGTTGTTTGATGTTATTGCAGTTCCTCGCTAAGTTTATTTTATAGATGGTATTTGACTGGATTGACCCGAGTAGTCTGAATTGGTCTAATGTTGTTTTTTCTGCTGATCTCTGCCTGTGCACCCTTTTCTGTTCATCTATTTGATCTGATAGAAATGGTAATGTGCATTGGAGAGCTTGTGGTGACAAATATGCCCACTATCTACCTTTATTGCTGTAAAAAATAATACTATGGTGTGTCTGTAAAGAAATGCCACTTGAACTGTTCTATTTTTTTTAGTAGCAATCTGCAACCATGTGATGTATATTGTTGTTTCTATGATTTTTCTTTTGAAATTCTGAACTCTGAAAATTCACACGATTTCTGTTCTATTGATTTTTAAAGCCCGAAGATGCTGCTAAGAAAATTAACATGTGGGTCAAAGAATCCACAAAAGGTACTGTTACCTCGCTCCTTCCGGATGGATTAATTCACCAGAATACAGGACTTGTTATTGGCAGTGCACTGTATTTTAGGGGAAGATGGCTTGATCGGACTGATATTAGGAGTACTGCAGTGCAAAAGTTCTGCTGTCTGGATGGAACTTGTGTTGACACCCCATTTGTAGAATATGATAGAACTCGACCTTTTGCAGTTCATGATGGATTTAAAGTGATTAAGCTTCCTTATCATCAAGGAAAGAATGAACGGAAGTTCTCCATGTACATCTTCCTACCTGATGCTCATGATGGCTTCTTTGAATTAACTAAGAAAATTTTTGCGGAACCATCATTCTTAGAACAACATTTGCCAATTGAGAAGCGACATGTGGATATCAGGGTTCCCAAGTTCACAGTATCTTTCCACATTGATATGAAGGAGTTTCTCAAAGAAATGGGCCTTGAATTACCCTTCCTCCGTGATGCAGATTTCACTGATATGGTCAAGGAAGATGAATCCAGAAGTCCATTGTATCTATCTGACATACTTCATAAAGCAATTTTGGAGGTTAATGATAAAGGGATTGAAGAAACATCTGTGACAATGGGCATAGGCAAGCCCTCACCGGGAGAGCACTTTGTTGCTGACCACCCTTTCTTCTTCGTCATTAAGGAGGAGGTGTCTGGCTCAGTTATCTTCATGGGGCATATATTGGACCCTTCATCACAATCTTAACTTCAGTTTCTGTACCTTTATCAGCAATTACAGGTATATCTTGTATGATCTCTAACTTTGCCAGTCTGGATCAATGGATTTTAATACTTAAGTAATCATGTAGTGGTTCGTAGTTGTTTGCTTTGCTTTTAGTAACATATGAGCAGATATTTACTAAAATAAGATTTATATTATCTTTGCTTTTAGTAACATAAGATTTAGTAACATATGAGCAGATATTACCATGTAATGACAATGCATACATGTGCTCATTTGTATCAATTTTTCTTTGCGGAAATCTCTATGATCTTGTCCAATTTATAAAAGAAATTCTTTAATCAGAAGTGTTAGTTTTTTTCTAGTTTATCTATGTATGCATTGATAATTTGGTATTTGGTCTAATATATTTGTATGTAGCTTGTCTCAACATTTTATGAATTCTTTATCAGTCTTTGGTCATGCTATTTTTCATGGAGTTGTTTCAGTTACATGTTCATATAGTATATTGCTCTTTATTTACTTTTTCCTACCAGGAGCAAGCTGGTAAGCTTATTTACATCAGGTTTTGATTTCATATACCCAGTGTTCAACAAGGCACTCTGCTTGGGCATGCCTCTGCGTTGGGCGGTGGGGTGCCCCCTAACCGAGGGGGGTAGGCAGTACCGTAGGCGGCGCCAGCCTATCAGCAGCCAAAGGCGTGCAGCTCCACCTAAGGCAGGGATACGTGGGGCCAACGCAGACATTAGGCAGTGGTGGGGGAGGAAGGGAGGTCGGGGGATGTGGTCGGTGGGGGGAGGAGTGGCGGGAGGAGTTGAGCGGCAGGCGCATGCAGGCGGTTGCGGCACGTGACTAGAGGACAGAGGAGACTGGGTGAGAAAGATACTGGAGAGGAATCGGTGGCCTGAAAGAGGCAGGGATGGGGGCGGCAGTCAGCACAGAGGCAGGTACTAGGAGCGGCGGGTGGTAGAGGCACAGACGGGGGCAGCGGGGTTTGCTGTTCAGACTTGAGCTTGGGCTGTTTTCATGGGCCTTTCTATATAATTCTTAGCCCACTAGTCTCGTGTTTCTTCTTTTATTTTAGATTTTTAGAGGTAAATATGTATAGGGATAAAATGCCTAGGCGCGCCTAGGCTCGCTTAAGCTCTAGGCAGAGGGTCACCACCTAGAGTGTGCCTAGCACCTTTTGTAACCTTGGATATACCATATGGAGATTAAAATATGTTCCTTCAAATTTCAGAACAATGTCATCTCTGTTAATATATTTATATTTATATTTATATTTGATGACATTTACTTCACAATTAACAGGTTAGATCGTCTTCAGTGATAGCCTGCGTGGTGTACTGCTAGCTTGGAACACTGGTCACCTGACATTCAACTAAGGGATAAGAACTTCTTTTCCACCAGCAAAGCGAGGAAAAGATATTGCCACCTCACCACTTGAGATTATAGCTGTGCCCAGAAACACTAGGAATGGTAATGATTGGTATGCTCATTGTGAGCAGAGTAACCCTGCTGATCAAATAAGACAATAGAGTTAACATATATTACGAAGACTTGTGGTGCGGAGATACCCTTGAGCCTTGAAATGATGAGTGAAGAAAACAGAGGAAGAAACAAACAGCTCTTTTGTTCATGGCTTCGTGCCCCTTGTGCGTGGTGTGCTAGGAAACAGTTTCTTATTATTTGCTTTTGTTTGTCATATTGAAACATTGTGCTGACAGTTTAATGAGGGATCATAAACATTTCTTGCGGTTGGTGCCACTTTTTTCCCCTCTCTGTATTGCATGGCATTTCAATCTAATCCCAGATCGCTTGCGGCCCAATCCGTTGCGCTTGCCTTCAAGGATAAAAAACGAATGGTCAGTCCGGGAGCCCATGGCCCAGGGATTGGCATTGTTCCTTTTCCCGAGGCTGCTCATTTACGGGTTGCGGCCCAATCCCCTGGAATTGTTTTCTATTTTCTTAAGATAAGAAAAGCCTCATGCTTCTCGAGTGCAAGAGAATGGCAGAAGAACCGCATGCTTCTCGTGTGGAAGAGAAACGGGAGTAGTTACCCCCGACAAGGCAGCCCCAGTCGCCATCAAACAATGGGTCGTAATAGCATCATTCAGCAATTTCTACCAAAAAAAACATTTGGCAAATTAATAAGTATTCCAGGTGGGAGAGGAGAAAAACCCCATAAATAAATTACCCTCTTCTCGATCAAGAGACATTGGAAGAAGACTTTTGTCAGCTTTGATAATCTGAAAAATTCAGATAGTTATGTTTTAAATTTTTAAGGTAGAAGATGCTGCTGAGCAGATCCATTTACTGATTGATCAATTTCGTATAAGGTACTATTCCAGTGAAGTGATATGTGGATACCAGACGCTCAAGTTAACAAACAATACCTTTTTTAGATCAACATGAAAGAATCTGAAATGAAAAAGGAATATGTGTTCTGACGAAATTCCCAGGTATGGTCAAATAACAGGTTCTGGCCTTTCATCAGCAGATAACAGGTAAATCTTGTATGGTCGCTAACAATTGCAATCTGCCTCATTCAAATTTTGGTACACAAGTAATCCGAGTACGGAAAGGTTGCTTGTCATTGCCTCAAATATACAGCTAGACAAAATAATTAAGGCAATGAACAACTTCGGGCTTCTTTTATTTAAACATATACTTCTGTTGGATTCAAAGGATTAGGTTTAGGTTTTTCTAGGATAATAACTTCCAAGTTTCAAAGTTTAAGTGAAGAGACTTATTTTTTTCCAAAAGAATAGATTCATAGTTTAAGATAAGAAATGAATACCTATATAAGAAAATAAGAGCTTATGTTCATTTTTCGCAAAAAAAAAAGAAAATAAGAGCTTATGTTCATTTTTCGCAAAAAAAAGAAAATAAGAGCTTCCATTCATAAAATTTGTACAAAATGTTGACTGATTCGTAGGCGTCGGCGAATTAGAATCATTTGTTCCAATCCAAAGCATAAACAAAGACAGGGGTAATCCTTCAGAAAAGAAACTTTTCTTTCTAATAAAGTAAAAAAACCCATGGAAATATCCAAATTGAAAATAAAAATGAAATTAAAGGATATATTTTAACCTGAAACGGATATCTTTGTATCTTTTTTCTTTTTGTTATTTTTAACTCATATTTATGAGATAATGACACTTCCGAATCTTATCTTATCTTCGGTGATGCTTGAAAGCGTTATCTTCAATTATAACATGAAGCAGAGTTTGTCATGGGCTCATGGACACGAGTCGCCTCTTGCTTATCGAAACCGAGGAATTTCTCTGCCAACATCAATGGAAGTCATCACCACCTCACCACTTATGGATTCTCTTTGTGCCATGTTCTGCAAACATCGGTAATGATTGATCTAAGAAACAAACATGAACAAACCAGCTGACCTCGTCGAGGTATTGCCTGCCAAATCATGCGGAAAGCAATACCAGATGATGGCATCCAAAAATATTTCTTTATCTTCATTCATGTTTGGTTTGCATATTTTGTTGTTTCCTCACTGTACTTCTGTTCGATGGCAACACTACACCGACAATTTAATCAGCACCCGTAAGTGCAGCTGTGTATGTATCTGCTGGATTGCTCTATGTCTGTTCATGTATAGTGCGGTGATGCGGACGTGTTCATGTTTGGTAGATGTGATGTGGACTTGTGCTGAGGTTGGGTGGCCTTTTGGTCTGGAAGAAAGGGATGTCTCTAAACAAGTACTTGCAGCAATCTTTAACACCTCATCAAGTTGATCAGCTGAGGTTCCATAAGCTAGCATCCTGATAGCCGCAGTACACTTTTGAAGCGGTGAAAGACCAATCACTAAATGCTTGCACGATACGTAGAAACAAAGGCTTATGCATCCTAAATCTCCTACGGAACATCTCCTCGGTGTAGATAGGATTTGTAGAAAAGTAATTAGCGACAAGATCATCATGACTTGCTTCTCGATTCCTTGGTATGTACCTCCTTGGTCCACTCTGTCGACGACGGTGAGATACTGTAGATGCTTCGCCATCCATGTCGGCCTTGAATTCCTCTGCTACAATATCTTCTAATATTTCATCCTCTGCTAGCATATCATCCACGGTGAATACCTCTGTAGGATCAAAGTCTTCGACATCTTGTAGGTCGCCTTCTTCATCACTTGGCTCCACAGAAACTAACTACAGCAGGTGACGGAAGGGAGGAATGTACAGTGCCACAATGCAACTGGTACCATTTTATAGTATGCAATTGATGCTAGTGGACACGCATTAAAAAATAGTGCTGCACTAGTAACACGCATTCAGAATGTAACTGATACTAGTGGAGCACCAACTAGTGGAGCACCTCTGTTTACATTAAAAAATATCAATGAAAGTATACCTTAGTGGAGCACCTCGGTTGGCATTCAGAAAATGAAAAGGGGCCCTTCTGTTCACATTCAGAAAAATCCCATGACATTCAGATAGCAGTGCAAATAACTAGTTCAGAAAAATCCCATGACAAGCTAACTGAACATAGGCTACAAGTTTTTAACTAAATTTGATAACCGAATTTAACGGATTAAGCATAAGGCGCAGAGCACAGATGTAACTTAAGACAGGTTTTCTGCAACTCCATAAATCATAATGACACCTCCATACATCAGCAGCTACATGACAGCACCTTTGGTAGATCAACATGACAGCACCTTTCATTATCTCATATCAGAGATATGAACATGCCCTGCACAGTTAGAAAATAGCAGCATCAGTTAAACATGACAGCTCCCAAAGACTTCTTAGATTATACTGTACAAGAATTAAAAGGCATACCAAACTAGATAATTTCAGGAAAAAGCATTTTCCTCAAACACTTAATGGCAGGAACTCGCTCAGCCTTTTCGTCATCGGTCATTGAACTTGTATCTTGTGAGATGAGGTTATTATATGCGTCCATCATCTTCGATTCTTTCTCAAGCTTCTTCCCTTCCATCTCAAGCTTCTTCCCTTCCATCTCAAGCCTTCTCCCCTCCATCTCAAGTTTCTTGGACTCTCTGTTCTCCTGTGCTGTTAGATGGGCAAGCCTTGTGGTCTCAATCTTATCAGAAGATAGCTTTTGTTGTAGCTCTAGCAGTTTCAAACGGTTTGCATTGACTTCTTCTTGATACTTGCTCAATTTATCAAGCTTTTCCACATTAATTGCAGATTCCTTTGATTTTCCAGCATCACTCATTGTCGCAGAATTCCCTTTTACAGCAAGAGCGGCCTTTTTAGCTGCCTTTTGTCCAATTGGTCGCTTTGGCATCTCATCTTCACTTTCAACATTTTGCACGTCTTCTTCATGGTGATATGACTTCCTTTTACGAGCGTTCTTTAGCTCGTCATTGTATGTTTTCCACTTCTAACGATAGATTTTCCAAACATTCTTAATCGTGAAGGGTCCAATCTTGTGATCCAAATATAACTCTTCGGCTGCATCCAACCACATCTGATCGTTGTAGCCACTTGTAAACACCTTGCGAGCCTTCAAATAATCACCTTCAAAGAGGTCACACCACCTATTAATCTTGTGCCATCTATCCTTTGCTTGCTTCGTTTTCCTTTGCCTTTGCGGTGGGGTGCCCTTGTTGTATGCCTTGATAACATCACCCCAATATGCTTCGCCCTTCCTATCGGCTCCGGTGGCTGAGTCTGTTGAATTTTCAATCCAAGCAGCCATCAATCTTTCATCTTCATCTGGTGTCCACGTAATTCGCTTCTCAGTCTTAACCATTCCATTCTTGTCATTGACAAAAATAGGTTCCTCCTCTGATATGATCTCCGAATCTGAGGGAGAACTACCTCCATTGGTTTTAGGATCGATGTGGCTACTGTGAGAAGGTGTTCCAACCAAATGAAAATTATGTGCCTGATTGCCAAAGTACCTAATCAAACCATCTTGTGTATCTCCATCCCTAAAAAGAAGGGTTCCAAAATATCTATTTCAGAAAAAAAAAACATGCTACTGCTAGTCCATCTATTCTCTGAAAAAAAACATGCTGCAATCTTTAAGTACAGAACAGCAAAACATATCTTCCAAAGTGCTTGATACAAATCGACACTTCTGAAACTAGCTTGATACAACATACTAGTCAATCGACACTTCTGAAACAGATATATATACAGTACACTTGTCATTTTTTCAGGAAACTGACTTGTTCAGATATGAAGTGTTCAGGAAAGTTCACATGCAGTCATCTACTGACTGCTAGTCCAGCATCTCAAACATGAAGTCAAGACTGATTAAAATTCAACTGACTGCTAGTCCAGCATCTCAAATCACTTCATATCTATTTTCAGGGAAAAAACATGTAGTAATCTACTGCTGCTGCTGCTATTTGTCAAGACTGCTAAAAAATCCACTGCTACTGCTAGTCCATCATTTCAAAATCTCAAAATACACTGAACAGGCATCTAAATGAAGAGGATCTGAACAACAAAAAACAATGAAAGCTCACAAACTCTCTTACCATGTTGCATCTGATTGCCGAACTGAGGAACACCCAGGACTAGCGGTATCCGAGCCCCACCAAGCCGGAGATGGAGATGGAGAGAACGGGAATCCAGCAAGTGGCGACGAAGTCGTTCCGGCGAAGCCACCACCGCCGTGGCTAGTGAAGCCGCTGATAGGGGGATTCGGCCGCACCGGATGCAGCCATGGATGAGGACAATGCTGCTTCGCCATTGCCGCTGAGAGGTGCCGCTGGACTGGAACCGCGACCAAAGGGGACGAGGCTAGCCGCCCGGCTGGATCCGCGACCAAAGGGGAGGAGACTGCCCACCGAGGTGGATCTGCCTCCAACGGGGAAGAGGCCAGCTGCCCTGCTCGGTCCACGACCAATGGAGGAAAAGGCTTGCCCCCTGCCGACCTTGCCCTTCCGCCCTGCCGCCACTCTTGCCGCCGCCGCCGTGCCCAAGCTAGGGTTCTCCATCTCGCTCGTGTTGAAGGCAGTGGGAAAGAATGAAGATTATATGGAGAGCTGTGGTGGATTTGGCGCGCGAAATCCATTCCCGCGCGCCCTCACTTTCTCTTTGCACGCGCCTGCACTGGATCCTCCCCTCGGTGACCCCTCGGCGACTCCCCCGTACAACGCGACGCTAGGAGATGTCGACTTCTTTGGGCCACGAGCCGCGTCCGTCGACTCGCGAGACGCCGGGGTCAGGTCGTCGCCTCACGAACAGGGGTTTTTTTGTGAAATGTGCGGCATACAGGCAGGGTATACAGCCCCGCTGTACATGCCCTAAGTGCCAGTCCGAACACCCATTACCATTGCGTGTTCCAAATGTTAAATGGATTAAAAAATAAATAACATCTTAAGTTAATTAATGATCTATTTGGTTCGGCTATGAGCTGTGAGAAAGCTGTTGTAAGCTATAAAAGTTGTTGTAAGCTATAAAAAACTATTATGAGCTATATATGCTGTGAAAAACTTGTAAGCTATTTAGTTAAAACAGCTCTCTCTTTTATCCATGAAAAATAGCCGTAAAACGTCTCTCTAATTCTACCCCTAATAATTCTACCCATTTGGAAAAGTTGAAAGCCAAAAGTAGATTTTCAAGGTGCTTTAAAAAATAATCAAAAGCATCTATATCACAAAAAGCAACTTTAGGTTCTAGCCGTTTAATTGCCTTTCCGCTTTTTGGCAACAAGCACTTAGTAGAAGCTACCCAAATATAGCCCTAAGTCAATTAGTTAAACTCTACGTTCGAACTACAAGAAGCAGGTAACACGTTGTTTCTCTTGTCTAAAACACCAAGTGAACCTTCACCGGAGGTAGGTCATACTGGCTACCACAGGCAGGGCCGCACCTAATATTTGGAGGCCCTGAACGAAATACATGTTGGGGCCTATAATTTTAAGAAAACATTATAATTAAAGCATACTTTCACTTAATTATAAAGCAAAGGAGCCAAGCAGGGCAGTGGACATGGTCACTGGGTCCGATTAATAAACGGAGGCACTAGCGCCCGGATGTCCCGTGAGCAGGGCGGCGCCGGCGAGCTGCGCACAGGACGTCCGCTCGCAGGCGCCACCCCCGCTACCAGCTCGTGGGACAGACTCCGCCAGCGCCGCCCCTGCCCACGCGCGTCGTGTGCCTCTCCCGCCCGGACTCGTGCCTCCCATCACGGCCGTGCTCCATCCGCTTGCCGTGGACACTGGCGAGGTCTGTGTCTCCGACGAGCTCCGCACCGGCAACCTCCGCATACTCTGTGGTATCGAGCTATGCGCCGACATCGAGCTCCACAACGACGAGCTCCATTTGTCCAAGCAACAAGGTGACATTGTGCTAAAAGCGCATATTGCAAGCATTGTTACAATTGTTCTAGTTATTTCAAAGGTATGTTGCAAGGGTTTCGTATGAATGTTGCAAAAGTAGATCATCCTTTACGAAATAGAGGTTCACTTCGACTTTACTACTTTCCAGCCAACGCACTCTAGTCAAATTGAAGGAAATTGTTTGGCCCCTATTCTATTTATTTATTAAGGGAGGGTACTCATAAGGTTGAATCACTGTTTTTCATTCCTAATGTTCATCTCAAGCTCGCTTCGACATCTGGTTATCCAACAATCTCCTCCTTTTCGATCGCTTGCTCTCGTGCTTGCAACCGATGATTCACTTGTTTAACCTGATCGGGATGTTGCATGTGTGTTCCCAATGTTTCATCTGTTTTCAGAGGTATGTTGCAAACTTCTGTTCCCAATGTTATTTCAGAGGTATGTTGCAACTTATGTTGCAAACTTCTGTTCCCAATGTTTCATCTGTTTTTCAGACGTATGTTGCAAGTGTGTTTATCTGGATGTTACATGTGTTTCACACATATGTTGCAAGTGTTTTATCTAGATGTTGTGTATGTGTTGCAATGGTTTTTTAAGTGTTTCATGTGTTTTTTTGTAAGTGTTTCGACGTACGTTTCAAACATTTCATCTGTCTTTCAGACTTATGTTGCAAGTGTTGTGTCTAGATATTTCAAAAATAAATTGGGTATTGCATCTCTCTGCTGATATTCTGCTGCCTTGCCTTGTGTCTCCTCCTCGCCTCTTGCTGCCTTGCATCATTCTTAGACTGGGGAGGGGGTGTGCCAGGGGATGGCGGCGCGGACGCGAGTGCCAGGGGAGGGGGTGGGCCTAGGACTAAAAGCTAGGCTCGGTTGTCTGGGACTAAGCGCCGCTGGCGCTGGACGTCCGGGCGCTATTGCCTACCAAAAAAAAATTGCGATTCTTTTGAAACCTCTCACATAGCCCAATAGGGTCCAATTTACATTAAGCCCGTTTCTCACCTTATAACGCAGCAAAAACCTCTAGAACCCTAGGCAACAACATTTCACTAGGCAAAATGCAGGCCGCCTCCCTCCGGCGAGCTCTCCATCCGCGGCGACCAGGAGCCACCCAGCTCTTCCCCTTTCCCGTAGGCACCAGGCTCCGTGCCTTCTCCTCCGCGTCCGCCGCGGCAGCGCACTCTCCCAAAGACGCTCGTAATGCGCCGTCGCCGATTATGCCGACGCGGCCGTGGGGGGAGGCGCTCGCGGCCGCGCAGCGCGCCTTCTGCCTGCCGCTCGCGGGACGCGTCCTCGCCGCCTCGGCGACCGGGAACGCGGCCGTGGCCCCCGTCGCGGTCCACGCCTCGCTCGCCCTGGCCGCCGCCGGCGCGCGCGGCGACACGCGGCGGCAGCTCCTCCAGGTGCTGGGCGGCGGCGGCGGGGGCAGGGGCGCCGCGGCGGACGCGGCCAATGTGGCGTCGCGCGTGCTCAAGCGCGTGCTCAAGGACAGGTCCACGTCCGGTGGGCCGCGGCTGGCCTTCACGGGAGGAATATGGGCCGACACCTCGACGAGCCTGTCGCCGGGGTTCGTGGAGGCCGTCCGTAGTGTGTACAGCTCCACAGCGAGGACGGCTGACTTCATTAACAAGGTGTGGCATATTGTGTCATTCCCGCTTGTACGACATGCTTATTAGGTGCTCGATGATATGCTTGTTCCAGGGGTATCTGTAGCAGAACATCTTAATTTGTTGTTTGATGTTATTGCAGTTCCTCGCTAAGTTTATTTTATAGATGGTATTTGACTGGATTGACCCGAGTAGTCTGAATTGGTCTAATGTTGTTTTTTCTGCTGATCTCTGCCTGTGCACCCTTTTCTGTTCATCTATTTGATCTGATAGAAATGGTAATGTGCATTGGAGAGCTTGTGGTGACAAATATGCCCACTATCTACCTTTATTGCTGTAAAAAATAATACTATGGTGTGTCTGTAAAGAAATGCCACTTGAACTGTTCTATTTTTTTTAGTAGCAATCTGCAACCATGTGATGTATATTGTTGTTTCTATGATTTTTCTTTTGAAATTCTGAACTCTGAAAATTCACACGATTTCTGTTCTATTGATTTTTAAAGCCCGAAGATGCTGCTAAGAAAATTAACATGTGGGTCAAAGAATCCACAAAAGGTACTGTTACCTCGCTCCTTCCGGATGGATTAATTCACCAGAATACAGGACTTGTTATTGGCAGTGCACTGTATTTTAGGGGAAGATGGCTTGATCGGACTGATATTAGGAGTACTGCAGTGCAAAAGTTCTGCTGTCTGGATGGAACTTGTGTTGACACCCCATTTGTAGAATATGATAGAACTCGACCTTTTGCAGTTCATGATGGATTTAAAGTGATTAAGCTTCCTTATCATCAAGGAAAGAATGAACGGAAGTTCTCCATGTACATCTTCCTACCTGATGCTCATGATGGCTTCTTTGAATTAACTAAGAAAATTTTTGCGGAACCATCATTCTTAGAACAACATTTGCCAATTGAGAAGCGACATGTGGATATCAGGGTTCCCAAGTTCACAGTATCTTTCCACATTGATATGAAGGAGTTTCTCAAAGAAATGGGCCTTGAATTACCCTTCCTCCGTGATGCAGATTTCACTGATATGGTCAAGGAAGATGAATCCAGAAGTCCATTGTATCTATCTGACATACTTCATAAAGCAATTTTGGAGGTTAATGATAAAGGGATTGAAGAAACATCTGTGACAATGGGCATAGGCAAGCCCTCACCGGGAGAGCACTTTGTTGCTGACCACCCTTTCTTCTTCGTCATTAAGGAGGAGGTGTCTGGCTCAGTTATCTTCATGGGGCATATATTGGACCCTTCATCACAATCTTAACTTCAGTTTCTGTACCTTTATCAGCAATTACAGGTATATCTTGTATGATCTCTAACTTTGCCAGTCTGGATCAATGGATTTTAATACTTAAGTAATCATGTAGTGGTTCGTAGTTGTTTGCTTTGCTTTTAGTAACATATGAGCAGATATTTACTAAAATAAGATTTATATTATCTTTGCTTTTAGTAACATAAGATTTAGTAACATATGAGCAGATATTACCATGTAATGACAATGCATACATGTGCTCATTTGTATCAATTTTTCTTTGCGGAAATCTCTATGATCTTGTCCAATTTATAAAAGAAATTCTTTAATCAGAAGTGTTAGTTTTTTTCTAGTTTATCTATGTATGCATTGATAATTTGGTATTTGGTCTAATATATTTGTATGTAGCTTGTCTCAACATTTTATGAATTCTTTATCAGTCTTTGGTCATGCTATTTTTCATGGAGTTGTTTCAGTTACATGTTCATATAGTATATTGCTCTTTATTTACTTTTTCCTACCAGGAGCAAGCTGGTAAGCTTATTTACATCAGGTTTTGATTTCATATACCCAGTGTTCAACAAGGCACTCTGCTTGGGCACGCCTCTGCGTTGGGCGGTGGGGTGCCCCCTAACCGAGGGGGGTAGGCAGTACCGTAGGTGGCGCCAGCCTATCAGCAGCCAAAGGCGTGCAGCTCCACCTAAGGCAGGGATACGTGGGGCCAACGCAGACATTAGGCAGTGGTGGGGGAGGAAGGGAGGTCGGGGGATGTGGTCGGTGGGGGGAGGAGTGGCGGGAGGAGTTGAGCGGCAGGCGCATGCAGGCGGTTGCGGCACGTGACTAGAGGACAGAGGAGACTGGGTGAGAAAGATACTGGAGAGGAATCGGTGGCCTGAAAGAGGCAGGGATGGGGGCGGCAGTCAGCACAGAGGCAGGTACTAGGAGCGGCGGGTGGTAGAGGCACAGACGGGGGCAGCGGGGTTTGCTGTTCAGACTTGAGCTTGGGCTGTTTTCATGGGCCTTTCTATATAATTCTTAGCCCACTAGTCTCGTGTTTCTTCTTTTATTTTAGATTTTTAGAGGTAAATATGTATAGGGATAAAACGCCTAGGCGCGCCTAGGCTCGTTTAAGCTCTAGGCAGAGGGTCACCACCTAGAGTGTGCCTAGCACCTTTTGTAACCTTGCATATACCATATGGAGATTAAAATATGTTCCTTCAAATTTCAAAACAATGTCATATCTGTTAATATATTTATATTTATATTTGATGACATTTACTTCACAATTAACAGGTTAGATCGTCTTCAATGATAGCCTGCGTGGTGTATTGCTAGCTTGGAACACCGGTCACCTGACATTCAACTAAGGGATAAGAACTTCTTTTCCACCAGCAAAGCGAGGAAAAGATATTGCCACCTCACCACTTGAGATTATAGCTGTGCCCAGAAACACTAGGAACGGTAATGATTGGTATGCTCATTGTGAGCAGAGTAACCCTGCTGATCAAATAAGACAATAGAGTTGACATATATTACGAAGACTTATGGTGTGGAGATACCCTTGAGCCTTGAAATGATGAGTGAAGAAAACAGAGGAAGAAACAAACAGCTCTTTTGTTCATGGCTTCGTGCCCCTTGTGCGTGGTGTGCTAGGAAACAGTTTCTTATTATTTGCTTTTGTTTGTCATATTGAAACATTGTGCTGACAGTTTAATGAGGGATCATAAACATTTCTTGCGGTTGGTGCCACTTTTTTCCCCTCTCTGTATTGCATGGCATTTCAATCTAATCCCAGATCGCTTGCGGCCCAATCCGTTGCGCTTGCCTTCAAGGATAAAAAACGAATGGTCAGTCCGTGAGCCCATGGCCCAGGGATTGGCATTGTTCCTTTTCCCGAGGCTGCTCATTTACGGGTTGCGGCCCAATCCCCTGGAATTGTTTTCTATTTTCTTAAGATAAGAAAAGCCTCATGCTTCTCGAGTGCAAGAGAATGGCAGAAGAACCGCATGCTTCTCGTGTGGAAGAGAAACGGGAGTAGTTACCCCCGACAAGGCAGCCCCAGTCGCCATCAAACAATGGGTCGTAATAGCATCATTCAGCAATTTCTACCAAAAAAAACATTTGGCAAATTAATAAGTATTCCAGGTGGGAGAGGAGAAAAACCCCATAAATAAATTACCCTCTTCTCGATCAAGAGACATTGGAAGAAGACTTTTGTCAGCTTTGATAATCTGAAAAATTCAGATAGTTATGTTTTAAATTTTTAAGGTAGAAGATGCTGCTGAGCAGATCCATTTACTGATTGATCAATTTCGTATAAGGTACTATTCCAGTGAAGTGATATGTGGATACCAGACGCTCAAGTTAACAAACAATACCTTTTTTAGATCAACATGAAAGAATCTGAAATGAAAAAGGAATATGTGTTCTGACGAAATTCCCAGGTATGGTCAAATAACAGGTTCTGGCCTTTCATCAGCAGATAACAGGTAAATCTTGTATGGTCGCTAACAATTGCAATCTGCCTCATTCAAATTTTGGTACACAAGTAATCCGAGTACGGAAAGGTTGCTTGTCATTGCCTCAAATATACAGCTAGACAAAATAATTAAGGCAATGAACAACTTCGGGCTTCTTTTATTTAAACATATACTTCTGTTGGATTCAAAGGATTAGGTTTAGGTTTTTCTAGGATAATAACTTCCAAGTTTCAAAGTTTAAGTGAAGAGACTTATTTTTTTCCAAAAGAATAGATTCATAGTTTAAGATAAGAAATGAATACCTATATAAGAAAATAAGAGCTTATGTTCATTTTTCGCAAAAAAAAAAGAAAATAAGAGCTTATGTTCATTTTTCGCAAAAAAAAGAAAATAAGAGCTTCCATTCATAAAATTTGTACAAAATGTTGACTGATTCGTAGGCGTCGGCGAATTAGAATCATTTGTTCCAATCCAAAGCATAAACAAAGACAGGGGTAATCCTTCAGAAAAGAAACTTTTCTTTCTAATAAAGTAAAAAAACCCATGGAAATATCCAAATTGAAAATAAAAATGAAATTAAAGGATATATTTTAACCTGAAACGGATATCTTTGTATCTTTTTTCTTTTTGTTATTTTTAACTCATATTTATGAGATAATGACACTTCCGAATCTTATCTTATCTTCGGTGATGCTTGAAAGCGTTATCTTCAATTATAACATGAAGCAGAGTTTGTCATGGGCTCATGGACACGAGTCGCCTCTTGCTTATCGAAACCGAGGAATTTCTCTGCCAACATCAATGGAAGTCATCACCACCTCACCACTTATGGATTCTCTTTGTGCCATGTTCTGCAAACATCGGTAATGATTGATCTAAGAAACAAACATGAACAAACCAGCTGACCTCGTCGAGGTATTGCCTGCCAAATCATGCGGAAAGCAATACCAGATGATGGCATCCAAAAATATTTCTTTATCTTCATTCATGTTTGGTTTGCATATTTTGTTGTTTCCTCACTGTACTTCTGTTCGATGGCAACACTACACCGACAATTTAATCAGCACCCGTAAGTGCAGCTGTGTATGTATCTGCTGGATTGCTCTATGTCTGTTCATGTATAGTGCGGTGATGCGGACGTGTTCATGTTTGGTAGATGTGATGTGGACTTGTGCTGAGGTTGGGTGGCCTTTTGGTCTGGAAGAAAGGGATGTCCCCGCCTTTGTACCGAAAGCCTGCTGTGCCTTTTGCCGACTTCCAGTTCTCTACTAATTTCTGGGCGTTTCTGTTGTTAAGTTGACATTGACTGGGCGGCAAAAGAATGTGTTTTCGGCGTATATAATAGGAAGCGAAAGTACTATGTTTTATTTTTAGTAAATCATCGTCGTTTTGCTATGTTTGATTGAGGTGAATTGCTAGTGCTGTCATTTTGTTGTTAGAACTTTAATACGGTTTGTATGATATGGGGGTCACATGTTTGCATCATAGTCTGGCAATAGGTTGCATATGTGTTTGATTCTATAGAATTACTAGCGCCCAGACATCCGGACGCTGCTCCAAATATCGGACGATTCTGGCCCGCACGTCCTTTCAGGTCTACCCAACCGCCCCCAATAAATTATTATTATAGACCAGTACACACTGTCTTACGTCACCCCACTTGCATCAGCCTCGTAGGCCCATGGCCGTTCCCTTGCGTCGTGCCGTCGTTCCCGTGCCGTTTCGCGTGCCCACACGGGGCTCGCACCACCCCTAACGCCACCAACATCGAGAAGGGGGGAGGGGCATGGCGGATGCCTAGCCGGCGCCAGGAGGAGGAGACACCTGTTACGGAACCAACTAATTTATAAGAGCACAAGTACAATGGCAACCACCGGAGTAGTCGTGCTGTCATACTTGAGCCCATATAAACCTGATAGGTCGTCGAGTGTCACGAAGGACCTCGAATCATAACTAACATACAAAACAAGATCGTACATGATTCAACACACATGTCACATGCTACATAAAATTCACAAGTAGTTCAACATACATCGGAGTTCAAATATAATTATTACAACACAAAGTTCAAATTTAGTAGCGAAAGCAATATAGTTTTAAAACATCTCACACACAGTTTAGATACATGCTAGTTTCATGATCAAGTCCAACAAAAGCAACCTGAACAAGCTAATATAGAAGAACCGTGCCCACGGTCTCACTCCTCGTCCACAGCTCGAGAGAAGCAGTTCTTGTAATACCCATGATACACAGTACCATCTCCAACAAGTGTGAATAAACCCTGAGTACTAGAATATACTCAGCTAGACTTACCCGTCATAAACCAAAAATAAGGAGACACCAAGGATCATACAAAGCTATGAAAGTAGAGCTAGCTTGATAACATTTTGCATAAAAAGCCACTAGTTGCGCTACATATTTTATAATTCAGACATCAAGTTAATTATAGCTATTTCACTCTAGATTAGCAACTAACCAATGTCAAACATGTTGTATACAATTATGTAGCATCACATTAGTAACCATAGCCATTTATTGTATTATAATCATAACCATTTCACTTTCATCAACTTACTGCGATAGAAGGAAGCTCAGTCAAGTTTCTCAATAGGAAAAAGTCTACTTAACCTACTGAACTATCAGCTAGTGTCTAACCTACATCCCCAACTATAAAACCGTCTGTTCTACACCATAAACTTTTCAAAACCGTTCAAATTACACCCTGGAGTGGTTTTGGACGGCGGTTTTGCTACAGTCACGATGGTTTTTCAACAATAACGACGGTTTTGAGTTTTTTTTCCTATTTATTTCCGTTGAATTTTTGAAAAATCATAGTAAATCATAGAAAAATTATAAAATAAAAAATCTAATTTTGTTGGACTCCACATGAGTAGATCTACACAATGAATATATAATATAGTATGCTTTAGTATAAATTTTTTCTGTAGCTTTAAATTAGTTAGAAAATCAAATTTTATCTGTAATTAATTGGAATAATTCATAGCTACAGCTTTTATGGTCCAATTGTGGTGAAATTTTTATGATGTGGTTATTATTATATGCTTGAACTATAGTAAAAATTTTATACTCATTGGATCATATATAACTTAGTTATAGATTTATTTAGGTTTATGTTTAGGTTTATGCTTGTTAAATATAAATAAATCTATAACTAACTTATATATGATCCAATGAGTATGAAATTTTTACTATGGTTCAAGCATATAATAATAACCACATCATAAAAAGTTTACTATAATTGGACCATAGAAGCTGTAGCTATGAATTATTTCAATTAATTACAGACAAAATTTGATTTTCTAACTAATTTAAAGCTACAGAAAAAATTTATACTAAAGCATACTATATTATATGTTCATTGTGTAGATCTACTCATGTGGAGTCCAACAAAATTAGATTTTCTATTTTATGATTTTTTTTATGATTTACTATGATTTTTCAAAGATTCAACGGAAATAAATAGGAAAAGAAAAACTCAAAACCGTCGTTATTGTAGCAAAACCATCGTTACTGTATTAAAAACGCCGTCTAAAACCGCTCCAGGGTGTAATTTGAACGGTTTTGAAAAGTTCAAGGTGTAAAACAGACGGTTTTATAGTTGGGAGTGTAGGTTAGACACTAGCTGATAGTTCAGGGGGTTAAATAAACTTTTTCCTTTCTCACTATCCGGGAGAGACGGTGATTCGAATCGATTGCAACCAGCTAGGCAAAAATCCTAACACAAACCCACACTTCCCCATCGGGGTCACGTCGGGTCACCTTTGGTACAACTCAGCACTCGACTTCGCGGGTTCGATTAGCGTCGCACACTTAAGAACCAACCAGTTGCTAGGACACTCAGGCCTTGCCTGTCCTTGGTCTCATATTCGTGTTCCCACACATCCTTACTACCTCTAGTGTGCACCCTTGGACAGAATGACTCCCAGCTTGAATGGAACTACTCGACTTTGCAGTCGGAACGAGTTATCCGGATAGCTAAGTGAGAGGCTGTGTTCAAAATGACCGAGGACCGACAACGATGCGGTCCTTAAGCGGCTCGGACGGAATCACAAGTGTCATCCTGCAACCTAGACTTCGCCCGGCCTCCATTTATATCATCACATGGTTCTTTTCCATGATAGCAAATATAGTCAATTGTAACCAGATATCCACCTATATCTCGCAAGTGACAGGAAATCACCCGACTTTTACCAAACTAAGCATGGCTAAGCATATATTTGATCCTGGACCTACACAGGGTTCAATGTATATGTTTCTAGACAAAGAAGGTATATGCATTAAGTGTTTCCAATCAACTCCTACAATCTAATGCATCAAACAATAAAGGACTAAAATTGTATTTATAAAATATGGAAGACTTAAATGCTCCGGGCTTGCCTTTTAGATAGGCCGAGGGTCGGTAATCAAGACACTCGGGCAGCTCCTCTTGAACCTGTCCTTCTCCTTCGGGAATCTCCTGTTGTGGGATCTCCTACGAGGTCTCCTCTCCTTCGAGCTCGAACTCCAACAGGGTCACTTCCTCCGCAGATCCTATGTGTATGAGGATATAGATAAATATAGTGAATGCACAAGGGATGAAGTGCAAGTATGATATGAGGTAACATGGAATGATTATGACATGATAAACATGTTTAGCATGGTAGCAAGTGATGATTATCTATCTTAGTTAATTTGATCGAGTATGTGCATATCTCCTCTCTAGAAAACAAAGTAACACTCACCATATTCTAGCAACCTAAGGTAAAGTTGTTCATCATTAGTAAGAGGCCTAAAACCTGCAGCTAACAAATTACTTTAATAAAGCCTAAGCATCTAATTAACAAGCATCAAGCTCACACAAAGCAAACAAGTTAAGAAACTAATGCAAGTGAATTATAGAGCAATATTTAGCTAGCTGCATATAACCAATCAAATCTGGGCACCACCAGTGATACCAACAGGTTATATACATCACAAAAATGCTAGAAAAGTACATGGGTGGACTCAAATCAATTATATATATGCCTTTATTAATTTATCAACTAATTTAGGTGAAATTTGGAACTACCACTTCTAGTGCTCAATAAATTCTGAAAAAATTACAGCAGCCTAAACATGCTCCTACGAGTCTACTGTTAAAATTTCATGCCATTTGAATGAGTGTAACAACGTCTACAAACATTACAAGTTAACTAGGCTTATAACAACATAAATAGGTTTAGCATAGTGAAAAGTGTCGAACAACAGATTTTCTACTTTTCTTACATTCCACATAACACAAACATGCTGTGGAAATTAATTCATATGTATAGGTTACATAACTCTACCACAATTAATTTCACAACAAACTAGCATTTAATTAAGTTAAATTACAAAGTCATATTCAAAGCATGCTCATTGTAGGTTCAATATTTGTTCTAGCTACAACATGTCAAAACAAGGCTAACAAAATTGGAATCACAATTTTAGCATCTCCCTAACTCAAGTTATGCATTTTACAAGATTAATAGGCATTAAACAGGATAAATTCAAACAGGGTACAAAACTGTAGCACATACCAAGTTTCATATTTTTAACAGATAATACTCATCCATATGAAGGTAACAAAATTTGGTTCACTCAATTTGGACAATCCTAGCTCTAGATATGAATTTTGCAAGTTCATCATAAAATCTGTAAAAGAATAAAAAGAAAAACACCCAAAACCCTGGCCTCGGCTAAGTGCACTCGGTGCACTGTAGCCAGAGGCGCTGACAACTGGGCCCCATGGTCAGTGTGACCCCACCCATCATACACATAGAACAAAGGCCACCCGTTGACCGGTGAAAGCTCGCCGACGGTGAGCTCTCCGACGATGGGGTTGGCACCAGCGTGCTCCCCTCCGTCTTCGGCGTCAGTTAGGGTAGGTGGTTGGGGTAGGTTAGGGCCATGGCTACGGCGGTGGCACGCATGGCGGACGGTGGCGCTTCGGCCATCTCTGGCCACTGCAAGCTCGGGCGAGCTCGGCTACGTCTTTAGGGTTACCTAGCGGAGATCTAGGGTTAAGGTTCACACTCTCGGAGACGCCAGTGAGGCACAACCACGAGCACGGCAGCACGACGGTGTGGCACGATGGCAACGCAGCAGCGTTCTGGTGAGCCGGGTGACGGCATTGCTCAACCAAGCCCCGTTCTAGTTTCCCCATCCTATGGCTAAGCTCCAACGCCTAGAAGCAAGAGACGAAGAGGACTAGGCGAGCATGGCCACGGCGAGCTCAAGCTCAGCGGCGGCAATGGCGGCCACGGTGATGGCACACCGACTTTAATGTGCTCACCTGGGCTCGAACGGCTACGCTAGGAGGTCGAAAAGGTGGCGGGTGATACGGTGGTGCAATGAGCACAGCGAATAGGTGGTTATGGCTACGGTGCCTGGCTCGACTATGGCGGCGCTGCTGCGGCTGCTCTGCGCCAGGAGCGAGAGAGAGAGAGAGAGAGAGAGAGCTGGGAGAGAGGGAGAGCGAGAGTGAGCGAGAGAGAGAGAGAGCGAGCGCTCGGCTGCCCCCCTTTTGGCATGACAGCAGGGGTCTGACATCGGCATACGGCCGCCACGCGGCGCGCGCGGCCTGACGCGGTTGGCCACTGCCACGCCCAATTTGAATCGACAAGGGCCGATTCAGGCCTGATGACACCGACTGAAACCCGATTTTTGAGCCCCTAGATCTCCCAACCCGTGGTGAGTTTTGATCAACCATTTTCACCAAATTGTAGAGCTACAGGAGTACTACAAAAATGCTTTAAGAAGTTTTGCCTAATTCTCCCTGGTTTTCAAAATAGAATGCTCCAAAGTTGGCTACATGGAAACTGAAACTCAGTTCGAGACGACCAAATATTTGGTTTCAAAAACAGCATTGAGTTGATTTTTGTGAGCCCTATTTGACTAAGCTAGGCACTGATTCAGCTCTTGACCATAAAACAAAGTTTGTTCTATAGGAGCTAAACTACAACTTTTATTTATGTTCCACTGCCATGCAAGCTCTCTAAGTAGTTAATCCAATTAGATCAAACAATCAACATGAAAAAAGTAATTCTAGTTATACCAACACTTAGAAGCAAATTTGGACCAAGTCATGAATATGAACATGGTTTCATTTCTCATCCTAAGTGTGTCTAAGTTGATTTGGTGACCAAACAACAACCACTTGCATTAACAAGCATGATCATTAAGCATGCACTTAGTGAATTAAGCATTTTATGGAAAACTAGTCACAACAAAGATTATCATTTCATGCTCATGAGTGCAAATGAATGGATGATGCTGATGCTCATGCAATGCAAGTGCAAAAATGCAAGCTTAACACTTGGGGTGTTACAATACCAAGGCGAGGCAACAGAAAGCGAGGAGGGAGATGGAACAGCCGAACTACTTTTGAAACATCCAGATGAAACACTTACAACATACGTCTGAAGGTAGATGAAACACTTAAAACATATATCTGAAACACTTGCAAAACCACCAGAAAAACACTTAAAAACTATTGTAAAACATACACAACATCCAGATAAAACACTTGCAACATATGTGTGAAACATGCAACATCCAAATAAACACATTTGCAACATATATGTCTGGAAAAACGGATGAAACGATTGAAACAGACGCTTGCAACATACGTATACAATCATTGCAACATATGCAACATCCCAATCTACTTTCGCAACATCCGCGTAAAATACTTGCAACATACCTCGGAAACATTTGAAACACTTAAAACATACGCTTGCAACATGCGTTTTCAAGTGCAACATCTACTTGATGTTCGGACAAATGGAGGCTCGTCGACGCGGAGCTCGACGCTACGGAGTGGCACAGTGGAGGGTGCAAGCGGCGAGCGGCGGCGTGGCCTGCGAGTGGCTATGCTGCTCCCAGTGACAGGGCGGGCGGGTACGGTCTCCTGCAGTGACGCGCCCCTGCGGTGGAGGCGGCTCCTCGGCGTGGTCCGTGCTCTCCCGGCGTAGGGTCCAGCACCCACACGGCCGCCGCGATTAGCACCCACATGGCCATTGCCAGCCCCTCCACCTCCTCTTCGTCCTTGACCTGCAGGATTTGCCCCCCATCACTGCCTCTGCCTCTGCGCTCCCAAATCTACAGCCGCTCCTCCTCCTTCCCCTGCCCAATGCGCACCGTATGCTTACCGCCCACCTAGAACTTGAAGGAAGCCGGGAGACTAGAAGCAAGCGGCACAAGAGAGTGGGAGACAAGAAGGAAGCCTGGAGGCCTAGGGAGGGAAGGGCGGGCGGGGCGAGGCATGGTGCAGGAGCTTCTCAAAAGAGGCGAAGCTTTCACGAGTCCCTAGTGGCGACAACTGCCTTAAAACAAATTACGCCATGACTAGCTGCTCGCAAGCAGGCGTATTGGGCTGCTCCGCAGGCCTCAGAAGGCCGCATCCGGACGGACGGACGTCTTGAGAAGAGCATTTCCGTTGTTTTTAGGCACACGAGAATGCTCGGGTTTGGTCTCACATTACTTGGCATACTGTGGTTACCCTTTACTGTGGCATGTTACATCCAACTTTAGATCTGGTGTGCTTTATGTAAAAACATACTTCCTCCTCTTCGACAAAGGAAAAAAAAGATGCAATTTTAATATATTCAATCAAACAAACCGTTATAAGTAAGACCAAGTTTAAACAACGTAATAACAATATTTGTGATACCAATTAAGTATAGTTAGATTTATTCTGCAATATATTTTCATAATACAATTATTTGGTGACCTTCTGCTCCTAAAAAGCCTCTGGAGGAATCGTGCACCAGCAGGCAGAACAAAAACAACCCCGCAAAACACCGGCAGAACAAAATCAGAGTTCGATATGATCTGTACACGCTCTCAAATTTGTTGGCCTCCTATATTTTTCCCCCTCTCTCCATCCATTCATGTTGGCCCCTATTTGACTACCCAATTTTTTTCCCAGTGTTTCTCCTCCGCGCATCCCCCACCCAGCCGGCGTCCCTGCCCGACGTGGCGGCCTGGCGACCCTGGGCCGGAGGCGGCGCGACTCTCACTGGTATGGGAGGCGGCGCGGCGGGCTCTAGCGCCACGGGCCTCGCCGGTGCGAGTGCGGCTCCTCGGCACATCCATGCGGGCAGGCGCCTCCTTCCCAACCTCTTCCCATCAATGCGCATGTCTTCTTCCCAGTGGCCTTGCGAGATCCGTCAGTCGGTCACACCTCCTCCTTGGCTGTGGCCCTTCCCTGCCCCCACCGGTGGTCGATGCCTGTGGTCCTGCTGGTGGGCGGTGCACCCCTTCCCCTCCGACAAAGGCGAGTTTTTCAATGACGCCAAGCGAACAAAGAGGATGATATGTGAGTCTCACATGTTATTTACTACTAGGATAGATTTGAGAGGCCTTTTATAGTGTTACTGTAGAAAACAATAAAAAATTAAGTAATATTAAAATAGATGGCTACCCAAACCGATAAGCAAAGAGTATAGTTTGGATAACATTACCAGAGATGGTCTTATCCTATAAAACTAGTGATAAGCAAAGATACGTGGCAGTGGCGTCTGCCTCCTGCTAGCTCGGTGCTCAGGAAAAGCCGCCTCGCCCATGATCGGTTGCGATCAATTGTCCTGGCACGGCTTGGATGGATCCAGGATTCCAGATCCTCACTAGTTATTTTTCATGTGGACGTATAAAGTGGGAGACAAGCAGGCGCGTCTAGAATAGTCTTCAATCCTCTGTTTGAACCGCTGTGTATCAATAAAGCGGGAAATATTTTCGCAAAGCAAGGAAAAAATGAAGAAAATTAATCATACGTTTTGCCGTTTTGGATTCGAAACCACGCCGAGCTTCTACTGTTCTACCACTTCGATGGCATGTCCCCGAAAAGTTGATACTCTTTTTCTATATCTATATCAATATCTATATCTATATTTATACCTAATAGTAAAAAGACAAAATTTATAACTATTTTAGATTTTTCGTCCAACCTAATAATCCTAAAGTAGCTCGGTTTCGGCAATTATGCAACTGTTTTTTTTTTCTAAAGTCAATTATGTGTCCGCCCGATCCTATTAACCGTGCTTCCTTCGGTTTTGGTCTAATAAATAAATAATATTTTTTTCCTACATTGGTTCATGTCCGTTTCAGTTTCCATCCAATTTTTTTTTATTTTGGATCTTACGTTGGTTCATGTACGTTTTAGTTTCCATCCATTTTTTTTGGTTTTGGATCTTTTCGTTGTTTTTTGGTTGTTCGTTTGTCTGCCCAGGTTATCTTTTTCTTTCTTCAATAAATAAATAATAAATACTCAATATAATATTATGGATATTTGAACCATTGACTTTTTGCAATCTTTAAAAAAAAGATTTCTAATACCAAATTGTTAACGTCTTATTGAAATCTAGATTAGCTGACAGTTCAACTAATCAAAACGTGAACTGAAATCTTGAGCACTTTATTACTTATCTAATTCAGTGTAAATAAATATATCTCTACTATAATTCACCAGTTGAAATTATACTCGGTTCACCTAATAAAACGTACCCCGCTGAGAGTATGCAAACTTCGTGCACCCAGAAAAATACACCCAATAATTTGTCTTCATTAAAATCAAGGGCTAAAAATAGACTCTCCCTGGATCATGCGACCAGGATGGAACATAGGCTTTAACGCGCTTCAACGCGAGAGGCTTCAACGCTCGGCCCGCCCGGCTTCAACGTAGGTATCACCGATCACCGAGAGAGAGAAAAAAAAAAGAAAACAAAAAAACCGCCTTCGAAGGAGCTCCGAGCTCGCCGCTGCTCCTGCCTCGTCCTCCTGCCGGATCTTCATCGGCCGCGCGAGGTCCGCTTCTTGCCGCCTCCTGCTGCAGCGATCCCGCTCCGGCCGCAGGGAGCACGGCCAAGGACTGTCGTCCCCCGTGGGTTCTACTCCGCCGTTCACACGATGTCCGGTCGTTCGACGATTACGACGCGCCGCTCATCGACTTCATAACGGCCTTGCCGGACATCCACAAGGTTAGTGCCTAATCATTGTGGTTAGTGTCTTGCTCTAACTTTCTGTCGGACATTCACAGGATTGGCCTTTCTTTGTTTTGATTAGTGCTCGTGCTGTTGGATTGTTTGTGCATCCCTGCTCGTGGAGGACACGCAGGCGGCGAGGCCGGATCTTCATCGGCCGCGAGCGTGGAGGACGCGCAGGCGGCGAGGCCGGCTTCGCGCGTTCGGACAGCCGGCGGCGATCGCACGCGCGAGGAGGGGGCGGACGTGCGAGCAGGAGGCGCGGGCCGCGAGGTCCAAGCCACACCGGCGGCGATCGCGCGCGCAAGGAGGGGGCGGACGTGCGAGCAGGACGCGCGGGCCGCGAGGTCCAAGCCACACCGGCGGCGATCGCGCGCGCAAGGTGGAGGCAGACGTGCGACGAGGAGGCGCGGGCGGCGAGGTCGTCGCCACGACGTTCGCGTCGCACTCGCATGTGAGGAGCCCATCACGCCGACGCCGCGGCCATCGTGATCGCACCGACGTGCCGGTCTCCTGCTGCCGTGCTGAAGCTGTGCGGTCTCCGTCTGCAAGCTGGTTTGCTCAAAACACTGAAATTGTTCGACGCCCGTGCCCGTGCAAGCAGGTTTGCTCAAAATACTGAAACCTATGTGCTGCTGACCTGTTGTAGGACATAAAGAAATTATGGCCTTCAGTTAGGAGCAATGGGCAGTAAGTGCCTTGTGTCACAACGAGATGCAATTGTTGATATATTTAATAATTTAAGTTGGGTTTGGACTTAGCTT
Organism: Saccharum hybrid cultivar R570; assembly: GCA_038087645.1. Classification (NCBI taxonomy): domain Eukaryota; kingdom Viridiplantae; phylum Streptophyta; class Magnoliopsida; order Poales; family Poaceae; genus Saccharum; species Saccharum hybrid cultivar. The sequence continues at coordinate 11,149,076 of JAQSUU010000703.1, forward strand.
CACAGCGTATTATAATTCGTGTTTCAAGGGCTTGAACAAAAATATGGTTTTTATTATCCTAAATTAGGATTGCTTAGTAAATATCATCCCTTCGTGCTATTCTAATGGGAATCCCTTTATGCTAGAGATTTCAATGAAAATAATATTAGGATTGCTTAGTAAATATCATCCCTTCGTGCTATCCCTTTGTGCTAGAGATTTCAATAAAAATAATAATATTTGTCCACACAGGTAAGTGACAATGTCTATGCCGAGAAATACATACACGTGAAGAGCAACGCGATATATCTACGCCGAGAGATATACGCGAACCGCAAAGCGTATCTTCGCCGAGAAATACACGCGAAGCACTAAGCGATATCACCAACGTCATAGGTATGCTTACAATATTTTCGTATGCATCATTTTTTGAAATTTCTCAATATTTATTGGAAGCAACACCTGCAATAATGGAGGGTTATCCCATTTTAGACGAGGCCTTGCGGAGGAGGGAGGAAAGGAACATGCAACAACGGAAACGTCGAGCTGAGATGTCTATCGAACAGCGAGACAAGATTAATAGGAAACAACGTAAGTACCGACAGCTGAAGAAGGCTGTCACCCAAAATAGTAGCACTTCCGCGGCTTTTACTGACACATTGTCGTTAACTTCAGCACCCTCAGGTAGTTAATCTCTTTGTTACTTCCATTTATTACACCATTAACCCGTATGATTTATGCCTAAACCTGCTCAACCATTGTGTGCAACCCAACTGTCAATGGCAGTGTAAGCATGTTGAACACTACTTTTAAATTAATTAACTGATGTCCATATGGAAAATGTGGCAGTTTTTTGTTTGACAAATTAATAAATTGCAGGTCATAAGTGCGTATATCCATTTGATGCGGCATGAAAACCACCTACTTCATAGAGAAGGTGGATATGTTTACATGAAGAATACATTTATTACTCAATTGCTACAGCACGACGGAAAGGCTGATGCAACGACATTGACCTATAGTAGAGACGACAGGATTCAAACATGGGTCCAAAATTATTTAGACGCTGATATGGTAAGTTTGACCACAACTTCTGATATATGTTATTTTCTGTTGATTTAAACATATAGAAAAAATTAAGAAAAAACTCTATTACTGCAGGTATTTCTTCCAATTAATATTGAAATATATCACTGGTATCTAGCGGTTGTCAATGCTTCGGAAAGATAGATACATGTTTTGGATTCTTTCGGAGAAAATATGACAAATTGACAAGATCCATATTGGCAAGATCTCGACTGCGCTGTATGGCTTAATGATTGATATATCTATATAAATACATAATATTTTTTAAAAAAATTTTAATATCCCTTTCTAAATCTTGGTGTTTCGGTCATACCAATTAATAGGAATGGAAAGACTAATAAAACATGTAGCAAAGCATAAACAGCTGGACCTAACAAAATGGATAAAGGGCATCGAAGTGGTATCTTGGCCAAAAAGCCATAAGATCATCAACAAAGTGCAAACAGATGGGTAAGAGATCATCTATATCTTGTTGTGTATATGCCATTGCCATACCAGCAGCAACAGTATCTGTATCACTCATATTTTATTTTTTCAATATTGCACAATGTAAGCTATGGCTTATGGATGATTAATTTTATGGAGTACTGGACTGGAGCTTCTTTATCTGACAATGTGACCCATATAATTTCATAGGAATATTTCTATACATACGAGTTTTTGTAGACTTGTTCATATATCAAGATTTGCTCATATATTTTTAGGATGATATAAGTAACTTTAGGTTCAAGCTACCTGAGATCTTGTATAACTCCCCGTTAAATGAAGCAAGAGGGTTACCGGATAATGGGCAACAAAATGAGACTCCCGAAAATTCGCATGATGACGTCACAATGTTCGATGATTTGGATATTTTGATGTCGGGTTCAATAGAGTTGACACGTTGAAAGGTCTTGATGGCTAGAGGGGGGGTGAATAGCCTATTAAAATTTTCTACAAAGACAAGCTAAACAAGTTTATCAATATAACAAATAGCGAGATGCGAGTTTTGCTTAGCCTATGGGTGTTTGCAAGCCACCTATCCAATTCACAATTCTAGTATTTGCACTCAACCGCACAAGTCAAACCGAGAAGGTAAGTACAACTACAACTAGCAAGCTACACAAAAGAACTACTCTAGCTAAGCTAACTAGCTAGCAAAGATAACTAAGAAATTAATACAAGAGAGATAGGAGGGTATCACCGAGGGGCGAAGTAATGAGCCAACCAATATGATCAACAATGAATACCAAGGTAACCAAACACCGGGATCAATCAATCACAATATGAAAGTGATGACACGAAGATTTATCCCGAGGTTCACGTGCTTGCCGGCACGCTAGTCCCCGTTGTGTCCCTCTTCACCACGTGGTTCGGTGGCTAATCGGTCACACACCGAGCCTCTCAAAAGGCGCCACAAGAACCTACTAAATGGCAAAAGGTTGCAATGACACGAACAATATACTAATGTTGCCTTTGGCGCTTCGCCGAGGTAGGCACAAACCCCTCACAATCACCGGAGGTGGCCAAGAACAATCACCAACTCTTGCCAACGTCTCCAAGCTGCTCCAAGCCGTCTAGGTGGCGGCAACCACCAAGAGAAACAAGAATCCCGCAGCAAATCAACCACCAAGTGCCAACTAGATGCTATCTCACAATGCAAATGCACTTGGATCACTCAATCTCACTTCGAATATGCAAAGAAGCAAGAGAGATGAGTGGGAGGGGAGTTGCTTAGCTCAAAGTGCTCACAAGTATGTCAAATGTTCGAGAGAGAGAGCCTTGAGCCGGCCAACGAGTATTTATAGACGTACCCCTTCGAATATAGCCGTTAGAAACTTAAACAGCCGAAATCGGGCTGACCGGACGCGCCGGTCGCCCAACGGCTAACTCGTGAAGTACTGACCGGACGCGCTGGTCCAAACGACCGGACGCGCTGGTCGCCCAACGGCTAACTGCGAAGCAACGACCGGACGTGCTGGTTCAACTGACTGGACGCGCCGGGAACGACCGGACGCGCTGGTCCCGTGAAGGACCGGACGCGCTGGTCGCTTGAGCAGCGCTCAACGAAATAGTGACCGGACGCGCTGAAGAAAATGACCGGACGCGACAAAGACAGCGTCCGGTTAGAGTCTAGTAAGCTCCCTGAACGACCGGACGCGTCCGATCATCAGTGACCGGACGCGCCTCGCGTCCAATCATCGAACTGAAAAACACGCAGACACTGAACACTGGCCGGACGCGTCCGGTCATGCAAGGACCGTGTCCGGTTCAGCGTCCGGTCACCTCTGTGACCTCCGTTCGCCTCCGTTTCTTTTCCGGACTTCCGGCGTAGTGGAAAATAATCGTTTCAACTTCTCGAAAACGCCTGAATCCCGCCTCGCAAGCTCGGCGGGAGGGAGAGAGGAACCAAACCCTCTCTACCGCTCAAACTCCACCGCCGTCGCAAACGTGCTAACATCACCAAGTGATCTCGTCATGTGTGAGTGTGTTAGCATTTTCACAATCATTTTTCGAGGCGATATTAGTTCTATCCAAATGCATATGATCATGAAATGCACATCTAGAGGCACTTAGGAGTTCAATAGCCGCGTCATTCCCCTCTTTATAGTACGACTATCTATCCTATAATGTAACCACACCCACTAGGTGTCTTGGTTACTAAAACACAACCCTTAAGCATATACCTTTGCCTTGATCACGTAGGGTTGCGTCCAAATCCAAGTGTGGCCATCATGATCACCATGTCCATCTTGCCACCAACCTTGGAGTGTACTAATCCTCATATGCTACATACAACTTAGGCATGAGATTAGTACTTAGGCATTGTCACTAATTACCAACATCAAACATAGGACTTTCACACGTACAATAAAGTGGAGAAGCAGAAAAGACCTATTGTGGGTGATTTGCCTAAACATCCGGTTGATCACAAATGTTGAATCTTTAGAGTAAGTCATTCTAAATTAAATTGTTTTGTTCTAATATAGATATTTTCATTGTCCGTTCTAGAATTACTACAGTAAGTAATTTGTTCCTTGTCCTTGTTTTTTTTAGCAAAGAGTGGGTCCGAAGTACACCACCGTACCCAATTTCTTTAAGTCCTAGAAAAAATTATAAATATTTTAGATGAGAATATAGAGATGGACCATGATTGCTTTAATATAGCTATTCGGATGGCTGTGTGGAACCAAGCTATCATGTTGAACAAACAAAACTACCACTTCATGGACCTCAAGTTTGCTGTAAGTTCATATTTATTACCCTTACAAAATTGTTTTCGAATTGTATACATGCTCAAATACAATTGTGTAAAAGTAAAACTATACAAAAAAAAATATTGGTTGTTTTCATAAACATCCTCAAGATAAAGCCATAGCGTTAGCACATGCATTGTACTAGTCTCTATAGTACATGGCGAGGGCTAGCATGTGAAAAGGTGAGAGAGGTCTCCCATCATAATCATCACTGGATAGACCAATCTTCGACACGTCGGTAACTAACTCCTTGTTGATAAATTTTTATAGGTCCTCAAAGGTCACGGAACTCGATATTTCATTATAGTAGCACATATATAGAACAAAAATTAAAGTTGTGATGTATTTATATCTAAATATTTATGTGCTTTCCAGTAGGAGAAAAAACCATCAAAATTGTATTTTAATTCAATATAGGCTTTAATAGTTATTGCCATAGTTGCGAATATATTATAGATGTCATGGCCATCACAAAATAAATTGTAACTTTTAATTTTTGATTTTATGAATGGTGAAACATAAATAATATGTACCATTCTTATTGTCGTTCCCAAAAATATTTAATAGGTTTTTTCCTCTCGTCACAACGCACGGGCATATTTGTTATTTTTTTTTAAAAAAAGGAAGCTGATACTCCTTTGACCTCAGCATGGCACATAATAACGAATCATAGCTACATTGAAAAACTTGCAACACTTTTCCTTTCTCGAGTCTTTTCACTCATCTTGATTTTATAACGGCATGGAAGAATCACTGGTGGGGTAATTTGGCCGACAAGGTTGGGGCATGGGATATTTTAGTTACCTTAGCTTTTTATATATGTAAGGTTGCTTGGCTCATATCAAATTAAAATGTATAAATATGTACTTCTAGGAAATATATTTTTGATACAAACCGATTTATTTTCACAGGCAACAAGCACATCTGCTTCTGCAAAAACCTCTGGAAATAAAGACCCATCCCCAATTATTCCATCAAAGTCCAATTTCTCACTCCCATATAAAAATCCCTGAAATTATACCATAGATTGTCGACATGGTAAATGTCCTCGTCGTCACCATCTTCGTAGTCAAAGAAATCATCAGTGACATCTGACAGAACATGATTTGTTTCTAGACGCCCCTCGGCAGCTAGATTTGGTCCCTCGAATGCGTTGTTGCTAAAGCTGGACTAACGAGCCAGCTCGGCTCGTTTGGCTCGGCTCGTTCTGGCTCGTTAAGATAACGAGCCAGCTCGGCTCGGCTCGTTATCTTAACGAGCCAGAAGGCTGGCTCGGCTCGGCTCGTTTACGAGCTCGAGCTGGCTCGTTTGGCTCGCGAGCCAGCCATATTAAAACATAAAAAATATAATATGTGTATTATCTAAAGTTTGATAATGGTAATAATATAAAACTAGTCTATTCATAAGTCTTAATAAATCATACAAAAATAATATGTACTATTATATTATAATACTATACACCATACATTGTCTATGGTTCATACTCCATACCATTTATGATGCATCCATTATCCATACATTCATTTAAAATAAAAAGAGTCAAATTAGTCTAAAATTTATAGAGTCAAAGTCCAATCATCAACAAATTATAAAGTGTAAGACATAAAGTTATATAACACTAATAAAAGTTTAAGGCCAACAACTTTGGCTCGTTAGGCTCGCGAGCTGGCTCGAGCTGGCTCGTTAAGACACGAGCTAGGATGCTTGCTCGTTTGAGAAATTAAACGAGCCGAGCCGAGCCACTATCGATCCGAGTCGAGCGAGCTATCGAGTTGCGAGCTTTTCGTCCAGCTTTAGTTGTTGCCATGTTGTACTATCCTCTTCATGTTTGGTCCAAATAACCCTTTATGAAATGATATATTCCGTGTCAGCAAATATAATAATATTTTTACAGTCTATGCATGGATAGGATATGAGCTTCGTGTTCTCTCTACACGCATGCCTCTTCACGACATTAATAAATATATCAACCGCAAATCGATATAATTGGATTCGGTCATGATAAATCGTACACCTATGACTTTTCTATCTTAAACTACAAAAAAAGTCCACTCACAGTGATTGATTAATCTAAATAAAAAATGATGTTAACTTATTGATGTGACTAACTGATTAAATTATTCAAATGACTGAATTAAAAAAGATATATGCATATTTATAGGAAAAAATAATTGCTCAATTGTCTCAGATAACATTCTATATGAATAAATATTGCAATCACTAACGTATAATTTCACATATAAGTATGAATAATCAATTCATCTATTTTAATAAATAAATTCACCATCCAAATCTAGATCATAAAAATACATACCTGAATGTTAGATTTAATGTTGGCTTAGCCCATATTTAATTTAATTAAATCAAATAAGTCCTAGGCACATATTTAATGCTGTAGTGCTTAGTCCGTATGGAACTTTGATTATTTATTGACACAATTTAAATGGGCAGACTACGTGTGCACCTACTAAAAAGTTGAGAGAGCCTAAGGCGTGTCACATGTGCACGTGCCATCGCCGCCGAGTTGAGCCGTGGCGGGCTCGGGCTAGTCTTGGTTTTACCACTTAGCCTGATTGATGGAGGTATTATTCAAAATTTTCATGGAGTAATAGAGGAGTTTTTACAGAAGTTTCTTGATCCCTGCTTGTAACTCCTCCGAAGTAATTATTATAGGAGTTTATGTTCCTGCTTGTAACTCCTCCGGAGTAATTATAGGAGTTTATGTTACTGCTTGTAACTCCTTCGGAGTAATTACAGGAGTTTCTGTTTCTATCTGTAACTACCAGCGATTACTCCTTGGGGTAACTACATCCTGTAACTCCCCCCACCTAGGCCTGTAACTCCTCCAGCGATTACTCCTCCCCCACGAAGAGTAATTCTAGGAGTTTTTGTTTCTACCTGTAGCTCGTCCAGCGATTACTCCTCCTCTAGGGATTACAGGCTCTGTTTTTGCCCGTAACTCCTCCAACGATTACTCCTCTTCTAGGAGTTTCTGTTTTTGCCCGTAACTCCTCTGACGATTACTCCTCCTCCCGACCTTTGAGTCCCTCCACTATTTGTCTTCCTGACCTCCTGAGCTTTTGCCTGCTCACATTACCTTTTGCCCGTTCACATTACCTGACCTCCTGACCCGGCTTTTATTCGTTCAGTGCTCGGGTATTAGGACGGCCCGTTCGTCTCCTGACCTCTCAAGCTTCTGGCCCCTCACAATACCTGACCTCTCAACCCCGATTCTATTCACTTGGTACTCGAGTATCAGGATGGAGTCTTGGCTAGCCTTGCTCCCAAGTCTTCCTTGTTTCGATCTTCCTCGCAGATACGAGACAAAAAAAAAACACCGCGCCCTCATCTCAGTTGAGTTGCTCCCAAGTTTTTCCCATTTCGATCTTCCTCGCGGATATGAGACAAAAAAAACACCGCACCCTCATCTCTTTTGAGTTGCTCCCAAGTCTTCCCCTTTTTGAGATTTTGCGCGCAAGGGGATTGGAATAGCAGGCCTTTGGAACCACGCCCGTGTCTGTGAGACCTCCTCGGGTGTGGTGGGTGATCAGGTTTTTGGCGAGCGTCTAACGTGACTGCTCGCTGCTGATCTACATCATCTTCTTCTTGTTGTTGTTCCTGAATCTGCGACACCTCTGCATCGTTTACTTCATGGTGGACGTTCGAGGGACTGCATGCACTGCGAACATCGACCTGCATCGACCGTGATCCGCAACATCGAGCAAAGATTAGTGCGCATGGAGCCACCGGTGGCTTAAGCATGTGTCCCTCCGCTATGTATATATCTCTTACTGAATATGTTCAATTCCGTAGAATAATTGCTATGATCAGTATGTTTGTCATATATGTTTTTCTACTATTGCTAGTAGTAATATTTCACACATGCACATATTTGTCATCACAAATTTGCTATGTTTTTCAAGATTAAATTAAACATGAAAAAAGCCTAAATTCCTAGCATCAAATAGATCATGAAAATATAGATCTAGATCTACTCATTCATGGATTGTGGCGCTAGGATCCATAAGTTATGAAATTGATGATACAAAAAGCAAGAAACATATGAAGATACATAATGCATCAATTTTAGGACATTAAAATACCCAAGCACCATGCACTCTCTCCCCATACATGAACCTGAAAAAACTAGATCTAATTAGGTCACAAATTATGGAGGATTCATCCAAATAGACATATGATAAACATTAACTAGCAATTCTTTAGCAACCTCCTTCAAAAAGATGAAGGTCGAAAACTTACCCTTGTATCTTACAATTTTCGGACCTCCAAGGACGCCAACAATGATGACTTGCTCGGGCTAAATAGTGCTGCTCAGGGAGAAATAAGGGTGGCTTTAAGAAATCATCGGTATTCATCCTAGATTTACACTAACAGTCACTTAAGTCAACCACCAATTTAGATTAGATGTACACTTTTGGCTTATTAAGTACGTTGTCATTGTAAATCTAGGATTTATATTGGCAGTTTTCTTAATAAGACCACTGTCAACACAGATATGTTTACTATAGCGATTTATAATATGCTCACACTACTTTTTCTACTAGATAGTGTCGGTCCTTAGAAATCCTAACATCAATAAAAACCATTTTTGAATTAGTGTTTGACGCCAATTTTTATCTTAATTATATGAATTCGATTTGTCAGCCATACTTGCATTGTATAACCAAACTTTGCCTAAAATTTGCTGCAGCAAGGAATGTAAGTATTAAAACACGTCTCTCACCCTATGATCTCTTCAGGGCAGCTCTAATGGTGTCTTAACTATCAGCTAACTCTAAACATATGGTTTTATATTTTAATAGAAGAGAGAGAAAAACTATAGATTGATACATGTTTTAAGATTATATAAGAGAGACATGTGAGATTATTCATGATATGAGCTATATAATAAAAGTTAACATTATTAAAAAAATTAATGTTAATGTTAATAACTAGCTTGTGCTATTGAGGAGGGGTCACCTTCCTCGTAGAGACTCTTGCCATGTCAGAGATGTCGATGCTTTTCATTTATTTTTTGTTCCACATGGAAGTCGTCACGTGTTTTTAGCCCACGTAGGGCCTTTTTCAGATGCACCTGTATTCATCTCAATTCACATGTGCTGAAGTGGATTGGAGTGTAATTGAACTAAATTTCATTCCATTACACTCCAACACATATGGATTGAGGTGGATACATATACATTGTCACATCCGGTTTTGCAAAGAACAAAACCAAGCTCGTCATATGTGTGCCTAGGAAGTCCACACATACAACAACAGAATAAAAAAATCAAAACAATATTTATATAAAGCGGGAAACATACTATATTAACACTTACAACTATCAGAGTGTTGCGGAACAGTCACTAATCTTTTCTTCAGGCTCCAACGTCATAGGGACAGCTGACTGGGGGCTCCGTATGCCAATCACTTCTTATAGACTTCTGGAAACTCCACTACACCTTTATTCTTCTACTAAGCAGCCCTTACTGCACACTGGAGTGGGGTGGAAATAGCAAGAGTGAGTCCATGTCAAACTCAACAAATATAACATGGGGTTCATGAGACTCAAAAGGTTTGACACGGGTTTACTGCAATAGCTTTTAGTGAGTCATCTTTTTAGCATTTGAGTAGCAACAAGTTACGTAAGCCCAAATAACCTCATGATCATATAAACGAGAATAATGTATAGCAAGAAACAATAATCACCATTGAGCTTTAATATCATCAGTATTATCATTACCATCAGTGTTCATCATTTATTCTGTAAGGGTCCAAGGCCGCTCGTGACCGTGAGCACGGCTGATATACCAGTTTTACACTCTGCAGAGGTTGTACACTTTCACCATGAGTCGTGATTTACCCTTTTGCCCGAGGTGATCAGCCTCTTGACCCACTTCCAAGGAAGGTCGGCAGGGTTCACTATGAAGTCTTTCAAAGGTTCGTCTAACAAGTTAGGGCCGCTAAGTTTCATCAGTCAGTCTGTGTGATACAACCACGCAGGGATCCACAGTCTGATTTTCCCAATTTGCGCCACAAGAGTAACCTCTAACAAGCTAGAAAAGGTCCTCATACTTGACTAAAGCCAGAGCCATATTGCCCTCATAGTTGTACTGTAAGTCCCAAATGTTCGCTTACAGATAAGTTCTTAAGGAGAGAAACTAGAGCACCATAAAAACAGTCCAATGCTCTAGCCCTCTTGATCCATGTTTCTATAAAGCATCTTTTAAACGTTTATTGCATATATCATTAGTCAAGTTACAGATCATGGTTATTTATCTTGAGCACTAGCATAAATACTACCCAATGCAATATTCCACCGGTTTCAAGGTACAAGATACAAAAGCTAGGATATCCTTAGGGGTAACAAGGCAGACACATGCACATGAATTAAGTGTATTAAAGGTGAATAGGAAACAAGGATGATCTCATGCTATACTTGTCTTTTTCCTAAAGTTAAGCTGCTCAGAATCTTCAGACTACCCGCACTCATTGACCTCTATATTCATCCTCTATACGTCCTAGTCAGCAAGATTCTCTCCTCTATACTCAATTCTTCTGCACTCATCCATCCTCTATATCATCCTCTATCCACTCTATCCACTGTGGGACCCACTTGTCACTTTATCTAAATATATCCATGTGTGATCTAGTTTTGAAGGATTTATTGAGACGAATTTAATGGTGAAATCGAAATTTAATTTGGATTTTTGGTTTGTGAGTTATAGCATTTTTTCCTTTGTTTAGCTAGTGGGGTCCGTCAGCATAGAGTATAGAGTAAACACAGTACTACTCTAAATATAGAGTGAGAGAAAGGATAGAGTATCATTTTAGAGTACCCAGTGCAGCAGTTTTTACTCTATATTCATACTCTAAAGCTTTAGAGTATCGTTTTAGAGTACCCACTGCGGGTAGTCTCAGCTGCTATCTTTCGGTCTCTAACTTTTGCTTCGACTGTCGGTCCTCAGCTCCTAGTCTTCAACGCTAACGAATACTCGCAGCAACCAAACTCAGCAAACAGACAACAAACACACCTAAGAACAAACATCATACAAAGGAGACACTTTAAAAGGAAGCACACTAAACGTCACGGCTTGTTGCTACAGTTACAAGAACGCAGGAGCGACTAAGGATGAAGCTATCGGTACCGAGGACATGTCTATCGAGATTGACAACATAGCTAAAGAGGACAAACTATACACTTGATCTATTTTGGTTAACGAAATTAAGTGATTAAACAATTTAAAGAATTAATCTAGAACTAAATTAGTCAAATTATAGTTAATTAGAAAAGGCAGAATTAAACCTTAGTTATATTTTATTTATGAACAATCAATAGTATTTAATATTTATAAATTATATAACCTGACACGTATACAAGCACTAACCGTCTCATGTTTTATATTTAAACTAAATAAATTATAATCAAGAACCAGTTAATATTAATCGAGTTAAAGCTAATCATAATTTATTTGATAAAGTATTGTCACATAATTTATATATTAAGCAAATTAAACTTTATCTGTGCAAAGAAAATAATTAAACATGTGAGAACTTCTACTCGAACTAGATATGACATGTGTTTAAGCTAATAAATTATAATTTAAAAATACATTGATGACAAAAGTTAAATCATGTTAAACTTTGACTTAGCAAAATAAAATGACATGCGAGAACACCTATTTTTGAGTTTAATATATGCAACGTGGTTTATCTAATCAAGTTATAAGTAAAGAAAATATATTCATGTAGCAGTTAATCATATTTAACATCTATATATCAGATAGCATAGTGTAACACCTATATTGCTTATAGATTAGAAAACTAATTACATACAGATTAATCAAATTAATATTTAACTATATAATAAACAAATAAACACGTGAGATGATAAGCGGCGCTGCTAGGATGTAGATCAGAGCGATATAAAACTAACGCAACAAAACGAGTTCATCACATATGCAATGTATTAAAACTAAGCAAGTATGATTAAAAGCATATTTAAGTTAACAATTAATCATATTAATTCTTTTGTGTAAAATGTCGCACAAATAAACCTATATTGATTTAAGTTATAAAACTAGTTAGATTATAATTGTAAACATATAAGTTAACATTAACCAAATTAATATTTTGATTACAAACATATGTCATGTGACAGGTTAAACGTCACTGCTAGCACGTAGATTATATCGACACAGATCCAATGCAACGAGAACGAACTAAAGCGGAGTTAAAACGAAGAAACAACAGACATTTAATGAAATAATGGTAAACTCGTAATTAACCTCATCTTCTTCATTGCAATGCATAACGTGATGGCTGTGGAGGGGCTTCCGCTGCAGCCCTGTCGAGGAGCTGGGGAAGGCTCGACCAAGCCGGGCCTGGAGCAGAGGGCAGCCGGGGCCGGGCCGGCCAGCAGCACGCTGTGCGGCGGCTGTGGCCTGCAAGACCTGCGGCCGAGCAGCAGCCACCTGCGACTCGCTGTAGAGCAACGCATAGGCGGCGGCCTGCTTCTGACACCCGAGCAGGAGGCAGCCGTGGGGCCGCGGGTCCACGGACGACGCGCGGAGATGGGCTGGGGCACGGGGAAAGGCCGGAGTGGCGCCGGAGAAGATGATCAGCAGCCATCTATGGAAGCTCCTCGCCGGAAAAGAGGAAGAAAATTAGGGAAACGACGAACGGACGATGGATTTACGAAAAGAAAGATGTGCCGGTGAAGAGGACGACGAGACAAACCACGGAGTAGAAGCGGAATTCGCCGGAGATGTCCGAGGTGGCCGAAAAAGCTCGCCGAACCTTCGCCGGAAGTTCGCCGGAACGCAAGCTGTAGATGAAAAACTTCGGCGAGGGGTGGAGGGAGCTTCGAGTGACGGCTCGCGATAAGGGTTGTACTTCTGAATCCAGGGCGTCGAGGGCTACGCCGGCATATATATAGTTGTAGGGTTTGGAAACTTTTCAGAATTTCTTAATTTCGGGATTATTTTAATTCCGTGAATAAAAATAATTCCAGAAAATCTAGAATTACCTTTTAAGCCGCGAAAAATAGCCCGGATCTCAGAAAAATCACGGGAAAAATCCTGGGGACTCTTGGAAAGATAAAAAAACTCAACAAAATAGGTTTGGGCTAATGAAAAGATTGATGAAGAGATCAATAGAAAAGATTAAGCTCACGAAAATTGAAATTTTAAATCTAGAAAATACCAAAAAGTTTTCCAGTGAGAAGCAAACGTCGTCCTATGGTAATTTAAAAATAATAGCACTCACCAACACCAAAGACAAGCATCACACAAACACCACATTATTAAATTAATATGAAAAAATTTAAAACATCAATTTTCTATATTTAAATTAGCTGCAACTTAACTTATCTAATAAATTTATTTAAATATTGAAATCATTTATTTTATTTAGTATTTTTCATGCACAACCCAAAATAGGAAATTTTGGATGTGACATACATCAAGCAGAGGCCTAGGATGGGCCGACACATGACCTGTGTGTGGCTCTCAAGTCGTGGTCGTGAGACCATGTCAGCAGCGCATACTGTAGGCGCGTACCCACATGCAAGGAAAAGGCAGCGGCGGTCGCCCCCTTCACGCATGGTCCTCATACTCCCTCCGTCCCAAACTAAGTGTATTTCTAGAGTTTAGGTGAAAAAATCAAAGTTAATGAGAAATTACATAAATGCCCTTATAAAAATATAATCATTGCACCTCATGAAGAGAGAAAGTAGAAAAACAAATGAAGTTAGTTTGTCTTATATCTAGAAATACACTTATTTTAAGATAAAATTTTAATTCTATAAGTGCACTTGTTATGAGATGTGGGAGTATTTTGCAACGAGACGACACAAAGCGACGCAGACGAGCACACGCAATCGCATGCGGGACGGCCGGGCGGCGGGTGCACGGAAGACCCGATTGGCGCTAGGCCGCCGGCCCAGCAGCGACGATTAGACTACCCGCACTCATGGACCTCTATATTCATCCTCTATACGTCCTAGTCAGCAAGATTCTCTCCTCTATACTCAATTCTCCCGCACCCATCCATCCTCTATATCATCCTCTATCCACTCTATTCACTGTAGGACCCACTTGTCACTTTATCTAAATATATCCATGTGTGATCTAGTTTTGAAGGATTTATTGAGACAAATTTAATGGTGAAATCGAAATTTAATTTGGATTTTTGATTTATGAGTTATAGCATTTTTTTCTTTGTTTAGCTAGTGGGGTCCGCCACTATAGAGTATAGAGTAAGCACAGTACTACTCTAAATATAGAGTGAGAGAAATGATAGAGTATCGTTTTAGAGTACCAAGTGCAGCAGTTTTTACTCTATATTCATACTCTAAAGCTTTAGAGTATCGTTTTAGAGTACCCACTGCGGGTAGTCTTAGCGATTAGACTAGTCGACCTGTAGTGTACGTCGGTGGATCCAACGGAGCAGGGCCGTGTTTACTTCCCGAAAGGGAGACGCCGAATCGGGGAAAGTTGCTACAGTGTTCCTGTCGGAACACTGTAGCAGTTTTTGTTTTTTAGTTCAAAAAATTATTCAAAAATTGATTAATTAGACTCAAATTATTCGTCTCCCAAAGTACAACAAAACTGTGCAATTAGTTTTTGATTTCATCTACATTTAGTACTTCATACATTTGTCGGCATTTTAATGTGATGGGAAATCTTCTTTTTACATAGTAAAATTTGGGGAAGAATTTGAGATCTAAACGAGGCCCTCTGGACTCCAATGGGTCGACATCGATCGGCGGAGTCCATGTGCTACAAACTACCTGCTTCTTTTTGTTAGCTTCTCTGCTAACGGGATATTCCATCGCCGATGGCGACGCGCCAACGCCTGCATGCGCTTCCGTACGTCGTCGCCTGTTTGCCTCAGCTGCTCTGCTTTCTTTATTCTAGTTGCAGACAGCCGTTCCAGGCAGTGGCGGAGCCAGAAACTATGGATAGGGGGCCGGTCGAAGAATTTCAACCATAAAATAACTGAGTGTAGCTTATTTATTTGAATTTTTATATTATGGATGTGCTCATCCAAAGATAAAAAATAAATTTGTGTGATTTTGTTGTCCATAAGTCATCAAAAAATATATGACAAAGCTTTTATTATATCTTTCTAATATGGATTATTGAATTATATACTACCTATTTTTTTGGTGTACTCAAATTATTCGTCTCCCAAAGTACAACAAAACTGTGCAATTAGTTTTTGATTTCATCTACATTTAGTACTCCATGCATTTGTCGGCATTTTGATGTGATGGAGAATCTTCTTTTTACATAGTAAAATTTAGGGAAAGAATTTAAGATCTAAACAAGGCCCTCTCTACTCCAATGGGTCGACATCGATCGGCGGAGTCCATGTGCTACAAACTACCTGCTTCATTTTGTTAGCTTCTCTGCTAACGGGATATGCCACCGCCGACGGCGACGCGCCAACGCCTGCATGCGCTTCCGTACGTCGTCGCCTCTTTGCCTCAGCTGCTCTGCTTGCTTTATTCTAGTTGCAGACAGCCGTTCCAGGACTATAGACGGTCAAATTACTCTACTACTCCTAGGTCCGTCCAACGCTAATGTATTGTGTTGGTTTCCTAAAAAAAATGTATTGTGTTGTGTCCAGGGCCGTCTGATCGATGAGCAACAACTGCAGGGTGGGCCTGGGCGGCCCTGCAAGCCCGCCAAATGGCCAATTGGCCATTACCTCAGCACTGTCAAAGTTCATTTCTACTCCTACTAACTTTATTAGAACATTAGTAATCAACATATATGATTCTATATTTCTACTAACTTCTGTGGAGGAAATAAAGAAACATCATCGAACACTTGAGGAAGAGAGGCCGTCTTTTATGAATAGTAGATGAGATGGAGCCGTTTTTTAGACCAGGAACGAAATTTGAAAAAATTGCTCCTCCAAAAGAGCAATTGAGGAGGAGGTCTATGGTTGTCCAGATTCATACCTAGAATTATATTGCAGTCTTTTTGAGACAGAGGGACTATGTTTTATTACAAAACTAAAGTAACTAGCCGATACTAGTATCCAGTATTTCACCAACCATTGTAGGTGTATTTGCAAATTGAATTCGTCCTTCTAGAAATTGACCGTGTGGTACTATTTCACTATGTATGCACGTTGGACGGATATCGAATAAATTTAAGAAAATATGAGCATGCACTTTAATTCATGAACTTAAACCTTATTCCATCACAGGGAACCTATTATAATGGAACATTTAGGGTTCTCATTTCAATGATATATATACCCCATTCAATTAAAAAACAAACTTCGATTACAATACACCTTTTGTGTATTGAGTTCAGATATTTGAACTTTTTATTGAAAATATACTTCACAATTTTTTTTTGCTTTGAGCCATAAATTCATTACAACAATGGTAAGAGTTGGAGTTTAGTTTTTGAGACCATGTCTCATTTATATATGACTACGGAGTAATTGTAGGATTTGAGAGACAGATAGCGGGATATAGATGTTAAAAAACATTAATGCATGTGTTCAATGTTTCTGTTTGTCCCGTGGGACTTTTGGAGATGCATTATTCCATTGTATGACTGAGTCGATCATGGCTATGAAAGAGGAGCAAAAATCGCTGTGCTGCATTGCTCTTTGGAGGTGCTGGACTGAGCGCAACAGAATCAGAGAAGGCCAACAAAGACGCTACCCGGCTGGATTGGCGCTTAGCATCCAGGCCACTGCTGCAGAGTGGCGCCGACAAGAGCGATTGCCAGCTGCAGCGAGGCCTTGCAGAGTTTGAAAATGGGAGAAACCAACACAGGTGATCTTGTTAAGGTTAACTGCGATGCTTCATATGATCCAACATCAGGCAATGGTGGATGGGGGGTGTATCCTCCGGGACTCGTCAGGTGATGTGGTCACAGCTCTTCGAGGAAGAACGGAGGCGCTGATGAATGCTTTGCATCCAGGGTACACAAGCTGCTGTTACGGCTGGTGTCGGTCATGTCGTCATCGAAACGGATGCTCTCGCCGTGGTGCAAGCTGTCTACTCTGATGAGTACACCCTCAGTGATGTTTTCAATCTTGTTGAAGAGCTTCGAAGCCTTTTAGTTTGGAATTTTATTTGTTGGAGTGTCCAACAGCGTCCTCGCTCTTGTAATAGGGTAGCTCATGAATTGGCTAGTCTTGTTAGTGTTTATGATCCAGATGAGGAACCAATATTAGTCTCCATACTGGCACATATTCAGTCTGTAATTGCTGAAGATTCAGCTTTATCTGAGTAATGGAAATCCATATTCCCCCTCAAAAAAAAGGAAATCAATTGAATGTTTCCTAGTGTCTATTAGGGGCCGTTTGGATCTCTTTATTTTGGAGGAATTTAAATCTACTTAATAAATTAGGCTATTTGGCTTGAAATTTGACATTTCATAACTTTCTCAAGCTCATAAATAAGCCTATCTTAAATTCATAGGGCTGGATTCTATAGATCATTGTATTATAATTCTACTCTCCAACTTATAGCACACACTTCAACTCACTTCGCTACAATAAATATACAAATTATTCATATACAACTATATTAGCTTAATTAATTTATTTCTAAATTGTAATTATTAGAATGAATTCAATTTCAAGGATCCAAACGGGCCCTTAGAGTCATTACATCCCTGCATAGTAAATGCAGCGCCCACTAATGACATTCTTCACCTTCAATCCATGTCGTTGATAATTGCGTAATTCTGATATGTCAAAATTCAACAACGTCAATGACCGCGGTAGGAGGGTCACCCTCCAACCATCTACAACAACAGACCCAAACTTTGGAAATGTCATATAATCAACTCTTAGGGACTTCTGTTTACACATCTAGCACATTGAAGAAGCATCAACCAGATCATCATCTAAGATGATCAAGAGGCCATCAATCTGGCCCCACCAACATTATCCATGTGTTTGGTTACGCTATCTCAACGAGCTACCAGTTTCATCTACTCACACTTTAATTTTAATTTGAATATGTATGTTTTGTACAGTTTGATGTCAAACCCAATTAACCCAAGGTGTCTCATCTCCTCGAATCTATATAGACCTTAAAAGTGGTGACCTAGCTACAGCACCGCGCAGCTACAGCACAGTTTCCCTGAACAGTACCTGTAACTACAGTGACGGATTGAGTGAACAGTACCCTGTTATGAACAGTAGTACATCCAGCCCGGTATGAGCAGTGCTAACCCGGTTGTACCGTGCGAAGCGCGGGTCCTAGCTAGTACAATTTAATTTGGGATAGATCTGGGTTAGTTACCGAGTTTGCCCAAACCATGAACAAAGTTAGTAGCGAGCGAAACCATATTGATTAAATCTATAAAAGATGTGAATATCTTATGATATTAAAAACAAGTGTTATTAGACTCATCAGGACCTATACTTTTATAGTATATACATATTTTTCGTAAATAAATTTATTTTATATAGTTTTCATCGAACTTAAGAAAAAATTGACTAGGTACAAATCTAGAGCTTTGTTTTCCCGGACGGAGGTGGTACAGTCGAGTCAAGGACGATGCACCAATGGCAACTTCCATGGCCGTGCCTGGCCGCGTACTACGCCACGTCACGGCGCGAAGACCGCAGCGCAGCCCCACGCCGGGGCCGGGCTGGCCGCAACAAGACAGAGGCGTCCCTGTCAGGAACAGGAACCGAGCCCGCCCACGCGCTGGCGCGCACCACATCCGCCGCTTGCGCCGCGGCCGCAGATGGAGATGGAGACGGCCGACCGCGCGCAGACAGCGAACCGCACGCCGGAGCCCCGGAGCCGTCCCCGTCAACCGAAGCGCGCGCGGCCGCGGAACGGTCCCACGGGGCTGGCCAGTCCAACGTCTCCGCCCGTCGTCAGCCTCTGTCTGCCTGGTTGCTTTGGACCAGTCTTGAGACGACACACAGAGGCAGCGTCAGTGCACGCACTGCAAGGCCTGAACGCCGTGCCAGCCATGAGTCCAAGACCATCGCCGGGCGATCATCATCACCACCGGAGCATCGCTATGCTTTCTGACCTCTGCCGGCCGGCGGCTTCTGGCTGTCCTCGCGTGCCTCGACGTGCACGGCTCCGATTCCTCCGGGAGCCCCCGCTCGTGGCGTGAGGCGTGACCGGCGTGTTGTTGGTCAATAATTGACACTCCTCACGGACTATTGACTGCTGCTTTGTTCCTGTTTCCTTGGTCGTCCATCCTTTGATTACACATTTACACAGGGACAAGGATTAAAGACATGCCTAGCATTAGTTCTACACTACTCCATCGGTTCAAATTTATAGGTTATTTTGAATTTTCTAAAAATACAACTTTTGTTATGTATCTACACATATTGTATATCTAGATGTATAGCAAAAGCTATGTATTTAAAAAAGTCAAAACGACCTATAATTTAGGACAGAGGGTGGTATGTCCAACCTTCTACTACTATAGCATGTTAATTGAAAATAAAATATTCATCCCATGGATTTTATAATTGTTTAACGATTAGTTTCTGTGTCCTTTTTTATCTGTCATTCTCATAAGTCAAATGTACTCAATTTTAACCAAATCTATACCTAATAATAAATAATAATAAAGAGGCAAAATTTCAGGCTCTTTTTTCGTCCATCCATTTTTTTATATGACCATCTCTAACTAACTCCGCGCAAATCCCTCACTCTCAACATCTCTTCTTCTCTCATACAAGAATATAATAATATATAAAATTAAAATAAAAACGTCAACCATATATATACATAGTATATATATATATAGGAATATGAATTGGAATAGGAACTGGGAATATAATGTACTCATCTTATCTAATTTGCTATATTTTATTGTTACGGCCAAGGTCACGACCGAGGTCATTGTTTATTAGCTATGGAGCTCATAGATTTGCTGGCGGTATGGCACTAACAATTATTAAATAAAAAACAGGCTATAATTTATCACGTAGCCTGTTGTCTACTTTGGGCCAAACAGATTTTAATCAACAGAATATTTATTGGCCCAGCTGTCCCGCACATGGCCGGACGCGTCGTCGTACAGTTGGAGACCAAGACCGACACAGGTGATTTCACTTCTAGATTCCCAAGCGTCGTCGTAGAGTTGGAGACCGACACCGGGGAAGGAGTTTTTCAAATCGGTAATACGAGATTGCAAGGTGCAGTAAGACAGTAATAAATTGAGGCCACGCTGCACAAGATCGACATCAAAACAAGAGTTCGGATCAGACTGAGTTCCATCGGAGTCGAATCCAAATAGAAACAGAATAGAAATTGAGAAACAACCACCATAAAATACGTGAGGCACCAAAAAAAAAAGACAGGGGTGAGGGGATCGCGACTTCTGAGCAGAGCAGCGCCGTTGAAGCGCGAGGTCATGGGGCCGCCGGCCGTCGCGGCACGGAATCACGGAACCGCCGTCGGGACGGAGGCACGGAGCAGCGCCGTCCGTCGAGGCGTGGGGCGAGAGGATCGCAACTCCGGAGCGGAGAAGCGTTGTCGTGGTGTGGGGTCGCGGGGCGTCACAGCGCGGACTCGTGGAACCGTCGTCAGGACGGCGGCACCGTAGTCCGCTGGGACCAGCTCCATAACGTCAGCATCCCATCCGCGTTTGCCCCCGCACGGACGAAAAGGATGCGCAGGCACAACGAGGCCCTAAAGCATAGACGAAGCGTCGGTGATTGTGTCTTGTTCCCCCTTCTCCTTTTTTTTCGATTTCTTCCCATTTTTTGTTTGGATGGTTGGCTGGTATTTGCGTTTCTCTTTTCCGCTTTCCGTTCCAATCGGGGATGATTGGATCAATTTCTGTTTTCCAATTTATTTTTGTTTCTGCTGGCTTTCTGTTTGCAACATTTTTTCATGTTGCTCACAGTTTTTAGGTCTGACTTTTTACCAGATCTTCCGCTACTCCTTGCAGACTTTAATCAAATATGAGAATTTATAAATATTTTTATGGGTCTTCAAAGAAATTTATAGGGCTCGATTCGATATTTAAGTACAACACTATATAAAATATAGTATGAAAATTAAAGTTATGATACATTTGTGTCTAAATATTTCTGTGCTTCGCAACTGAAGAAAAAAAATCTATCATAATTTTATTCTGATTCAATACAGTCCTAATAGGACATTGCTAAACCAACATTAACATATATTATGAATACCATGGTCAACATAAAATAAATTAGATTCAAAGTTTTAGCTTTGTTTCTCCCGTTGCAACGCACGGGCATATTTTGCTAGTATATAAAAAATGTTAATGTTATGGTAAATAATTAGTATTGTTAGATCGTCTATTGAATCTATTTTCATAATAAACTTATTTAAATATACAAATGTTGCTGATATTTTCTACAAACCTCGTCAATGTTGAGAAAGTTTGACCAGCATGTTTCCCATGGCGACAAATGAAAAGGGACAGAGGGAGTAACATTGAACCAAAGATTTAATATCAAATACAACTAATGAAAAGGAGAATGAAACAAACCTTATTTGGCATGATCATCCAACTATCAATGAGAACATTTCATATAAATATTATCAGTAATTAGACAAAGCATCGACAACATACTCCTAGATCGTTGTGATAACCCAGTAGTGTTAGTTTCTTCCAAAGATTCTATATCAGATTCAACTAACAAAATACCAAGAAATAAATGGAAGATCAAGTTACCACAAAAAGTCAAGGTCGTATTTGTTTGGTTCTTACTAAAAGAGGTGATTTGAAGAAAAGACCATCGCCAAAACCGAATTAGAGGGGTGATGAAAAGTGTTTTTTTTTGACAAATAAACTATCGAGCATCCTCACAGTCTAGGTTTTTTTTAGCAAGAATAGAAAAAACTTCCGCTTGACGATGTTTTCCCCAAGGTATCGAAAAACCTACGCTTTCCGCTAACTCATTAGAGCCTCTCGCAAGGATGCCCCCGCAAAGGCTAAGCTCCTGGTCAGATAACTACATGGACAGCCAATGAGCCATCCTCATGTGCAAATGGGTTTTCGTATGGCCTGTCTGGAACCGCTCCTGCCATCTTCACTATAGGGAGCTTTGTCAAAACCATAGAGGGCCTTTGTTCTCTCGTACAACACTGGTGCCACACCACAAACATGATTGATGTGATCTCACAAGGTTACAACCCTCATGTGTACAACTCTAGGTGCACACAAGCACCAATAACAATGAGATATGCGCAAACCTCACTAAACACTAGGTCCAAACCTGAAGTAAGCGTTAAAATAACCTCTAACTGTCCTAAGCACTAATTGTAGCACTTCTATTAATTATCTAATATTCTCTTAAGCGCATGTGGTGGCTAGAGCATAAAAGAATGACCCACAACTCAACTATAGCTTTAGCAAGCTCTAACACCCTCTGAATAGCCAGGTATGGGGTATATATAGCCCCAACAACCAACCAAACTTGCCATAAAGGTCACAGGATACAAAACCATTGAGCACTGTATAGCTCCGGTGACCTTGCCGAAGAAATCCGGTGCGCTGCCGTATGGACTCGTCATTGCTGCCTATTGGAAGCCCACCCCTTTCATGGTAGCTCCCGTGCACCACCGGACCATTCCTATGCATGGTGCAAGTGCAACGCTCTAAGAACTGAAGCTCCGGTGCTTCCTCCATTGCATGTACTCTATAGCTCTGATGCATGTGGTGCCCTCTGGTTCGCACCTAAACTTTGGTGCAATCTCCGATGCTTTGCACTGTAGAGCTTTGATGCATACATTTCGGTGCACACCAGGAATATGACATGCGCTGCTTCCAACTCTGCCTCAGACTCCTTCCACCAGAAAATCCATTGCACCCACCAGAGAGCTCCGGTGCCATTGGAAAGCTCCGGTGCACCACAATGGTGTTGTTCTGAATGTATTTCTTTGCGTCTATTTGTCGGCCTTCTCTTCCTTGATGTACAGAGTTTCTTCATTATCTCCTTGGGTCTTCATAACAATGTCTTAGATCATCATTTTAGGTGTTAATGCTTGATCTCCACCTAAGCATAACTCAAGTTCATCCTTGTATCTTGTGAACTAAATGTATTTCTTATTAAAAGATGATTCAAGATCCTAGATTGTGTAATTATTTTTTGCAATGGCATAAATAGTCAAGTTGGTGCTCTAGCTATGACTTTACTATATCAAAGAATTAGGTATATATCTTAGTATTCTTTTTAAAGATAGGGCAATTACAATTAAACTATATTACAATTTTCTAATCATAGTGTAAAATTTTATCATGAGTAGCAGCTTTATTATACTACCTATTTCTTGTAAAGTTGAAATATAATGAATTCTGGATTTACTTAGAGCTAGTTTGTGCATGTTTGGAACAAAGTTTTTTCCTTAGGAATTTTGGAGTCTTCCATTCCTTTTGGAAAGGATTCATGTCATACCGTTAAGAACAGAGGAAACTCTGGTTTCCATTACTTTGTTAAGTCAACAGGCCATGTGCATTTTACAGGAAATAAAACATCTAGGAACACACATCTTCGTTGCTCTCTTCCTTCCTATAATCCAAACAGCAAAATTTAGACATTCTTCTGATTCGGATTCATGTGGTTTTTTGACATATACTACATCATATTCATGTGTTTTTTTTCCCTACCTCTATTTTAGTTTCTACGTTCCAAACAGGGCCTAAAAATGGTAATTTAGAAACATATATATGCATACTTTATGATTATATAATATTTTTATAAGAGCATACGCTGGGAATTTGAAAGTAAATTTGAGGAAATGTTATAATTTATTTTTTATAGCAGTGGAGTAGGTAGTTTATATGCAAATTTAAATTTTTTACATATATTATCTATTACAATGACATATAGGAGTAATTTGATGCAATCTACATGGTTACTTTAGATTATGTTTAATGACAAATGTGGACAATTCCTTAGAAACATTTTATGCCTAATGGTTATCATTGTCGATGATAATTGTAGTCTAGCAACTATGCTGATGGTTGGGTGTTTTTTTCTGAGATTTTTTAGGATTTTTTTCTAGAGCACCTTATAAAATAGTAACGACATGTTTCATTATAATCAGTATATGTAGAGACTCCATTAGTGCCTCTAGTTAATAGTAAGATAGTCCATCCGACCATACCTTCCACACACGACTCTAGAACCCTAGTTGTTCTATAGGGGCGAGGGCTATAAAAGAACACCAAAGATCCTTCGTTCTGAATTGGAAACCGGTGCTACCTACTGCTTACCTGATGCCATGTTCCAAAAAGGAACAGACCTTCATGTGCATGCCCAAAAGGTGATGGATGCAGCAGGCATGCAACGCAGTTATTAGCTGACAAAAGGAGCTTAAGAACTTCAGATCTGCACTAGTGAAAACGTTTTGGAGAAAAGCGAAGAAAGATAAGGCAGCACTGCAGGAAAAAAAAAGTTTCCCTTTTGATCCTTTTGACCTCAGCAATGCACATAACGAACCATCAACTTTAGAAACTAAAATCTTTCCACGATGTAATGATTGATTCACTTGAAACATCCCTGCATCTTGTGCCGGCTGGCACTCTATTACAGATCCAAGCACTCAAACCACCAGAGCAGGTCTCAGCAATTTTTTTTAAATTTTTTTCTATAGCTCCCGTTGTTGGCGTTGCAATAGGATGAAAGAAAAATTCGCCGAATAATACAGATGAGCAGGTTTTAACAACAATCCTCACTAGAAAATTGAAAGCAAATATGTAAATGGTGATTCTTTTCGTCTCAATCTTTGTCACTGATCTATCTATGCACATTGGCAAAAGAATATGGAAACCTTCCAACAAGGAAAAGCCGAAAGCAAAGATACAGGTATACAACGAATACAGCAAGCAAGAAGAAAATGAGGGAGAAATAAAGAAAGAATGAATGATCTTTTTCCGTCGTGCTGGTCTCGTCAATCGTCTCACCTGCAGGACGGGGCCACGTGTCGATCCGCTGCCCCGTCGCTGTGGGGGTTGTTCGCAAGTCAATCGAAGGTTATCTCACCAAGAAATCAAACCGTTGATCACGCAGCAGTGGCAGCAGCGGCGGCATCGGAGATGTCGGCGTCGAGTGCCTTCTGATCCCGCTCTTGCTCGATCGCCTTTTTCAACGGAAACCATGGCCCAGGGACAGGGGTGTCCCCAATGGCGACGCGCGTGCGGCGGCTTACTGTTGGCAAAGCACCCGCACGGCCGCACCATGGTCCATGGAAGTGGCCGATGACGCAATGCGAATGGCTACGTTTCGTCAGCAGCTGCAGAGTTTGTTTGAGACGACGGCAATGGCGGCTAGTCGGTGTCGGTGAGGTCGAACTGGTCGGTGCCGGAGCGTGAGAGCACGGGGCGGCGGCCGGTGCCGGCGCGGGAGAGCGGCGCCGCCCCGCAGGCCGCGAGGGCGCGCTCCAGGGCGTCGACGACCTCGGTCATGGACGGGCGGTCGCACCCCACGGGGCCCACGCAGTCGGCGGCGAGGTAGCCCACGTAGGCCAGTGCCTCTGCCTCCTCGGGCGTGGGCGCGGGGAGGCGCGGGTCCAGCACGCGCGCGACGTCGTCGGCGAGGATGTGCGGCACCGCGAACTCCACCACGTTCTTGGGCGTCGCGCTCTCGGCGTAGCGCTGCACGACGCGGCACCCCGACATGAGCTCCAGGAGCACCACGCCGAAGCTGTACACGTCGCTCTTGTCCGTCAGGTGCTGCAGCCGGTAGTACTCCGGGTCCATGTACCCCACCGTGCCCCCCGTGTAGAGCGGCTCCTGCGGCACGCCGTCGTCGCCGCCGGCGCAGGCGCCCGCGCTGGGGTCGAGGACGGAGGACAGCCCGAAGTCGGCGATCTTGGCCGTCCATGCGTCGTCGAGCAGGATGTTGGCGGACTTGACGTCGCGGTGCATGATGGGCGGCACGGCGTAGACGTGCATGTACTCGATGCCCCGCGCCGCGCCCAGCGCGATGGTGAGGCGACCGCGCCACGACGACACGGCCACCGCCATGGGGCTGCGGCTGTGCAGCTGGTCGTGCAGCGTGCCGTTCGCCATGAACTCGTACACCAGCACTCGCTCGCCGGAGTCGGCGCAGCAGCCCAGCAGGCACACGATGTTCTTGTGGTTGGCGCGCGCCAACGCGGTCAGCTCCGAGTTGAACGCCGTCTCGCGGTCGCGTCGCCGCGCGGGGCGCGCCGCCGCCGAGCTCGACGCCTTGGCCGACTCCTCGGCGCGCTTGATCGCGACCTCGCGCCCGTCGGGGAGGGTGCCGCGGTACACGGACCCGAAGCTCCCGGTCCCGATTCGGCTGTCGTCGGAGAACCCGTCCGTCGCGGCGTGGAGCATGTCCAGCGTGAAGTGCTCCACCACGCTCCCCGGGCCCCTGCTCCTGCTGGACCCGAGCCTCGGCGGCATCAGCGACTGCTGCGCGCCACCGGACGTATCCTGCTCGTTCCCGCGGCGGTGCCGGCGCCGACGGCGACACCACAGGAATAGCGCGAGTTGCAATGCCGCGAAGAACACGAGGAAAGCGCCGCCCGCCGCCGCGATGGCAATCCACATGGTCCTCCTGCTCCTGCCACCCTTCCCGGGGAGGACTGACGCATTGGGCCTGGCGACGTTGAGCTCGAACGCGCAGTCGACACAGACGCAGCGCCCCTCGTCGCAGAGGTTGGCGGAGCCCGGCAAGACGCCGCATTGGCACGAGGACATGGGCACGCAGGGCCCCGGCATGACGCGGCCGAAGACGAGGCGGTTGGTGGCGTTGAACTCGTGGCCGCCCCAGCAGACGAGGGAGTAGTTGGCCATGAGCACACCGCAGAAGGCCCTGCCGTGCGCGCGCACGTCGAGGAACTGGGCGTGTGCGAGTTCGGCCGGCGGGTGGGCGACGCCGTCGCCGAAGCAGCCGATGGTGGAATTGGTGCGCAGGCCGCAGACGCCGGCCTCCCCCAATGCCAGCGCCGCGTACCCCCCGGTGGCCGCAGCGTCGACCCTCGGCGGGTCGCGGCCCCAGCACGTGAGCGCCCCCGTCGTGGACAGCGCGCACGCGCGGCGGCCGCACGCGGCCACGACGTCGAAGCTCCCGTCCGCCGGCGCGCCGGCGACGGCCTCCGGGGCCGCCGTGTCGTTCCCGAAGCAGCGGATGGAGGCCGGCGTCCCTTTGAGGATGCCGCAGACGAAGCCGTCCCCGACGGCGGCGGCGACGAAGCGGAGGTCCCGGGAGATGTTGAGGCCGCGCCAGCGCCAGCAGTGGAGCTCCCCGCTGTCGAGCACCCCGCAGACGCGGTACCCCCCCGACGACAGCGCCTGGAGCGGCGGGCCCATGTAGACCCGCTTGGACCTGCTGCCGCCGTCGGCGGACAGGTCCCACCAGCGCATGTCGACGTCGCCCGCGCGCTCGCCGGACGGCCCCACGGCGCAGAGGAAGTCCTCCCCGCCGGCCAGCGCGGCGAAGGGGTGCGAGGACGGGTACGTCTCCTGGCGCGCGTGGTCGCCGCCGGCCGCCGTGCAGTTGAGGTCGACCAGCAGCGGGGACGCCGCGGACGGCAGCAGCGCGCACACTATGGTGGTGGCGTCCGCCTTGGCCAGCGCGAAGGTGGACAGCGCGGAGGCCGCCGCGCCGGGCCCCCGCGTCGCGAGCAGCAGGAAGAAGACGGGCAGCAGGAAGAGGAAGAAGGCGGCATGGAGGTGGAGCCGGAGCCGGCGCGGCGGCGGCATGGGAGTGCGTGGCAGCGTGTGGGGAGGAGAAGGGGGAGGGGGAGCGGCAGGCGGGAGGACATGGTAAGGCAGCCGAGGCCGAGCCGTGAGACAGGTGTGAGCGGAGCGGGTGTGTCCGGCCGCGTCAGGGGGTGGATTTGGTGGCTAATCCTGCTCCTGCCTGCGTGCTCTGCTCTGGCACTCACCTCAACTGCTCTCAGCTCTATAGTCACAAAGTGACGGGGTCGAGGTACGGAGTCGTGGTACGTGGTACGCTACTTACGACAGACTTTTACACTTCGGGTCGAAGATAAATCCGTAAACCCGGATCGGAGTCGACAAACCTGGATCGAGGGTCGAAGATAGTGAACCCATTTTACGTGACTATGCTCAGCTCAGCTCAGCTCACACCTTCGACATCCGGCGTGAGCGCGTGCTTGCGTCCGTCTCCATCAGTCAAGGGAACGAATGCTTTTTTTTTTGCCGGTAGCTCCAAGTGCCACGTCAATCGGATAAAAAAAATAGGTGCTTGGCTTGCAGAAGCTATGGTGTGTTCACTTCGCGAAAAGTAGGTGAAAAGTTACTGTAGCATATTTCGTTGTTATTTGGCAAAATTTGTCCAATCATGGACTAACTAGGCTCAAAAGATTCCTCCCGACATTTACAGACAAACTATGCAATTAGTTATCTTTTTTACCTATATTTAATGCTCCATGCATGTGTCGAAAGATTTGATGTGATGGGTGGAAGAGGAAATATTTTGGGTTGGGATGGGAAGTGAACAAGGCCTATATATATATACACCAAACTGTTATCCTGAACAGAACTCAGTATCATTTAGTATTCATGTTTCAGTATTGATCAGTATTTTGTGGTTCTGGGCGTAGTACCGAATGATATTGAACACTGTTCAGTACTACTCAGTATTTTTTCTGCTCAGTTTTGGCTTGCGGTGTAGAATATTATTCTACACCTAGGATGTAGAATAGCACTGCCGTGTGTATATATATATATAGAAAAAATAAAGGTGATGTATGATGAAATGAAAAAGTTTCTTTGCAAACCACGAGTAGTGATGGTTTACATTGTGTAAATAGTAATATTAATATTTTCTAGTTTACGTGGATCACTTTATTTGCACCCGAACCGATACAGATGTTAGCCCGCATTGGTGGTGCCTAGCCTCGTTAGTGGGTTGGAGGATGATCGAGGTGATGATTAGCGTCGGTAAAATAACTAATTGATGTCTCCCGGCAGGTGCAGTGTCAGGAGCAGGACAAGATTGCGCTGTCGGGGGAGCACTGGCGACGCATGTCGCAAGAGGATCATGGTTGCTTCCTGTGGATGCGAATCTGGCTGGGAAAACTACCGGCTACCAGTCTAAGACTACCTGCACCGTGGTCCGCTACCGCATCCTACAGTACAGTATGCGGATAGCGGACGGGAACGCTGCAGCCGGTACTCTATCCCCGTCCGCTATGAGTGCTCGTCCACCAAAGATAGCGGAATAGCGGACGTCCGCTACGCCTGTGCTGGCCCCACCTCGCAGTGGGTAGGAGGCGCGGGAGGTGTGGGGCCCGCCGCCCGCCGCTGCCAGAAAGAGAGGGCGAGCAGGGAGCACGACGGCCTGCTCCGGGATCTCCACAACAGGGGCGAGCAGAGGGGGAGAAGAAGAGGAGACGAGCGCCACCACGGCGAGCAGAGGAGGAGACGGGCGCCAGCCCGCCCGCCCGTCACGCCGCAGTCGAGGACGCCGCCGCCCGTCCACCCTCGCTGGTCACCCGCGCCGTGCCCGGCAGCCCGTGCCGGCTGCTCCTCGCCTGCTCGACCTCGGGCACGCGGGAGCAGCGCCGCTGCGGGCCGCAACGGAGCTCCGCCGCCGGAGAGACGCCGTGGGGAGAGAGAGAGGGGGAGCGAGGGGAGGGGCCGACGGAAGTGGGAGAGAGAGAGAGGAGGGAGAGGAGAATGGGAGGGAGGGAGGCCAGCGGGGGATTTTTAATAAAAAAAATAAGTGGGTCCCACAGCAGATAGAGGATGATATAGAGTATGGATAGGTGCGGGAGAAAGCAGTATAGAGTAGTGACCAGACTAGAATATTCCTTTTAGAGGATGAATATAGATGATGATGAATGCGAACAGTCTAATGCAATGCAACCTCGTCGGCGTCAGAATACTGTTCCGGGCAACTGTACCTGGCGTTAGTTAGTTCCCTGTGCACGCCAAGTTTAATTTTAATCCGGTTTTTGGACATGCTGACAGTGGCGGCTTACTCACCGGATTGACTGTAAAAGCGAAGTGACTGATGAGCTGGTCGGCTCATCTGCTCACGCGTGCTGCCTTACCTGTGATTACTGATTACCCACAAGTACATTCCATTCTTTTTTTTGTTTTTTTCCTCACATGCCCATGCCCACTCATTAGACATAATTTATAAACTCGAATAAGTACATTCTCCTCACCGCCCTCTCTGATTCTTAACTTTATCTTTGGATCCACATCTCTGGAAAACAACTTTGCCTGATTTAAGCTGTCTACTTTTACCAATTTTTTATTGTTTATATAGTATATGTGTTCTGTGTGTCGTGTGGTTATGTGTTTGGACATATACTTGGGTTGGGAACAACTTGAGCGCACCAATGTCAAATGGCGGGTCAATCACAAATCTTAAATTATTTTTCCACTTGACCATTTTGTATCTCAATTGCCAAAATTTGTTCAATTTTGGCTATCAATATAATTCACAATTAAACTGTAAACGTTTTTCACATAATGAAATTAAAAGCATATTAATGTGCTTTTTTTAGAAGTAATCTGAAAAAAGAACCTACCTATATTTCTTTTTTTAGGAGACATTAGCAATAGCTTTGCCATAACATATAAGAAGAAAGCAAGTGATAGTCTTACATAAGAAAATTACATGGAAAAAAGGGACACAAACACAATACAAAAAGAGAAAAAAATATTAGGGAACATCAGGCTGTCCGCAGGCTTGCTTCGTATTCCCCAGCTCCTTCTTGATTAATCCTAGCACTTGTAAAGGTGATCTCGCTGTTTCTTGGAAAGTTCTTCGATTTCGCTCCTTCCATATATTCCATGCAGTGTACATGAGTATTGTTGTCGTTGTTCTTTGCGGCGAAGCGGATTGTCCCAGCAGTGAGCCCTTCTACCATTGCTGCACCGTCTCTACATTTGGTGATGGTAGCCTTATTGAACTCTTGTCCAATTTCTGACTAGACTTCTAAAGCAAAAGGGCAAAGGACACAGAGATGCAACGCTATCTCTAGATGTTCATCATATATTGGACATGTTGGATTGCGTGGTCAATTCCTCTGTGTTAAATTATCTCTCGTTAGGATCTTTGCTTGTATTAGTAACCATGTGAAGAACCGGTGTTTCTCCTCAGCATGTGCCCTCTAGATAGATTTGGAATTCAAAGGGACACTTATCCTTTAAACCGCGATGGGTATGTCAATCTTGCACAGTTTCCTCGGCCATCCATTTCCCAAGAAATGGCGTCGTCCTGTTCCACCAATTGGACGGCCTACAGATGAGTACATATTTGGTGCTATGTCAATTGGTGCTCGACCATTTAGCCATGATGAGTGCCAAAAATCCGCTTTGTCTCCTCGCCCAACAGTCAGCACCATCGAAGCACGGAAACAAGATTTGTCTATTTGATCGCAGGGCCATGATGCCTAAGGGAGGGATTAGGCAACTTAAAAACTACTTCTAACTAAGGCCTCTAATTTTCAACTAGACAAAACCTATGCAGTGAAAAATCTATCTAGATGTGCAATGTGTTGCTATCTCCATAGCAAAACAGTTATGCACCTAGTTCCAATCCTATCAACTAAGCTAGGAAGGTAAAGTACGCAACGAAGGCACACAATATAAATGTGGAAGCTTAATTTGAGATAGACATGCAAACTCTCATTGACGACTCTGGTATTTTTACCCAGGTATCAAGAAGCATGCAAGCTTCCCCTAGTTCTTGCTGGAGCCCCTCACAAGGGCCAAGATTTTGGTTGAGTAACTCCATGGATAGCCCTCGGGCCTTCCCCATACGCAAGTGGGTCTCTAAGATGGCCTCTCTCGAACCGCTCCCCACCGTCTTCACTATCGAGCTTCTAGCCAAATGGCCACGGACCTTGTTCCCTCCGGTACATGGTAGCGGCCATACCACAAACGCAGTTGGTGTGGTCTCGCAGGACTACAAACCCCTTCGAGTACAACAATGGTGCACGCAAGCACCTTATAGCAAGAAGTATGCAAACCTCGCTAACCACTAGGCCTAAACCTAGAGCAAGCATAATTAAGCGAATCTAACTTCGCAAATCACTATGCTAATCACCTAATCTTTCTCTTAAGCACTTGGTGGTTAGAGCACTTGGTGAAGTGTCTCAACACTGCTATATCTTCAGCACACTCCAACAACTTCCAAATGGCTAACCATCAGGGTCTAAATAGCCTCCTGAAGGAAACTAGCCGTTGGCTCCTTGCAAAGGCTTTTTTGCATGCCGTCGGACCGTCCGACACATGGTTGTCGGACCATTCACTAGGGTCCGGTGTCTCACAATGGTAACCTAACAAAAATAGATGTTGCCAACCATTGGGGCTCTCCTAAGTAGCACTTAGTCTAACGCTGGTCTTTGGACCAGTCTGGCGCCCTTTCTCGTCTTTGGAACCTCTCTGCACACCATCGGACGCTGGGGCTTTGGTTCGATGCCCGTACTATAGCCTCAGTCCGACACCCCTATTATAGTGCACAGTTGCAGCATTTGGTCCGACGCTTTCTCCTTGCTTGGTCCGATGCCCCTAACTCTTATGGCTAGGGTTTGCGTCGACGTATGGTCCAATGTTGTTAAGGTCCGATGCCCTTGCTCAGTCCGACGCCCTACTGACCTTTCTTTGATTTGTTTCTGCGTGATCTTTGCGTCCCGCTTGGTTCCATCTTTGTGTCTTGGACCTTTTGCTTGTCTTTTAGGTCTCCAACATTGTTCCTAATGTCTTGTTTTAGGTGTTGATCATCGGGATC
Source organism: Saccharum hybrid cultivar R570 (assembly GCA_038087645.1). NCBI lineage: Eukaryota > Viridiplantae > Streptophyta > Magnoliopsida > Poales > Poaceae > Saccharum > Saccharum hybrid cultivar. The sequence continues at coordinate 11,182,069 of JAQSUU010000703.1, forward strand.
ACACAATTGCATAAGTCCAAGTCCACTTTTGCACCCTTTGAATTATATCAAAAAACACTAGCAAATTCAAATGGTCATATTGATCAACAAACACCATAATCCAAATTAAATGGCCCATAGGGTCCATTTTCCTTACAAGTTCCTACACATGGTCTTTTAGGATCAACCCACTTATACCAAAGCCATCTAAATCTCAAATCCCTTCCAAATCTTTCCAATTCAAGAATCCCCAGACCACCAAGGTTCTTTTTCTTGTTGCTTTTGTCCATTACACCGGATAGTGACCCCCATTCACATTAGCTTCCCTTCCCAAAGAAACCCCCTCCTAGATTTGTCAATCTGCTTTATTGCCCATTTCTTGATTGGAAAGACTATGAGGAAGTCCACTGGAATTGAAGATAGCACAAAGTTCACCAAAGTAAGCCATCCATGCCTATCCTAGAACCTAGTCTTCCAATTCAAAAATTTTGTAGCTACTCTATCTATCAATTTCTGGACCGCCTCAACCCTCCGTAGTGGCATAAACATTTAGACACAGGCCAAAATATTTGCACGGAAAGACTTTGACCTCACATGGAATGCCATCTAGGAGAGCAACCAGAGACGAGGGATCACAAGCAATCGGGTATAACACATGTTTCTGAAGATTAGTTACCAGACCCAGAGAAGCATGACCGAAGGTTGACAAAATCTCCAGTGCTGCACTGATCTCTTGCGTCAATGGGTTAAAAAATGTCGCATCATTAGCATATTTGCTTCCCCTTAGCTTCACAGATTTGTGTTGATTTGGTTGTAGCATACTAAGCTGGATGGCTCTATCAAAGAGCCTCTGCAGGGGGTCAATTGCCAGAGCAAACAATATAGGTGACAGGGGATCACCCTGCCTTAAAGCCATCCCATGATCAAACCATTTACCTCTTGAACAGTAGAGGAGCCGCCGACAGAGAGACACCTGTGGTGACTTCGTCAATTTTGAGATTTGCCAGTCCAACTCAGTTCTTCGGAGGTGCTCATAGGGGTTGGGTGGGCGTGCGTGCATTCATAGGGGTGAGTGTGCGCTCGTGTATTGGAGCGTCTGTGTTTGTAACTGAGTCTCACAAAAAATAGTAGAGGAACCTATGTACAAGAGGGCAGATACCCAAGCTCGCCACCATGCGCCAAATCCTATAGTTTCTATAAAACTTCCTGTAAGTAATCCCATCTAACCGAATCAAAAGTCTTCATGATGTCTGTCTTAAAGACATTGAACCAAATAGACATTCACAAGCACACACGTATATACTTCGCATTATGAACTCATATGTGCATGCACACCAGTGTTCTAAATAGCAGGCTATAGTGGCGCTATAGCGGCTCAAGCTAGTTGCCTCTACAACAATATTTTACTAAATAGCGAGCTATAGCAACGACGCCATAACAGTGAGATATAGCTTAGCGATGGCGGCTAAGTAGACTTCTCCGCTAATGCTATATCCGGTGATTTAAAACACTAATGTACACCATACTCCAATAAGCATGTTACAAAGATTGAACAAACAGATGACTGACATTAATCAAGTCATTAAACGCTTCACTTTCGATGACCATATTGTCTTAAAAGAATAGTACTGTTAAATCTTGAATACATCCAATATAGTGTGACTATTCATACCAAGTCTTGAATACATCCAATATAGTGTAACTATTTATAGAAAGTTGAAGACTTGGGGTCTGTCTGGTAAGGCTCCTCCCTAGCTCTGACTCTGGCTCCTCCAGAGGAGCCCTACCAAATGTTTTGTAGGAGGAGCCGTTTTTCAGTTAAAGACATATGAGCTAGAGCCGTTTTGGAGGAGTCACAATCTGTGGCTTCTTCAAAACGACTCCGGGGTCTCCGGAGGAGCCCCTGAACAGGAGCCTTGCCAAACAACTCCTTAAATATGGGTAGGCATTTTCCATCGCAGGAACCTAAGTTTGAAGTTTAGCATATGTCACCCAAGAATTTGTATTCTTGAACAGAGAGGATCGCTTCAAATTTTTACCATGAGTTAGTATCATTTTGCTCCCCGGTAATGCATTCGTAATTAATCCTACGGTCAGCCAATAAACTCGGGCCCTGTTTTAAACGTACTCTATCCGTTCCAAATTATAAGTCAAAGCGACTTATAATTTGGAATGGATGGAGTAGGAATTTTTTCATGTGAAGTTTCTACATGCAAACGATGTCTTAAGGGATGAAATAATTGAGCAGAGAAGTAACCGATATTCCGGGAGAAAAAAATATAACAACGATCAAGGAGAGAAGAAAGCGAGGGCGAGCACACATCATGCATGTTGGTTCGTCTTGATGACACGGACGAAAATCGAGCACACGGATATAGGTCATCGTCTACGGCACTGTTTAGGTCACTTTTCGCTTTCTTGAAAACCGAGCACAGCAAGCATGTTCGTTGGAGGCTAATGGCATGTTCCTGACGGCGTCACCACCTCCTTGTCCCAAGCAAGGTTCAATTTATCGGTAGCAAAAAAAAAATACCGAAGGTCACCGATAAACGGGTTTATCGGATTTATCGGAAAATTTCTCAGTCAAAAATAAAACAAAATAATACCTAATTTCACTAGAAAATTATATAAGTTATCTGTAAAGCATTTAACATCAAGAACTAACACATAATAGTATTGGTATAATAGAGTATTATACTTTTACGTAGGTGGACTAGTGAAAATTGAAATCTCGGCGATAAATAAATTTTATTGGACCTCAGCGATAAACGGGATTATCGGGTTTATCGAAATTTTATCGCCGATAAATTTTTCCCTGGTCCCAAGCTGTTCTTCTCATCATCAGCTGGGAGCAGGAGCTAGCCTGGAAACTTCTAGCCCACCTTACCTTGCAAACTGAAACAGCATCAGTGTACAACTTTTGCTCTGTCGTTGAGACTTGAGATCGAGTGCGCTTTGGTGACACGAGTTTGAAGAGCATATCTCTGCATGCATGCAAAGCTATAGCCACTGCCATACCCAAAGCAAAATCAAACGTAAACACAGGTACATAACATAGGCATGGGCTAGCTAGGCCCATGGCTAATTGCTACTCTAGGTATTAGTGAATAAATTAGGTGCGTGTGGACACTCTACACTCTACACACAATATAATGGAGGCAGATAGTATTATACGCACATATGGAATGGGATGCATGATTGGACTTGGTTTTTATTAGTGTTGGTGACAGGTTAAGAGAAGGATGGATCATGGATGTGTGTATGAGGAGTATGTGACGTAATGTGGCTGCTGGGGGTCGTCGTTGGAGACTCGTGCAAGAAACGTCCGTCGTGTTGGGCCAGCTCAGCAGCTGATCGATGGCTAAGGGCATGTTTGGTTTGTTCGGTTAAACTTTAACAGGTGTTGACTATAAAGTTGAGGCGTTGACTATAGAGTTGATCATAGGGTGTTCGAATGCTAATAATGGATTAATTAGGCTTAATAGATTCGCCTCGTAAATTAATCTCAATCTGTGCAGTTAGTTTCGTAATTACTCTATATTTAACACTCCATACATATGTCCAAACATTCGATGTGATATGTGTTAAAAAAAACCAAACATCCCCTGACTACCTAAAGGCTGTTGGCAACTTTCCATTCAGTTCCCCATGCCAGCACCTAACCTACTCCTAGCTTTTTTATGTTATCCAAAACGGCAGCTGCAAACAGTCCTACCTAATTGTCAAATAAGGGTGTGTTCACTTCGCGAAAAGTAGGTGAAAAGTTACTGTAGTATCTTTCGTTGTTATTTGACAAAATTTGTCTAATCATGACCTAAACTCGCATGCGGCGTAGAGGAAGGAAGCAGAGTCAGATAGGGATCCATATTGCAACGGTACCGTACGGATGATTTTTTGAATAGAAGGGCATATCTGCACGCCAAGCGGAAAAGGCGAGGCGACGCTGCTTTATATACGTACGTGTCTCCTTCCTTTATCTACGTGTTTGGTAGACCACATATCGTCACCAGAGCCGACGATCGAGTCTACGACGACCCAAGAATCATGCAGCATGCATAAAGCATTGGCTTATATATACCAAACTAAAATAATCATTTAAAATGCATGAGCTTACCTTTTCAAATTCAAACATGTCTACTCTACGTAGTTCGTTATTTGTCTGCTTAGCCCTTATATGAGGATATATGTGTGACGACTGACGACACACATTGAACTCTTGTCTTATGAAAATTGACATGTGAGACATGTCGTCAGCTGTATATTCTGAATTACCGATTCCGGATATATATAGCTAACGACATGCTCATCATCCGATGGTTCGATCGATTCTTAATTTTTCTGATACATAATCCTGACATTGCATTTGTTTTTTTGGATTTAATTATGGGATTGGTCTATTTTAATCCAATTCAATGAAATAAATCCTAAGGTCATATTAAATGTTATGTAAAATATAGTTTTAGTCTCACGTAGGATTTTTTCTTCTAATCCCAAGAAGCCGCCGAGTCGTGAGCATGCACGGGATAGGCTCGCCACTGCGTGATGTGGTGCCGGACTAGGATAGGTTTTGCCACTTTGGTCATTTGATGACGAAAGTTTCTGTTTCTACCGCCGTGATTAGGAGGTGCTCATGTTAGTGATCGGCACTGCTAATATTCTGCAATACGTCGAGCGGGACGACTACTACAACATGCGCTGTAGTGGCCCGTATTTTATTTTTATGATTAAAACCATGATAGATCTGTATCATGCTTTTTATCTTGCTTGCGATTAGATCACACATCACTTTTCTGATGTCACAAACACATTGTTAATTTTTTATGGATTAAATTAGTACTGAATTTGTCTAAATTTCTAGTATGTTTCGGCATCGGTAGTCATTTGTTCATCAATATATGAAAAAGGTTATGGGATTTCTATAATAGATGCATAGTTGATATTGCTCTATATTCGTTCATTCTTTGTCATTATGTAAACACGTTCATAATATACAACCTTTTCTGTTCAAACTTTAAAGCAGTAGTTTTTTTCTTGAAAGTTGCAAGTGGCCGGAAATATTATATTGGAGCATATCATCTCGTCGCAACGACCTACATTTTTAGAATGAAAAAGAATGCTAAGAATGCCCAGGGCGTGTTGGGGGATGCCATAAGGTTTGCCCCCCCCACCCCGCGTGAGAAACAACTTTCCACCAACATTTGACCCACAGAGATCAGGTGGTCCACTGACGAAACCAATGGCGAAAGAAGTCATTGATTTTCAACCGGCTTGCGTGGGAAAGCAAGGTAGCTTTCAACCAACGTTTTGTGAGAATCTTAGGACCTTTCTGGGTGTAGATCAGTGGGTAGGTTCTTCTCTATTTGGTATAAACAAGTGACAGTTCGATCCAGAGAGAGGAGAGAGGAGTGGAAGGTGACATTAACGATCGTCGGAGATGGAGGAACTCGAGGTCTGCCATGGTGTCGATGGTGAAGTAGCAGTGCAGTGGGGGCGCGATCCACGAGCGGCGGTGGAGACTGGTGGGGCTTCCCGTCGCTGGCAGCGTCACCCTCCCGATCGGTCTAGGGTTAGGACAGTGGGGTTTGTGGCGGCTCCAGTGAACCTCGTGTCTTGAGCCCCTGGCCCCCACCTCCTCTTATAGGCACTGTGCGACGGGGGCCCACCAGCCGAACACGGGCTAGGCGTCCCTGATCAGGACGTGAGATCAGGGCCCACACATGGCCGTTGGGCCAAGTATGGTGGAGATCAAACTAACATTCTCCCCCTTGATCTCTCATCACTTTCTTTGTTCTTTAATTTCTTATTCAAAATTTCAATTCATATTTTTCTTGCTTCTTTTCAATTTCATCACAGATTAGTGCATAGAACTGTCCCATCGTCACTGCAATTAGTACCGCTAGACTAACAGCCACAATACACTTCTCCATTTTGAAATGAAACTTTCTTTGGACCCTTTATTGTCCGAAAAACACAGCCTATACCATAAACCCATGTCGACTGTGCGTTCTCCGAACACACTGGGTGGTAAGCCTTTATAAGCAGATCTGCAAGTATTTGCTTTTTACTTATACATTCGAAAGCTTTTAAAAGATTCTGGACTTTCTCCTTCACAACGTCCAACTTCATGTCAATGTGTTTGACAGCACACTTGACCCGTTGTCATAGGAGTCAATTACTTTAAATGGTAATTGCTGTTGTATACCATTACCAATTCTGGGTATAAGTTAACCATTTCGCCTGTCCTATAAGCCTCATAATAAGTTGTACTATAGGTATACATCATCAATGACACCACAACTGTTTCTTTGGAGCTTTTCCACAATAAAACTCCAACTGCGAGTGTTAGCTACTATGTGGGTTTCACTAAATATCTCGTCAAAATTCAATATTCTTGTACCCACAACCATTTGAGAGTACTTATTCTTTCTTAGTCATCATGAGGCTTATTAAATCTTTGCACAATTGCAAGACATTCTCAGCTCCATTCCAGTGATATATATCTAGACTAGATTTTCTACCAAAACTTCCCGGATAAATGAATTATGTTAGGGTAATATCATACTTATGCACTCATTAAACTGTAATATCATAGTTGTGCACTCATTAAGCTTCGAACAGCTGAAGCATATGGATCCATATTCATTTGATCTATCTCATGTCGGTTCTTGTAACACTAAAGTTCTCAAAACTATTACCCTTGACTATATGAACGGGCGTAGGTTCACTTGCATGCATACTTTGTTTCTTTACCATCTTTTCTAAGCATGCCTTTGTGATAATCCTAATATCCTTTTCATCTTTCTCGGTGAATTTTAATTCTTATAACGAGAGTAATTTCACCAGAGAACATTTATATTGAGTCTCGAGGATAAGAACTTCTTCACATATAGTAGATTGACATCACTACTAGTAAGTAAGGTGTCATCCACATATACAGGATTAAGAAATGATTTTCCCATTCTATAACTTTGTACAGATGCAATTGTCATCTCATTCTTTTTAACCCAAAATTTCTAGTTGACCTTTCAACTTAAAATGCCACTGTTTAGAGTCTTGCTCTAGTTCATAAAAATTTTTTACAGGTGGCATCCCATTCGTTCGTTCTTTCTTTCCACGACAAAACCTTTAGGTTGTGCCATGTAATTATTTTCATACAAATCTCATTGGGAAATGCTGTTTTTACCTTCATCTCAGATCATGATGTGCCACTAGCACTCATTGTAATCTATTTATTCTCTGAAAGCATCTAGGCCCCCGTGTTGGTTTCGGCAATTAATGACAACACATAATTACCATGACTAACGTGTGTTTTGCAGAAACATCGGTAAGTTAGGTCATGGAGATGATAACTGCTTTGAGCAATATGGCAGTCATGTTCCTTGATGGAAATCGTTTCAGTTTTCAAAGGATCAACGATAAGATTAAGGACGGTTAGTTCCGGATGTCAAGGTGTTGAGATACATCAGGAATAGTCGTTAGGATCTCTATTTCTTCCTTTGACCGTACTATGAAGAGGGGCATGAGCGAGTAGCTTGACCTAGGTAAGTCTTATGTTTAGGTGTGGTGCACACTTGTGAAACTTAGCACTAGGTAGCTTGAGAAAAGCTCAGAGTACAGTTAGAAGCAACTTGTTTTAAGTTGCATTGCGTTTGGAAGACGTTTGAGCCGTTTACCTATGACTGGACGCGGTCCTGGTCATGACCGGACGCGTCCGGTCAGTACAAAGACTTAACTGCGTTTTCGGCTGACTGACCGGACGCGGTCCTTGAGAGGACCGGACGCGGTGGTCAGGCTGACATGTGTTCCAGAGGGTAAATAGCAAAGATCGGACGCGACTGTGAAAAAGACCGGTGCGTCCGGTCATGTTCCAGTAAGGTCCAGTGGAGACCTGACGCGTCCGGTCACCTTTGAACGGACGCGGTCGTGCGTCTGGTCTTGTTGCAGTAAGGTCCCATGGTGACCTGACGCGTTCGGTCACCTATGATCGGACGCGGTGTTGCATCAGGTCAAATTTCTAGAGAGCTCTTGCATGATCGGACGCGTCCGATCATCCCAGATCGGCGCGTCCGGTCATCTCAGACCGGCATGTCCGGTCAGCACAGATCGGCGTGTCCGGTCTCTCAGTACAGGTTTCCATTTTCGACCGTTACAACTGACCGGCGTGTCCGGTCATATCGACAGGCGCGTCCGGTCAGTGCGCGTCTAGCTGTTTCGAAAGGTAACGGTTGGATTTGTCTGAGGGGTCTATAAATACAACCCCTCCACCTCTTTTAGAGGTCTCTTGCTCATTTGTTTAGCTGAGAAACATCTTTAAAGTGCAAGGGAGTGCAAGAGCCATAGTGAGGATTGAGATTTGCGAATCAAAGTTTGAGAATCCTCTCTAGTGACAAGAGTCTAGCAAGTGTGCATCCATCTTCTCATTAGACTTGTTGTGGTCAAGTGAGAGTTCTAGCTTGTTACTCTTGGTGATCGCCATCACCTAGATGGTTTGGTGGTGATTGGGAGTTCGGTGATCATCCGACGAGATTGTGGGTGACCCAACTCAAGTTGTGAGCGGCTTTGGGTGATTCGCCGCGACGGAGTGTCAAAGAATCAACCCGTAGAGAGCACTTGATCCTTGCGCGGATCAAGGGGGAGCTACACCCTTGCGCGGGTGCTCCAACGAGGACTAGTGCGGAGTGGCGACTCTTCGATACCTCGGCAAAACATCGCCGTGTTCCTATCCCTTTCTTTCAAGCATTTACTTTCTTGCATTACTTTCATTGCTTGATTACTTTCCTAGAATTGCCTTGCTAGTCTAGGATTAGAACTTAGGGTGCTTAACTTTTATCAGTAGAAACACAAGGAATACAAGTAGGCACTAGGGGTGAAGTTTTGCTTGTAGGATTTAATTCTTGCAATTAATTTTTAGAAAAGCCCAATTCACCCCCCTCTTGGGCATCTTGATCCTTTCAATTGGTATCGGAGCCGTGTTGCTCTAAATTTAGGCTTTACCGCCTAGAGCAAGATGTCTAATGGGGAAGGACCACCTCCCACCTTTGAGGGAGACGATTTTCCATATTGGAAAATTTGTATGGAGGCGTATCTCGAAGCCATAGATGTTGGGTGCCTTAGAGCCGCAACCAAAGGGCTTCCCCCCATAAGGGATCCCGCTAACCCAAGTGGTGACAAGGAGAAATACGACCGGTGGAATGCAAAAGCAAAAAATGCAATCTACCGGGCTCTAGGCAAAGATATCTTCAATCGTGTGCGTAATGCTAAAAACGCTCATGAATTGTGGGAGAATCTTTGTGCTCTCCATGAGGGAACTAAGAGTGAACGTGAGGAACACTATCATATTGCTTTAAAGAAAATTAATTCTTTTGAGATGCTTCCTAAAGAAAGTGCTAATGAAATGTACACTCGCTTGAATGTTCTTGTAGAAGATCTTAATGCTCTTGGACTCACTAAAATGAGTCAATCGGATGTTGCAAGGAGGATCTTGAGTGTTCTCCCCGTTGAGAAGTATGGACATATTATCACCGTACTTCACCAAAGTGATCTCTCTGCCGCAACACCGACTCAAGTATTGGGAAAGATCAATGCACATGAGATGTACATGCACATCACTCCGGAAGAGGGTTCATCATCTTCCAAGAAAAAGGACTTGGCCTTCAAAGCTAGCTATGAAAAGAAAAAGAAAAAGGGCCAAGCTATGATAGTGCAAGAGAGCACAAGTGAGAGTGATATTGATGATGAATCACTTGCACTCATGGTGAGAAGAACCACCAAGATGCTAAAGAAGCTCAACAAGAGTGGCATCAAGTTCGATGGCAAGAAGAAGAAATTCTTCACTTGTACCAAAAGGAAGCCAATCTCCGAAATGGATTGCTTCAATTGTGGAGAACTTGGCCATCTAGCTCATCAATGCCTAAAGCCTCCAAAAGACAAGAACAAGAATAAGTACAAGGGCAAGAAAGATGATTCAAGTGAAGAAGAAGATGATAAAAGAAAGAACAAACCATACAAGAAGAAAGATGGCAAGAAAAGAGAGTTCTACAAGAAGAAGAAGGGAGGCAAGGCTTATATTGTTGGTGATTGGCTCACCGACATTGAATCATCATGTGAGTCCTCCGGCGATAAAAGTGATGATGGAAAAGAGAAGATCGCCGCACTTGTGGTTGGGCCATCATCATCGTCATCAACGTCTTCATCACCATCTTCACCGCCATCCTCACCGTTATCATCCACTTCCCACCTATGTCTCATGGCTAAAGGTGATCGAAAGGTACAAAATAGTGATAGTGATGATGAATATGATGCACCTTCTTATGATGAATTAGTAAAATTATTAAACAAATATTCTAAAATCATAAGGAGGACTAGAAATGAAAATGAAGAGCTTCAACATGAAAATGAAACACTCTCATCTAAGCTTGAAAGTGCACATGAGACTAGGGATGAGCTCATAGATCAAAATGAAACTATGTCTTCTTCTCTCAAAGAGCTCAAAACCTCTAACAAGGAGCTTAGAGATAAACATGATAAAATTGAGAAGAAGCATGGTGAACTCATGACTAGACTCAACTCTCTAAAAGAAGAATATACTACATTGAAAATCAACTATGATACTCTTATTGTTGCTAATGAGCTAGCTCTTGAGACACATGATGCTACTAACCAAATTGTTAAGATTGATATAGCCAAATCATGTGATGATTTGATTATTGAGAACCTTGAGCAAGGCTCTAGCGGCAAAGGCAAGAGTGTGGTTGAGGCCAATGACTATGATGAGTATGTCAAGCTCAAGAATGAATATGAGATGCTTAAAGTTGAGAACAAGAAGTTGTTGGCTCTTGAAAAGCAAGCTTCAAATGAGTCACTTATTGAAGAAAACAAGAAGCTCAAGTAAGAGAAAGAGCATCTCAAGACCGGCCTAAGCAAGTTCACAAGAGGCCAACATTTGTAAAGTGAGCTACTCATGAACACCGTCATGAAGTTGGATAGGAGTGGCATTGGCTATTTGGCAAATCAAGAGAAGAAGGTCAAAACTCAACAACAACAAAGCAAGTCAAAGCCCAAGCCAAAGAGATGTGTTGAGTGTGGACAAGAAGGTCATTTTGCTCATGAGTGCAAAACCCCACCACCACAACCCTTGCCCAAGCATGCTAGACCTTTTGCTTTCAATGCTCACTACATGCTTAGAAAGGACTCTAGTGGAAAGATGAAAGTTATGTTCTTGGGTCCTCCTAACAAGAATAGACCAAAGAAAATTTGGGTTGCCAAATCACTAGTTGAAAAAGTTAAGGGTCCCTCTCAAGTTTGGGTCCCTAAACAAAAGGCTTGATCTCTTGTGTGTAGGTGAACTACAAGACCGGTGGATCTCATTGGGTGATTGATAGTGGTTGCACACAACACATGACCGGTGATCCTCGTATGTTCACCTCACTTGAAGAGGATGGGGTATGCCAAGACAAGATCACATTTGGGGATAATTCCAAGAGCAAAGTCAAGGGTATAGGCAAGGTTGCAATATCAAATGATCATTCTCTCTCAAATGTGCTCTATGTTGCTTCATTGAGTTTTAATTTACTATCCGTTAGGCAACTTTGTGATCTTGGCTATCAATGCTTGTTTGGTCCAAATGAAGTAGTTGTTACCAAGATAGATGACAAGCAAGTGATTTTCAAGGGTTTTAGATACAATAATCTTTATCTTGTTGACTTCACCTCCGAAGATGCAAACTTGATGACATGTTTGTTCACCAAAACCACACTTGGATGGCTTTGGCATAGGAGGCTTGCTCATGTTGGAATGAACACTCTCAACAAACTATTGAAGAAAGAACTAGTAAGAGGCTTAAAGGATGTAAAGTTTGAAAAGGACAAACCTTGTAGTGCATGTCAAGCCGGCAAACAAGTTGCAAACACTCATCCAACCAAAGCCTACATGTCAACATCAAGAGTGCTAGAACTCCTTCACATGGATTTGTTTGGTCCTACAACTTACAAGAGTTTGGGTGGAAATCTTTATTGCCTTGTAATTGTGGATGACTTCTCAAGATACACTTGGACTTTCTTTCTTCATGACAAATCCGAAGTGGCAAGTTGCTTCAAGAAGTTTGCAAAGAGAGCTCAAAATGAATTTGAAGTCAAGATAAAGAAGATTAGAAGCGACAATGTAAAAGAGTTTGACAACACTAATATTGAAGCCTATTGTGATGAAATTGGAATCAAGCATGAAGTGTCATCAACCTACACTCCTCAACAAAATGATGTAGTTGAGAGGAAGAACCGGACCTTGATCACTCTTGCAAGAACAATGCTAGATGAGTACAATACACCGGAAAAATTGTGGGCCGAGGCAATCAACACCGCATGCTATGCTTCAAATTGCCTCTTCCTACAAAAGTTCCTTTGCAAGACCCCTTATGAGTTGCCAAATGGGAAGAAGCCGGACGTCTCATTCTTCTGGGTGTTTGGTTGCAAATGCTACATCTACAAGAAGCGTCAACACCTAGGGAAGTTCCAAAAACGTTGTGATTTTGGTTTTCTTGTTGGCTACTCATCAAAGTCCAAAGCATATAGAGTATTTAACCACTCCACCGGTTTGGTTGAAGAAACATATGATGTGGAATTTGATGAATCTAACGGCTCCCAAGGAGCAATTGAGAATTGTGATGATGTAGGTGATGAACCATTGAGGGAGGCCATGGAGAACATGCCGGTAGGTGACATCAAGCCTAAAGATGATGAAGACGATGTACAAATTGTCAATCCACCATCATCATCATATGTGCCTCAAGATGATGACAAGAATGAGAGAGTTGAAAATGAAGACAACCATGTCTCTCATCATCAAGCCAAGGCACAAGCACAAGACGTTGATGCTCCTCATCCTACCCCTCAAATGGTTGATCGAAGAAACTCACCTCTACTTTAAGCACATCCACAAGATCTCATCATAGGGAGTCCTACAAAGGGTGTAATGACTCGATCTCAAAAATTTAATTCTTTTGTTGAACATCACTCTTTTGTCTCTTGTCTTGAACCTAAGAATGTAGAAGAAGCTCTTCAAGATCCGGATTGGGTGAATGCCATGCATGAAGAATTGAACAACTTCGTCCGAAATCAAGTATGGACACTTGAAGAGCATCCAAAAGGTGCAAGAGTCATTGGAACCAAGTGGGTGTTCCGCAATAAGCAAGATGATCAAGGGGTAGTGGTAAGAAACAAGGCAAGACTAGTGGCAAAAGGGTTCTCTCAAGTTGAAGGTCTTGATTTTGGAGAGACTTTTGCACCCGTTGCAAGACTTGAAGCCATCCGTATCCTACTTGCATATGCATCACATCATGATATGAAACTATATCAAATGGATGTGAAAAGTGCATTCTTAAATGGCTTTATAAATGAACTAGTCTTTGTTGAACAACCTCCCGGGTTTGAAGACCCTAGATATCCTAATCATGTTTATAGGTTGTCCAAGGCGCTATATGGGCTCAAGCAAGCCCCTAGAGCGTGGTACGAGCGCCTTCGGGACTTCCTCATTGAGAAGGGCTTCACCATTGGGAAGGTTGACACCACACTATTCACCAAGAAATTCAAAGAAGAGATCTTCATTTGTCAAGTATATGTTGATGATATCATCTTCGGGTCAACAAATGAAGTCTATTGCAAAGAATTTGGTGAATTGATGTCAAAAGAGTTCGAGATGTCAATGATTGGTGAGCTAACATTCTTCCTTAGGTTTCAAGTCAAGCAAATGAGAGAAGGGATCTTTATCTCTCAAGAGAAGTATACCAAGGATCTTCTCAAAAGATTCAAGATGGAAGAATGCAAGCCAATCAAGACCCCAATGCCAACTAATGGACATCTCGACCTAGATGAGGGAGGTAAACCAATCGATCAAACTCTTTACCGTTCTATGATTGGTAGCTTATTATACCTTACCGCATCTAGGCCCGACATCATGTTTAGTGTGTGCATGTGTGCCCGCTTTCAAGCGTGCCCTAAAGAACCTCATTTAAGTGCCGTAAAAAGAATCCTAAGATATCTTAAGTATACTCCAAGCATCGGACTATGGTACCCCAAAGGAGCTAGATTCCAACTAGTTGGCTACTCCGATTCGGATTATGCCGGTTGTAAAATTGATAGAAAGAGCACATCCGGAGGGTGCCATTTGCTTGGGAGATCCTTAGTATCATGGTCATCTAAAAAGCAAAATAGTGTGGCTTTGTCCACCACCGAGGCGGAATACATTGCCGCGGGGGCTTGTTGTGCACAAATCCTATACATGAAACAAACCCTCCTAGACCATGGAGTTGTTCTTAAAAAGGTGCCGCTTTTATGCGACAATGAAAGTGCGGTTAAAATTGCTAATAATCCGGTACAACACTCTTGCACCAAGCACATTAATATCCACCACCACTTTCTAAGAGATCACGTTGCTAAAAATGACATATCACTAGAAGGTGTAAGAAGTGAGAATCAATTAGTGGATATCTTCACTAAACCTTTGGATGAAGCTACTTTTTGTAGGTTGAGAAGTGAACTAAATGTGCTTGATTCTAGTAACTTTAAAAGATGAGCTTGTGTTGTCCCTTGCATTGCATTTGTATTATATGTCATGTTTAATTACCCGCAATGCATCTAGGGCTTGACTAACATGGTTACGATAACCCTCCTTTGGAGGAGTGAAGAAGCCTAATCGTGGATCAAACTTGACAAGCAACCTAGCTTTTCTTACTTACTTGTTTTGCATTGCATATGCATGGTTGTTGTTTGGTCGTTCCTTTTTGGTTTTGTTTTGAGCAACCTCTGTGTTCGTCCATGGGTAGAGAGAGCATTTTGACACTCCCAAAGGTTCAAAAGCTCTATTGCATGGTCATACGTTGCTCCTCGGGTGTTTGTTGCCTATTTTTTCCTAAAAATAATATTAGCCTAAGGCAATCTATTTTGAGAAACTTGAGGGTTTGAGTGAGGTGACTCATATCTTGTTCCAATTTGTGTTTATCTGTGTCTCTTTGAATTGGAACTTGATTGGGAGAAGTCGCGTCTAAGTTCGGAATGAAAAAGGGTGAAAACAGTGACCGGACGCTGGACCGGACGCTGCACCGGACGTAGTGTTGCTTAACCACCGCGTCCGGTCCCGGCGACCACCAGCGCGTCCGGTCATCCTGAAGACCGTATCCTAATCTAGTGATCGGACGCTGCACCGGACGCGCCCCTGTTGACCACCGCGTCCGGTCCCGGTAACCACCACCGCGTCCGGTCATCCGTCTCAGTTTTTCGGGCAAATCAAAACCGGACGCAGTCAACGTCCGATCGCGGATAATCGGACGCGTCCGGTCATTCCAGGAGCTTACTGGAATGTGACCGGACGCTGCCTCTCCGCGTCCGGTCATATCGACCACCACGTCCGGTCATCGCGTTTCGAGCGGATCTAACCCCTCATATAATCTTTCGCGTTTCTTCGTTTTTTTCGCCCGTACACTTGCAACCACCGCCTCCGTGCCCTAACGCGTCGCGCCACCGCTCGCCGGAGACCTCCACCGTGCCATGTTGCTGCTCGCATCTGCGCCACTGCCCGACCCTGCGGCCTCTCCTCTCTCGCGCGGGACCCGCTTCCTCTAGCGCCCGCACAGCCGCCGCTCTCTGCGCCGCCATCGCCACGCCGCGCCGCCGCCGCCGCCACCGCCGTGAGGCACTGCTACGGCTGCCTGAGATCATCTTCGACCTCCGGCCAGTCCCTGCCATCGTCCTCATCCTCGATCTTCGTCCATCGCGCGTGGCCCTAACCCTAGGGTTCGCACCTCCGTGTCACGTTCGTTCGTCGTCGAATCGTCCTTCACGCGACGTCTTCGCTCCGAGGTTGTTTCGCACCTCCTTAATCTTCGTATTAGGGTTTGTCGAAATTTTGTTTTTCGTTAACCCTAATCGACTTATGTTTCGGCGAATTAGCGCTCGTCTGGTACGTCGGGAAGTCTCGCAACCTAGTCACCGTTTTCTCGTCGATCTGAGGTAGCCATCGAGTTTTGTTTCACGTCTTATCTTATATGCTTGCTACCTCTAGGGTTTTGTACCTTTAGATCATATATGCTGCTTATAGTAGATCCATCTATTCTATCTTTTCAGCGAGTTTGTCGATGTGTCGGGGTGACTGCTGTCCTGTTGATTGGATCCGAGGCCAAGCCTGCGGATACGGACTGAGGCCAAGCCTCTCGAGTGTCAGTACATCATCTTTCAGAGGTTTTCCGACAGGGTGACAGCATGGTTCGTTGCAAGAATGCCGGTGGTGCTCCTAGTGATGGGGACGACAGTCCTCCTCGTCTGTCTGAGGTTGCGCGTGGTAAGCGCATAAAGATCATGGCCAGAAAGAAGAAAAAGACTCTCACTGATGCAGAGATAGCTCAGGCAGTGGCAGATGCAGCAGATGCAGTAGAGAGGGGTGGCAAGAGCAGTGGTATACGCATTGGAGACAGTCGTTTTCATCTTGAAGGACGACAGCTTGGTACAGAGACCACTGAGACCACTGAGGGCACAGAAGTGCCAATGGATGAAGATACTATGTCAGTTGATCCACCTACAGCACCTTCAGAGGGGACAGCGGAACAGGCAGCTCAGACTCCATCACATCGCCGCTCCACACGCACACAGACTCCGGTGACTCCTAGGCCAGAGGGCCAGCATCATGGAGGACGTCCACCTCCGAGAGCTAGAGGTACACCCCCAGTTGAGCACTTTGACCTGAGAGGTGCTACTGCACGTCAGGTGCAAAGTTTGAGATTTGTTGAGGTTAGCCGGTGGTTCCCACCTCAGAGAGACTCCAGAGCTTCAGAGGATTCTATACTCCTCTCCAGGAGGACTTTTACAGAGCTCTTGTTGACAGTGGCATTGCTTTTCGACCACAAAGGGTTTGTCGCATTGAGTCACTTATTGAGGTAGTGGGTGAGTAGCTACATCCGCACCTGTCCTATCTACCAGGCCTGTCAGATTTTCTTGGACGGACAGGTGCATACTGCGGCACTTGGGTTAGGGAATTCTATGCTTCATTATGGATTGATCCAGCCCATGAGTTCATACACTTTGCATTCAGAGGCCGCGACCGCAAACTGTATAGCTCCAGAGTACGAGAGATTCTCAGACTCCCAGCTTCAGACACGAAGATCCACCAGCTCTGCTTCGGTCAGACAGCTCCACCTAGACGCCCTCATGGCGGTTCTGTGCCACCTACAGACCTGATCCGACCCTGCTTTCGTGAGCCTTTTGGCGAAGGGTCTCGTCGTACACCTGCCAGTCTGACACCGCTTGCCCGAGTCTTGGATGCTATTGTCAGACGCACTCTTCTTCCCAGATTTGGTTACAGAGAGGGACTGACCAGGATGCAGCTTTAGGTTGTTCACCACCTTCTTTCATAGACACCTTTTGACATTTGGGATCTTATGGTCAATGAGATGGAGGACACCCTGGCAGAAGGCTTCAAGGGACACCGTCAGCTGCCCTATGCTCATTGGATCTGTTTCATCATCAGATCTGCACTGGAGCTGCCTTTAGAAATAAGTGCTGAGTTAACTGAAACCACTACTGCTTTTCCTGAGTATGATATTCGTCAGCTGTGGGCTTCAGTTACTAGAGAGCAGACCCCTGCACCAGGACAGAGAGAGAGACCTGAGGTGCCTGAGACAGCGGCTGAGCAGGATGCGACCATACAGGGTCTTGCTGAGGCAGAACTTGCAGATCTAGATGCTCAGCCCGCTGATATAGCTGAGGATGAGGTCTCTGACAGTACTGACGAGGACTATCAGCCCATCCCCAGGTATCGGTCTCCTCGGCCTCATGACCACGAGGCCGGTGGTTCTGGTTCAGCCTCCCGCTCAGACCCAGCCATGGTGGCTATACTTGAGAGGCTGATCCAGGCACAGGA
The DNA here is from genome assembly GCA_038087645.1 of Saccharum hybrid cultivar R570. Taxonomy (NCBI): domain Eukaryota; kingdom Viridiplantae; phylum Streptophyta; class Magnoliopsida; order Poales; family Poaceae; genus Saccharum; species Saccharum hybrid cultivar. The sequence goes on from JAQSUU010000703.1 coordinate 11,199,949, forward strand.
GCGACAGGAGCTTCAGCTACAGAGACAGGCTTAGGACACAGCTGTTGCGTTT